>CM039580.1:32468097-33094545 GCA_022457205.1 Saccharum spontaneum | reverse complement strand
GCACGGGGCAGCAGACGGTAGGGCCCAGTCTGGAGGTAGTCGTGCGCGTCACGCTTCATGCTACGGAGAGCCGTGCGTGAAAAGGACTGCACGCAAGCAGCAACAGAAGTCTCCACAGCCACCTCCTCGAAGGCATGAAGCACGGGCACGTACGCGTTGGCGAGGACCCAGAGGTGGACGACGACGTGACCTTGAAGAAGTCCGTCTGGTCTAGCCTCGCCCTGGCACATGCATGTGATCCTCTCAGTGGGGACGCCCAGCGAGTCTAGTACCCCGTACAGGATCATGGTGAACCCACGGTAGTCTCGTGCGTCAACAGCAAGCTCAACAAGTGGAGCCATCTGCAAAACAACCGTAAAGACGGAGTTAGCAGGTTATACCTTATAAGGTAACCAGGTAGAACAGAGTAAGTCTGAGACACAACATGATAGGATAAGGCAAAACAGGGTAAGAAGGGGGTAACACATAGGAAATCCAACTATGTGATACACGGTATCTTAGGGTGGAGTAGAGCAAAGTAGAGAAAAGTAGCCTGAAGTGGAGTGAAGTCAGGCGATGGAGAGCGACGATAGGCAAGAAAGCAAGCAGTATTTGTGGTAAGACGTGTGAAATGAGGAAAGCCATGCAAGAAAATGCAGCATGGTCGGTAATATAACTGAAGGTGCATAGATTCGTGCCCGTTTCTATCGGCCAATCCTAAGGGTTCGTCCTAGGGTCAAGCATGGCTCTGGTACCAACTGAAACGATCCTGCATTTCGCGAAGAGAATGCCACAGATTCGACGTGTAATAGATGAACGAGTTCATGCCATTACCCAATTCTCAGTCGAATAACAGAGTCATACACGAATATCAGAGTACAAATAGAAGGTTTACATTAACTAATATCATCGCCACGCAGGGCGGAACATGCTCACACATAGCATCTGGAACAGCATCTCGTAGACAGCAGCGGAAACTAGGACTCCTCACACCAATCTTGAGCGCAGGGCGAACCCCTACTCCTCCCAGTCGTCCTCCTCGTCGAACTCGGGCTTCGAGCCTGCAAAAAATCTATCAGTACACTTGGTACTAGCCACACATCTCCCACCCTTATGATGCACTTGCTTTGTGGAACTGGATGCAAATGGGGTAAGAAAAGACCTATCTTTGGCTGTGGTTTCCTATGCGAATAATCAATATATTAATAATATAAGTTTGTCAAATTTTAACCCATCTCATTCACACACGTTATCCCATCCCATCACACATCTCATCACCACATCGTATCTCATCTCACTCTCTCATCGGCATGGACAACTCCCGCTCGTCCATGTCTCAACGGCCTCAGTCGGAACACTACTCTGAAACCCAGGGAAGGTAGAAGGACTCCTCTCAGTAGTCAAGTGAAGCTGTACTTAGGAAAGGTCCATAGCCGAAGGGTTCGGCATATGTATCGATCAATCAACCAGAAACTCTGCAGAGGTTTACACATCCCACAAGATAGCTATCCTCGATGATGCCTCGTCTAAGCTGATTCTGGGCCACCTACCGACTAGAAACGGTACCACCCTATCACTCAGAACTGGGGTCGTGTCGGAGTACCACCGACACGCTGAGACTGTGAGACATAGTACTTGGCCCCTGAGTACTACGCTGTCTTGGGAGGGTGTGGGTCCTCATGCCCGTACCTCCCTACACTATCCGCTAACCTCTCAATAGTAGTGGCACCGCGCTAGCAAGTCGAACGTCCGTCTCCTCCCCACAGAAGCGAGTGGTTGTGCAAGGATTCCTAAGACCCGGTCCACAGACATATCGGTCCTTAGGGTGACTAAGCAGGATATCTTCACAAGGGGAAACTATTTTCCGCTCAATGGAACACCCGGCACCGCATGCCATCACAGCACCTCCCATCTCGGGGCTTCATCCCACGAAGACACTCCACCTCGGGACCTCTCCCTGTCACATGTACCCACCACAAGCACCTCACATGGTGAACGTCCAGGAAGCATCCTCCGGCAAGACTTGTCTTCCCGACTCATCGTAGTTCCTGCTTGGTCGACTCGACCCTCACCACACACCCAAGACTCACGCCAAGATCTCCCCAGGTTCATTATCAGGTTATTATCAGGTTAACGGCACCTCGTGCCTTATCTCAAACGCCTCTCACTCACCAGCATCACATCACAGATATAATGCGAGTAAGAGTAAAGCAGTGGTAACAAGTAATATAGCAGCATCTAATCTAACAGCAGGGTGAGTAGGTGTAAGGTTGCAACAAGGTAAGTGGCTCAAAAAGCAATAAACTACCATGCAACCTATCAGTGATATTATGGCATAAAAGTATAGCACTAGCAATTCTAAGTATTTGCATTGCGTAATAAGATCTACGAATGGGTGGGGCGTGGCACCTTGCAGGTCGTCACCCAAGTTGTCGGTGTAGTCAGGGTCGAACTCCTCAGTCAGTGGCTCCTCCGGGTCTGTAAAACGTGACATACGACCGTGTCAGCGGCTCCTATAGAGGTGTATAAAGAAGCAACTGAAAACCGAAAGATCCAAATGCACTCAAACATAGGCCTATGACGTAGAGCTCATTTTTAGAAAAATTTGGACTCTGGTTTGGTATTTTTCTGAGCTATGGTTAATAAATTATGAATTTGTGAAGATTTAAATAATTTCTGAAAAAGGAAAAATAGGTTGATTAATCTGGGGGTGACACATGGCGGCTTCTAGTTGGTCAGAGGGGAATCATAGGCTGACAGCTGGGGGTCTCGGTGAACAGCGGATGACAAGAGGGACCCAGGTCAACGGTCAACATTGACCAGTCAACGGTCAACGCTGACCGGGCCTGGACCGGGTCTGGATGGGCCGGGTCAGGGCTTGGTCGGGGCCGGGTTGGGCCAATTCGGCCCGGACAAGTGTCAGTGTGTGGTGTAGCCACGTCGCGGGCTGGACTCAAACTGGGTTCCAGTTCACGTAGACGCGGCTCATGGTGAAATCGTGCCAGACGGTCCATAAGCCCCTGGCTCGGTCCACGGTGGACTCAATCCACCGTGTCCTCCCTTCCCTCTGGCTCATGTGCATCGGGTGCACCAACGGCTCCACTGCCTTCTCCTCAGTTCCCTTTCTTGCCTCCACGGCGGTGCTCCCGCCGGCGGCGAGACCTCGTGTTCGCGCTTTGCAGCTGCTAGGCTTGGACGCTAGGGGCTTCTACGGCTCGGGGGACCTTGAAGGTCGTGGCGGGGTCCAGCGGCGGCGGTTGAGGTGCCCCACGGCCGGCGGAGGCTCAGCGATGGCTCGATGGCGCCATGGGGCGTGGTGACCCCGGTGAGCAGGGGCCATCCAGCGGCACCCAGGTTCTCCTCCCTCCTACTTGCGCTCGGCGTGTCTCTCAACATGGCGAAACGCGTGCTGCTCCCCTGCTCTCCTCTACTGCTCCCAGACCACAAGGATGGCCTCGCCATGGTCGTGCTCTGGCCATGGTGGGCGCGCTCCATGCATGTGCGTGGCGGTGGCGTTCTTGGGCCGCTGTGGCTCGGCACGGGGACCGCGGCATGAGTACTTATGTGTGTGCGTGCGTGCTGTGCATCCATGGCCAAAGGTAGCATCTTGGTTCATCCCAAGGGTGAAAACATGGCGGCGATCATGGCGAGCTTGTGACGGCAAACGGTGGTGGCTGAAGGTCTCACCGCAGGGCTTGGGGCAGACAGGGTGGTGGTGCAGTGGTGAGTCGTGGCCATGAAGACAGGATGCAGGTCTGTGGCGGTGTCACGGACTGGTGGCGTCGTTCTCGGCTCCGGTAGCTCCTCCGCGTCTTGGTGGCTCTCCCCTCCCTTCTCCTTTGCTCCTCCTTCCCTCCTCCGATTCGGGCGTGGGGTTGGTGTGTTGCCACCAGACAGCGGCGGTGGGATAGCTGAGAGGGGCAAGGGCACCCGGGGTGCTTTTTTATAGCTGGCTCACGAGCATGGCGGGGTGGCGGACGGTGGAGGGTGAGTTGGGGGTACGTGGAAGCGATCAAGGCGCTAGGGCTAGTTTCTTTTGGCTCGGTGCGCGATCGCGGACGCGCCGGCGTTCCCGAATTTGAAAGCCGCGGTCAAAAGCGAGGATAGGGTGGCAGGGATGAGGCCATGGCAAGCGGGTGCGTCAGCACGACCGTCGCGCGGCATCACGAGCACGGGGACGCGGGGTGCCGTAGATAGGCTATGTGGCGGGCATCCATTGCGCGTAGGGTAGGCAGCAGCGGCTCGAACGGCGAGGATGGACGGGGTGCTCTCGGATTCCCCGCGCGGCGAGCGCTCTGCTTTTGGGTGAAAAGCAGAGGAGGGGGCAGCAGAGGTGGGGGATGACATGGGGCCCCCGGTTGGCGGTCTCTGTGCACGGAGGCAGCAATGTCGCGTCGCGACGCGGTGAAGGGTGAGCGACTGGGTCGTGGCCTGACCGGGCCGGCCTACTGGGCCTTGGCTTGGCAGCTCAAGCAGAGGAGTGGGGTAGCCGACGGGCTGGCTTGGCGGCTTGGCTAGCTGGGCCTGCTCGCCCGTTGGGCTTGGCCCGTGAGTGCAGCGAGCGCGCTTGTGCAGGATGGCCTGGCCATTGGGCTGGGCCTACAGGATGGCAAGGTGGGCGGCTTTTGCTGGGCCGGTTGGCTACATAGGCCGATTTGGCCTTTTCTTATTAGCTGGTCTCCTATAGGCTTTTCTAATTATTTCATCTATCTATCTCTTATCTATACCAAAGTTTCCTATATGCATATACATATGTGCCAAGTATGTATAAGCCCTTATGGGTGGTCCACTGGGGTCTAGGGTCGGTTCCAACCATGTTCAAAGGATAGCACACAAAACAAGGGTTTAAAATAATTAATTACACACTAATTAATTATAAGTTGAACAGGTGGTTGGTTTGATTAACAATACATAAATCAAATAAACTCCAACTCATGAGTAGATAGTTAAATGCAAATGCTCTACTTTGCTATGTAGGTGCTACTTGTGCAACTACATGGGTGTTTTTTCTATATGACACTCACCAAACATGGGCATGTTTGTGGATAAAAAAATTTAGTTGTCATTTTTGGGTTTTCGGGAAAACTGGGATGTTACACCCTCCGTTCAAAAGTCATTTATACATAGTTTCTTGCCATGTTTCTAGACGTAATGCATATATAGATGCGTAGTTCGTACCGTATACCTAGACATAATATATATCTAAATGTGTAGAAAAAACAATGTACTAGAAAAACCAGAACCTATTGTAATTTGAAACGAATGGGGTATTTATTAGAAAAGCGAAAAAATTCACAAAGTTATTAAGCCATTTTTCGATTCAAATACTATTTAGTCGTTGGCCCTAAACTGATCCAAACCAGGCCAAAATTGATACAAGATTTCAGCATGGTGTTGGTGTGGAGCAATTTGGGATCTTGGAGCATGTCTTAGGTTGAGTTGGGTAAAACCCACAATATTTTTGGAATTTTCAATTTCCAATATCAAAATGAAATTAACTGTGCCGAACATATAAAGTCCACATGTTCACATCGAACAAGTTCGCACATTTCATACGGCACGGCCAAAATATGTAGTAGGTGACCGGATTGCCGTCTCGGGTAATCACATCCATCCATCCATTCCGTACGTTATGTCCATCAATCAGAGCACGTTCATACTACTATATGCTAATGTAGAAAAAGCGGAGAGACCACTATATAATCCCATGCATTGCACGACGGCTAACCTCAAACCATCAAACAAACCAGAGCACAGGAAATAAGAAAAACAGAGTGTGAGGGAGCTTGACCATTTTTTCAGGCTAGCAAAGATGGGCACTGCCGGAGCTGCAGCCGCCATGGCAATGTTCCTCTTGGTCGCGCTCTCTGCTTCCCAAATGGCGTCCTCCCTCCGCCCTAGTGCCGGCCTTGGCGTGTGCCGCCCCAGCGGATACCTCCCGGGCCGGTCCGGCCACTGCGAGAAGAGCAACGACCCAGACTGCTGCGAGGACGGCAAGAAGTACCCGCAGTATCGCTGCTCGCCGCCGGTCACAGCCAGCACCAAGGCGGTGCTGACGCTCAACAGCTTTGAGAAAGGCAAGGACGGCGGCGGCCCGTCAGAGTGCGACAACGCGTACCACAGCGACAAAGAGAAGGTTGTTGCTCTCTCTACGGGATGGTTCAGCAACATGGCGCGCTGCGGGCACCGCATCAAGATCACCGCGAACGGCAACTCTGTGTACGCCAAGGTGGTGGACGAGTGCGACTCCGTGGAAGGCTGTGACGAGGACCACAACTTCGAGCCGCCATGCGACAACAACATCGTCGACGCGTCGCCGGCTGTGTGGGATGCCCTGGGGCTCGACCAGAACGTTGGGATGGTAGACATCACCTGGTCCGAGGAGTGAACATCAGCAGCTGCAGTTGATGATTATGTTTCCTTTGTTGGTGAGACGTGCTGTGTAGTGTGTATAAGGAGATAGAGAGATCCGTGGTCCATACTTCAGAGTAGGGTTGTTGGCTCGTGGCACACTGCACTATACGTATTGTATCCCATTGTATTGTTGCGTGTATATTATATGGAATAAAAGAAGTCATTCATCGGGCTATACACGGCTCTACGACGGGCATTCATAGCATGACATTATGCCACATCATTAACAAGCTTGCATTTCAGCTGTCCAATTTTTATGGTATGCTAAATTTATCCCGCCTTACTTTATTTAGGACTTGTTTTTGATAAATCCATCATCTCCCATTAAATGTGGATTAATTCGTCTACTCCAATCCATATGTGGTGAATAGATTTATCTACTATACCTATATATGAGACCCTCACCAATAGATTTCTCAACAATTTTGTGAAGCCATATCATCCAAGGGTCCCACAACCATAGATCCACATGCAGTGGCAGTTGAACCATCACCTTCATCCGTGTTCACAACTTAGGCAGAACCGCCTCTCAGATTCCAAACATGCGAACTGAACATTCATTGCTATCCAACTCAGGTAGCATCGGCTCTTTGTTTCCAAACCAGCAAACTCAACTGTCATTCCTATCTATTGATCTGCCTCCTCCATCTCCCTACCGACGAGCTGGCCATTTTAAACCCCCTTGCAGTTCTCATATGTTGGGCTTCGTACTTTGCCTCATCAAATGCTCTCGCACCATAGGTTGCTAAGCCAGTTTTGGTACCATGTCAAAACGAATAATGGACTCCACCATTGACCTATGGTGTTCCTCTCATTGTGACGATTGGCAAAAAAAAACATATATAGATCATCCAATTTGAACTTCAGATGAAGAACATGCAATTTTAGAAAAAAAAACAACCGGCAAAAGCTGGCTAAACCAGTTTTGTAAACTTCTTAGCCGGTTTTGTAAACTTCTCCAAATTGAAGAGTGGACTCCACGGTTTTGTTTCTCTTGTCAAGACGATAAAAAACATATATAGATCGCCCAATTTGAAATCCAGATGAAAAAATTACGTGTTGACATTAAATTTTGGATTTAAGTGACAAAACCAGCTTAGCGAGTTAATTTGCGTCCTATGGATGGGCTTCCAAGAAGAATCTGGCTTTTCAAAAACAAGCTAAGCCGGTTTTCATAGACTGAGTCAAAATTAAATCTACTTCGATGAGAACTCAACCAATCATGTAGGAAACTTGCAGATTTTGTCCAAGACATATTTTCTGCTGGGATAAGACCATCTCTTCTATAAATATCAGAGGATCACAACCGATTTAGGTATCTAACACACAACCGTAAAAAACAATTTACTACCTTGTTCCCCTACCTTTAGCTCTTCCAACCCATTACTGTTTAGCACCTCTCTCGACCATATTTGTTAGTGTTTTAGGTGTCCTTGCCTACCTTAAGGCCACCCCACTATGCTAGCTCCTCCTCAACGGGTCTTTTCGGAAGGTGTTAGTAGGTTTTTCTGGCGAAGAACAAGCGTCAAATCTGCATAATCGAACTTGCTGGTCAGGCTCACCGTTTTTTACCTTCCTCGTTGTGTGCATAGCCACATGGGCCTTATGCAACCTCAAGTGATCTAGCTTTTGCTAGTGTGTGTGACCGAAATTTACATCAATAGACCTTTTGGTGACTCTGCTAAGGAAGAAAGAGATCCAATCTATTGTCAACATGTCTAAAGACAAGGCAAGAAGATGAGCGATTTAACTGATCCAAAGAATCAAGATAACATTGACTCATCCACAATGTTCGAGCAACTCCCTGAGGATCTCCGCAAGATGTTGGAGGCCAAATATGATGTCAGTCTAAAAGCAGTTCTTGTGAGCTATACGATGGATGGGCGAGATCTGGTCTTCCAATACAGAGATCCCATCTTTAGTGACCCTTCAACATCCACATCTACAACATCTGAGGTAAAGGTCAACGAAAAGGTTGATGATCCGCCACCTACTCATGTTGATTATGCTAGTATGCTAGATGATCATAAGAAAATGAGCGGTGATAACCTTTGTAAGGAAAATAGACCTCATGGCCCATTTAGTTTGGATTTTGGTGTTTGATGATTAATATGACCATGTGGACTAACATTATTTGCTAGTGTTTTGGATATAGTTGAAAGGGTTCAAAAGTGGACTTGGACTTGAGCAACATGGTGATCCGAAGGATCAACACCTCAGGCAAGACATTAGAAGCATTGTTGAAGACCTAAAAGATAAGCAAAAGTCTAAGACACAAGATGGAACCAAATCGGACGCAAAGATCACGACGAAACAAGTTGAAGATAGGCTCTGAAGGGCATCAAACCCTAAAGGGGGTCAGACCATAGGGTAGACCAAAACCTAACATAGCATCGGCAGGGCGTCGGACTGAATGGTCCCATTATTCTTGTGTAGGAGGAGTGTCAGACCGAGCCAACAGTGAGGCATCAGACCAACAGAGGCAGCGTCCGACGACGTCTAGAGAGGTTCCAGAGAAGAGATTGGGGCATCGAACTGATCCAAGGAAGGGCATCGGACCATACGCCATGTAGACACGCCCAAAGGTCGAATAATAGTTGAATCTAACACATGATCGTTGTGAGACACTGGACTCTGACAACATTGGTCCGATGACCAAGCGTCGGACGGTCCAATAGTACACAGAATGTTGTACCAAGATTCCAATGGCTATGTCTCTCTTTGGGGCTATAAATAGGACCCCAACCGGCCAAGAGAGGGTTGTTGGAGTGTGGTGAAGATACAGGAGTGTTGAGACACCCCACCAAGTGCTCTAACCACCACAGGTGCTTAAAAGAAGATTAGGTGATTAATGTAGGTGCTTTGTGAGGTCCTTAGGCAAGTTAGACCCGCTTAATCGTACTTGCTTTAGGTTTAGGTCTAGTGTTTAGTAAGGTTTACATACCTAAAAAAGAAAGGTGCTTGTCCGCACCGTGTTTTTACTCGGAGGGGCTTGTAGTCTTGCGAGACCACACCAACCGCGTTTGTGGTGTGGCCACCACTGAGGCCTGCGGTGGTTCGGCCGGAAGCTCAATGGTGGAGATAGTGGGGAGCGGTCCGGTGAGGCCCGGTGCTATCCGCGGAGATACCTGACCAGGACCACAGCCTTTGCAAGGGGCTCCAACAAGGATTAGGGGTAGCTTGCGCGCTTCTCGACATACCTTGGTAAAAATACCGGCGTCATCGAACGGGAGTTTGTATCTCTATCGCCTCTTACCTTCTGTATTTACATTGTGTACCTTGGTTGTGTGTTTTACCTTTCTAGATTAGTTGACAGGATAGTTGATAGGATTTGAACCAAGGTTGCATAACTCTTTTGTGTTAGTGATAGCAACACACCTAGCAAAACCTTAGTTGTACATGTAGATAGTGTATATCTTCCTTAGGTTGAAATTGGAGGCCAGAGTTTAGAAATAGTTTTCAAGTTGTCTAATTCACCCCTTCCCTCTTAGGTGTCAGGGTCCCTACAACCTTCTTTCTACAGTTAACATGCTCATGATTCGTTTTGATAGATTAGAAGGTAAAAAAGTAGATCATATTGATGCATCTGCCAGTGGAACGATGGCCCTAGTTGCTAAACAATCTCAATATGGAATGACGTTAGGCTATTATGATAAGTAGACCTTGTATGTACATTTTATCGTTCTTTACAACGACATGATAAATTGATTTTGCAGAAATTAGACTTGTACGTAGGATTATTTAAAACCTAAACCAATTTAGTACAAAATTTAGTTTCATCATAAAAAAGGGTTTAGTTTAGTTTTAGACACCCTATCTATTTAGGTTTATTTCCATTCTCATAAGGGTTCAAAATTTTACCAAAATTCTGTCAAAAGTTTCATGAATTTTGGTAATTTTGCGGGTGGCCAAAAGGAAAAAAACTGAAATTTTGTATTACACTAATGCACATGCCTTATTGTAAATATACTCTAGTATCATATTTTATATTGTTTATGTTGCAAATTTCTACTTGATAGATGAGCAGTAATAAATTATGCCAATATTTTGTGTATATCTTCAATTTAAAACATTATATCTTTTTTATATGGCCAAAACCCACAATATTTTTAGAATTTTCAGTTTCCAATATCAAAATGAAATTAATTGTGCAGAACATATAAAGTTCACATCGACGAGTTCACACATTTCATACGGCACGGCGAAAATATGTAGTACGTGACCGGATTGCCGTTTCGGGTAATCACATCCATCCAACCATTCCGTACGTTATGTCCATCAATCAGAGCACGTTCATACTACTATATGCTAATGTAGAAAAAGCGGAGAGACCACTATATAATCCCATGCATTGCACGACGGCTAACCTCAAACCATCAAGCAAACCAGAGCACAGGAAATAAGAAAAACAGAGTGCGAGGGAACTTGACCAATTTTATCAGGCTAGCAAAGATGGTCGCTGCCGGAGCTGCAGCCGCCATGGCGATGTTCCTCTTGGTCGCGCTCTCTGCTTCCCAAATGGCGTCCTCCCTCCGCCTTAGTGCTGGCCTAGGTGTATGCCGCCCCAGCGGATACCTCCCGGGCCGGTCCGGCAACTGTGAGAAGAGCAACGACCCAGACTGCTGCGAGGACGGCAAGAAGTACCCGCAGTATCGCTGCTCGCCGCCGGTCACAGCCAGCACCAAGGCGGTGCTGACGCTCAACAGCTTTGAGAAAGGCAAGGACGGCGGTGGCCCGTCAGAGTGCGACAACGCGTACCACAGCGACAAAGAGAAGGTTGTTGCTCTCTCTACGGGATGGTTCAGCAACATGGCGCGCTGCGGGCACCGCATCAAGATCACCGCGAACGGCAACTCCGTGTACGCCAAGGTGGTGGACGAGTGCGACTCCGTGGAAGGCTGCGACGAGGACCACAACTTCGAGCCGCCGTGTGACAACAACATCGTCGACGCGTCGCCGGCTGTATGGGACGCCTTGGGGCTCGATCAGAATGTCGGCATGGTAGACATCACCTGGTCGGAGGAGTGAACATCAGTTGCAGTAGATGGTTGTGCTTGCTTTGTTGGTGAGACGTGTTTTGTATGAGGCAATAAGATTGGTAGTCCGTACTTCAGAGTAGGGTCGTTGGCTCGATCGTGGCTCGTTGCCCTGTACGTATTGTGTTGTATATCCTATTATATATTGTTCCGTGTATATTATGAATTGAGTTCTGGGTTCTGTTACCTGAGACACTCTGATTCCACTCATCTCACATATATCTCCCTAGTCACTGCGCACTAGTTCTGCCAAAGCGGACCTCTGTAACGCGGATTGGGCCTTCGGGGTCTTGGCATCCTGGGCGCGGGCGACTCCTGGGCTTTGGACGCGCCATCGGTGGACTCTTGAGGCAGGGTCGGGCTGCTGACAACCTGCCAAGGAGTTCAATTTTTCCTTGCAAATCTCCTGTCATTTCTTTCTTTCCATGCATATATACCACAAAGTTGTTAGAATTTTTTGCAATGAAGAATTTGAAAGAGAATCAGACATAAAAGTGGATAGAATTAGCTGCACAGCAGCAGTTTGTCTCCATCTCTTGCTTTGCCGTGAACTTCAAATCATCTACAGAATCTATCGGTTTTCAGTTTTGATGTAGTGTCATTTCATTGCTACAGTATTCACCTTGCTTTTATTAACGAGTCCTTCTGTTCTTTGATAGCTATCACTAAAAAAAATCGACCCGCGGGTGATGACATCCCATCGGGTATTTCATTAAGAAGAAGATCTCACGTAGATCGAAAAAATCCTCGAACCCGGCCTCACCAATATACAGCGCCACCGCATTCAGTGGCGGAGCCAGGAATTTTATAGAGCCTGGGTAAGACAAAACGCCATGTTAGTAGTGATGTCACTCCCAACGCAGAAACCACATGGTTTCTATGTTTATTAATATGATATCACATAATATCTAAGTAAAAAGATTATGTGACACCGCAATTAAAAGAGAGAATGAAATAATTTTTGAATAAGAAACCATGTCTACACGGGAACTAAAGACATAAAGAGATGTGATAGCTAGACAAGGGAGAGAAAAGATATATCATTGGACAAAAGATTATTGTGTAGAAACTATCCAACAGGAATATACTCCCTCTGCCACAAAAAGAAAGACGCTATGATGCGTGCTGATCAAACTTTCTTAAATTTGACCAGTTTTATAGAAAATGTTAGCAACATTTGTATTACTAAATAAATTTATTATGAAAATATATATTCCGAGATTTGTCTAATGGTACCAATTACGTATTATAAATATTAATATTCTTTTACATAATTGTCAAAGTTGAAAAAAGTTTTACTTCTCGAGAAGTAAGATGACATTCTTTGTGAGATGGAGGGAGTAGTTTCTATGTATACCGTCTACATAAGTTAATAGACATTGAAATTATCTATGGTTTTTAGTATTTTCAGTGCCCTAACAAAGCTATGTAAAATAGGACACATAATTATATAATTTACATGCAAAATTAGACAACCAAAATAGTTTTAAGTTTTAAACTAAAATAATCACTAAATCCTAGGTGGCGCCTGCTCCCTGCCTCATCTCGGTACTACCTCATGCCTATATGTAGCTTTCCTTTTTGAGTTTTATTTAGAAACAGCTTTTTTTTAGTAGGGTCTGTACGATAGCTATGTCTGCAGCAGCCAGCGGAGGAGCCCGGCCATCCCCATGAAACGGGACAGCCACAGACCTAAACTATGGCATGGGACAGACGAGAGGATTTTTTTACCCTTAGACCTGAAATTCGCCTCCGAGGGGGGTCGAACTCATGACCTGAGGGGTGCCACAGGAAGTGTCGACCAACCAATCTAGCTTCCGTTGGCATCACGACATTTTCATAAGTCAGTGAAGTATCTTTTTGAACTAGCTAATTAGTGAGTGTTCTATTTCTTGTTTTGCCAAAATTGCTTCTGTGATAATTTGAGAAATTCCTAATTGTTCCTAGAGTCAACATATGTGTCACCCTATCAATTGAAAGAGAGGTCGTTGGAATCTTTTAATCGGCTCACATTCACCTCCCTCTTGTTGCCTACCCGGTCCTTCAATACCTTCAATTTTAAAGA
The DNA here is from genome assembly GCA_022457205.1 of Saccharum spontaneum. Lineage (NCBI taxonomy): Eukaryota > Viridiplantae > Streptophyta > Magnoliopsida > Poales > Poaceae > Saccharum > Saccharum spontaneum. The sequence goes on along the minus strand of CM039580.1, from coordinate 33,081,051 downwards.
ATTATATATTTTGTTGAAGTCTCTAGAGAAACTTCACTGAAATTTTGCTAAAATTTCATGAATTTCAGTAATTTTGGGACTTGACCAAAAAAATTCGAATGCCAAAATTGAAAACCCTGACTCACTACTCTTTGTTCTACTTAGAAAATTTATTTTGATTTCAATTACTCCCTTTGTTCAAACTGTAAGTCATTGTTTCTTTTCTAGATATATAGTTTCTAACTATGTATCTAGAAGTAATGTATATCTAGATGTGTAGTTTTTATTGTATATCTAGACATAATATATATCTAAATGCATAGAAAAACTATGTACTAGAAAATTCAAAATAAATTATAATTTGAAACCAATGGGGTATTATTAGAAAAGCGAAATTTTTCTCAAAGTTATTAAGCCATTTTTCGATTCAAACACTATTTAGTCGTTGGCCCTAAACTGATCCAAACCGGGCCAAAACTGAAACAATATTTCAGCATGGTGTTGGTGTGGAGCAGTTTGGGATTTTGGAGCATATCTTAGGTTGAGTTGGGTAAAATTACATGGCCAAAACCCACAATATTTTTGGAATTTTCAATTTCCAATATCAAAATGAAATTAACTGTGTCGAATATATAAAGTCCGTTCACATCGAACAAGTTCAAACATTTAATACGGCACAGCGAAAATATGTAGTACGTGACCGGATTGCCGTCTCAGGTAATCACATCCATCCAGCCATTCCGTACGTTATGTCCCTCAATCAGAGCACGTTCATACTACTACAAGCTAATGTAGAAAAAGCGGAGAGACCACTATATAATCCCATGCATTGCACGACGGCTAACCTCAAACCATCAAGCAAACCAGAGCACAGGAAATAAGAAAAACAGAGTGCGAGGGAACTTGACCAATTTTTTCAGGCTAGCAAAGATGGTCGCTGCCGGAGCTGCAGCCGCCATGGCGATGTTCCTTCTGGTCGCACTCTCTGCTTCCCAAATGGCGTCCTCCCACCGCCCTAGTGCCGGCCTACACTATGCTAGAAAGCCTTATTAGTGACGCGTCCAGACAGTCATTAGTGACGCAGAAAAGACGCGTCACTGTTCTTGCGTCTGTGATAAGGGCAAATCAGTGACGCGTAAAAACGCGTCACTGATAACCCTATATCAGCGACGCGTGTATCCAAGACGCGTCACTGATAACCCTCTATCAGTGACGCTTCTAGCCAATACACGTCACTGATAATCCTCAATTACTGACGCTTCTAGCCAATACGCGTCACTGATAACCCTCTATCAGTGACGCTTCTAGCCAATACGCGTCACTGATAACCATTAAGCAGCGACGTGTCTAGCCAATACGCGTCACTGATAACTATTTCATAAAAACAAAAAAAACGATGATCCTATATACATCTACAATGATCATATATATATATACACACACATACACATCAAACATGTTCCAATATTCAATAATCAATTCCTTACAAACTTTTTAGATACAAGGAATACAACACATCAAAAATTCAGTGGCAATGTCTAACTGTACCCATTTCAACACTAATTTGGCTATAATATTTGAAACTGCAGGACAACACCCATTTTGACAGTATTAACTGAAACTGCAGACCACCTTTGACACCTGAGAGATCACCTGAACCACATAGCAATTGTGAGAATCTTAGTAATAAATCTGAAACACATATTAAGAATCATAGCAAATGTGAGAATATTGTTCATAGTATACTCACCATTAAACCAAACTTGTTAGACATACAGGGCTTTGGTGGCTCCTACCTTGGATTTTATCTGGGGAGTCACCATCAGCTGTTGTCATCAAAGCAACCGACTTCCACACATCAGCATTATCAAGAATAGTCAAGATTAGCAAGAACAGGATAAAAAAATATCTCTTAAAAATCTTGAGGCAAAGAGACTGTAAAACTCTGCACGGTGACGTACTTGTAACCAAAGGCATTGCCGTGACCGCCGGAATTGCCTAGGTGCACCCAGTCGTCCACTGTCTTATTCCACTTCCTTCAAGTTGCAAGCAACACCAGGTTCCACAAAAGAGGATAATTAGGCAGCATATTCGAAACAGAAAATCATCTGTCCAGTTTAATAGGGTTTGTGCCCATGTTCATCACCTGATGAGCTGCTTCACCAGTCCCCTGACCTGGGTAGAATAGTGCTTGCGCAGACCATTTACCTGCCGCCCAATGTCAGTCTCCTGCACGAACACGAACATAATAAGCTTCAAAACTTTACCCTTCCCATGGCAGTTGCTGCTGCTCATCTCAAACAAGCAAGCAAACCGATTGGCCCACACCCATTGTGTAAGCCAAATAACAAAAGTGAAAGAACAGAATGGCAAAAAGGACATGACCTGGAGCGCGTTGTAGGTGACATCCATGTCTGCCAGGTTCTGCAGCAAGCTCACCAGCTCATCCTCGGCCTGCTCCACTGCGCCTGCTTGCGTGTCAGCCTCTGCCTCCACCTCAGTGACAAGTAATTCCTTTTTGTGTCCAATGCAAAGTGAAGCTGTATACATAATAAGGAAGCTTTACATATGGAGAAACTGATACTGACATGTGATATCCTGAGTTTAAATAGTGCATATAGTACCAGCAGGACAGTAATTCAACTGAGAAATTTGTTACTTACCAAATAAAAGTAAAACATAAGTCATTTTGGTGGAAATTAAAAGTACTATAATCCAAAGTGATGCAGAGGATACTATGAAGCAATCACTGGATGGGAAAACTATTACCTGTACGGAAGGAGTCGCGTTGCAGGCTTGGATCATGCAGCAGAAACAGTTATCTGAAAAAGCGCAACCAAAGTGATGCTTACTCTTCCTGGCGAAGACTGTTTCAATTAAGCTGGAAAACAGCTAACTATCCTAGGATAGAGATATTACTTACCGTATCAGATATTTAGGGGCAATCTAAAAGTGTACATTGTACTCTATGTTATTCAAAATAGAGTTAACCTAGAACCACATAATTTTAGGCAAGCCGTATTTCATATTTTTGTTGCACAGAAAGGCATCAAGGTTGAGTAGACCTAGATTTGCAATTAGCAGTGATGAATTAAAATTGATAGCACGATGTAAGGCTGACAAATGCATTCTATGTTCTGCAGCTAAATACTAGGAAAATTACTGAGAACTCGAAGCAATACAGAGGATATGTATGATCTGGCTTGGTCTCTTCGCTGCAAAAGTCAGAATGGCTGCACATATGCCGCGAATGACCAACTGTTACCACAACTCAAGGAAAGGGATGTGCTGAAAGGTACGATGCATGAGGTATTAGTGCAGAATTTCACCAGTTCAGCTCCCCTCTTCAGCCTGTGTGGAAGCAACCTGGAGGGACGCAGATAGTTCAGAGAGGCCTGTATGTATCCCGTATCAGGCAACAGTATACATCAGTGGGTACGTGAACGCAGTTATCAGATAACAGTATACATCAGTGGCAACAGTATACATCAAAATAAATAACGATGGAACAATTGTACGAAATTAATATTCAGGGTGAAGGCATCGACACCAAACCATTCTCTGCTGTAGGTAAAATATCAGAGTGCTAGAGCAAGCAAGATAGATTTAATTGACATGAAGGCTAATTGAATATATATAATACCTGAACACGCTAGACACCATAGGCACACGCTTATATATATACTGAAAAGATTACAACAGCAGCACTGCGCATTGAGACATGCTTAGATTTTTTCTGCCACGACATGAATGGAATGGCTAGCAAAAATCGTGCTACCGTGGATAGGGCAGCTGCACACAAAACCTTATGTGTGACCAAAATAAACCCATACTGGACACAATACTGCAGCTAATGGTCTAGAACGAATCGAAACTGAAAGATAGTAGCGAAAACTGGAATAAAGGCAGAGTGAAAGAAAAGTAGCTGTCACCAAAGACAAAGCTAAAGGCAGCAACTACTTCATAAAGGAAATGGCTAATCTACAATTGAAATCACCTACAAGGCCAAAAGACATCATCAGGTAAAAGGGAGAACAACTCAAACTAAGAGTGTGCTCTGGAACGTATCCTCAAAAATTTTGTAGGCACTATTGTCCACAGAACGATGAATGAAACTCAGTGAGGATGTTGACCAGTAAACATAGTTGTTGAAATTAATTGTATTAAGTTGAACCATCGCCTTGATTTTAGAGCTGAATGGGAATGAAAAGGCAATATTTTATCTTAGACGAACACAATAAATCACTGCAGCACATGAAGCATCACTGTATAGAAGGGAAATACCAAAAAGATGTGGCTTCTTGTCACATAATCTAGATGCAACCAATAATCATCGTTGCCTCCTAAATCAAGTCAATCTGAAGTGTGTAATTAGATCAGTCTTGCGATATGATAAGAAAACTAAGTACCTCATAAAGATAACATGATCAAACGGGGATGTACCTGAAATGTTTTAGTTTAAGGGTTGCCATCTCTATAGAAGTACTGGATGCCATTGGCCTCTCTGTAACTATTGGGAAAGACAGACCATAATCAGAGAGGGTAAACAATGACCTGAGCAATGACGAATCAAAATCAATACTGCATCAATAAATGCAACCAACAATGTCGTGGAAAATAAGCACAACAGTCGAGAGAAACTTTCAAATTAATAACCTCATTAACGCCCGCTCTTGTATCTTAAAACACATAATTTGATGCAATTATTTCTTAAACGAAGATAGCTCCACTGCAATGTGGCTACAGGCAATATATTAACCAAAACCATGTAACATCACTAATTAAAGAAAACATCTCCAATATCGAAGCATTAATCTTGCCCGGAGCTGCAGCAGCAGATGTTCACTAAATTGCAAGAGGTAGATGGCAAGTCGCATCAGTCATCAACACAAAAATAACTGCCAAGCAAACGAAGAGGTAGATGGCACTATGGCAGACTCACCAGGGCGTTTAGTGATTTACCCCCAAATGAAGTGCCGATGCAGCTGGAAAAAATAAATAAAATACATATTGATGGAACCGGTACATAGATGTACCAAATCGGCCAAGCAAGTATTAGAACTTACCAATAAGATAGTCGTAGGGACCGTGGGGCAGCGGCGTGAGTGAGGACCTGATAAGGTAGCTGAACCTGGCTGGATATGAGAAGCTCATATTGCAATAGATGTGCAAAAATCTTTGATTTTCAGTAACGCAAAAAGGGTGAGCAACACAAAAAAAATATGAGATGAAAAAGAGATGACCGCCTGCTTGGAGAACGGCTCACAACCTGCTAAAACATCTCTAACCCTCACAAATTGGTATGGAGGGAGTAATTTGTAACCAACAAATCAAAATTTTATGGGATCAAACCAAGTTCATATCTTGGACTTTGACATTTTATAAGAAAATTCAATAAGCCAACCAGACCTGACATCCAGTTCAGGTCTGTTCTTTTACAGAACTAACACCCCAATTTAGCTTAAATTAGAATCTTGCGATGGTACGCCTCTTGGTGGAGAAACATGAATTCAGTTTGTTGCAAGCGTAAAAGAATATGAATATCCATATGGCAAAGCTATATAAAAGGTTGCAAAGTTATATTCCAGATTCCAGGGGCAGAGTTGACATTAGCTAAAAGCAAAATCATATTTCAGATAGGAAAGTCATACCCATTGTATGAACTATAGAATAGGAATCAAATAAGGAAGCCAATCCATAGCCTTAGTGTAGGAAAGTAAGGGAAAAACCGACCCTGATATTGCAGTTCACCAAATAATAAATTACCTTCCTAGCAAGGTCAACCGCAGAAATGGGGTGTGCTCAGTAATACTTTAGTTTAGAAACCTAAAGGAAAAACGGACCCTGATATTGCAGTTCACCAAATAATAAATTACCTTGTTAGCAAGGACAACTGCAAATACATCATTGGCAATGGGGTGTGCTCAGTAATAGAACAACCAATAAACTGTGTGAATCAAAGACATCATTGACAATGGACCTATGCTTATTAACAAATGTACAAAATGTAGTGTCATCACAAAGCCAATGAAAATAGCAAAGATTTACGCAACAATGAAGTAATTATATAATCATCATGGCACAATTCCATTATCTCAGTCTACAAAAAGTTCATCATTGCACAATCCCCAAACCTCAGTAGACAACATGAATGAAACATTTAATCATCACTGCACAAGGAAGGATATGAGTGTGCACATGATATGCACACTTATAAAAACAAGAGAACGGCAGGAGACGATGGACCCGGCACCCGGTCACTGAGATGAGGCAAGCTTGGTGGACAAAAGGGGGAGAACAATAAATCTAGGGTAAAATCAATGTTGCCTTACCGGATTGCCTCAATTAACAAAGATGAACCCCCTCCAAATCGCCCATCCAATGGCGAAATCGTGCACCTGGCGGGGGGGGGATGCGGCCACCGGCAGCCAGCCGCGTCACGCTGTGCCGCAGGGGCCCGGCCGCGCGGGCGGTGGGGGGAGAAGAGAGGGGGGCCGTCGGGCCCGGCCGCGCTGGTGCGCCGCCCGCCGCCCGCAGGAGGCACCGTCGGCCCGCGCCTGTCACCGCCTCGGGAGGGAAGGAGGGAGAGAGAGGAAGGGGAGAGAGAAAAGGAGGGCGCGCCGCCCGCAGGAGCCGTCATCGCCTCAGGAGGGAAGGAGCGATAGAGAAAAGGAGGGGAAGCAGGGGAGGAAGATAGCCGCCGCCGTGGCTGCGGCCACAGCCGGGACCCGGGCGCGCCGGTGCGCCGCCGCGTTGGAGGGCGGCCAAGCATGGGCCCAGCTGCTGCACCGCCGCACGGAGAGAGAGAGGGAGAGAGAGACGGCGCGCGGGGAGGGCTGGCAAGCGGAGAGGGAGCACACGGGATCGAGAGACCGGATCTGGATCTGGATAAGGAAGCGAGGAGAAGGCTGTGGAGCAAGATATTTTCGTTGGTGGTAACGATTGGGAGGGTAACACGTGGAGCAACAGTGAACAACCGGGAGAGTAAATCTGGAGGTGTTTTGTTGGTGATATATCTCTCTATCAGTGACGCGTCTAGACAACACGCGTCACTTTTCTTACCAGTGACGCGTTTTGTTGAGAAGAGTCACAGATATGTCTTCATATCAGTGACGCGTTATAAGAACACGCGTCACTTTTCTTATCAGTGACACGTCTTGTTGAGAGGAGTCACTAATACGACCACATATCAGTGACGCGCCTGGATAATACGCGTCACAGATCTTATCAGTGACGCGTTTTCTTACGAAGAGTCACTGATATCTTGTAATTAGTGACGTGTCTTGTTCCTGGGGCATGGGTAACAACTAATCAGTGATGCATCTGGTTCACCCGCGTCACTAATATAGTAATTAGTGACGCGTTTCGTTTCTGAGTCACTAATCGAGACGTCACTGATAAGCTTTTCTGGCATAGTGCTAGGTGTATGCCGCCCCAGCGGATACCTCCCGGGCCGGTCCGGCAACTGTGAGAAGAGCAACGACCCAGACTGCTGCGAGGACGGTAAGAAGTACCCGCAGTATCGCTGCTCGCCGCCGGTCACAGCAAGCACCAAGGCGGTGCTGACTCTCAACAGCTTTGAGAAGGGCAAGGACGGCGGCGGACCGTCAGAGTGCGACAACACGTACCACAGCGACAAAGAGAAGGTTGTTGCTCTCTCTACGGGATGGTTCAGCAACATGGCGTGCTGCGGGCACCGCATCAAGATCACCGCAAACGGCAACTCTGTGTACGCCAAGGTGGTGGACGAGTGCGACTCCGTGGAAGGCTGCGACGAGGACCACAACTTCGAGCCGCCATGTGACAACAACATTGTCGACGCGTCGCCGGCTGTGTGGGATGCCCTGGGGCTCGACCAGAACGTTGGGATGGTAGACATGACCTGGTCCGAGGAGTGAACATCAGCAGCTGCAGTTGATGATTATGTTTCCTTTGTTGGTGAGACGTGCTGTGTAGTGTGTATAAGGAGATAGAGAGATTCGTGGTCCATACTTCAGAGTAGGGTTGTTGGCTCGTGGCACACTGCACTATACGTATTGTATCCCATTGTATTGTTGCGTGTATATTATATGGAATAAAAGAAGTCATTCATCGGTCTATATACGGCTCTACGACGGGCATTCATAGCATGACACTATGCCACATCATTAACAAGCTAGCATTTCAGCTGTCCAATTTTTATGGTATGCTAAATTTATCCCGCCTTACTTTATTTAGAACTTGTTTTTGATAAATCCATCATCTCCCATTAAATGTGGATTCGTCTACTCCAATCCATATGTGGTGAATAGATTTATCTACTGTACCTATATAGGAGACCCTCACCAATAGATTTCTGAACAATTTTGTGAAGCCATATCATCCAAGGGTCCCACAACCATAGGTCCACATGCAGTGGCAGTTGAACCATCACCTTCATCCATGTTCACAACTTAGGCAGAGCCGCCTCTCAGATTCCAAACATGCGAACTAATCATTCATTGCTATCCAACTCAGGTAGCATCGGCTCTTTGTTTCCAAACCAGCAAACTCAACTGTCATTCCTATCTATTGATCTGCCTCCTCCATCTCCCTACCGACGAGCTGGCCATTTTAAACCCCCTTGCAGTTCTCATATGTTGGGCTTCGTACTTTTTCTCATCAAATGCTCTCGGCTCCGTACGAGCGGTTGGGCTACCACGGTTTCTCACCATAGGTTGCTAAGCCAGTTTTGGTACCATGTCAAAACGAATAATGGACTCCACCATTGACCTATGGTGTTCCTCTCATTGTGACGATTGGCAAAAAAACATATATAGATCATCCAATTTGAACTTCAGATGAAGAACATGCAATTTTAGAAAAAACAACCGGCAAAAGCTAGCTAAACCAGTTTTGTAAACTTCTTAGCCGGTTTTGTAAACTTCTCCAAATTGAAGAGTGGACTCCACGGTTTTGTTTCTCTTGTCAAGACGATAAAAAACATATATAGATCACCCAATTTGAAATCCAGATGAAAAAATTACGTGTTGACATTAAATTTTGGATTTAAGTGACAAAACCAGCTTAGCGAGTTAATTTGTGTCCTATGGATGGGCTTCCAAGAAGAATCTGGCTTTTCAAAAACAAGCTAAGCCGGTTTTCATAGACTGAGTCAAAATCAAATCTACTTCGATGAGAACTCAACCAATCATGTAGGAAACTTGCAGATTTTGTCCAAGACATATTTTCTGCTGGGATAAGACCATCTCTTCTATAAATATCAGAGGATCACAACCGATTGAGGTATCTAACACACAACCGCAAAAAAACAATTTACTACTTTGTTCCCCTACCTTTAGCTCTTCCAACCCATTACTGTTTAGCACTTCTCTCGACCATATTTGTTGGTGTTTTAGGTGTCCTTGCCAACCTTAGGGCCACCCCACTATGCTAGCTCCTCCCCAACGGGTCTTTTCGGGAGGTGTTAGTAGGTTTTTCTGGCGAAGAACAAGCGTCAAATCTGCACAATCGAACTTGCTGGTCAGGCTCACCATTTTTTACCTTCCTCGTTGTGTGCATAGCCACATGGGCCTTATGCAACCTCAAGTGATCTAGCTCTTGCTAGTGTGTGTGACCGAAATTTACATCAACAGACCTTTTGGTGACTCTGCTAAGGAAGAAAGAGATCCAATCTATTGTCAACATGTCTAAAGACAAGGCAAGAAGATGAGTGATTTAATTGATCCAAAGAATCAAGATAACATTGACTCATCCACAATGTTCGAGCAACTCCCTGAGGATCTCCGCAAGATGTTGGAGGCCAAATATGATGTCGATCTAAAAGCAGTTCTTGTGAGCTATACGATGGATGGGCGAGATCTGGTCTTCCAATACAGAGATCCCATCTTTAGTGACCCTTCAACATCCACATCTACAACATCTGAGGTAAAGGTCAACAAAAAGGTTGATGATCCGCCACCTACTCATGTTGATTATGCTAGTATGCTAGATGATCATAAGAAAATGAGCGGTGATAACCTTTGTAAGGAAAATAGACCTCATGGCCCATTTAGTTTGGATTTTGGTGTTTGATGATTAATATGACCATGTGGACTAACATTATTTGCTAGTGTTTTGGATATAGTTGAAAGGGTTCAAAAGTGGACTTGGACTCAAGCAACATGGTGATCCGAAGGATCAACACCTCAGGTAAGACATTAGAAGCATTGTTGAAGACCTAAAAGATAAGCAAAAGTCTAAGACACAAGATGGAACCAAATCGGACGCAAAGATCACGACGAAACAAGTTGAAGAAAGGCTTTGAAGGGCATCAAACCCTAGGGGCATCAAACCCTAAAGGGGGTCAGACCATAGGGTAGACCAAAACCTAACATAGCATCGGCAGGGCATCGGACCGAATGGTCCCATTGTTCTTGTGTAGGAGGAGTGTCAGACCGAGCCAACAGTGAGGCATCAGACCAACAGAGGCAGCGTCCGACGACGTCTAGAGAGGTTCTAGAGAAGAGATTGGGGCATCGAACTGATCCAAGGAAGGGCATCGGACCATACGCCATGTAGACACGCCCAAAGGTCGAATAATAGTTGAATCTAACACATGATCGTTGTGAGACACTGGACTCTGACAACATTGGTCCGATGACCAAGTGTCGGACGGTCCAATAGTACACAGAATGTTGTACCAAGATTCCAATGGCTATGTCTCTCTTTGGGGCTATAAATAGGACCCCAACCGACCAAGAGAGGGTTGTTGGAGTGTGGTGAAGATACAGGAGTGTTGAGACACCCCACCAAGTGCTCTAACCACCACAGGTGCTTAAAAGAAGATTAGGTGATTAATGTAGGTGCTTTGTGAGGTCCTTAGGCAAGTTAGACCCGCTTAATCGTACTTGCTTTAGGTTTAGGTCTAGTGTTTAGTAAGGTTTACATACCTAAAAAAGAAAGGTGCTTGTCCGCACCGTGTTTTTACTCGGAGGGGCTTGTAGTCTTGCAAGACCACACCAACCGCGTTTGTGGTGTGGCCACCACTGAGGCCTGCGGCGGTTCGGCCGAAAGCTCGATGGTGGAGATAGTGGGGAGCGGTCCGGTGAGGCCCGGTGCTATCCGCGGAGATACCTGACCAGGACCACAGCCTTTGCAAGGGGCTCCAACAAGGACTAGGGGAAGCTTGCGCGCTTCTCGACATACCTTGGTAAAAATACCGGCGTCAACGAATGGGAGTTTGTATCTCTATCGCCTCTTACCTTCTGTATTTACATTGTGTACCTTGGTTGTGTGTTTTACCTTTCTAGATTAGTTGACAGGATAGTTGATAGGATTTGAACCAAGGTTGCATAACTCTTTTGTGTTAGTGATAGCAACACACCTAGCAAAACCTTAGTTGTACATGTAGATAGTGTATATCTTCCTTAGGTTGAAATTGGAGGCCATAGTTTAGAAATAGTTTTCAAGTTGTCTAATTCACCCCTTCCCTCTTAGGTGTCACGGTCCCTACAACCTTCTTTCTACAGTTAACATGCTCATGATTCGTTTTGATAGATTAGAAGGTAAAAAAAAGTAGATCATATTGACGCATCTGCCAGTGGAACGATGGCCCTAGTTGCTAAACAATCTCAATATGGAATGACGTTAGGCTATTATGATAAGTAGACCTTGTATGTATATTTTATCATTCTTTACAACGACATGATAAATTGATTTTGCAGAAATTAGACTTGTATGTAGGATTATTTAAAACCTAAACCGATTTAGTACAAAATTTAGTTTCATCCTAAAAAAAGGGTTTAGTTTAGTTTTAGACACCCTATCTATTTAGGTTTATTTCCATTCTCATAAGGGTTCAAAATTTGACCAAAATTCTATCAAAAGTTTCACGAATTTTGGTAATTTTGCGGGTGGCCAAAAGGAAAAAAAACTGAAATTTTGTATTACACTAATGCACATGCCTTATTGTAAATATACTCTAGACTCATATTTTATATTGTTTATGTTGCAAAATTTTCTACTTCATAGATTAGTAGTAATAAATTATGCCAATATTTTGTGTATATCTTCAATTTAAAACATTATATCTTTTTTATATGGCCAAAACCCACAATATTTTTAGAATTTTCAGTTTCCAATATCAAAATGAAATTAACTATGCAGAACATATAAAGTTCACGTGTTCACATCGAACGAGTTCACACATTTCATACGGCACGGCGAAAATATGTAGTACGTGACCGGATTGCCGTCTCGGGTAATCACATCCATCCAACCATTCCGTACGTAATGTCAAGCATGTTCATACTACTATATGCTAATATAGGAGAAGCGGAGAGACAAGTATATATTCCCATGCATTGCACGACGTGTAACCTCAAACCATCAAGCAAACCAGAGCACAGGAAATAGGAAAAAAACAGAGTGCGAGGGAACTTGACCAATTTTTTCAGGCTAGCAAAGATGGTCGCTGCCGGAGCTGCAGCCGCCATGGCGATGTTCCTCTTGGTCGCGCTCTCTGCTTCCCAAATGGCGTCCTCCCTCCGCCCTAGTGCCGGCCTTGGCGTGTGCCGCCCCAGCGGGTATCTCCCGGGCCGGTCCGGCCACTGCGAGAAGAGCAACGACCCAGACTGCTGCGAGGACGGCAAGAAGTACCCGCAGTATCGCTGCTCGCCGCCGGTCACAGCCAGCACCAAGGCGGTGCTGACGCTCAACAGCTTTGAGAAAGGCAAGGACGGCGGTGGCCCGTCAGAGTGCGACAACGCGTACCACAGCGACAATGAGAAGGTTGTCGCGCTCTCCACGGGATGGTTCAGCAACATGGCGCGCTGCGGGCACCGCATCAAGATCACCGCCAACGGCAACTCCGTGTACGCCAAGGTGGTGGACGAGTGCGACTCCGTGGAAGGCTGCGACGAGGACCACAACTTCGAGCCGCCGTGTGACAACAACATCGTCGACGCGTCGCCGGCTGTATGGGACGCCTTGGGGCTCGATCAGAATGTCGGCATGGTAGACATCACCTGGTCGGAGGAGTGAACATCAGTTGCAGTAGATGGTTGTGCTTGCTTTGTTGGTGAGACGTGTTTTGTATGAGGCAATAAGATTGGTAGTCCGTACTTCAGAGTAGGGTCGTTGGCTCGATCGTGGCTCGTTGCCCTGTACGTATTGTGTTGTATATCCTATTATATATTGTTCCGTGTATATTACGAATTGAGTTCTGTGTTCTGTTACCTGATACCCTCTGATTCCACTCATCTCACGTATATCTCACTAGTCACTACGCACTAGCTCTGCCAAAGCGGACCTGTGTAACGCGGATTGGGCCTTCCGGATCTTGGCATCCTGGGCGCGGACGACTCCTCGCCTCCTGGGCTTCGGACGCGCCCTCGGTGGACTCTTCAGGCAGGGTCAGTCTGCTGACGACCTGCCAAGGAGTCCAATTTTTCCTTGCAAATCTCCTATTATTTCTTGCTTTCCATATATACCATAAAGTTGTTAGAATTTTTTGCAATGAAGAATTTGTAACAGAATCAGACATAAAAGTGGATAGAATTTGCCGTATACTGCACAGCAGCAGTTTGTCTCCATCTCTTGCTTTGCCGTGAACTTCAGATCATCTACAGAATCTATCGGTTTTCAGTTTTGATGTAGTGTCATGTCATTGCTACAGTATTCACCTTGCTTTTATTAACGAGTCCTTTTGTTCTTCAATAAGAAGAAGATCTTATCATGCAGATCGAGAAAATCTTCGAACCTTGGTCCCACCCATATATAGCGGCACCGCATTCAGTAGCAGAGCCAGGAATTTTATAGAGCCTAGGTGAGACAAAACGCCATGTTAGTAGTAATGTCACTCCCAATGCAGAAACCACATGGTTTCTATGTTTATCAATTATTATATCACATAATATCTAAGTAAAAAGATTATGTGACACCACAATTAAAAGAGAGAATGAAATTATTTTTGAATAAGAAACCATGTCTGCACAGGAACTAAAGACATAAAGAGACGTGATAGGTAGACAAGGGAGAGAAAAGGTATATCATTGGACAAAAGATTATTGTGTAGAAACTATCCAACAGGAATATACTCCCTCCGCCACAAAAAGAAAGACGTTATGATGCATGCTGATCAAACTTTCTTAAATTTGACCAGTTTTATAGAAAATGTTAGCAACATTTGTATTACTAAATAAATTTATTATAAAAATATATATTCCGAGATTTATCTAATGGTACCAATTACGTATTATAAATATTAATATTCTTTTACATAATTGTCAAATTTGAAAAAAGTTTTACTTCTCAAGAAGTAAGAATGACATTCTTTGTGAGATGGAGGTAGTAGTTTCTACGTATACTGTCTACATAAGTTAATAGACATTGAAATTATCTATGGTTTTTAGTATTTTCAGTGCCCTAACAAAGCTATGTAAAATAGGACGCATAATTATATAATTTACATGCAAAATTAGACAACCAAAATAGTTTTAAGTTTTAAACTAAAATAATCACTAAATCCTAGGTGGCGCCTGCTCCCTGCCTCATCTCGGTACTACCTCATGCCTATATGTAGCTTTCCTTTTTGAGTTTTATTTAGAAACAGCTTTTTTAGTAGGGTCTATACAATAGCTATGTCTGCAGCAGCCAGCGGAGGAGCCTGGCCATCCCTCTGAAATGGAACCGCCACAGACCTATACTGTGGCATGGGACAGACGACGAGATTTTTTACCCTTAGACTTGAAATTCGCCCCCGAGGAGGGTCGAACTCATGACATGAGGGGTGCCGCAGGAAGTGTCGACCAACCAGTCTAGCTTCGGTTGGCATCACGACATTTTCATAAGTCAGTGAAGTATCTTTTTGAACTAGCTAATTAGTGAGTGTTCTATTTCTTGTTTTGCCAAAATTGCTTCTGTGATAATTTGAGAAATTCCTAATTGTTCCTAGAGTCAACATATCACGAGTTGATATGTGTCACCCTATCAATTGAAAAAGAGGTCGTTGGTTTGAATCTTTTAATCAGCTCTCATTCACCTCCCTCTTGTCGCCTACTCGGTCCTTCAATACCTTCAATTTTAAAGAATTATATCTTTTGTTGAAGTCTCTAGAGAAATTTCACTGAAATTTTACTAAAATTTCAGTAATTTTGGGACTTGACCAAAAAAAATCGAATGCCAAAATTGAAAACCCTGACTCACTACTCTTTGTTCTACTTAGAAAATTTATTTTGATTTCAATTACTCCCTTTGTTCAAACTGTAAGTCATTGTTTCTTTTCTAGATATATAGTTTCTTACTATGTATCTAGACGTAATGTATATCTACATGCGTAGTTTTTATTGTATATCTAATAGACATAATGTATATCTAAATGCATAGAAAAACTATGTACTAGAAAAGTCAGAATAAATTATAATTTGAAACCAATGGGGTATTATTAGAAAAGCAAAGATTTTCTCAAAGTTATTAAGCCATTTTTCGATTCAAACACTATTTAGTCGTTGGCCCTAAACTGATACAAACCGGGCCAAAACTGAAACAAGATTTCAGCATGGTGTTGGTGTGGAGCATTTGCGATTTTGGAGCATATCTTTGGTTGAGTTGGGTAAAATTACATGGCCAAAACCCACAATATTTTTGGAATTTTCAATTTCCAATATCAAAATGAAATTAACTGTGTCGAATATATAATGTCCGTTCACATCGAACAAGTTCAAACATTTCATACGGCACGGCGAAAATATGTAGTACGTGACCGGATTGCCGTCTCGGGTAATCACATCCATCCAGCCATTCCGTACGTTATGTCCCTCAATCAGAGCACGTTCATACTACTACAAGCTAATGTAGAAAAAGCGGAGAGACCACTATATAATCCCATGCATTGCACGACGGCTAACCTCAAACCATCAAGCAAAACCAGAGCACAGGAAATAAGAAAAACAGAGTGCGAGGGAACTTGACCAAAATTTTCAGACTAGCAAAGATGGTCGCTGCCGGAGCTGCAGCCGCCATGGCGATGTTCCTCTTGGTCGCGCTCTCTGCTTCCCAAATGGCGTCCTCCCTCCGCCCTAGTGCCGGCCTTGGCGTGTGCCGCCCCAGCGGATACCTCCCGGGCCGGTCCGGCAACTGTGAGAAGAGCAACGACCCAGACTGCTGCGAGGACGGTAAGAAGTACCCGCAGTATCGCTGCTCGCCGCCGGTCACAGCCAGCACCAAGGCGGTGCTGACGCTCAACAGCTTTGAGAAAGGCAAGGACGGCGGCGGCCCGTCAGAGTGCGACAACGCGTACCACAGCGACGAGGAGAAGGTTGTCGCGCTCTCCACGGGATGGTTCAGCAACATGGCGCGCTGCGGGCACCGCATCAAGATCACCGCGAACGGCAACTCCGTGTATGCCAAGGTGGTGGACGAGTGCGACTCCGTGGAAGGCTGTGACGAGGACCACAACTTCGAGCCGCCATGCGACAACGACATCGTCGACGCGTCGCCGGCTGTGTGGGATGCCCTGGGGCTCGACCAGAACGTTGGGATGGTAGACATCACCTGGTCCGAGGAGTGAACATCAGCAGCTGCAGTTGATGATTATGTTTCCTTTGTTGGTGAGACGTGCTGTGTAGTGTGTATAAGGAGATAGAGAGATTCGTGGTCCATACTTCAGAGTAGGGTTGTTGGCTCGTGGCACACTGCACTATACGTATTGTATCCCATTGTATTGTTGCGTGTATATTATATGGAATAAAAGATGTCATTCATCAGTCTATATACGGCTCTACGACGGGCATTCATAGCATGACATTATGCCACATCATTAACAAGCTTGCATTTCAGCTGTCCAATTTTTATGGTATGCTAAATTTATCCCGCCTTACTTTATTTAGGACTTGTTTTTGATAAATCCATCATCTCCCATTAAATGTGGATTCGTCTACTCCAATCCATATGTGGTGAATAGATTTATCTACTATACCTATATAGGAGACCCTCACCAATAGATTTCTCAACAATTTTGTGAAGCCATATCATCCAAGGGTCCCACAACCATAGATCCACATGCAGTGGCAGTTGAACCATCACCTTCATCCGTGTTCACAACTTAGGCAGAACCGCCTCTCAGATTCCAAACATGCGAACTGAACATTCATTGCTATCCAACTCAGGTAGCATCGGCTCTTTGTTTCCAAACCAGCAAACTCAACTGTCATTCCTATCTATTGATCTGCCTCCTCCATCTCCCTACCGACGAGCTGGCCATTTTAAACCCCCTTGCAGTTCTCATATGTTGGGCTTCGTACTTTGCCTCATCAAATGCTCTCGGCTCCGTACGAGCGGTTGGGCTACCACGGTTTCTCACCATAGGTTGCTAAGCCAGTTTTGGTACCATGTCAAAACGAATAATGGACTCCACCATTGACCTATGGTGTTCCTCTCATTGTGACGATTGGCAAAAAAAAACATATATAGATCATCCAATTTGAACTTCAGATGAAGAACATGCAATTTTAGAAAAAAAAAAACAACCGGCAAAAGCTGGCTAAACCAGTTTTGTAAACTTCTTAGCCGGTTTTGTAAACTTCTCCAAATTGAAGAGTGGACTCCACGGTTTTGTTTCTCTTGTCAAGACGATAAAAAACATATATAGATCGCCCAATTTTAAATCCAGATGAAAAAGTTACGTGTTGACATTAAATTTTGGATTTAAGTGACAAAACCAGCTTAGCGAGTTAATTTGCGTCCTATGGATGGGCTTCCAAGAAGAATCTGGCTTTTCAAAAACAAGCTAAGCCGGTTTTCATAGACTGAGTCAAAATTAAATCTACTTCGATGAGAACTCAACCAATCATGTAGGAAACTTGCAGATTTTGTCCAAGACATATTTTCTGCTGGGATAAGACCATCTCTTCTATAAATATCAGAGGATCACAACCGATTTAGGTATCTAACACACAACCGTAAAAAAACAATTTACTACCTTGTTCCCCTACCTTTAGCTCTTCCAACCCATTACTGTTTAGCACCTCTCTCGACCATATTTGTTGGTGTTTTAGGTGTCCTTGCCTACCTTAGGGCCACCCCACTATGATAGCTCCTCCCCAATGGGTCTTTTCGGAAGGTGTTAGTAGGTTTTTCTGGCGAAGAACAAGCGTCAAATCTGCATAATCGAACTTGCTGGTCAGGCTCACCGTTTTTTACCTTCCTCGTTGTGTGCATAGCCACATGGGCCTTATGCAACCTCAAGTGATCTAGCTTTTGCTAGTGTGTGTGACCGAAATTTACATCAACAGACCTTTTGGTGACTCTGCTAAGGAAGAAAGAGATCCAATCTATTGTCAACATGTCTAAAGACAAGGCAAGAAGATGAGCGATTTAACTGATCCAAAGAATCAAGATAACATTGACTCATCCACAATGTTCGAGCAACTCCCTGAGGATCTCCGCAAGATGTTGGAGGCCAAATATGATGTCAGTCTAAAAGCAGTTCTTGTGAGCTATACGATGGATGGGCGAGATCTGGTCTTCCAATACAGAGATCCCATCTTTAGTGACCCTTCAACATCCACATCTACAACATCTGAGGTAAAGGTCAACGAAAAGGTTGATGATCCGCCATCTACTCATGTTGATTATGCTAGTATGCTAGATGATCATAAGAAAATGAGCGGTGATAACCTTTGTAAGGAAAATAGACCTCATGGCCCATTTAGTTTGGGTTTTGGTGTTTGATGATTAATATGACCATGTGGACTAACATTATTTGCTAGTGTTTTGGATATAGTTGAAAGGGTTCAAAAGTGGACTTGGACTTGAGCAACATGGTGATCCGAAGGATCAACACCTCAGGCAAGACATTAGAAGCATTGTTGAAGACCTAAAAGATAAGCAAAAGTCTAAGACACAAGATGGAACCAAATCGGACGCAAAGATCACGACGAAACAAGTTGAAGATAGGCTCTGAAGGGCATCAAACCCTAAAGGGGGTCAGACCATAGGGTAGACCAAAACCTAACATAGCATCGGCAGGGCGTCGGACCGAATGGTCCCATTGTTCTTGTGTAGGAGGAGTGTCAGACCGAGCCAACAGTGAGGCATCAGACCAACAGAGGCAGCGTCCGACGACGTCTAGAGAGGTTCCAGAGAAGAGATTGGAGCATCGAACTGATCCAAGGAAGGGCATCGGACCATACGCCATGTAGACACGCCCAAAGGTCGAATAATAGTTGAATCTAACACATGATCGTTGTGAGACACTGGACTCTGACAACATTGGTCCGATGACCAAGCGTCGGACGGTCCAATAGTACACAGAATGTTGTACCAAGATTCCAATGGCTATGTCTCTCTTTGGGGCTATAAATAGGACCCCAACCGGCCAAGAGAGGGTTGTTGGAGTGTGGTGAAGATACAGGAGTGTTGAGACACCCCACCAAGTGCTCTAACCACCACAGGTGCTTAAAAGAAGATTAGGTGATTAATGTAGGTGCTTTGTGAGGTCCTTAGGCAAGTTAGACCCGCTTAATCGTACTTGCTTTAGGTTTAGGTCTAGTGTTTAGTAAGGTTTACATACCTAAAAAAGAAAGGTGCTTGTCCGCACCGTGTTTTTACTCGGAGGGGCTTGTAGTCTTGCGAGACCACACCAACCGCGTTTGTGGTGTGGCCACCACTGAGGCTTGCGGTGGTTCGGCCGGAAGCTCAATGGTGGAGATAGTGGGGAGCGGTCCGGTGAGGCCCGGTGCTATCCGCGGAGATACCTGACCAGGACCACAGCCTTTGCAAGGGGCTCCAACAAGGACTAGGGGAAGCTTGCGCGCTTCTCGACATACCTTGGTAAAAATACCGGCGTCATCGAACGGGAGTTTGTATCTCTATCGCCTCTTACCTTCTGTATTTACATTATGTACCTTGGTTGTGTGTTTTACCTTTCTAGATTAGTTGACAGGATAGTTGATAGGATTTGAACCAAGGTTGCATAACTCTTTTGTGTTAGTGATAGCAACACACCTAGCAAAACCTTAGTTGTACATGTAGATAGTGTATATCTTCCTTAGGTTGAAATTGGAGGCCAGAGTTTAGAAATAGTTTTCAAGTTGTCTAATTCACCCCTTCCCTCTTAGGTGTCAGGGTCCCTACAACCTTCTTTCTACAGTTAACATGCTCATGATTCGTTTTGATAGATTAGAAGGTAAAAAAGTAGATCATATTGATGCATCTGCCAGTGGAACGATGGCCCTAGTTGCTAAACAATCTCAATATGGAATGACGTTAGGCTATTATGATAAGTAGACCTTGTATGTACATTTTATCGTTCTTTACAACGACATGATAAATTGATTTTGCAGAAATTAGACTTGTACGTAGGATTATTTAAAACCTAAACCGATTTAGTACAAAATTTAGTTTCATCATAAAAAAGGGTTTAGTTTAGTTTTAGACTCCCTATCTATTTAGGTTTATTTCCATTCTCATAAGGGTTCAAAATTTTACCAAAATTCTGTCAAAAGTTTCATGAATTTTGGTAATTTTGCGGGTGGCCAAAAGGAAAAAAAACTGAAATTTTGTATTACACTAATGCACATGCCTTATTGTAAATATACTCTAGTATCATATTTTATATTGTTTATGTTGCAAATTTCTACTTGATAGATGAGCAGTAATAAATTATGCCAATATTTTGTGTATATCTTCAATTTAAAACATTATATCTTTTTTATATGGCCAAAACCCACAATATTTTTAGAATTTTCAGTTTCCAATATCAAAATGAAATTAATTGTGCAGAACATATAAAGTTCACATCGACGAGTTCACAGATTTCATACGGCACGGCGAAAATATGTAGTACGTGACCGGATTGCCGTCTCGGGTAATCACATCCATCCAACCATTCCGTACGTTATGTCCCCCAATCAGAGCACGTTCATACTACTACAAGCTAATGTAGAAAAGGCGGAGAGACCACTATATAATCCCATGCATTGCACGACGGCTAACCTCAAACCATCAAGCAAACCAGAGCACAGGAAATAAGAAAAACAGAGTGTGAGGGAGCTTGACCATTTTTTCAGGCTAGCAAAGATGGGCACTGCCGGAGCTGCAGCCGCCATGGCAATGTTCCTCTTGGTCGCGCTCTCTGCTTCCCAAATGGCGTCCTCCCTCCGCCTTAGTGCCGGCCTAGGTGTGTGCCGCCCCAGCGGGTATCTCCCGGGCCGGTCCGGCCACTGCGAGAAGAGCAACGACCCAGACTGCTGCGAGGACGGCAAGAAGTACCCGCAGTATCGCTGCTCGCCGCCGGTCACAGCCAGCACCAAGGCGGTGCTGACGCTCAACAGCTTTGAGAAAGGCAAGGACGGCGGTGGTCCGTCAGAGTGCGACAACGCGTACCACAGCGACAAAGAGAAGGTTGTTGCTCTCTCTACGGGATGGTTCAGCAACATGGCGCGCTGCGGGCACCGCATCAAGATCACCGCGAACGGCAACTCCGTGTACGCCAAGGTGGTGGACGAGTGCGACTCTGTGGAAGGCTGCGACGAGGACCACAACTTCGAGCCGCCATGCGACAACAACATTGTCGACGCATCGCCGGCTGTGTGGGATGCCCTGGGGCTCGACCAGAACGTTGGGATGGTAGACATTACCTGGTCCGAGGAGTGAACATCAGCAGCTGCAGTTGATGATTATGTTTCCTTTATTGGTGAGACGTGCTGTGTAGTATGTATAAGGAGATAGAGAGATTCGTGGTCCATACTTCAGAGTAGAGTTGTTGGCTCGTGGCACACTGTACTATACGTATTGTATCCCATTGTATTGTTGCGTGTATATTATATGGAATAAAAGATGTCATTCATCAGTCTATATACGGCTCTACGACGGGCATTCATAGCATGACACTATGCCACATCATTAACAAGCTAGCATTTCAGCTGTCCAATTTTTATGGTATGCTAAATTTATCCCGCCTTACTTTATTTAGAACTTGTTTTTGATAAATCCATCATCTCCCATTAAATGTGGATTCGTCTACTCCAATCCATGTGTGGTGAATAGATTTATCTACTATACCTATATAGGAGACCCTCACCAATAGATTTCTCAACAATTTTGTGAATCCATATCATCCAAGGGTCCCACAACCATAGGTCCACATGCAGTGGCAGTTAAACCATCACCTTCATCCATGTTCACATCTTAGGCAGAGCCGCCTCTCAGATTCCAAACATGCGAACTGAACATTCATTGCTATCCAAATCAGGTAGCATCGGCTCTTTGTTTCCAAACCAGCAAACTCAACTGTCATTCCTATCTATTGATCTGCCTCCTCCATCTCCCTACCGACGAGCTGGCCATTTTAAACCCCCTTGTAGTTCTCATATGTTGGGCTTCCTACTTTGCCTCATCAAATGCTCTTGGCTCCGTACGAGCGGCTGGGCTACCACGGTTTCTCACCATATGTTGCTAAGCCAGTTTTGGTACCATGTCAAAACGAATAATGGACTCCACCGTTGACCCATGGTGTTCCTCTCATTGTGACGATTGAAAAAAAAACATATATAGATCATCCAATTTGAACTTCATATGAAGAAAATGCAATTTTAGAAAAAAAAACATCAGCAAAAATTGGCTAAACCGGTTTTGTAAACTTCTTAGCTGGTTTTGTAGACGATAAAAAACATATATAGATCGCCCAATTTGAAATCCAGATGAAAAAATTATGTGTTAACATTAAATTTTGGATTTAAGTGACAAAACCATCTTAGCGAGTTAATTTGCGTCCTATGGATGGGCTTCCAAGAAGAATCTGGCTTTTCAAAAACAAGCTAAGCCGGTTTTCATAGACTGAGTCAAAATCAAATCTACTTTGATCAGAACTCGACCAATCATGTAGGAAACTTGCAGATTTTGTCTAAGACATGTTTTCTACTTAGATAAAACCATCTATTCTATTTATATCAGAGGATCACAACCGATTGAGGCTTCTAACACACAATCATAAAAAACAATTTACTACCTTGTTCTACCTTTAGCTCTTCCAACCCATTACTGTTTAGCACCTCTCTCGATGATATTTGTTGGTGTTTTAGGTGTCCTTGCCGACCCTAGGGCCACCCCACTGTGCTAGCTCCTCCCCAACGGGTCTTTTTGGGAGGTGTTCGTAGGTTTTTCTGGCGAAGAACAAGTGTCAAATCTGCATAACCGAACTTGCTGGTCGGGCTCACTGTTTTATACCTTCCTCATTGCGTGCATAGCCACATGGGCCTTGTGCAACCTCAAGTGATCTAGCTCTTGCTAGTGTGTGTGACCGAAATTTACATCAATAGACTTTTTGGTGACTCTGCTAAGGAAGAATGAGATCCAGTCTGTTGTCAACATGTCTAAAAACAAGGCAAGAAGATGAGTGATTTAACTGATCCAAAGAATCAACATAACATTGACTCATCCGCAATGTTCAAGCAACTCCCCGAGGATCTCCGCAAGATGTTGGAGGCCAAATATGATGTTGGTCTAAAAGCAGTTCTTGTGAGCTATACGATGGGTGGGCGGGATTTGGTCGTCCAATATAGAGATCCCATCTTTAGTGACCCTTCAACATCCACATCTACAGCACCTGAGGTAAAGGGCAACGAAAAGGTTGATGATCCACCTCCGACTCATGTTGATTATGCTAATATGCTAGATGATCATAAGAAAATGAGCGGTGATAACCTTTGTAAGGAAAATGGACCTCATGGCCCATTTAGTTTGGATTTTAGTGTTTGATGATTAATATGACCATGTGGACTAACATTATTTGCTAGTGTTTTAGATATAGTCAAAGGGTTCAAAAGTGGACTTGGACTTAAGCAACAAGGTGATCCGAAGGATCAACACCTCGGGCAAGACATTAGAAGCATTGTTGAAGACCTAAAAGACAGACAAAAGTCTAAGACAGAAGATGGAACCAAATCAGACGCAAAGATCACGACAAAAAAAGTTGAAGAAAGGCTCTGAAGGGCATCAAACCCTAGGGGCATCGAACCCTAAAGAGGGTCAGACCATAGGGTAGACCAAAACCTAACACAGCATTGGCAGGGTGTCAGACCGAATGGTCCCATTGTTCTTGTGCAGGAGGAGTGTCAGACCGAGCCAACAGTGAGGCATCGGACCAATAGAGGCAGCGTCTGACAACGTCTAGAGAGGTTCCAGAGAAGAGATTGGGGCATCGAACTGATCCGAAGAAGGGCATTAGACCATACGCCATGTAGACACACCCAAAGGTCGGATAATTGTTGAATCTAACACATGACCGTTGTGAGACACCAGACTCTGACACATTGGTCTAATGACCAAGCGCCTGATGGTCCAACGGTACGCAGAATGATGTACCAAGGTTCCAACAGCTATGTCTCTCTTTGGGGCTATAAATAGGACCCCAACCGGCCAAGAGAGGGTTGTTGGAGTGTGGTGAAGATACAAGAGTGTTGAGACACCCCCACCAAGTTCTCTAACCACCACAAGTGCTTAAAAGAAGATTAGGTCATTAATACAGGTGCTTTGTGAGGTGCTTAGGCTAGTTAGACCCGCTTAATCGCGCTTGCTCTAGGTTTAGGCCTAGTGTTTAGCGAGGTTTGCATGCCTCAAAAAGAAAGGTGCTTGCCCGCACCGTGTTTTTACTCGGAGGGGCATGTAGTCTTGCGAGACCACACCAACCGCGTTTGTGGTGTAGTCACCACTGTGTACCGGAGAGAATAAGGCCCGCAGCGGTTCGCGCGGAAGCTCGATAGTGGAGATATAGTGGGAAGCGGTCCGGGTGAGGCCCGGTGCTATCCACGGAGATACTCGACCAGGACCATAGCCCTTGCGAGGGGCTCCAACAAGGAATAGGGGAAAGCTTGCATGTTTCTCGACATACCTCGGTACAAATACTGACGTCATCGAATGGGAGTTTGCATCTCTATCGTCTCTTACCTTCCGTATTTACATTGTGTACCTTGGTTGTGTGTTTTACCTTTCTAAATTAGTTGATAGGGTAGTTGATAGGATTGGAACCTAGGTTGCATAACTCTTTTGCTGTAGTGATAGCAACACAACTAGCAAAACCTTAGTTATACATGTAGATAGTTTATATCTTTCCTTAGGTTGAAATTAGAGGCCAGAGTTTAGAAATAGTTTTCAAGTTGTCTAATTCACCCCTTCCCTCTTTAGGTGTAACAGTCCCTACAACCTTCTTTCTACAGTTAACATGATCATGATTCGTTTCGATAGATTAGAAGGTAAAAAAGTTGATCATATTGATGCATCTGCCGGTGGAACGGCGGCCCTAGTTGCTAAACAATCTCAATATGGAATGACATTAGGCTATTGTGATAGTAGACCTTGTATGTATATTTTATCATTCTTTACAACGACATGATAAATTGATTTTGCAGAAATTAGACTTGTATGCAGGATTATTTAAAACCTAAACCAATTTTGTACTAAATTTAGTTTCATCATAAAAAAGGGTTTAGTTTAGTTTTAGACACCCTATCTATTTAGGTTTATTTCCATTCTCATAAGGGTTCAAAATTTTACCAAAATTCTGTCAAAAGTTTCATGAATTTTGGTAATTTTGCAGGTGGCCAAAAGGAAAAAAACTGAAATTTTGTATTACACTAATGCACATGCCTTATTGTAAATATACTCTAGAATCATATTTTATATTGTTTATGTTGCAAATTTCTACTTGATAGATGAGTAGTAATAAATTATGCCAATATTTTGTGTATATCTTCAATTTAAAACATTATATATTTTTTATATGGCCAAAACCCACAATATTTTTAGAATTTTCAGTTTCCAATATCAAAATGAAATTAATTGTGCAGAACATATAAAGTTCACATCGACGAGTTCACACATTTCATACGGCACGGCCAAAATATGTAGTACGTGACCGGATTGCCGTCTCGGGTAATCACATCCATTCAGCCATTCCGTACGTTATGTCCCTCAATCAGAGCACGTTCATACTACTATAAGCTAATGTAGAAAAAGCGGAGAGACCACTATATAATCCCATGCATTGCACCACGGCTAACCTCAAAGCATCAAGCAAACCAGAGCACAGGAAATAGGAAAAACAGAGTGCGAAGGAGCTTGACCATTTTTTTTAGGCTAGCAAAGATGGGCACTGCCGGAGCTGCAGCCGCCATGGCGATGTTCCTTCTGGTCGCACTCTCTGCTTCCCAAATGGCGTTCTCCCTCCGCCCTGGTGCTGGCCTAGGTGCGTGCCGCCCCAGCGGATACCTCCCAGGCCGGTCCGGCAACTGTGAGAAGAGCAACGACCCCGACTGCTGCGAGGACGGCAAGAAGTACCCGCAGTATCGCTGCTCGCCGCCGGTCACAGCCAGCACCAAGGCGGTGCTGACGCTCAACAGCTTTGAGAAAGGCAAGGACGGCGGCGGCCCGTCAGAATGTGACAACGCGTACCACAGCGACGAGGAGAAGGTTGTCGCGCTCTCCACGGGATGGTTCAGCAACATGGCGCGCTGCGGGCACCGCATCAAGATCACCGCGAACGGCAACTCCGTGTATGCCAAGGTGGTGGACGAGTGTGACTCCGTGGAAGGCTGCGACGAGGACCACAACTTCGAGCCGCCATGCGACAACAACATCGTCGACGCGTCGCCGGCTGTGTGGGATGCCCTGGGGCTCGACCAGAACGTTGGGATGGTAGACATTACCTGGTCTGAGGAGTGAACATCAGCTGCAGTAGATGGTTATATATGTTTGCTCCGTTGGTGAGACGTGTGCTGTGTATAAGGAGGTAAACATATTCGTAGTCCATACTTCAGAGTAGGGTCGGCTCGTGGCTCATTGCCCTATATGTACTATACCGTATCCCATTATATGTTGCGTGTATATTATGGAATAAAAGATGTCATTCATCTTCTCAATAAGTTTATCTACAGCTCTACGACGGGCATTCATAGCATGACATTATGCCACATCACTAACAAGCTAGCATTTCAGCTGTCCAATTTTTATAGTATGCTAAATTTATCCCGGCTGACTTTATTTAGGACTTTTTCGGATAAACCCATCATCTCCTAGTAAATGTGGATTCATACACTCCAATCCATACGTGGCAAATGGGTTTATCTACTATACCTAAACTAGATGATTCCCGACGCATTGCTGTGGAACTTTTATAGCAATGTATAGGAGCATAATTCATGGAGCAAGAAATAATAAAATCATGATAGTTTTTTAAATATATATGCAGTAAGTTTAATGAAAATAGTAGGAAAGTGATTAGCGCAACTCCTGCAGCTCTTTTTATTAACAAATTAAATATAGAACTTGTACAAGAATTTCTTATTATTGATTCAAATGCTCTCGGCTCCGTAAAGGAAGCGGCAGGTTGGAAACAACGAGCAGCTGGGCGACCATGGTTTCTCGCCATAGGTTGCTAAGCCGGTTTTGATACCTCGTAAATATGCATAATGGCATGTTCCTCTCACCGTGGCGATTGAAAAAACATATATAGATCATCCAATTTGGATTTGAGATGAAGAAAATGCAATTTTGGAAAAATTATCCAGCAGAAACCGGCTAAGCCGGTTTTGTAAACTTCTCCAAATTGAAGGGTGGACTTCACTATTCCGTTTCCCTTGTCGAGACACCAAAAAATAATATATAGATCATTCAATTTGTAGTCCAGATGAAAAATTATATGTTGACATCAAATTTGGGATGAAAGCGACATTGTGTCCTATGCATAGATGGGCTTTCTAGAAGAAATTGGCTTTTCAGAAACAGCATAACCCGGTTTTCGCAGTTTGAGGCAAAAATCAAATTTACTTAGATGGGAACTTGACCAATCATGTAGGAAACTTGCAGATTTTTTTTGTCTAGAAAATTTTGTACTACGATAAGACTAGCCCATTGAGGTATCCAACACACAATCATAAAAAACAATCTACTACCTTGTTCTCCTACCTTTAGCTCTTCCAACCCCATGCTATTCACAGTACCTCTCTCGACGATATTTGTTGGTGTTATAGGTGTCCTTGCCGACCCTAGGGCAACACCGTTCTGTTAGCTCCTCCCCGACGGGTCCTTTCAGGAGGTGTTCATAGGTTTTTTGGGTGAAGAATGAGTGTCAAATCTGCAAATAGCCGACTTGCTGGCCAGCCTCGCTGTTTTTGACCTCCTTCGCTGCATGCATAGCCGCATAGGTAGGCCTTATGCAACCTTAGGCGATTTAGCCCTTGCTAGTGTGTGGCTGGAATTCACGTCAACACACTTTTTGACGACTCCATTGGGGAAGAAAGAGATCCAATGTCAACATGTTTAAAGACAAGGCAAGAAGATGAGCCATTTTGACTGATCCAAAGAATAATCAAGATAACATTGTCTTGTCCGCAATGTTCAAACAACTCCCCGAGGATCTTCGCAAGATGTTGGAGGCCAAATATGCTGCCGATCTAAAAGCAGTTCTTGTGAGCTGCACGACGATCCTATCTTTAGTGACCGTTCAACATCCACATCCAGGGCATGAGGTATGGCGATGAAAAGGTTGATGATCTGCCACCTACTTATGTTGATTATTCTAATAATATATGCTAGATGATCATAATAAAATGAACGATAATAACCTTCTTTCTGTATTTAACATGATCATGATTCATTTTGGTAGATTAGATGGTAAAAAAGTTGATCATATTGATGCATCTGCTAGTGGATCGGCCCTAGTTGCTAAACAATCTCAACTATAGGCTATTATGATAATTAGACCATGTATGTATATTTTATAGTTCTTTACAACGACATGCTAAATTGATTTTGCAGAAAATAGACTTGCACATAGCATTATTCAAAACCTAAATCAATTTAGTACAAAATTTGTTTCATCATAAAAAAAGGGTTTATTTCCATTCTCATAAGGGTTCAAAATTTCACCAAATTTGGTTAAAAAATCATGAATTTTGGTAATTTTGGGGGTGGCAAAAAGAAAAAAGTGAAATTTTATATTACACTAATGCATATTCTTTATTGTAAATATACAACTCTAGACTCATATTTTCTATTGTTTATGTTGCAAAATTTTCTACTTAATATATGCATAGTAATAAATTATGCCAATATTGTTTATACCTTCAACTTTTAAAAATTATCTTTTGTTAAAGTCTCTAGAGAAATTTAGCTAAAATTTTGCTAAAATTTCATGAATTTTGGTAATTTTGGGGATTGGCCGAAAAAAATCGAATGCCGAAATCGAAAACCATGTCTCACTATTCTTTGTTCTACATAGAAAATTTTATTTTAGTTTCAGTTACTCCCTTCGTTCCAAATATAAGTCGTTCCGTCTTTTCTAGATACATAGTTCTTATACTATCCATCTAGATATATGCATAATATCTAGATGCGGAGCAAAAACTATGTACTAGAAAATTTAGAACAAATTAGAATTTGAAATTAGGAGGTACTAGGAAGCTAAAATTTTCTCAAAGTTGTTAAGCCATTTTTCGATTCAAATATTATTTAGTCGTTGGCCCTAAACTGATCTAAACCAGACCAAAACTGAACTAGATTTCAGCATGGTGTTGGTGTGGAGCAATTTGGGATCTTGGAGCATGTCTTAGGTTGAGTTGGGTAAAATTACGTGGCCAAAATCCACAATATTTTTGGAATTTTGAATTTCCAATATCAAAATGAAATTAACTGTGCCGAACATATAAAGTCCACATGTTCACATCGAACAAGTTCGCACATTTCATACGGCACAACTTCGAGCCGCCATGCGATAACAACATCGTCGACGCGTCGCCGGCTGTGTGGGATGCCCTGGGGCTCGACCAGAACGTTGGGATGGTAGACATTACCTGGTCCGAGGAGTGAACATCAGAAGCTGCAGTTGATGATTATGTTTCCTTTGTTGGTGAGACGTGCTGTGTAGTGTGTATAAGGAGATAGAGAGATTCGTGGTCCATACTTCAGAGTAGGGTTGTTGGCTCGTGGCACACTGCACTATACGTATTGTATCCCATTGTATTGTTGCGTGTATATTATATGGAATAAAAGATGTCATTCATCAGTCTATATACGGCTCTACGACGGGCATTCATAGCATGACATTATCCCACATATGTCGCCGCCATGGAATAATTTTCTCCGGTCTCTTCTCCGTTTTGTTGTGGTTGGATTTGGCCACGATGAAGGACTAGGGATAATAATTTTCAGATCAGTCTTCTTTACTCTTCGGTGGCAGAAAGAAGAAGAAGGAAGACACCAGAAAGAAGAAGTTCCTCAATTCCGCCTACAGGAATGTTGGCCGTTGTTCGTTGGCCATTTGTTCTCAGGCCATTTGCCGAGTGTTTGCCTGTGCGGTCATCCATACTGCAAAGCATCTAACAGGTTAGGTTTTGAGTTGTACTATTCACAGCGTAGGTACTATTTTGTAATCCAGAATACTTGTAATGTGTTGATGTACCCAGCTATCATATAATATAATTCTTCTTTCGTCGCAAAAAAAAACAAGCTAGCATTTCAGCTGTCCAATTTTTATGGTATGCTAAATTTATCCCGCCTTACTTTATTTAGGACTTGTTTTTGATAAATCCGTCATCTCCCATTAAATGTGGATTCGTCTACTCCAATCCATATGTGGTGAATAGATTTATCTACTGTACCTATATAGGAGACCCTCACCAATAGATTTCTCAACAATTTTGTGAAGCCATATCATCCAAGGGTCCCACAACCATAGGTCCACATGCAGTGGCAGTTGAACCATCACCTTCATCCATGTTCACAACTTAGGCAGAGCCGCCTCTCAGATTCCAAACATGCGAACTAATCATTCATTGCTATCCAACTCAGGTAGCATCGGCTCTTTGTTTCCAAACCAGCAAACTCAACTGTCATTCCTATCTATTGATCTGCCTCCTCCATCTCCCTACCGACGAGCTGGCCATTTTAAACCCCCTTGTAGTTCTCATATGTTGGGCTTCCTACTTTGCCTCATCAAATGCTCTTGGCTCCGTACGAGTGGCTGGGCTACCATGGTTTCTCACCATATGTTGCTAAGCCTGTTTTGGTACCATGTCAAAACGAATAATGGACTCCACCGTTGACCCATGGTGTTCCTCTCATTGTGACGATTGAAAAAAAAACATATATAGATCATCCAATTTGAACTTCAGATGAAGAAAATGCAATTTTAGAAAAAAAACATCAGCAAAAGCTGGCAAAACCGGTTTTGTAAACTTCTTAGCTGGTTTTGTAGACGATAAAAAACATATATAGATCGCCCAATTTGAAATCCAGATGAAAAAAATATGTGTTGACATTAAATTTTGGATTGAAGTGACAAAACCATCTTAGCGAGTTAATTTGCATCCTATGGATGGGCTTCCAAGAAGAATCTAGCTTTTCAAAAACAAGCTAAGCCGGTTTTCATAGACTGAGTCAAAATCAAATCTACTTTGATGAGAACTCGACCAATCATGTAGGAAACTTGCAGATTTTGTCTAAGACATGTTTTCTACTGGGATAAAACCATCTCTTCTATTTATATCAGAGGATGACAACCGATTGAGGCTTCTAACACACAATCGTAAAAAAACAATTTACTACCTTGTTCCCCTACCTTTAGCTCTTCCAACCCATTACTGTTTAGCACCTCTCTCGATGATATTTGTTGGTGTTTTAGGTGTCCTTGCCGACCCTAGGGCCACCCCACTGTGCTAGCTCCTCCCCAACGGGTCTTTTTGGGTGGTGTTCGTAGGTTTTTCTGGCAAAGAACAAGTGTCAAATCTGCATAACCGAACTTGCTGGTCGGGCTCACTGTTTTATACCTTCCTCGTTGCGTGCATAGCCACATGGGCCTTATGCAACCTCAAGTGATCTAGCTCTTGCTAGTGTGTGTGACCGAAATTTACATCAATAGACTTTTTGGTGACTCTGCTAAGGAAGAATGAGATCCAATCTGTTGTCAACATGTCTAAAGACAAGGCAAGAAGATGAGCGATTTAACTGATCCAAAGAATCAACATAACATTGACTCATCCGCAATGTTCGAGCAACTCCTCGAGGATCTTCGCAAGATGTTGGAGGCCAAATATGATGTTGGTCTAAAAGCAATTCTTGTGAGCTATTCGATGGATGGGCGGGATTTGGTCGTCCAATACAGAGATCCCATCTTTAGTGACCCTTCAACATCCACATCTACAGCACCTGAGGTAAAGGGCAACGAAAAGGTTGATGATCCGCCACCGACTCATGTTGATTATGCTAATATGCTAGATGATCATAAGAAAATGAGCGGTGACAACCTTTGTAAGGAAAATGGACCTCATGGTCCATTTAGTTTGGATTTTAGTGTTTGATGATTAATATGACCATGTGGACTAACATTATTTGCTAGTGTTTTGGATATAGCCAAAGGGTTCAAAAGTGGACTTGGACTTAAGCAACAAGGTGATCCGAAGGATCAACACCTCAGGCAAGACATTAGAAGCATTGTTCAAGACCTAAAAGACAAGCAAAAGTCTAAGACACAAGATGGAACCAAATTGGACGCAAAGATCACGACGAAAAAAGTTGAAGAAAGGCTCTGTAGGGCATCAAACCCTAGGGGCATCAAACCCTAAAGGGGATCAGACCATAGGGTAGACCAAAACCTAACACAGCATCGGCAGGGCATCGGACCGAATGGTCCCATTGTTCTTGTGCAGGAGGAGTGTCAGACCGAGCCAACAGTGAGGCATCGGACCAATAGAGGCAGCGTCCGACGACATCTAGAGAGGTTCCAGAGAAGAGATTGGGGCATCGAACTGATCCGAAGAAGGGCATCAGACCATACGCCATGTAGACATGCCCAAAGGTCGGATAATTGTTGAATCTAACACATGACCGTTGTGAGACACCAGACTCTGACACATTGGTCTGATGACCAAGCGCCGGATGGTCCAACGGTACGCAGAATGATGTACCAAGATTCCAACAGCTATGTCTCTCTTTGGGGCTATAAATAGGACCCCAACCGGCCAAGAGAGGGTTGTTGGAGTGTGGTGAAGATACAGGAGTGTTGAGACACCCCCACCAAGTTCTCTAACCACCACAAGTTCTTAAAAGAAGATTAGGTGATTAATGTAGGTGCTTTGTGAGGTGCTTAGGATAGTTAGACCCGCTTAATCGCGCTTGCTCTAGGTTTAGGCCTAGTGTTTAGTGAGGTTTGCATACCTCAAAAAGAAAGGTGCTTGCCCGCGCCGTGTTTTTACTTGGAGGGGCATGTAGTCTTGCGAGACCACACCAACCGTGTTTGTGGTGTAGCCACCACTGTGTACCAGAGAGAATAAGGCCCGCAGCAGTTCGCGCGGAAGCTCGATAGTGGAGATATAGTGGGAAGCGGTTAGGGTGAGGCCCGGTGCTATCCACGGAGATACTCGACTAGGACCATAGCCCTTGCGAGGGGCTCCAACAAGGAATAGGGGAAAGCTTTCACGTTTCTCGACATACCTCGGTACAAATACTGACGTCATCGAATGGGAGTTTGCATCTCTATCGTCTCTTACCTTCCGTATTTACATTGTGTACCTTGGTTGTGTGTTTTACCTTTCTAAATTAGTTGATATGCTAGTTGATAGGATTGGAACCTAGGTTGCATAACTCTTTGCGGTAGTGATAGCAACACACCTAGCAAAACCTTAGTTATACATGTAGATAGTTTATATCATTCCTTAGGTTGAAATTAGAGGCCAGAGTTTAGAAATAGTTTTCAAGTTGTCTAATTCACCCCTTCCCTCTTTAGGTGTAACAGTCCCTACAACCTTCTTTCTATAGTTAACATGATCATGATTCGTTTTGATAGATTAGAAGGTAAAAAAGTTGATCATATTGATTCATCTGCCGGTGGAACGGCGGCCCTAGTTGCTAAACAATCTCAATATGGAATGACGTTAGGCTATTGTGATAGTAGACCTTGTATGTATATTTTATTGTTCTTTACAACGACATGATAAATTGATTTTGCAGAAATTAGACTTGTATGTAGGATTATTTAAAACATAAACCAATTTAGTACAAAATTTAGTTTCATAAAAAAAGGGTTTAGTTTAGTTTTAGACACCCTCTCTATTTAGGTTTATTTCCATTCTCATAAGGGTTCAAAATTTAACCAAAATTCTGTCAAAAGTTTCACGATTTTTGGTAATTTTGCGGGTGGCCAAAAGGAAAAAAACTGAAATTTTGTATTACACTAGTGCACATTCCTTAATGTAAATATACTCTAGACTCATATTTTATATTGTTTATGTTGCGAATTTTTCTACTTGATAGATGAGTAGTAATAAATTATGCCAATATTTTGTGTATATCTTCAATTTAAAACATTATATCTTTTTTATATGGCCAAAACCCACAATATTTTTAGAATTTTCAGTTTCCAATATCAAAATGAAATTAACTATGCAGAACATATAAAGTTCACATCGAATTAGTTCACAGATTTCATACGGCACGGCGAAAATATGTAGTACGTGACCGGATTGCCGTCTCGGGTAATCACATCCATCCAACCATTCCGTACGTTATGTCCCCCAATCAGAGCACGTTCATACTACTACAAGCTAATGTAGAAAAAGCGGAGAGACCACTATATAATCCCATGCATTGCACGACGGCTAACCTCAAACTATCAAGCAAACCAGAGCACAGGAAATAAGAAAAACAGAGTGCGAGGGAACTTGACCAAAATTTTCAGGCTAGCAAAGATGGTCGCTGCCGGAGCTGCAGCCGCCATGGCGATGTTCCTCCTGATCATGCTCTCTGCTTCCCAAATGGCGTTCTCTCTCCGCCCTAGTGCCGGCCTTGGCGTGTGCCGCCCCAGCGGGTACCTCCCGGGCCGGTCCGGCAACTGTGAGAAGAGCAACGACCCCGACTGCTGCGAGGACGGCAAGAAGTACCCGCAGTATCGCTGCTCGCCGCCGGTCACAGCAAGCACCAAGGCGGTGCTGACGCTCAACAGCTTTGAGAAAGGCAAGGACGGCGGCGGCCCGTCAGAGTGCGACAACGCGTACCACAGCGACAAAGAGAAGGTTGTTGCTCTCTCTACGGGATGGTTCAGCAACATGGCGCGCTGCGGGCACCGCATCAAGATCACCGCGAACGGCAACTCCGTGTACGCCAAGGTGGTGGACGAGTGCGACTCCGTGGAAGGCTGCGACGAGGACCACAACTTCGAGCCGCCATGCGACAACAACATCGTGGACACGTCGCCGGCTGTGTGGGATGCCTTGGGGCTCGACCAGAACGTCGGGATGGTAGACATTACCTGGTCCGAGGAGTGAACATCAGCAGCTGCAGTTGATGATTATGTTTCCTTTGTTGGTGAGACGTGCTGTGTAGTGTGTATAAGGAGATAGAGAGATTCGTGGTCCATACTTCAGAGTAGGGTTGTTGGCTCGTGGCACACTGCACTATACGTATTATATCCCATTGTATTGTTGCGTGTATATTATATGGAATAAATGATGTCATTCATCAGTCTATATACGGCTCTACGACGGGCATTCATAGCATGACATTATGCCACATCATTAACAAGCTAGCATTTCAGCTGTCCAATTTTTATGGTATGCTAAATTTATCCCGCCTTACTTTATTTAGGACTTGTTTTTGATAAATCCATCATCTCCCATTAAATGTGGATTCGTCTACTCCAATCCATATGTGGTGAATAGATTTATCTACTATACCTATATAGGAGACCCTCACCAATTGATTTCTCAACAATTTTGTGAAGCCATATCATCCAAGGGTCCCACAACCATAGGTCCACATGCAGTGGCAGTTAAACCATCACCTTCATCCATGTTCACATCTTAGGCAGAGCCGCCTCTCAGATTCCAAACATGCGAACTGAACATTCATTGCTATCCAACTCAGATAGCATCAGCTCTTTGTTTCCAAACCAGCAAACTCAACTGTCATTCATATCTATTGATCTGCCTCCTCCATCTCCCTACCGACGAGCTGGCCATTTTAAACCCCCTTTCAGTTCTCATAAGTTGGGCTTCCTACTTTGCCTCATCAAATGCTCTCGGGTCCGTACGAGCGGCTGGACTACCACGGTTTCTCACCATAGATTGCTAAGCCAGTTTTGGTACCATGTCAAAACGAATAATGGACTCCACCATTGACCCATGGTGTTCCTCTCATTGTGACGATTGAAAAAAAAAACATATATAGATCATCCAATTTGAACTTCAGATGAAGAAAATGCAATTTTAGAAAAAAAAAAACATCCAGCAAAAGCTTGCTAAACCGGTTTTGTAACTTCTCCAAATTGAAGAGTGGACTCCACGGTTTTGTTTCTCTTGTGGAGACGATAAAAAACATATATAGATCGCCGAATTTGAAATCTAAATGAAAAAATTACATATTGACGTTAAATTTTGGATTGAAGTGACAAAACAACTTAGTGAGTTAATTTACGTCTTATGGATGGGCTTCCAAGAAAAATCTAGCTTTTCAAAAACAAGCTTAGCCGGTTTTCATAGACTGAGTCAAAATCAAATCTACTTCAATGAGAACTTGACCAATCATGTAGGAAACTTGCAGATTTTATCTAAGACATGTTTTCTGCTAGGATAAGACCATATTAGAGGATCACAACCGATTGATGTATCTAACACACAACCGTAAAAAAACAATTTACTACCTTGTTCACCTACCTTTAGCTCTTCCAACGCATTATTGTTTAGCACCTCTCTCAACGATATTTGTTGGTGTTTTAGGTGTCCTTGCTGACCCTAAGGCCACCCCACTGTGCTAGCTCCTCGCCAACGGGTCTTTTCGGGAGGTGTTTGTAGGTTTTCTGGCGAAGAACAAGCGTCAAATTTGCATAATCGAACTTGCTGGTCGAGCTCGCTGTTTTTTACCTTCCTCCTTGCGTGCATAGCCACATGGGCCTTATGCAACCTCAAGTGATCTAGCTCTTGCTAGTATGTGTGACTGAAATTTACATCAACAGACTTTCTTTATTTATTAGGACTTGTTTAGTTAAATCCATCATCACCCAACAAATGTAGGTTAGATAATTTCTCCTGATCAGTTTCTCTCGTCCACTCCAAAGAACGTGAGGTGAATGGCTTTATTAAAACAAACCTGAGAAATTAATCCACTAGCACATTACATGATGAGCAAATAATCACGTTTATGGATGGATAGAAGCATCAAAATATCATATTGATTACAATTTGCAAAGCTTGACCTCTTCTCCATTCTGCAAGAACGAGTTTCATTCAAACGAAACTCTCTCTCTCTCTTCATAATGAACTAGGGTCACCAAATCTAGTGATGTGTTATAGTATTAAATGCAAATAAAACTCAGATGAAACCTCCATGAGACTGGTTTGAAAATTAGCAATATTTATATCTCTAAATAAGTTTATGATACTAATTATGCACCATAAAAATTAAGTGTGTGTTTGGTTTGGGGATGATATAGAACGGGTTGGACTCGTCCCAGTTTTGAACCCATGTCATGTTTGGTTTGAGGGATAGAGTCATTCCAGTTTCTTGTTTGGTGTGAGGGATTGAGTGGGATGTGATGGATGGCCACCATTAACTACTGTTATCCATGGGACTAGCTGACATCATGGGACCCACAAGTCAGCCACTCATGCACATCTTCTTCCTCCTCATCCCTATCGACCCATGGATGCTGCCATGTGCTACTGGCCCACCCCACCATAGTGACCATCGCCCCCCCCCCCCCCCCGCCACGCCTCGGCGGCCAACGTCACGCTGTGCTGCCCTTGTCGAGCCGCCTCGTGCTGCCCCTTCGCGCACCTTGCACCGCACCGGCGACCCACGCTGGCCCCACTGCGCTGTCCTGCACCGTCCTGCATTGCCCTGCGCGCACTGGCCCTGCCACACCACCTAGCACTGCCCTGCTCCGGCGGCCAGTGCCCAACCCCACGCATCCGGCGCCGTGCCCTAGGCAGCCTCAAGCAGAGCAGGCCTCCACATCCCGCGCCGCCCAGCGCTCCCGCGCGGAGACAACACAACGTAGATATAGGTCAACGCGGTGCCCCCAATTTGGTGAAACCAGCTCAACTCGCATCTAGCAGGGATATTCCCTATGGGAACGAACCCAACCCACTTGAACTTCAAAGCAAACACTATCGAATCTGAGTCCAACCCATGCCAACCCAGGTGAACCCTCAATCCAAACACATGCTAATATTTTCTTATATACAATCAAACTTGAAAATGTTTTGACTTTCTCGTAAAGTGAAAATGACACCCTTTGTAAGACGGGGAGGGAGTAGGGCTATACATTATGCATGCTCCATCATCATCTGCCCCCGTTAAGCACCCAAGACACGTCGTCGCCAGATATATTTCCCGTCGCCGGCGAGTGGTAGTCGCCATGTATATTTCCCGTCCCCGGCAAGGGGTAGCCGCGGGCTCCACGCGAAATGTCGGACGTAGTCCTGTTATACTCCAGCTGCGACAGAACTGGCAGCGTCACGTCCACGGATTGCAGGACGTTCATGGCTTGCACAATTGACGGCCGCACGCCAGGCTCCGGGTGCGCACACCACAGCCCGACCACCAACACGCGCTGCAGCTGCCACTCGCAGCCAGCGTCCAGCAGCTGGTTGCCTTCGGTCAGTCTCTTGTCCACCGCTTCCAGAAGAGCATTTCTGTCGTACAGGTCCCAGATCCACTTCAGTAGCGGGATAACCTTGTCCAGGTGCTCCATCTCCGGCCGCCGTCCCGTGACTATCTCCAGGAGGACGACGCCGAAGCTGTAGACGTCGGACTCAACGCTGGGCCGCCGAGTCCGGATGAACTCCGGGTCGATGTACCCGGCGGTGCCCATAACGACCTGCGTCGTCCTTGGCCCGGCTCCATGGTCGACGAGCCTGGCCAGGCCAAAATCTCCTAGCTTTGTGCTGTGTGACGAGTCGAGTAGTATGTTGCTGGGCTTGATGTCGCCGTGCAGGACGCACTGATCCCACTCCGTATGCAGGTAGCGCAGGGCGGAGCCCAGGCCAAGGATAATCATGTATCTGTTTGTTCATCATCAAAATTAACGAGTACTAGTTAACACAGAAGCAATGAGAGAATAATAGCCTTCTAAGTAGCTAGTACTGGAAAGATGTAGCAGCAAACTGTGAAATTTACCTCTCTGGCCAAGATAGCAAGCTGTTGTAATTGTAAAGGTGTCTGTCAAGGCTGCCTTCCGGCACAAGCTCATAGACGAGCAAGAGACCCTTGCGGCTATCACACCAACCTAGCAACTGCACGAGGTTCCGATGCCGCAAACGGCTTATGATCTTCACCTCAGCCTCGAACTCCTTCCTTCCCTGCGCCGATGACTCAGCCGCCGAGAACATCTTTATGGCCACCGCACGGTCTTGGTCACCGAGGCTGCCCCGGTACACGTTGCCGAAGCCCCCACGGCCGAGCTTCTCCTCCTCGGCGAAGTTGCTCGTGGCAGCGGCGAGTTCGTGGTAGCGGTACCTCCTAGGGCCCACCCCTCTCTCGAATTCAGAACCTTCAGTGATATCGTGCAGCTTCTTCCATATACGTCGTCGGCGCACAAGGCAGCCGACGGCAGCGCAGACCAACGACGCAAGAAAAGCTACTACTACCGTGGGCACAAGCACGGGTAGTAGCCGCCACCGTCGTCGCCCTCCTGTGCTGGAGCTTGCAGCTCCTGGTCCTAGAGTGGAGCTGAACGACCAGGACAGCACCTGATGCAGCTCGATGCAGTATCCGGTAGCAGCAGAGAAGCCGACCGCCACTTCCTCTGGCAAGTTCCCCTTCATATCCACCGGGAAGAAAACAGTGTACGGTTCACCGTCGTCGATCTGGAGATGGGCTGTTAGATTACCTGTGAGGTTGTTGTAGCTGATCTTGGCGGTCATAATGGCATCTTCAGAGACCAGGCCCTTGGTCACATTCACGTAGGCCTTGGAGTCCATGGAATTGACGTCGATACCAACATGGTTTGTGGTTTTGTCCCACTGGTCAGAATTGAAGTAAGTATCAAACTCCACCGCGACGACCCGGTCGTCACCGGTGGCGTTGAGATGGTTGCTGTCATTGAAGAGGGCGAGGTTCCAACCATAGCTGTTGGGGGGGATCTTGGACGGGTAGTGGGCAAGGAAGAAAGCCATTCCGTCGCCA
Source organism: Saccharum spontaneum (assembly GCA_022457205.1). Classification (NCBI taxonomy): domain Eukaryota; kingdom Viridiplantae; phylum Streptophyta; class Magnoliopsida; order Poales; family Poaceae; genus Saccharum; species Saccharum spontaneum. The sequence continues at coordinate 33,040,941 of CM039580.1, read as the reverse complement.
CTCACGTTGCATCTTTGGTAGGTGGTCTCGTTTTTGGGCTTGATTTGGAAGGTGAAATTGGAGGTGAAGCTCGCCACCTCGCCGGTGCTGCTATCCCACAGGGCCACCGGGAGCGCATACGACGCACGCCCAACGCTGAAGGGGTCGCCTCTGACCTCGTTCTTCGTTAGCTCAAGAACGCCAGAGCTCATACGGGTGTCATGCTCGCACCTTAGGTCCGCATCGCATAGGTCGCCGGAATTAGAGAAGTTGAAGCTAAAGGACAGTGAGCTAGAACGAGGTGCATGGACCAGCAGCAGCAGAGAGAAGAAGAGACTAATGGACACGAAGGACAACTTGCGAGAGCTCGCTGCCGCCATTGTTTTTGTTTATTTGGACTCTGGAGAGAACGGAGAGGACACTGGGAAATGGGTGCGTAGTGCGTACTAGCTTCTCGGTCACCAGTGGGCTGTTAAGAAGAGACTCCCCCGGTCTTATCTTATATGTAGCCTCGTTTTCCTTGAAAGGTCTGTGTGGTTGAATTTTCTTATTGGACTTTACGATCCATGTGTAACTACACTGAAGTTTACACTACCTATAATTTTTTTCCCTGCTTTTTTTTTAGGTTAAGCTAGGGGGATCAAACTAATCATCACCTAATTTCATTTCACAGATTCCGGCAAAGCCGATGGGTGGAAGGGGCCAAGCCCCCCCCCCCCCCAAGTTACAACCGAGGTTTGAGGAAATGTGAGTGTCGAATTTTAGTATTTAGAATTTGTATATTCTGTTTTACCAGAGCCAACATGTGCGTCATACAAAATTGAGTCCATCTGTACACAAAGAAACACAACTCAGGTGATCTGAGGAGTTCAAGTTCGGTCACTCGTGTGATTTGGTGACCAAAATCACATGGATTTAAAAGTAGAACAAATCATATGATTTTAAGGCCTCCATCACACGAATTAGAAACCAAGACAAGCACAAGGCAAAGATTTTCACACGAATCTTTAGTTACACCAACTTTACTTGAAAATTACACCAAAATAATCACAATAACTTTAGTACGTACTGATACAGTATAAATCTAGTATAAATTGATAGTAATTAAAATTGAGGTGTGGGATAGAAGAATTTCATTGGAATCCTAGTTCTTTCATGTCTATTTAGGAAAAAAGAAAGGGAAAGAAAATTAGAGCAAAAAATAGAAAGAAGATTTTCACCCAAGCATGATATATATAGCGAAACTGAATAAATTCTATATATTGGAACAAAGCATATGTAGATGAAAATTAATCAAAGTGACAAAAATCTAAATTTATTTTATGTCTTGAAGAATAACAAAATTGCTTGGGCCTTCAATTGAGCAAACATACCAAAATAGGAAAATAACAAACATAAAAAGGAAAATTACAAATAACAAAAATTCAGAAATTATTCTATGAATTGTAAATACACAAAGTTATATGGTCTTGAATTAACTAAACATATCAAATTTTCAGAATGATATAATAGGAAGAACAGAACCATTCTATCAATTACAAATACATAAAGAATTGTTTTATTAAAAGGGTGAAGACTTTTCTGCCTTCAAGGATCAGATTAACTCTCAGTTTTTCATGGTGGTGATCATTCTTACGTTCTGGACGATTTGGTTGGCCAGCAATGAACTGGTCTTTAATGGAAATCAAGTAAGCATACAAGGTTGCAGAAGAGTCTTTCTTAAAGAAGTAAGACTGGTCTCCTTAATGGGAAGAGTCTTTCTTAAAGAAGTAAGACTGGTCTCCTTAATGGTGAAGACAAGCCTCTCCCCGGCTCGCTGAAATTTGGTTCATACTGGTTTGTTGTGAGAGGAAAACAGTGTTCCTTTGATGAAAAATAATTGCTAATAAGTTCAAGCGAACAGGGCTAGTTGTTTGATCAATGGAGTCAATCCCTTGGTTAAGTCTTATTTTCTTTATTTCTTTCTTTGTCTCTTGAAGCTTTTTTATTCTTCTTTTAATTCCACCCTTCTAGTAGCTCTTTGTGGCTTTTTTTCCTTTGTAAATACATAAAGATACATAAAGATTAAGGGTCTTGAATGAAGCAGATATCAAACTTAGTAGTTCTAGTTCTGACTTTGCTTAGAAAACAAAGAACAGAAGCCAAGTACGATTTCTCCACCGTGGCTATATAATGCATCACATCAATCACTGATCACTAGTCTAGTAAGCAGTTTGTCTTTGGACGGTTTCATGCTTGGAAGTTGGACCAATTCGCAAGGATCGGTCAGGCCTAATTATCTATTAGTACTGTACTAGTACTAGGCAGGTAATTGATAGGCAGTTCACGAACGAACCAAGCAACGACCATCCCAATGTCCAAAGGGTCTAGGTACCAAACACCACGTACCCAGCGCACGTGTTCTCATTGAGCAAAATTTTAAAATAAACTGGACACCCTATCTACTGCAGCTGCAAGACATCGCAATGGGGGGCGAAGACCAGAATTTGTGTGATGAATGTAAACAATAACCTTTTTTTTTAGGGAATGAACAAAATAACCTTGCGGAGTCAAATTATGTCTCTGTCTCTGTATACTGATTTTGCTCAAATCTTCCTCTTGGAGTCAAGTTTGCATAAGTATAAATATATTTTGTGAAAGGTCTACGAATCTGTCGACTACCCCCGTGCATATATGCATACCAATCAAATACAGGTGCATTTTGGAAATGAGCTCAAAGATATCTCATTTTCTGTCGACTACCTCTCGGAGTCAACCAATGGACATGAAGGAAAACTTGCGAGAGCTCGCTGCCGCCATTGTTTTTGTTTATTTGGACTCTGGAGAGTGTTGGAATTTATGTGGGCTTGGCCCAATAACCAATTGTGAAATTCCTAATAAATCTCAAAGGCCCATTCATGTGAGCAAGAGGGGATGTGGGAACTCTTTAGTACCACCTTGCTTGTGGAAGTGGAGGTAGTCATACTTAAATATGGAAGTCCTCCCCACTTCCTCAAGTCTAGTGTGAGGAGGAGTAAGTAAAGTCCACACGCGCGCGCTCGCTCGCCTCGCCTCGCCGGGCGGGGCGGGGCGATGGGCGCGGGTGCGCGGCACCTGCGTGAATGGTCCGCCGAAATCCGGCTCCTCGCCTTGCGGGAGCGCGGTCTCCTTTTGTTGTTTTCGTTTTTTGGTTTCTTGGCCTTCAAGTTGCATGAGTCCTAACCGGTTACAAATTAAGAGTCCTAAATCAATTTAGATCGTGATCGCGACACGAGATTGGTTGAACAGGACTATATAAGCAACCTGCCGGCCACGCCAAAACGCATCCAGTTAATCCTAGGGTTTTTGCCTTTACTCGCTATTGCGCCGCCGCTGTAGCTACTCCAGTCCGATCGCTTGCGTGCACCAGCGACCGGGTGAGCAGGTCTCCGGAACCCTCGTCTTTGCGATCCTGCACCGGGAGAAGACGAATAAGGTTTTTGGGAAGCGTTCTTCGCGCGACTGCTCCCAAAGCTTCCACAACGGCTCGTCTTCCGAAGGGTGCATCGGCGCGTCGGCTTCGTCGTGCTAGAGCTCGCGGGATCGTCATCAAGAATACTCCTCCGCCTCTCATCGACGACTTTGACGACGACTTCAACATCGACGACATCGACATCAGCGATCTCGCTCCATCACCACCGCCAGCTACATCTTCAACACCATCTACTACTACTACAACCGAAAGGTATAATTCTCGTGATCTAATTTTGACGTTCGTACAATCTAATCTATCTGCTGGACTATCAATGCTTGTCATGTTGATGCTGTGGAATATGCTGATCTGCTATACTAGTATGCCATACATGTTTAATCTAGTTCTTATATTTATCATGATTTATGTTCTAGATTTATTCATGCTTTTAATCTGGAAATTGCCTAATTCGTTAACAATTCAAAAACCTTATTATAGGTTGTTTCCAGAATTATCTATGGCTAGTTTTGTTGACGCGCTGAGGCCGGAAAAGTTTTCTGGTGCGCATTTTAAAAGGTGGTCTGTCAAGGTCACTGATTGGCTTACTGCCATGAAAGTTTTCTGGGTCAAAGATGGCATGCCTGAGGGAAACATCTCTGATGAAGATCAGAGAAAATTCCAGGAAGCTAATGATATCTTTGTGGGAGCTGTGCGTAATGTGCTTTCAGATTATCTATTTGATACTATGATGCACTTAAGAGACGCAAAGGCTTTATGGGATCATCTGAATGCTACTTATGGTGCTTCAGATGCAGGCAAAGAGCTGTATACCATGGAGAGCTTTAATGACTACAAGATGGTTGCTAACAAATCAGTAGTCGAGCAAGCTCATGAGATCCAGCGCCTGGCTAAGGAACTTGAACTCCTTAAATGTGTCTTACCCGATGAGTTTGTGGCTGGGTGTATTATTGCTAAATTACCTTCTTCATGGAGGAATTTCGCCACAAGTCTCAAACACAAGAGACAGAAAATATCAGTTGAAAACCTGATAGCATCTCTTGATGTCGAGGAAAAAGCTCGGGCTAAAGATAGCATTGAGAAGGGGAACGAGGAAAAATCTAGCGCCCACTTTGTCCAGAGAAACCATGGCAAGAACAAGGGAAAGCCTAAACAACCTGCTTTCAATGCCAAACAAAATACTGCCTTCAAGAAGAAGAAGAAAGACAAAGCAGAGCTACCTTGCTTCGCGTGTGGAGAGCTTGGTCATTTTGCTAAAGATTGTCCGGAGCGAGCGGACAAGAAAGAGAAAAAGAAAATTCACCTCGTGACTGCTAGCAGTGCTGATGACGGGTATGGTAATTTTCCTACTGTACTTTCAGTGTTTCAATCTCCAAGTTGGTGGGTTGATACAGGTGCTAATATTCACGTGTGTGCTGATATCTCTTTGTTTTCTTCTTACCAGGGGCTCCAAGGTTCCTCCGTCCTGATGGGGAATGGGTCACATGCTTCTGTTCGTGGTGTTGGCACGGTAGATCTGAAGTTTACTTCGGGAAAGATCGTGCAGCTGAAGAACGTACAGCATGTCCCTACTATTCGCAAGAACCTTGTTAGCGTCTCCCTTCTATTGAGAGATGGGTTTAAGGTAGTGTTAGAGTCTAATAAAGTAGTCATGTCTAAGCATGGACAATTTATTGGTAAAGGCTATGATTGCGGAGGCTTGTTCCGCCTATCTTTAGCAGATTTTTGTAATAAGTCAGTGAATCATATTTGTGGCACGATTAATGATAATTCGAGTGTTTGGCATTCTCGCTTATGTCATGTTAACTTTGGATTGATGTTACGTTTGTCTAGTCTGAATTTAATTCCAGATCTCACTATTGTCAAAGGTTCTAAGTGTCATAGTTGTGTGCAATCTAAGCAACCTCGAAAGCCTCATAGGGCAGCAGAGGAGAGAAACTTGGCACCTCTAGAACTCATACATTCTGATCTTTGCGAGATGAATGGTGTGTTGACAAAAGGTGGAAAGAAATATTTCATGACTTTAATTGATGATGCAACTAGTTTTTGCTATGTTTACTTGCTTAAAACTAAAGATGAAACGCTAGACTACTTTAAAATCTATAAGGCTGAAGTTGAAAATCAACTAGAGAGAAAAATTAAACATCTAAGGTCAGATCGTGGTGGTGAATATTTTTCTATATTATTTGATGAGTTCTGTACGGAACATGGTATTATTCATGAGAGGACAGCTCCTTATTCTCCCGAATCTAACGGGATTGCCGAGAGGAAAAACCGCACGCTGACTGACTTGGTGAACGCCATGTTAGACACTGCTGGTCTATCTGAGGCATGGTGGGGGGAAGCTCTATTGACTGCGAGTCATGTCCTGAATAGAATTCCAAACAGAAATAAAAAGAAAACTCCATATGAGAATTGGATTGGAAGGAAACCATCACTTTCATACTTGCGCACGTGGGGATGTTTGGCGAAAGTCAATGTTCCAATTTCTAAGAAGCGTAAGCTTGGACCGAAGATTGTGGATTGTGTCTTTCTAGGATATGCTCACCATAGCATTGTCTATAGATTTTTAGTAGTAAAATCTGAAGTTCCTGATATGCATGTTGATACAATATTTGAATCTCGTGATGCTACATTTTTTGAAAATATATTCCCTATGAAAGATATGTGTAGCAATGCTAGATTTTCCTCTGAGATAGCTCCTGATTTTACGATACCTATTGAGTCTTCTATTGAATCATTTGAGCAACCACCTGAAGAAGTCTTTGAGGAGAATGACAATGAAGTTCCTGCGAGGAACAAGAGACGAAGGATTGCAAAATCCTTTGGTGATGATTTCATTGTGTATCTTGTGGACGATATTCCTACTTCTATTACAGAGGCATATGCATCTCCAGATGCAGATGATTGGAAAGAAGCTGTTCGTAGTGAGATGGACTCAATTCTTTCTAATAGAACTTGGGAGTTATCTGAGCTACCTTTTGGTTGTAAACCAATTGGATGTAAGTGGGTGTTCAAAAAGAAGCTTAGGCCTGATGGTACTATTGACAAGTACAAGGCTCGGCTTGTGGCTAAGGGTTATACCCAGAAGGAAGGCGAGGATTTCTTTGATACTTATTCACCTGTTGCTAGAATGACCACTATTCGAGTGCTACTTTCTCTGGTGGGGGATTGTTGGAATTTATGTGGGCTTGGCCCAATAACCAATTGTGAAATTCCTAATAAATCTCAAAGGCCCATTCATGTGAGCAAGAGGGGATGTGGGAACTCTTTAGTACCACCTTGCTTGTGGAAGTGGAGGTAGTCATACTTAAATATGGAAGTCCTCCCCACTTCCTCAAGTCTAGTGTGAGGAGGAGTAAGTAAAGTCCACACGCGCGCGCTCGCTCGCCTCGCCTCGCCTCGCCGGGCGGGGCGGGGCGATGGGCGCGGGTGCGCGGCACCTGCGTGAATGGTCCGCCGAAATCCGGCTCCTCGCCTTGCGGGAGCGCGGTCTCCTTTTGTTGTTTTCGTTTTTTGGTTTCTTGGCCTTCAAGTTGCATGAGTCCTAACCGGTTACAAATTAAGAGTCCTAAATCAATTTAGATCGTGATCGCGACACGAGATTGGTTGAACAGGACTATATAAGCAACCTGCCGGCCACGCCAAAACGCATCCAGTTAATCCTAGGGTTTTTGCCTTTACTCGCTATTGCGCCGCCGCTGTAGCTACTCCAGTCCGATCGCTTGCGTGCACCAGCGACCGGGTGAGCAGGTCTCCGGAACCCTCGTCTTTGCGATCCTGCACCGGGAGAAGACGAATAAGGTTTTTGGGAAGCGTTCTTCGCGCGACTGCTCCCAAAGCTTCCACAACGGCTCGTCTTCCGAAGGGTGCATCGGCGCGTCGGCTTCGTCGTGCTAGAGCTCGCGGGATCGTCATCAAGAATACTCCTCCGCCTCTCATCGACGACTTTGACGACGACTTCAACATCGACGACATCGACATCAGCGATCTCGCTCCATCACCACCGCCAGCTACATCTTCAACACCATCTACTACTACTACAACCGAAAGGTATAATTCTCGTGATCTAATTTTGACGTTCGTACAATCTAATCTATCTGCTGGACTATCAATGCTTGTCATGTTGATGCTGTGGAATATGCTGATCTGCTATACTAGTATGCCATACATGTTTAATCTAGTTCTTATATTTATCATGATTTATGTTCTAGATTTATTCATGCTTTTAATCTGGAAATTGCCTAATTCGTTAACAATTCAAAAACCTTATTATAGGTTGTTTCCAGAATTATCTATGGCTAGTTTTGTTGACGCGCTGAGGCCGGAAAAGTTTTCTGGTGCGCATTTTAAAAGGTGGTCTGTCAAGGTCACTGATTGGCTTACTGCCATGAAAGTTTTCTGGGTCAAAGATGGCATGCCTGAGGGAAACATCTCTGATGAAGATCAGAGAAAATTCCAGGAAGCTAATGATATCTTTGTGGGAGCTGTGCGTAATGTGCTTTCAGATTATCTATTTGATACTATGATGCACTTAAGAGACGCAAAGGCTTTATGGGATCATCTGAATGCTACTTATGGTGCTTCAGATGCAGGCAAAGAGCTGTATACCATGGAGAGCTTTAATGACTACAAGATGGTTGCTAACAAATCAGTAGTCGAGCAAGCTCATGAGATCCAGCGCCTGGCTAAGGAACTTGAACTCCTTAAATGTGTCTTACCCGATGAGTTTGTGGCTGGGTGTATTATTGCTAAATTACCTTCTTCATGGAGGAATTTCGCCACAAGTCTCAAACACAAGAGACAGAAAATATCAGTTGAAAACCTGATAGCATCTCTTGATGTCGAGGAAAAAGCTCGGGCTAAAGATAGCATTGAGAAGGGGAACGAGGAAAAATCTAGCGCCCACTTTGTCCAGAGAAACCATGGCAAGAACAAGGGAAAGCCTAAACAACCTGCTTTCAATGCCAAACAAAATACTGCCTTCAAGAAGAAGAAGAAAGACAAAGCAGAGCTACCTTGCTTCGCGTGTGGAGAGCTTGGTCATTTTGCTAAAGATTGTCCGGAGCGAGCGGACAAGAAAGAGAAAAAGAAAATTCACCTCGTGACTGCTAGCAGTGCTGATGACGGGTATGGTAATTTTCCTACTGTACTTTCAGTGTTTCAATCTCCAAGTTGGTGGGTTGATACAGGTGCTAATATTCACGTGTGTGCTGATATCTCTTTGTTTTCTTCTTACCAGGGGCTCCAAGGTTCCTCCGTCCTGATGGGGAATGGGTCACATGCTTCTGTTCGTGGTGTTGGCACGGTAGATCTGAAGTTTACTTCGGGAAAGATCGTGCAGCTGAAGAACGTACAGCATGTCCCTACTATTCGCAAGAACCTTGTTAGCGTCTCCCTTCTATTGAGAGATGGGTTTAAGGTAGTGTTAGAGTCTAATAAAGTAGTCATGTCTAAGCATGGACAATTTATTGGTAAAGGCTATGATTGCGGAGGCTTGTTCCGCCTATCTTTAGCAGATTTTTGTAATAAGTCAGTGAATCATATTTGTGGCACGATTAATGATAATTCGAGTGTTTGGCATTCTCGCTTATGTCATGTTAACTTTGGATTGATGTTACGTTTGTCTAGTCTGAATTTAATTCCAGATCTCACTATTGTCAAAGGTTCTAAGTGTCATAGTTGTGTGCAATCTAAGCAACCTCGAAAGCCTCATAGGGCAGCAGAGGAGAGAAACTTGGCACCTCTAGAACTCATACATTCTGATCTTTGCGAGATGAATGGTGTGTTGACAAAAGGTGGAAAGAAATATTTCATGACTTTAATTGATGATGCAACTAGTTTTTGCTATGTTTACTTGCTTAAAACTAAAGATGAAACGCTAGACTACTTTAAAATCTATAAGGCTGAAGTTGAAAATCAACTAGAGAGAAAAATTAAACATCTAAGGTCAGATCGTGGTGGTGAATATTTTTCTATATTATTTGATGAGTTCTGTGCGGAACATGGTATTATTCATGAGAGGACAGCTCCTTATTCTCCCGAATCTAACGGGATTGCCGAGAGGAAAAACCGCACGCTGACTGACTTGGTGAACGCCATGTTAGACACTGCTGGTCTATCTGAGGCATGGTGGGGGGAAGCTCTATTGACTGCGAGTCATGTCCTGAATAGAATTCCAAACAGAAATAAAAAGAAAACTCCATATGAGAATTGGATTGGAAGGAAACCATCACTTTCATACTTGCGCACGTGGGGATGTTTGGCGAAAGTCAATGTTCCAATTTCTAAGAAGCGTAAGCTTGGACCGAAGATTGTGGATTGTGTCTTTCTAGGATATGCTCACCATAGCATTGTCTATAGATTTTTAGTAGTAAAATCTGAAGTTCCTGATATGCATGTTGATACAATATTTGAATCTCGTGATGCTACATTTTTTGAAAATATATTCCCTATGAAAGATATGTGTAGCAATGCTAGATTTTCCTCTGAGATAGCTCCTGATTTTACGATACCTATTGAGTCTTCTATTGAATCATTTGAGCAACCACCTGAAGAAGTCTTTGAGGAGAATGACAATGAAGTTCCTGCGAGGAACAAGAGACGAAGGATTGCAAAATCCTTTGGTGATGATTTCATTGTGTATCTTGTGGACGATATTCCTACTTCTATTACAGAGGCATATGCATCTCCAGATGCAGATGATTGGAAAGAAGCTGTTCGTAGTGAGATGGACTCAATTCTTTCTAATAGAACTTGGGAGTTATCTGAGCTACCTTTTGGTTGTAAACCAATTGGATGTAAGTGGGTGTTCAAAAAGAAGCTTAGGCCTGATGGTACTATTGACAAGTACAAGGCTCGGCTTGTGGCTAAGGGTTATACCCAGAAGGAAGGCGAGGATTTCTTTGATACTTATTCACCTGTTGCTAGAATGACCACTATTCGAGTGCTACTTTCTCTGGTGGGGGATTGTTGGAATTTATGTGGGCTTGGCCCAATAACCAATTGTGAAATTCCTAATAAATCTCAAAGGCCCATTCATGTGAGCAAGAGGGGATGTGGGAACTCTTTAGTACCACCTTGCTTGTGGAAGTGGAGGTAGTCATACTTAAATATGGAAGTCTCCCCCACTTCCTCAAGTCTAGTGTGAGGAGGAGTAAGTAAAGTCCACACGCGCGCGCTCGCTCGCCTCGCCTCGCCTCGCCGGGCCGGGCCGGGCCGGGCGGGGCGGGGCGATGGGCGCGGGTGCGCGGCACCTGCGTGAATGGTCCGCCGAAATCCGGCTCCTCGCCTTGCGGGAGCGCGGTCTCCTTTTGTTGTTTTCGTTTTTTGGTTTCTTGGCCTTCAAGTTGCATGAGTCCTAACCGGTTACAAATTAAGAGTCCTAAATCAATTTAGATCGTGATCGCGACACGAGATTGGTTGAACAGGACTATATAAGCAACCTGCCGGCCACGCCAAAACGCATCCAGTTAATCCTAGGGTTTTTGCCTTTACTCGCTATTGCGCCGCCGCTGTAGCTACTCCAGTCCGATCGCTTGCGTGCACCAGCGACCGGGTGAGCAGGTCTCCGGAACCCTCGTCTTTGCGATCCTGCACCGGGAGAAGACGAATAAGGTTTTTGGGAAGCGTTCTTCGCGCGACTGCTCCCAAAGCTTCCACAACGGCTCGTCTTCCGAAGGGTGCATCGGCGCGTCGGCTTCGTCGTGCTAGAGCTCGCGGGATCGTCATCAAGAATACTCCTCCGCCTCTCATCGACGACTTTGACGACGACTTCAACATCGACGACATCGACATCAGCGATCTCGCTCCATCACCACCGCCAGCTACATCTTCAACACCATCTACTACTACTACAACCGAAAGGTATAATTCTCGTGATCTAATTTTGACGTTCGTACAATCTAATCTATCTGCTGGACTATCAATGCTTGTCATGTTGATGCTGTGGAATATGCTGATCTGCTATACTAGTATGCCATACATGTTTAATCTAGTTCTTATATTTATCATGATTTATGTTCTAGATTTATTCATGCTTTTAATCTGGAAATTGCCTAATTCGTTAACAATTCAAAAACCTTATTATAGGCTGTTTCCAGAATTATCTATGGCTAGTTTTGTTGACGCGCTGAGGCCGGAAAAGTTTTCTGGTGCGCATTTTAAAAGGTGGTCTGTCAAGGTCACTGATTGGCTTACTGCCATGAAAGTTTTCTGGGTCAAAGATGGCATGCCTGAGGGAAACATCTCTGATGAAGATCAGAGAAAATTCCAGGAAGCTAATGATATCTTTGTGGGAGCTGTGCGTAATGTGCTTTCAGATTATCTATTTGATACTATGATGCACTTAAGAGACGCAAAGGCTTTATGGGATCATCTGAATGCTACTTATGGTGCTTCAGATGCAGGCAAAGAGCTGTATACCATGGAGAGCTTTAATGACTACAAGATGGTTGCTAACAAATCAGTAGTCGAGCAAGCTCATGAGATCCAGCGCCTGGCTAAGGAACTTGAACTCCTTAAATGTGTCTTACCCGATGAGTTTGTGGCTGGGTGTATTATTGCTAAATTACCTTCTTCATGGAGGAATTTCGCCACAAGTCTCAAACACAAGAGACAGAAAATATCAGTTGAAAACCTGATAGCATCTCTTGATGTCGAGGAAAAAGCTCGGGCTAAAGATAGCATTGAGAAGGGGAACGAGGAAAAATCTAGCGCCCACTTTGTCCAGAGAAACCATGGCAAGAACAAGGGAAAGCCTAAACAACCTGCTTTCAATGCCAAACAAAATACTGCCTTCAAGAAGAAGAAGAAAGACAAAGCAGAGCTACCTTGCTTCGCGTGTGGAGAGCTTGGTCATTTTGCTAAAGATTGTCCGGAGCGAGCGGACAAGAAAGAGAAAAAGAAAATTCACCTCGTGACTGCTAGCAGTGCTGATGACGGGTATGGTAATTTTCCTACTGTACTTTCAGTGTTTCAATCTCCAAGTTGGTGGGTTGATACAGGTGCTAATATTCACGTGTGTGCTGATATCTCTTTGTTTTCTTCTTACCAGGGGCTCCAAGGTTCCTCCGTCCTGATGGGGAATGGGTCACATGCTTCTGTTCGTGGTGTTGGCACGGTAGATCTGAAGTTTACTTCGGGAAAGATCGTGCAGCTGAAGAACGTACAGCATGTCCCTACTATTCGCAAGAACCTTGTTAGCGTCTCCCTTCTATTGAGAGATGGGTTTAAGGTAGTGTTAGAGTCTAATAAAGTAGTCATGTCTAAGCATGGACAATTTATTGGTAAAGGCTATGATTGCGGAGGCTTGTTCCGCCTATCTTTAGCAGATTTTTGTAATAAGTCAGTGAATCATATTTGTGGCACGATTAATGATAATTCGAGTGTTTGGCATTCTCGCTTATGTCATGTTAACTTTGGATTGATGTTACGTTTGTCTAGTCTGAATTTAATTCCAGATCTCACTATTGTCAAAGGTTCTAAGTGTCATAGTTGTGTGCAATCTAAGCAACCTCGAAAGCCTCATAGGGCAGCAGAGGAGAGAAACTTGGCACCTCTAGAACTCATACATTCTGATCTTTGCGAGATGAATGGTGTGTTGACAAAAGGTGGAAAGAAATATTTCATGACTTTAATTGATGATGCAACTAGTTTTTGCTATGTTTACTTGCTTAAAACTAAAGATGAAACGCTAGACTACTTTAAAATCTATAAGGCTGAAGTTGAAAATCAACTAGAGAGAAAAATTAAACATCTAAGGTCAGATCGTGGTGGTGAATATTTTTCTATATTATTTGATGAGTTCTGTGCGGAACATGGTATTATTCATGAGAGGACAGCTCCTTATTCTCCCGAATCTAACGGGATTGCCGAGAGGAAAAACCGCACGCTGACTGACTTGGTGAACGCCATGTTAGACACTGCTGGTCTATCTGAGGCATGGTGGGGGGAAGCTCTATTGACTGCGAGTCATGTCCTGAATAGAATTCCAAACAGAAATAAAAAGAAAACTCCATATGAGAATTGGATTGGAAGGAAACCATCACTTTCATACTTGCGCACGTGGGGATGTTTGGCGAAAGTCAATGTTCCAATTTCTAAGAAGCGTAAGCTTGGACCGAAGATTGTGGATTGTGTCTTTCTAGGATATGCTCACCATAGCATTGTCTATAGATTTTTAGTAGTAAAATCTGAAGTTCCTGATATGCATGTTGATACAATATTTGAATCTCGTGATGCTACATTTTTTGAAAATATATTCCCTATGAAAGATATGTGTAGCAATGCTAGATTTTCCTCTGAGATAGCTCCTGATTTTACGATACCTATTGAGTCTTCTATTGAATCATTTGAGCAACCACCTGAAGAAGTCTTTGAGGAGAATGACAATGAAGTTCCTGCGAGGAACAAGAGACGAAGGATTGCAAAATCCTTTGGTGATGATTTCATTGTGTATCTTGTGGACGATATTCCTACTTCTATTACAGAGGCATATGCATCTCCAGATGCAGATGATTGGAAAGAAGCTGTTCGTAGTGAGATGGACTCAATTCTTTCTAATAGAACTTGGGAGTTATCTGAGCTACCTTTTGGTTGTAAACCAATTGGATGTAAGTGGGTGTTCAAAAAGAAGCTTAGGCCTGATGGTACTATTGACAAGTACAAGGCTCGGCTTGTGGCTAAGGGTTATACCCAGAAGGAAGGCGAGGATTTCTTTGATACTTATTCACCTGTTGCTAGAATGACCACTATTCGAGTGCTACTTTCTCTGGTGGGGGATTGTTGGAATTTATGTGGGCTTGGCCCAATAACCAATTGTGAAATTCCTAATAAATCTCAAAGGCCCATTCATGTGAGCAAGAGGGGATGTGGGAACTCTTTAGTACCACCTTGCTTGTGGAAGTGGAGGTAGTCATACTTAAATATGGAAGTCCTCCCCACTTCCTCAAGTCTAGTGTGAGGAGGAGTAAGTAAAGTCCACACGCGCGCGCTCGCTCGCCTCGCCTCGCCTCGCCGGGCCGGGCCGGGCCGGGCGGGGCGGGGCGATGGGCGCGGGTGCGCGGCACCTGCGTGAATGGTCCGCCGAAATCCGGCTCCTCGCCTTGCGGGAGCGCGGTCTCCTTTTGTTGTTTTCGTTTTTTGGTTTCTTGGCCTTCAAGTTGCATGAGTCCTAACCGGTTACAAATTAAGAGTCCTAAATCAATTTAGATCGTGATCGCGACACGAGATTGGTTGAACAGGACTATATAAGCAACCTGCCGGCCACGCCAAAACGCATCCAGTTAATCCTAGGGTTTTTGCCTTTACTCGCTATTGCGCCGCCGCTGTAGCTACTCCAGTCCGATCGCTTGCGTGCACCAGCGACCGGGTGAGCAGGTCTCCGGAACCCTCGTCTTTGCGATCCTGCACCGGGAGAAGACGAATAAGGTTTTTGGGAAGCGTTCTTCGCGCGACTGCTCCCAAAGCTTCCACAACGGCTCGTCTTCCGAAGGGTGCATCGGCGCGTCGGCTTCGTCGTGCTAGAGCTCGCGGGATCGTCATCAAGAATACTCCTCCGCCTCTCATCGACGACTTTGACGACGACTTCAACATCGACGACATCGACATCAGCGATCTCGCTCCATCACCACCGCCAGCTACATCTTCAACACCATCTACTACTACTACAACCGAAAGGTATAATTCTCGTGATCTAATTTTGACGTTCGTACAATCTAATCTATCTGCTGGACTATCAATGCTTGTCATGTTGATGCTGTGGAATATGCTGATCTGCTATACTAGTATGCCATACATGTTTAATCTAGTTCTTATATTTATCATGATTTATGTTCTAGATTTATTCATGCTTTTAATCTGGAAATTGCCTAATTCGTTAACAATTCAAAAACCTTATTATAGGCTGTTTCTAGAATTATCTATGGCTAGTTTTGTTGACGCGCTGAGGCCGGAAAAGTTTTCTGGTGCGCATTTTAAAAGGTGGTCTGTCAAGGTCACTGATTGGCTTACTGCCATGAAAGTTTTCTGGGTCAAAGATGGCATGCCTGAGGGAAACATCTCTGATGAAGATCAGAGAAAATTCCAGGAAGCTAATGATATCTTTGTGGGAGCTGTGCGTAATGTGCTTTCAGATTATCTATTTGATACTATGATGCACTTAAGAGACGCAAAGGCTTTATGGGATCATCTGAATGCTACTTATGGTGCTTCAGATGCAGGCAAAGAGCTGTATACCATGGAGAGCTTTAATGACTACAA
Source organism: Saccharum spontaneum (assembly GCA_022457205.1). Lineage (NCBI taxonomy): Eukaryota > Viridiplantae > Streptophyta > Magnoliopsida > Poales > Poaceae > Saccharum > Saccharum spontaneum. Next base: position 33,025,253 of record CM039580.1, on the reverse strand, counting down.
GATGGTTGCTAACAAATCAGTAGTCGAGCAAGCTCATGAGATCCAGCGCCTGGCTAAGGAACTTGAACTCCTTAAATGTGTCTTACCCGATGAGTTTGTGGCTGGGTGTATTATTGCTAAATTACCTTCTTCATGGAGGAATTTCGCCACAAGTCTCAAACACAAGAGACAGAAAATATCAGTTGAAAACCTGATAGCATCTCTTGATGTCGAGGAAAAAGCTCGGGCTAAAGATAGCATTGAGAAGGGGAACGAGGAAAAATCTAGCGCCCACTTTGTCCAGAGAAACCATGGCAAGAACAAGGGAAAGCCTAAACAACCTGCTTTCAATGCCAAACAAAATACTGCCTTCAAGAAGAAGAAGAAAGACAAAGCAGAGCTACCTTGCTTCGCATGTGGAGAGCTTGGTCATTTTGCTAAAGATTGTCCGGAGCGAGCGGACAAGAAAGAGAAAAAGAAAATTCACCTCGTGACTGCTAGCAGTGCTGATGACGGGTATGGTAATTTTCCTACTGTACTTTCAGTGTTTCAATCTCCAAGTTGGTGGGTTGATACAGGTGCTAATATTCACGTGTGTGCTGATATCTCTTTGTTTTCTTCTTACCAGGGGCTCCAAGGTTCCTCCGTCCTGATGGGGAATGGGTCACATGCTTCTGTTCGTGGTGTTGGCACGGTAGATCTGAAGTTTACTTCGGGAAAGATCGTGCAGCTGAAGAACGTACAGCATGTCCCTACTATTCGCAAGAACCTTGTTAGCGTCTCCCTTCTATTGAGAGATGGGTTTAAGGTAGTGTTAGAGTCTAATAAAGTAGTCATGTCTAAGCATGGACAATTTATTGGTAAAGGCTATGATTGCGGAGGCTTGTTCCGCCTATCTTTAGCAGATTTTTGTAATAAGTCAGTGAATCATATTTGTGGCACGATTAATGATAATTCGAGTGTTTGGCATTCTCGCTTATGTCATGTTAACTTTGGATTGATGTTACGTTTGTCTAGTCTGAATTTAATTCCAGATCTCACTATTGTCAAAGGTTCTAAGTGTCATAGTTGTGTGCAATCTAAGCAACCTCGAAAGCCTCATAGGGCAGCAGAGGAGAGAAACTTGGCACCTCTAGAACTCATACATTCTGATCTTTGCGAGATGAATGGTGTGTTGACAAAAGGTGGAAAGAAATATTTCATGACTTTAATTGATGATGCAACTAGTTTTTGCTATGTTTACTTGCTTAAAACTAAAGATGAAACGCTAGACTACTTTAAAATCTATAAGGCTGAAGTTGAAAATCAACTAGAGAGAAAAATTAAACATCTAAGGTCAGATCGTGGTGGTGAATATTTTTCTATATTATTTGATGAGTTCTGTGCGGAACATGGTATTATTCATGAGAGGACAGCTCCTTATTCTCCCGAATCTAACGGGATTGCCGAGAGGAAAAACCGCACGCTGACTGACTTGGTGAACGCCATGTTAGACACTGCTGGTCTATCTGAGGCATGGTGGGGGGAAGCTCTATTGACTGCGAGTCATGTCCTGAATAGAATTCCAAACAGAAATAAAAAGAAAACTCCATATGAGAATTGGATTGGAAGGAAACCATCACTTTCATACTTGCGCACGTGGGGATGTTTGGCGAAAGTCAATGTTCCAATTTCTAAGAAGCGTAAGCTTGGACCGAAGATTGTGGATTGTGTCTTTCTAGGATATGCTCACCATAGCATTGTCTATAGATTTTTAGTAGTAAAATCTGAAGTTCCTGATATGCATGTTGATACAATATTTGAATCTCGTGATGCTACATTTTTTGAAAATATATTCCCTATGAAAGATATGTGTAGCAATGCTAGATTTTCCTCTGAGATAGCTCCTGATTTTACGATACCTATTGAGTCTTCTATTGAATCATTTGAGCAACCACCTGAAGAAGTCTTTGAGGAGAATGACAATGAAGTTCCTGCGAGGAACAAGAGACGAAGGATTGCAAAATCCTTTGGTGATGATTTCATTGTGTATCTTGTGGACGATATTCCTACTTCTATTACAGAGGCATATGCATCTCCAGATGCAGATGATTGGAAAGAAGCTGTTCGTAGTGAGATGGACTCAATTCTTTCTAATAGAACTTGGGAGTTATCTGAGCTACCTTTTGGTTGTAAACCAATTGGATGTAAGTGGGTGTTCAAAAAGAAGCTTAGGCCTGATGGTACTATTGACAAGTACAAGGCTCGGCTTGTGGCTAAGGGTTATACCCAGAAGGAAGGCGAGGATTTCTTTGATACTTATTCACCTGTTGCTAGAATGACCACTATTCGAGTGCTACTTTCTCTGGTGGGGGATTGTTGGAATTTATGTGGGCTTGGCCCAATAACCAATTGTGAAATTCCTAATAAATCTCAAAGGCCCATTCATGTGAGCAAGAGGGGATGTGGGAACTCTTTAGTACCACCTTGCTTGTGGAAGTGGAGGTAGTCATACTTAAATATGGAAGTCCTCCCCACTTCCTCAAGTCTAGTGTGAGGAGGAGTAAGTAAAGTCCACACGCGCGCTCGCTCGCCTCGCCTCGCCTCGCCTCGCCGGGCCGGGCCGGGCGGGGCGGGGCGATGGGCGCGGGTGCGCGGCACCTGCGTGAATGGTCCGCCGAAATCCGGCTCCTCGCCTTGCGGGAGCGCGGTCTCCTTTTGTTGTTTTCGTTTTTTGGTTTCTTGGCCTTCAAGTTGCATGAGTCCTAACCGGTTACAAATTAAGAGTCCTAAATCAATTTAGATCGTGATCGCGACACGAGATTGGTTGAACAGGACTATATAAGCAACCTGCCGGCCACGCCAAAATGCATCCAGTTAATCCTAGGGTTTTTGCCTTTACTCGCTATTGCGCCGCCGCTGTAGCTACTCCAGTCCGATCGCTTGCGTGCACCAGCGACCGGGTGAGCAGGTCTCCGGAACCCTCGTCTTTGCGATCCTGCACCGGGAGAAGACGAATAAGGTTTTTGGGAAGCGTTCTTCGCGCGACTGCTCCCAAAGCTTCCACAACGGCTCGTCTTCCGAAGGGTGCATCGGCGCGTCGGCTTCGTCGTGCTAGAGCTCGCGGGATCGTCATCAAGAATACTCCTCCGCCTCTCATCGACGACTTTGACGACGACTTCAACATCGACGACATCGACATCAGCGATCTCGCTCCATCACCACCGCCAGCTACATCTTCAACACCATCTACTACTACTACAACCGAAAGGTATAATTCTCGTGATCTAATTTTGACGTTCGTACAATCTAATCTATCTGCTGGACTATCAATGCTTGTCATGTTGATGCTGTGGAATATGCTGATCTGCTATACTAGTATGCCATACATGTTTAATCTAGTTCTTATATTTATCATGATTTATGTTCTAGATTTATTCATGCTTTTAATCTGGAAATTGCCTAATTCGTTAACAATTCAAAAACCTTATTATAGGCTGTTTCCAGAATTATCTATGGCTAGTTTTGTTGACGCGCTGAGGCCGGAAAAGTTTTCTGGTGCGCATTTTAAAAGGTGGTCTGTCAAGGTCACTGATTGGCTTACTGCCATGAAAGTTTTCTGGGTCAAAGATGGCATGCCTGAGGGAAACATCTCTGATGAAGATCAGAGAAAATTCCAGGAAGCTAATGATATCTTTGTGGGAGCTGTGCGTAATGTGCTTTCAGATTATCTATTTGATACTATGATGCACTTAAGAGACGCAAAGGCTTTATGGGATCATCTGAATGCTACTTATGGTGCTTCAGATGCAGGCAAAGAGCTGTATACCATGGAGAGCTTTAATGACTACAAGATGGTTGCTAACAAATCAGTAGTCGAGCAAGCTCATGAGATCCAGCGCCTGGCTAAGGAACTTGAACTCCTTAAATGTGTCTTACCCGATGAGTTTGTGGCTGGGTGTATTATTGCTAAATTACCTTCTTCATGGAGGAATTTCGCCACAAGTCTCAAACACAAGAGACAGAAAATATCAGTTGAAAACCTGATAGCATCTCTTGATGTCGAGGAAAAAGCTCGGGCTAAAGATAGCATTGAGAAGGGGAACGAGGAAAAATCTAGCGCCCACTTTGTCCAGAGAAACCATGGCAAGAACAAGGGAAAGCCTAAACAACCTGCTTTCAATGCCAAACAAAATACTGCCTTCAAGAAGAAGAAGAAAGACAAAGCAGAGCTACCTTGCTTCGCGTGTGGAGAGCTTGGTCATTTTGCTAAAGATTGTCCGGAGCGAGCGGACAAGAAAGAGAAAAAGAAAATTCACCTCGTGACTGCTAGCAGTGCTGATGACGGGTATGGTAATTTTCCTACTGTACTTTCAGTGTTTCAATCTCCAAGTTGGTGGGTTGATACAGGTGCTAATATTCACGTGTGTGCTGATATCTCTTTGTTTTCTTCTTACCAGGGGCTCCAAGGTTCCTCCGTCCTGATGGGGAATGGGTCACATGCTTCTGTTCGTGGTGTTGGCACGGTAGATCTGAAGTTTACTTCGGGAAAGATCGTGCAGCTGAAGAACGTACAGCATGTCCCTACTATTCGCAAGAACCTTGTTAGCGTCTCCCTTCTATTGAGAGATGGGTTTAAGGTAGTGTTAGAGTCTAATAAAGTAGTCATGTCTAAGCATGGACAATTTATTGGTAAAGGCTATGATTGCGGAGGCTTGTTCCGCCTATCTTTAGCAGATTTTTGTAATAAGTCAGTGAATCATATTTGTGGCACGATTAATGATAATTCGAGTGTTTGGCATTCTCGCTTATGTCATGTTAACTTTGGATTGATGTTACGTTTGTCTAGTCTGAATTTAATTCCAGATCTCACTATTGTCAAAGGTTCTAAGTGTCATAGTTGTGTGCAATCTAAGCAACCTCGAAAGCCTCATAGGGCAGCAGAGGAGAGAAACTTGGCACCTCTAGAACTCATACATTCTGATCTTTGCGAGATGAATGGTGTGTTGACAAAAGGTGGAAAGAAATATTTCATGACTTTAATTGATGATGCAACTAGTTTTTGCTATGTTTACTTGCTTAAAACTAAAGATGAAACGCTAGACTACTTTAAAATCTATAAGGCTGAAGTTGAAAATCAACTAGAGAGAAAAATTAAACATCTAAGGTCAGATCGTGGTGGTGAATATTTTTCTATATTATTTGATGAGTTCTGTGCGGAACATGGTATTATTCATGAGAGGACAGCTCCTTATTCTCCCGAATCTAACGGGATTGCCGAGAGGAAAAACCGCACGCTGACTGACTTGGTGAACGCCATGTTAGACACTGCTGGTCTATCTGAGGCATGGTGGGGGGAAGCTCTATTGACTGCGAGTCATGTCCTGAATAGAATTCCAAACAGAAATAAAAAGAAAACTCCATATGAGAATTGGATTGGAAGGAAACCATCACTTTCATACTTGCGCACGTGGGGATGTTTGGCGAAAGTCAATGTTCCAATTTCTAAGAAGCGTAAGCTTGGACCGAAGATTGTGGATTGTGTCTTTCTAGGATATGCTCACCATAGCATTGTCTATAGATTTTTAGTAGTAAAATCTGAAGTTCCTGATATGCATGTTGATACAATATTTGAATCTCGTGATGCTACATTTTTTGAAAATATATTCCCTATGAAAGATATGTGTAGCAATGCTAGATTTTCCTCTGAGATAGCTCCTGATTTTACGATACCTATTGAGTCTTCTATTGAATCATTTGAGCAACCACCTGAAGAAGTCTTTGAGGAGAATGACAATGAAGTTCCTGCGAGGAACAAGAGACGAAGGATTGCAAAATCCTTTGGTGATGATTTCATTGTGTATCTTGTGGACGATATTCCTACTTCTATTACAGAGGCATATGCATCTCCAGATGCAGATGATTGGAAAGAAGCTGTTCGTAGTGAGATGGACTCAATTCTTTCTAATAGAACTTGGGAGTTATCTGAGCTACCTTTTGGTTGTAAACCAATTGGATGTAAGTGGGTGTTCAAAAAGAAGCTTAGGCCTGATGGTACTATTGACAAGTACAAGGCTCGGCTTGTGGCTAAGGGTTATACCCAGAAGGAAGGCGAGGATTTCTTTGATACTTATTCACCTGTTGCTAGAATGACCACTATTCGAGTGCTACTTTCTCTGGTGGGGGATTGTTGGAATTTATGTGGGCTTGGCCCAATAACCAATTGTGAAATTCCTAATAAATCTCAAAGGCCCATTCATGTGAGCAAGAGGGGATGTGGGAACTCTTTAGTACCACCTTGCTTGTGGAAGTGGAGGTAGTCATACTTAAATATGGAAGTCCTCCCCACTTCCTCAAGTCTAGTGTGAGGAGGAGTAAGTAAAGTCCACACGCGCGCGCTCGCTCGCCTCGCCTCGCCTCGCCGGGCGGGGCGGGGCGATGGGCGCGGGTGCGCGGCACCTGCGTGAATGGTCCGCCGAAATCCGGCTCCTCGCCTTGCGGGAGCGCGGTCTCCTTTTGTTGTTTTCGTTTTTTGGTTTCTTGGCCTTCAAGTTGCATGAGTCCTAACCGGTTACAAATTAAGAGTCCTAAATCAATTTAGATCGTGATCGCGACACGAGATTGGTTGAACAGGACTATATAAGCAACCTGCCGGCCACGCCAAAACGCATCCAGTTAATCCTAGGGTTTTTGCCTTTACTCGCTATTGCGCCGCCGCTGTAGCTACTCCAGTCCGATCGCTTGCGTGCACCAGCGACCGGGTGAGCAGGTCTCCGGAACCCTCGTCTTTGCGATCCTGCACCGGGAGAAGACGAATAAGGTTTTTGGGAAGCGTTCTTCGCGCGACTGCTCCCAAAGCTTCCACAACGGCTCGTCTTCCGAAGGGTGCATCGGCGCGTCGGCTTCGTCGTGCTAGAGCTCGCGGGATCGTCATCAAGAATACTCCTCCGCCTCTCATCGACGACTTTGACGACGACTTCAACATCGACGACATCGACATCAGCGATCTCGCTCCATCACCACCGCCAGCTACATCTTCAACACCATCTACTACTACTACAACCGAAAGGTATAATTCTCGTGATCTAATTTTGACGTTCGTACAATCTAATCTATCTGCTGGACTATCAATGCTTGTCATGTTGATGCTGTGGAATATGCTGATCTGCTATACTAGTATGCCATACATGTTTAATCTAGTTCTTATATTTATCATGATTTATGTTCTAGATTTATTCATGCTTTTAATCTGGAAATTGCCTAATTCGTTAACAATTCAAAAACCTTATTATAGGCTGTTTCCAGAATTATCTATGGCTAGTTTTGTTGACGCGCTGAGGCCAGAAAAGTTTTCTGGTGCGCATTTTAAAAGGTGGTCTGTCAAGGTCACTGATTGGCTTACTGCCATGAAAGTTTTCTGGGTCAAAGATGGCATGCCTGAGGGAAACATCTCTGATGAAGATCAGAGAAAATTCCAGGAAGCTAATGATATCTTTGTGGGAGCTGTGCGTAATGTGCTTTCAGATTATCTATTTGATACTATGATGCACTTAAGAGACGCAAAGGCTTTATGGGATCATCTGAATGCTACTTATGGTGCTTCAGATGCAGGCAAAGAGCTGTATACCATGGAGAGCTTTAATGACTACAAGATGGTTGCTAACAAATCAGTAGTCGAGCAAGCTCATGAGATCCAGCGCCTGGCTAAGGAACTTGAACTCCTTAAATGTGTCTTACCCGATGAGTTTGTGGCTGGGTGTATTATTGCTAAATTACCTTCTTCATGGAGGAATTTCGCCACAAGTCTCAAACACAAGAGACAGAAAATATCAGTTGAAAACCTGATAGCATCTCTTGATGTCGAGGAAAAAGCTCGGGCTAAAGATAGCATTGAGAAGGGGAACGAGGAAAAATCTAGCGCCCACTTTGTCCAGAGAAACCATGGCAAGAACAAGGGAAAGCCTAAACAACCTGCTTTCAATGCCAAACAAAATACTGCCTTCAAGAAGAAGAAGAAAGACAAAGCAGAGCTACCTTGCTTCGCGTGTGGAGAGCTTGGTCATTTTGCTAAAGATTGTCCGGAGCGAGCGGACAAGAAAGAGAAAAAGAAAATTCACCTCGTGACTGCTAGCAGTGCTGATGACGGGTATGGTAATTTTCCTACTGTACTTTCAGTGTTTCAATCTCCAAGTTGGTGGGTTGATACAGGTGCTAATATTCACGTGTGTGCTGATATCTCTTTGTTTTCTTCTTACCAGGGGCTCCAAGGTTCCTCCGTCCTGATGGGGAATGGGTCACATGCTTCTGTTCGTGGTGTTGGCACGGTAGATCTGAAGTTTACTTCGGGAAAGATCGTGCAGCTGAAGAACGTACAGCATGTCCCTACTATTCGCAAGAACCTTGTTAGCGTCTCCCTTCTATTGAGAGATGGGTTTAAGGTAGTGTTAGAGTCTAATAAAGTAGTCATGTCTAAGCATGGACAATTTATTGGTAAAGGCTATGATTGCGGAGGCTTGTTCCGCCTATCTTTAGCAGATTTTTGTAATAAGTCAGTGAATCATATTTGTGGCACGATTAATGATAATTCGAGTGTTTGGCATTCTCGCTTATGTCATGTTAACTTTGGATTGATGTTACGTTTGTCTAGTCTGAATTTAATTCCAGATCTCACTATTGTCAAAGGTTCTAAGTGTCATAGTTGTGTGCAATCTAAGCAACCTCGAAAGCCTCATAGGGCAGCAGAGGAGAGAAACTTGGCACCTCTAGAACTCATACATTCTGATCTTTGCGAGATGAATGGTGTGTTGACAAAAGGTGGAAAGAAATATTTCATGACTTTAATTGATGATGCAACTAGTTTTTGCTATGTTTACTTGCTTAAAACTAAAGATGAAACGCTAGACTACTTTAAAATCTATAAGGCTGAAGTTGAAAATCAACTAGAGAGAAAAATTAAACATCTAAGGTCAGATCGTGGTGGTGAATATTTTTCTATATTATTTGATGAGTTCTGTGCGGAACATGGTATTATTCATGAGAGGACAGCTCCTTATTCTCCCGAATCTAACGGGATTGCCGAGAGGAAAAACCGCACGCTGACTGACTTGGTGAACGCCATGTTAGACACTGCTGGTCTATCTGAGGCATGGTGGGGGGAAGCTCTATTGACTGCGAGTCATGTCCTGAATAGAATTCCAAACAGAAATAAAAAGAAAACTCCATATGAGAATTGGATTGGAAGGAAACCATCACTTTCATACTTGCGCACGTGGGGATGTTTGGCGAAAGTCAATGTTCCAATTTCTAAGAAGCGTAAGCTTGGACCGAAGATTGTGGATTGTGTCTTTCTAGGATATGCTCACCATAGCATTGTCTATAGATTTTTAGTAGTAAAATCTGAAGTTCCTGATATGCATGTTGATACAATATTTGAATCTCGTGATGCTACATTTTTTGAAAATATATTCCCTATGAAAGATATGTGTAGCAATGCTAGATTTTCCTCTGAGATAGCTCCTGATTTTACGATACCTATTGAGTCTTCTATTGAATCATTTGAGCAACCACCTGAAGAAGTCTTTGAGGAGAATGACAATGAAGTTCCTGCGAGGAACAAGAGACGAAGGATTGCAAAATCCTTTGGTGATGATTTCATTGTGTATCTTGTGGACGATATTCCTACTTCTATTACAGAGGCATATGCATCTCCAGATGCAGATGATTGGAAAGAAGCTGTTCGTAGTGAGATGGACTCAATTCTTTCTAATAGAACTTGGGAGTTATCTGAGCTACCTTTTGGTTGTAAACCAATTGGATGTAAGTGGGTGTTCAAAAAGAAGCTTAGGCCTGATGGTACTATTGACAAGTACAAGGCTCGGCTTGTGGCTAAGGGTTATACCCAGAAGGAAGGCGAGGATTTCTTTGATACTTATTCACCTGTTGCTAGAATGACCACTATTCGAGTGCTACTTTCTCTGGTGGGGGATTGTTGGAATTTATGTGGGCTTGGCCCAATAACCAATTGTGAAATTCCTAATAAATCTCAAAGGCCCATTCATGTGAGCAAGAGGGGATGTGGGAACTCTTTAGTACCACCTTGCTTGTGGAAGTGGAGGTAGTCATACTTAAATATGGAAGTCCTCCCCACTTCCTCAAGTCTAGTGTGAGGAGGAGTAAGTAAAGTCCACACGCGCGCGCTCGCTCGCCTCGCCTCGCCTCGCCGGGCCGGGCCGGGCGGGGCGGGGCGATGGGCGCGGGTGCGCGGCACCTGCGTGAATGGTCCGCCGAAATCCGGCTCCTCGCCTTGCGGGAGCGCGGTCTCCTTTTGTTGTTTTCGTTTTTTGGTTTCTTGGCCTTCAAGTTGCATGAGTCCTAACCGGTTACAAATTAAGAGTCCTAAATCAATTTAGATCGTGATCGCGACACGAGATTGGTTGAACAGGACTATATAAGCAACCTGCCGGCCACGCCAAAACGCATCCAGTTAATCCTAGGGTTTTTGCCTTTACTCGCTATTGCGCCGCCGCTGTAGCTACTCCAGTCCGATCGCTTGCGTGCACCAGCGACCGGGTGAGCAGGTCTCCGGAACCCTCGTCTTTGCGATCCTGCACCGGGAGAAGACGAATAAGGTTTTTGGGAAGCGTTCTTCGCGCGACTGCTCCCAAAGCTTCCACAACGGCTCGTCTTCCGAAGGGTGCATCGGCGCGTCGGCTTCGTCGTGCTAGAGCTCGCGGGATCGTCATCAAGAATACTCCTCCGCCTCTCATCGACGACTTTGACGACGACTTCAACATCGACGACATCGACATCAGCGATCTCGCTCCATCACCACCGTCAGCTACATCTTCAACACCATCTACTACTACTACAACCGAAAGGTATAATTCTCGTGATCTAATTTTGACGTTCGTACAATCTAATCTATCTGCTGGACTATCAATGCTTGTCATGTTGATGCTGTGGAATATGCTGATCTGCTATACTAGTATACCATACATGTTTAATCTAGTTCTTATATTTATCATGATTTATGTTCTAGATTTATTCATGCTTTTAATCTGGAAATTGCCTAATTCGTTAACAGAGAGAACGGGGGAGCACACTGGGATTCTGGGAGATGGCTGTCGTACTAGCTTCTCGGTCACCAGTTGTCTGTTAGAAGAGGCCACCCCCATTCTTATGTAGCCTCTTTTTCCTTGAAAGGTTTGTGGTTGAATTTTCTTATTTTATTTTAAGATCCACGTGTAACATTAAATTTACACCACGTATAGTTTTTTCTCACTTCTCCTATATTTCAGGTGCCTAAATTTTAAGATGATTTTAGGCAATACTCTTGTAAACCAACTAGCACAAATAAATTGTTACTTTTGTGATTTGTTATTTGTCTCTGTATTATAATATTATTAACATATCAAATTTTTGTCATTGTCTAACTATAGAAATAATTATTAATTGTTAATTGTCTTTGTGCCAACACAGATCAGATTTTATCGGATTAGGGTTTTGTCTAACAAGTATTTTATTCTCAGAACCAAAAACTGCAGATTATGTTTACATAAATTGCAACTAACTAAAATTGTAATTTTAGTATGAAAAATATGTAATAACCGTCGCCTGAAAGGAAGCTTTTAGCAAGTCTCTTTTTCCTTGAAAGGTTTGTGTGGTTGAATTTTCTTATTGTACTTTACTATCCATGTGTAACTACAGTGAAGTTTACACTACGTATAGTATATTTTTTCCTCTGCTTATTTTATGAAATGTGAGTGTCGAATTTTAATATTTACAATTTGTATATTCTGTTTTTACCGGAGCCACCCTGTGCGTCATAAAAAATTTAGTCCATCTATACACAACTTAGGTAATTTTGAGGAGTTTTGTCACTTGTGTGATTTGGTGACCAAAATCGCATGGATTCAAAAGTAGGAACAAATAGTATGATTTTAAGGCCTCCGCCACACGAATTAGAAACCAAGATAGACATAGGGCAAATGCATACATCCGTAAGTAATTTAGGCCTTGTTTAGTTCGAGGGTGTAAATTTTTGAGGTGTCACATCGGGTATCACATGGGGTGTTCGTATACTAATAAAAAAATAAATTATAGAATCCGTCAGTAAACTGCAAGACGAATTTATTAAGTCTAATTAATCCATCATTAGCACATGTGTTACTGTATCACTTTATTATCAAATCATGGACTAATTTGGCTTAAAAGATTCGTCTTGCAAATTACACGCAATCTGTGTAATTAGTTATTTTTAGTCTATATTTAATACTCCATGTATGTGTCTAAACATCCGATGTGATAGGGTGTAAAGTTTTGGGGTGGGAACTAAACAAGGCGTGCAATATGGCAAATTTCATTGAAAGATTTTCACACGAATCTTTAGTTACACCAACTTTACTCAGAAGTTGCACCAAAATAATCACTGTAACTTTATTACAAATACAGTATAATTTTAGTATAAATTGAAAGTAACTAAAATTGAGGTGTGGGAGAGAAGAATTTTACTGGAATCCTAGTTCCTTTCATGCATTCCATTTAGGAAAAGAGAAAGGGAAAGAAAATTAGAGCAAAAAATAGATGTGAGAAAGAAGATTTTCACCGAAGCATATAGCGAAACTGAATAAATTCTATATATTGGAACAAAGCATATGTAGATGAAAATTAATCAAAGTGAAAAATCCAAATTTATTTTATGTCTTGAAAATAACAGAATTACTTGGGCCTTCAATTGAACAAACATGTAAAAATAGGAAAAGGTCTAGATCACCCCCCTCCAACTATGGGGTGGTCTACTTAACCCCCAAACTATGAAACGGTCTAATTTACCCCATAAATTTTCCAAAACCGTCTACTCAACCCAACCCCAACCCCAACCCCACCCCGAGCACCATCAACTCGTTGGTCATTGATGATCTTTGTTGAATGTTTCAAAGAATCTGAAAGTTCAAGCCCTTTCTTTAATTTCAGAGTTGAATGGGTCACCGCCAATCAACACATGAAGTTATTACGAGGAAATAGACAGCTAAACCACTCCCATATGCATCGAGAACTTTTAAATATGACACTTGACGACTTAAGATATCTATATTAATATATGAGATCAAATGAAAAGAATTACAGATTTTGAAAATATGTTTCTTGACGACACAAATACTGTCAATGTTGTGATATATATGAGAACACATGATTGATATGTTCTCATATGGTGAGTGATAATGTCAAAGAGATGATCGGAGCTTTGGTTAAGTGTAAGCTAGACTAACCAAGGCATGAGTTAATGTGTGCAATATGCATTTTAGCTTGTGGATGTGCAGGTGTTAGGTGTGTCATGGCGGTGGACGGCAACAGGCCCGTCGGAAGGGGGGTGCAGGCAGTGCGCCTGCCGGGGGCGATGGCGTTGGGGGCCCATGAGTATACCCATCTATACTACAGGTATTCAGGCTCTGCGCTCGCTTCGTATGCCTCGTCGAGTCGCGACCCTTCCTACTCGCGAACACGATCGCGACTTCCTTTCCTTTGCGGTGACCGCGTGCTTGGCGGCCTCACGGGAATCACGGTCGCGGACGCAAGGTTTGACGGCGGCGGCTGCAAAGTCGAGAGCCGTCGGCGTGCTGCAGCTCTGCGGTCAACACAGCAATCAGCAGGTTCAGGTCGCCGTCAAACCTGCAGCCCTGCGGTCAGCACAGCAATCAGCAGGTTCAGGTTCACTTCCTTTCAGTTGATCTTCTACTTCTAGTTTTCTTTTGATCCATGATCCTGCGTTCCTGCCTGCCCTGTCTCCCTCGATGGCCTCGACTGAATCCTTCCTCTGCCTGTGTTGTCTGTTGCAGTGACTCTGATCAATTATCCGTTGTTTTCAGTTCAGTTCGCCCGTTCGGCACTCCGCGACTCCGTGACTCGTGGCCAGCGGTAAGTGCTTGCAGTTGCAAATTTGCAGTTCCAGTTTAGTTATCATAGGGATCTCATTTTCTAAATTCTAATTCAAATATATTTCTGGACATGTTAGATGTTGCCAAAGAAACATTTATCTGGTTGTCAGAAAAGAAAAAGAAGAAAAGTAGAAGATCAATTGAGGTAACCATAATAATTATTTTACCGTTTTTTACTTCTTCGATGTAATGACATTTTCTTATGAACTAACTTATATGCTGCAAGTTATCTCTTATTAATAATACTATATATTTCAATCGTCATATTGAAATATTAAATTGCCGGGCCCTTGGTGCCTTACTTGCACAAGGGCCCTAGAAAATGTTGAGACAGCGCTGGACGGCAATGGAAAAGGTCAAACGGGGAGTCCATACGCAATGGATCGGGAGTGATGGAGAATGAGTCTGTGCGCAATGGATCGGGATCGGTGGCGGACGAGTTCGTGTGCAACGGACTAGGAGCTGTGAAGGACGGACACAAAAGCATAGGCCGAGCTAGTGCTTGGGCACGTCAGCAAGTAAGTGTACATGAGAGGATAGTGATAAGGGCGGTGTTGACAAAAGTTAATACAGCGAGTGGACCAAATCAAGGCGCTGTCGAAGGAGGCGGCGGTCATCGGAGCGAAGGAAGCGACGCTGAATGGAGACGGCAAGATGACAGGAACGACGGGTCACGGAGTCACCGAGGAAAATGGAGGCACTGAGGGAAAAGAGAGAGGACGACCAGAAAAAAAATGATACACACGAGGTGTTTACGTGTCATAATGGAGGCCACACTTTGGAGCCTATCAACATTCAACACGCACCAGCGTGTACAGCTACACGGCATGAAGCGAATGGCGCGTCGTATGCAAACAATGCGTAGCGCTGGGAATGGGCGGATCCTACACATGATATGGATTTACATATACAGGAGAAACAGAAAGACCACTATATAATCCCATATTCTCATGCACGACGACGAACTGCTCAAACCATCAAGCAGACAAGAGCACAGGAAATACGAAAAAACAGAGTGAGAGGGAGCTTCAGGCAAGCAAAGATGATCACTGCCGGGGCTTTAGCGGCCATTAAGCCCACTATGCGATGTTCCTTCTGGGCGCGCTCTCTGCCTCCCACATGGTGTCCGCTCTCCGCCCCGGCGTGTGCCACCGCAGCGGGTACTTCCTGGGCCGATCCAGCAATTGGGAGAGGAAAAAGTCTACATCACCTCCCTCAACTTTTACGAAAATCTGATTTTTCTCCCTAAACTCTAAAATCAGGTAAACCACCTCCCTGAACTTTTAGAACCATTCGTTTTACCTCCCTGAACTCTAAAACCAGGTAAAATTTAATACTCAAATCAAGTATAACTTAATTATAGATTTATAAATACATTTTAACAAGCATACACCTAAATAAGTTATACAACAAGTATAACTTAATTATAGATTTATAAATACATTTTAACAAGCATACACCTAAATAAGTTATACAAGTTATACGTGATCCAATGAGTATGAAATTTTTACTACAGTTCAAGCATACAATAGTTAGCCCACCATAAAAATTTCACCACAATTGGACCATAAAAACTGCAGTTATGAATTAATTATAGAAAATCATAGATCTAAAGCTACAAAAAAAATTACTAAAGCATATCATATTATATGTTCACTATGTAGATCTACTCACGTGAAATCGAACAAAATTAGATTTTTCATTTTATGATTTTTCTGTGATTTACTATGATTTTTCAAGATTCAACCAAAATAAATAAAAAATAAAAAGATAAAACCGTCTTTAAAAATCACTTATAACCGGTCAGGGAGGTAAAGCGAACGATTTTAAAAGTTCAGAGATGTAGTTTACCTGGTTTTAAAGTTCAATAGGAAAATAAGACTTTTGCAAAAGTTCCTTGTGAGAAAGAGCAATCACCCAGACTGCTCTGAGGACAGCAAGATGTGCCCACAGTATTACTGCTCGCCGCCAGTCACGGCTAGCACCAAGGCAGTGCTGACGCTTTATAGCTACGATAGGGGTAAGGATGAAAACGGTCGAAAATGGACTTACGATATAGAAAAACGAAAACGATCGGTTCGGGATATTTCTACATTTAGCAATTAAAGAGTACAAAAAATGGTTAAAAATAGTTGTGAAACCAATTGAAACTGATAATTTTTCATGTTAAAAAACGATTCATAATATAGAAAACGAAAACGGTCAATTCAGAATATTTCTGTTCCGTTTTCATCTAGAGAGGGGTAAGGATGGCGACGGTCCGTCTGACTGGCGACAACACACGTATCACAGTGATGATCAGAAGGTTGTCGCGCTCTCCATGGGATGGTTCAGCAACATGGCACGATGCGGGCACCGTATTAAGATCTCCGTGAACAACTCCGTGTACGCTAAGGTGGTGGACGAGTGCGACTCCATGCATGGCTGTGACGAGGACCACAACTTCAAGTCGCCATGGGACGACGACATCGTCGATGCCTTGCCGGCGGTGAGGCTCGACCAGAACGCCGTGAGGGTGAGACATCATCTGGTCCGAGTACTAGGAGTGAGAGGCAGTTTGGTGCTCACGTGCCGTCTCTAGGTGAGTGGTGACTTGGTATCCATATGACTTGGTATCCATAAAACTTATAAAGTAAAACTTAACATGCAAGGCGTCTACCTCACCAGTCCACTATCATTTACCACTAGCAATATCTCTTGACATGCAAGGTGTCCACCTCAGCAGTCCACTATTATTTGCAATTAAAGTTCACTAGCACAAGAATTATGATATCCACGTCAACGAGACACATCATCCACTATGAATACAATCTCCACGATTATGCTAATAAATCTATACATATATTATATCATGTTCCTGCATTATGAACACCATACATATACATCTCCTAATTCTTATTAGTTAACATGCGCGGCCTAGTACGATTCGCACCTATTTATGATTCGCACCTATTTATATTCCTTCTTTATACCCACGGCAACGCGCAGAGCATCCTCCTAGTACGTATGATTAGATGATACAGGCCGCCTCACTAGTGTACCGTTGTATACCATGTCATTACTGCATATGGAATAGATAGTGTATATGACTAGCAATGCGCGTCACACCAGTATTGTAGAGCTTAATATCACGGATGGTGCGAATCGTGACATACTAAGCATGTGCCAGTATAACATATATCTCTTCTCTTCTCTATCTCTATAACTAAAAAGACCTGGATGTCATTGTAATTGCCCCGCTAATCCCCCGTCCCAGCACTAACCCCGTGCTAATCCACAGCCACCCCGCTAACCTATCGCGCGCTAATCCCCCGCCCCCGCGGAACCGCCACCTCCCCGCACGACGCCCACTCGCCTACCTCGCCCCCGCGGCTCCTTCGTCCCGTCCGCACAACCGCAGCTGCTTCGCTCGATTCGAATCCTTTGTTCCTTGCGAAAGCGGCGGCGAGGGCGCGGCAGTGGTGCCGGCATCCGAAGAAGGAGGCGGGCTATGTCTGCCCGTGAGGACACCTTCCCGGCGGCAGAGGTGGCGCGGCACCACGGCAGCGCAGGCGTCCGTGCGCGGCATCCCGACGGCGCAGGCGTCCGTGCGCGCCATCCCGGCAGCGCAGGCGGTCCATGCGCGGCCTCCAACCAGGTAACCAGAAGCCGACGTGATCCCCTGTTCAGCTACGGTATCTGAAGCCCACGCTCATACCCTCCCGAACCTTCCGAGGCTTATAGGGATAGACTAGCCGATTCATGGGTTCGGGTTCGCCTACTATTTGATTCGGCCGGACAAATCGAAAGAGCTGTACAGCGCCGCAGCACGGATTAGAGAAGTGGGAGCGGTGGAGGAAGTGGGGATGAACTCACCTGCCATGGCTGCGTGCCCGTGCGGACCGCCTCCTCGGCTTGGAGTTCAGTGGAGCGGCAAGCACGAGGGAGGGAAGCGGAGCAGCGGTGGAGGGATCGTTGGAGCCGATGGGTGTACTTCTGTAGTTATCGGTGGAGCTGAGGTGCGGCACCGCCGACAGGAAGTTGCAGTGAAAAATTCGGTGAAATCGCCGTGATTCCCTCACGATCGATCTGAACCCTCTCTCGTGTTGCATTGCTTGGAGCAGTTTCCAATGGATTGCTTCAGTTCTTGATCTGTTGTGGGATGACAATAAATAATTCCAGTATACAAATGGCTTTAGCTTTAAGCGGGTCTGAACAGTTTGCAGTCAGAATTCTCTTCTACTATGGTGTGGTCGATGTGCAAGTTATTGAAGCAGACTATCAAAGAAAACAATAATCAAGAACTGAGCTTGTCTCTTATGCACGCTTCATGTTATGCTTGTGTCGTGACCAAGAAAAAAACTTGAAATCCAGAGCGAGGTGCATGATGATTTTTAACTTGATCATATGTTAATGACTGTGCAAGTACAGCCAACTAATTTATATTAGAGAAAAATTCATGGCCGGTCGAGAGGTGTCACCTAGGTTTCTTTACTTTTAAAATAGTATTTCTGAGTCCCTGAACTTGGCTTCGAGTGTCATCTAAGTCTCTAAACTTGGCTTCGGATGTCATCCAGGTCCCAACAGGTCCAAACCCGCTATGGATGCTGACGTGGTGCGGTCCTACATGTGGGTCCCACATGTCAGTTGGTTAAATTTCTATTTATTTTTATTTTTATTTTTATTTCAAGGTACTGTAGCTACGATCCCTTAAATATTTCAAAAATTGTATCTTTTTCATACGAACTTGGATGTAGATGATTTTTATATAAAAATTGTAGCTCTAGACAAGATCTACGACTTTCTAGTTTTGAGTTTTTTTAATTTGAGATCGTTAAGATGCTCAAAAAAATTAAACAAATTTTCAGCAGTATATTAATCACGTACACGCGCTTGTCGCCTTGGAAAAATCATATCTTTGTTATATGTTGTCAAATGGAGATACTTTCTATATGAAAGTTGTAGCTCTTAATGGGATCTACGACTTTCTAGTTTTGAGTTTTTTAATTTGAGGTCGTTAAGATACTCAAAAAAATTTCAGCGGTATATTAATTCCTAAAAGTTCGTAAGGATGAAAACGATCGGAAACGATCGATAGAAGGCAAAATCACTTTCGTTTTCACATCTTTTTCTCGAAAACGAAACCGATACGATATTGTCGGAAACGAATACGGCGCCGATATTCCGGTAATTTCGAAAACGATAGTAGTCAATCGGAAAATACATCGATAACGATCGGAATCCATAAGAACGATATCTAAAAAACGATAAACACGACAAACCGTAGAACATGAGAAGATCCATATAACTCGACCGATCTCACATGATAATAATAAATAAAGCTACAATTGACAAAATCACAAGCTGAAACCACATAATTCACACAATCTTAGGTCTCAAACAGTGGCAAACCACGCAACAGTATGGCAATTCTTGACAAAGATACAAATAAACGATCATGTTCTAAGTTGACTCGACATAAATAGTGATCAAAACATGAATTATTAGAGTTCCTTTTTCAATGGAGGTTGTAGCCTGTAGGTTTCTTGAAGATGAACGACAGGCATGTCATCGTCGTCCCCGGCCACATCTTCCCATCCATATTCTGAGTATTCATCCTACATAGTTTGTGATGGATACATACATATGTTAGTTCTCATATAAGACAACTGTAGATGAGTTAGTAACAAGCATCATATTAATGTACAAAGATATGCAAGGCTCATAGCAATAGATGTATTAGCGCAATAGTGCTAATAAGAAATAAAAATCTGAGAAACACATAGCTAATAAGAAACAAACACAATATATGTATGTGTCGCAGGTAGCAGTCAATGCATCATATACAAGGTAAAGGTAGCGGCTGCGTAGAGAGGTGAAGGCGCTCGCCGACCAAGTTGGTTCGTGTTCGTGGCTAGAGTTACAGGTGCACGGTGCAGCAAGTGAGCAAGTGATTGCGTGATTGTTGATTGCCTTCTTATTATACACGTGAAATACTTTCGTATAGATAGTTCATTTCCAAAAATTATTTGCCTTGTGTGCAGATGTGATCTTTTCCAAAAAAATTGCCTTGTGTGCTTGCAGCTTGCGTGTATAGATGTGATCCTTTCAAAAAAAATTACCTTGTATGCTTGCGTGTGTAATGCATTGTATATATATAAATAAATAATGATTCATTAATTAAAGGCCTTTGAATCGGTAATTACCGACGGTAAATTACCGGTTAAATACGGTAATCTTCGAAAACGATCGGAAGAGGGCAAAATCATTTTCGCTTTCGTTTCCGATTATTTTTACCGTTATCATTTTCATTTTTTCGGTTACCGCTACCATTTTCGTTTAGGCATAAAAATCGGAAAAAACTCGAAAACGATTTCGGAAAATCGAAGATTATCATTTTCGTTTTCATGCCTAAAAGTTTGTTTAATTTTTTTTAGCATCTTAACGACCTTAAATTAAAAAAACTTAAAACTAGAAAGTTGTAGATCTCATTAAGGCCTTGTTTAGTTCCCCAATTTAGGGATGGTTAAATCACTGTAGCGCACTGTAGCATTTTATTTTTATTTGGTAATAATTGTCCAAACATTTATTAATTAGGCTCAAAATATTCGTCTCGCAAAGTACAATAAAACTGTGCAATTAGTTTTTGATTTCATCTACATTTAGTACTCATGCATGTACCGGCATTTTGATGGGACGAGGAATCTTCTTTTTGTATAGTGAAATTTGACCCAAAAGTTGAGGAACTAAACAAGGCCTAAGAGCTATAACTTTTATATAGAAAGTATCTCTATTTGACAGCATATAAGAAAGATATAATTTTTCCAGGGCGACAAGCGCTTATACGCGATTAATATACTGCTGAAAATTTATTTAATTTTTTTAGCATTATAACGATTTCAAATTAAAAAACTCAAAACCATAAAGTTGTAGATCCTATTAAGAGCTACAACTTTCATATATAAAGTATCTCCATTTAACAGCATATAAAAAAGATATGATTTTTCCTAGCGACAAGCGCCTGTACGTGATTAATATACCGCTGAAAATTTATTTAATTTTTTGAGCATCTTAATTACCCCAAATTAAAAAACTCAAAACTAGAAAGTCGTAGATCTCGTCGAGAGCTACAATTTTTATATAAAAATCATCTTCATCTGAGATCGTATGAAAAGATACAATTTTTGAAATATTTGAGATATCATAGCTACAGTACCCAAAATAGAAATAAAAATAATTAGAAATATAACCAACTGACATGTGGACCCCACATGTAGGACCGAGCCACGTCAGCATTCATAGCGGGTTTGGACCCGTTGGGACCTGGATGACACCCGAAACAAGTTCAGGGACCCAGATGACATCCGAAGCCAAGTTTAAACACCCAGAGATGACATTTTTAAAGTAGAGGGACCTAGGTGACACCTTTTGCCAAGTTCAGGGACCCAGAAATAGCATTTTGAAAGTAGATGGACCTAGGTGACACCTCTTGCCAAGTTGAGGGACCGGGCATGAATTTTTCTCTTTATATTATTATTCTCCTGAGACTTATGTGTCGGTACCAGTAGTATAGGGGTACCCACACTCAACGATAATAAAAACAAAAGCGACTAAATCACGGCAGAGCACAGCCCACTTCAAAAACGCGCGTCAGGTTCGCCTCGTATGAAGCCGGCTCGACGGAATGCCTCGACCGCATCCCGTCTCCGACTCGTACGACACCCCCTCGACGGGAGGCCTCGACTGCGCCCCGCCCCGCACGATAAAACGCCTCGACCGAACTCCGACTCGCGTGAGCCTGGGTCGAGGCGCTCGATCCCCTCTCTCTTCACTTACCCCGGGACAAAAGTCATAGCATTTAATGCAATTACCTACTACCACCTACCGGCATGGCCGCAACCAGGGTCGACGTGGGAACAATACCAGTGTCAGTCTTCACTGTTTTACCGCCCATCCCGTGATAGGAGGTGAAAAACGTCACTGTACCCACCTTACCGCACACTGTACGTCACCGGTTACCCTCGGGGAAGGATACGACAAAGTCCGTACACCGCGATTCCAGGGATTCAGACTTATCCGATCGGCCTCGACCCGGCCTCGACCCGGCCTCGACCCCTAACACAGCACAACAGGGAAGGAAGGACGGTATGGCGCGGTGCTCCGGGTCATTTCAGCGTCTCGTCCTCTGTAACACCATGGAGTCCAGGGATGGCCTCCCATTTCTAGGGCACGTCACTACAGCCACCTCAACAGTGATCAACAAAACGTCATCTCAAGGCTCCCGTCGTCCTGGCCTCCTCTCGTCCTATAAAAGGGTAGGCCAGGGCTCTGGGGGGGACGACGGACAACAAACCAAGCACCAGATAGCGATCAACATCTCAAGCAATCATCTTGTATTTCTTTTTCCTCTTTTGAGACCTGGGCTCACCACCCTCTCTCGCAAGCTTGTAACCCCTACGCAAGCACCTCGGTGCAAGGAAATACAAATCTCTCCCCCCCGCTGGACGTAGGGCCTTCTCTTGCCCGAACCAGGATAAACCCCCGAGTGTTCTCCTTGCATCACTATCCGGGAAAGGGACACGCAGCATTTACTCGTTGGTCTAGGACCCCCTCGGGTCCGAACACCGACAGTTGGCGCGCCAGGTAGGGGATCGCTGCGTGCCGACGTCGCTTTCCCGCCTTTCTTCTGGATGGCTGACCCCGATCGTCCTATCCCGTTGGCCACGGTGATCTGGTTCGGGAGTTTGGAGTTCATGTCGCTTGGCTACGGCTACGACATGGTCCTACTCCCACCTAGGCACCCAACCGACGAGGATTACGAGCTCTCCCAGCCTGGGGGAGCGATCCGCCGGTATCGTCGTTCCAGGCAGGCGCGAGCCGCCCGACGACGACGAGCCCGGCGCAACCACTGTCTTCATCTCGCGGAGGGCGACGGGATTCCCTGGTCCGGCACCCCTCAGTCGGACGCCAACCTAGACTTCCTCATTGAAGGTCTGGGGAGGATCAGCTTAGCCGAGGGTAACATGCCGACGGAGAATCCCGCCGCTCCCCCGTCCGGTGAGACACCGCTACTCGGAGCACCCGTTCCGGCGTGGACAGCCACATCTCCTTCGCCGTTCCAGTTTGGGCTAGATTCGGCTGCCCAGGCGTACGCTTCTTCCGTGAGCACTCGCATGAGTGCTTATGAGGAACTCCCCGGGCACCATCTACGCTCCGCTCTGGATCTCGTTGCGTCCACGCCGGCTTCTGATTATCTGGACTCTACTGAGGCACCAGAAACAGAACCCCGTGTGACCGCTTCCCCACGCTGCAACCCCAGCGGTGATCCGCAACGGCCATACATTCCCCCGTCATACTATTATTTTGGCGCCCCTGACTCCGACTCGGCTGATGACACCTACGATCCGACCCGCGAGTGCTTCAACGTCGATGTTGAAAGCGCGTCGGATTCGCAGGAAGAAGAGCCGGTCGGAGGAAGGCACACGCCTCCTCACGTCGAGATCCCTGCCGAGCGGGACGAGGCTCAACTCCTTGCGTATCAAGGGGTGCAACTCGAGCAAATCCGCGAGTTACAGGAAAGGCTCGACGAGGAACGAGAAAACCTGCGTCTGCTCCAACAAACTCTCGAGCGTGAGCGTGCGGAACGCGCACTTGGCGGGAGAGCTCGCGGAAGAGCTCGCGACGTCAACCGTCGCATCGACGAGGACCGGGTAGCCGACCCCCCGGTCTTCGCTCGAGCTAGCCAGAACGTCGTCGCCGCCGCCATACTCCTCCGCAATATGCCCGAGCCGTCAAACCCCGATGCTCGCCGGGCTCGAGATGAGATCCGAGAACTCCTCGAGACCGCTGCCCTGCAGCAGGCCGAGAGCTCTGCCTCGAGGCGACGCGAGCCCGCCTTGGAGCGGCTCGCAGAGCCCTCCCGACAGGAGAGAGGCCTCGGTTCATCCCGAACCTCCCCGACGGATTCGAATGGCTCCCGCCCCCAAGCACATAACTCACGACCAAGGGCCTCGAGACACCCGTGGCAACATCGTCGAGCGCCGCACGTGCAAGCACGGTGACGGTGTGGCTCGAGGTTACCACGTGCATAGGGGCGGGCGCTATGACAGCTCGGAGGACCGCAGTCCTTCACCCGAGCCTCCGGGCCCTCGGGTCTTCAGTAAAGCTATCCACGAAACGATACTCCCGGCGCGGTTCCGCCCTCCCACGACTCTGGCCAAGTACAACGGCGAGACCAAACCCGAACTTTGGCTCGCCGACTTCCGCTTGGCATGTCAGCTGGGCGGGGCCACCGACGACCGGGTCATCATCCGACAGCTCCCCCTGTTCCTCTCCGACACCGCTCGAGCCTGGCTCGAGGATCTCCCGCCCCAGCAGATCCACGACTGGGGTGATCTCGTGAGGGTGTTCGAGGGAAACTTCAAGGGAACTTACATGCGCCCCGGCAACTCGTGGGACCTCCGGAGTTGTAAGCAGAAGCCGGGTGAATCCCTCCGGGATTACATCCGGCGCTTCTCCAGGCAACGCACCGAACTCCCCAACGTCACCGACTCCGACGTCATTATGCCTTTTCTCTCTGGTACCACTTGCAAAGAGCTGGTCCGAGAGTTGGGCCGCCACACCCCACTCACTGCCAACGGATTGATGGACATCGTCACCAACTTTGCCGCCGGCGAGGAGGCGGTTGGTGCCATCTTCGGCGGTGAGCAGGACAAAGGGAAGCAGAAGGCTGACGATCCCGCGAGCTCCACCCGGGGCTCCAAGAGGAACAACCGTAAGAAGAAGAAAGGCCAGCAGGGCAAGCCCGAAGCTCCGGCCGATGAGCTTGTCGCCGCTACCGAGCGCAAGAAGCCTCGAGGCCCTCCCGGTGGGGGCATTTTCGACAAAATACTCAAAGAACCGTGTCCCTACCACAAGGGACCCACTAACCATAACCTCGAGGATTGTCACATGCTCCGCAGGTACTTCGAGGGTGCAGGCGGCAAAAACACCGACAAGGAGGACCCCAAGGGTGACGACAAGGATGAGGGATTCCCCGAGATCCACGACTGCTTCATGATCTACGGAGGACCCTCGACCCGCCTCTCGGCTCGCCAACGCAAGCGAGAGCGACGAGAGGTTTTCTCCGTACAAACGGCGGTCCCTCGTTTCCTTGACTGGTCTGCGGTGGCCATCACTTTCGACCGTGATGATCATCCTGACTACATCCCCAATCCGGGGGTCTACCCTCTTGTTGTTGATCCCATCATCGCCAACACACGCCTCACCAAAGTACTCATGGACGGCGGAAGCAACCTCAACATCATCTACTCCCAGACCCTCGACCTCCTGGGGGTCGAGAGAGCGCGCCTCCAACCTAGCGTCGGGGGCTTCCACGGAGTTGTGCCAGGGAAGCGGGCGGAACCCCTCGGACGGGTCGATCTGCCCGTTTGTTTTGGCACACCGGCCAACTTCAGAAAGGAGACCCTCACCTTCGAGGTGGTCGGATTCCGTGGGACATACCACGCCATCCTCGGGCGCCCGTGCTATGCCAAGTTCATGGCCGTGCCAAACTACACCTACCTCAAGCTTAAGATGCCAGGTCCAAACAGCGTCATCACCGTGGAGCCCTCGTACGAGCACGCCTACGAATGCGACGTCGAGTGCGTCGAGCACGGCGAGGCCGTTTTGGAGTCGGTGGCTTTGGCCGCGGACCTCGACGGTCTCGCGAACGAGGTTCCCGACCCGAAGCGCCACGCCGACAGCTTCGAGCCCGCGGAAGATGTCAAGCTCGTATCCCTCGACCCCGCTGATCCCAACGGGAAGGCGCTGAGCATCAGCGCCACCCTCGATCCGAAATAGGAAGCCGTGCTCGTCGACTTTCTCTGCGCAAATGTCGACATCTTTGCGTGGAGTCCCTCGGATATGCCGGGCATACCCAGGGAAGTCGCCGAGCACGCCTTGGAGATCCGGGCCGGATCCAAACCGGTGAAGCAACGCCTGCGCCGCTTCGACGAGGAGAAGCGCAGGGTCATCGGCGAGGAGATCCACAAGCTGTTGGAGGCCGGATTCATCAAGGAGGTTCATCATCCTGAGTGGCTAGCTAATCCCGTGTTAGTTAAGAAAAAGAGTGAAAAATGGAGGATGTGTGTAGACTATACTAGTTTGAATAAGGCATGTCCAAAAGTTCCCTTCCCTTTGCCACGCATTGATCAAATCGTTGATTCCACTGCGGGATGTGAAACTCTCTCGTTCTTAGATGCATACTCCGGTTACCATCAGATCAAAATGAAGGAGTCCGACCAGCTCGCGACTTCATTCATCACCCCATTTGGCATGTATTGCTATGTTACGATGCCCTTCGGTCTCCGGAACGCAGGGGCCACGTACCAGCGGTGCATGCAGCACGTCTTTGGGGAACACATCGGGTCGACGGTCGAGGCTTATGTCGACGACATCGTTGTCAAGACAAAACAAGCCGACGGTCTGGTCAGCGACCTCGACGTAGCGTTTAAATGCCTCCGGGCAAAAAACATCAAACTTAACCCTGAGAAATGCGTCTTCGGCGTCCCCCGAGGCATGCTTCTAGGGTTCATCGTGTCCAAACGCGGCATCGAGGCCAACCCCGAAAAAATCTCTGCCATAGCAAAGATGGGCCCCATCCGAGATCTGAAGGGTGTACAGAGGGTCACTGGTTGCCTTGCAGCACTCAGCCGCTTCATTTCACGCCTCGGAGAAAAGGCGCTCCCTCTGTACCATCTCCTAAAGAAATCACAGCATTTTTCATGGACCCTCGAGGCTGAGGAAGCTCTCACAAAACTCAAGGCCACGCTCTCTAACTCACCCATCCTCGTCCCTCCGACCCCGGGGGAACCACTCCTACTATACGTCGCTGCGACGTCACAAGTAGTCAGTTCGGTCCTAGTGGTCGAACGGGCCGAGGAGGCGCATACCTTGCTTGTCCAGAGGCCGGTTTATTTCATCAGCGAGGTGCTCTCAGAAACTAAGGTTCGATACCCACAAATTCAGAAACTGCTATACGCCGTCGTCCTAACACGGCGCAAGCTCCGACACTACTTCGAGGGCCACCCGGTTACTGTGGTTTCTTCTTTCCCCTTGGGAGAGATAGCCCGGAACCGGGAAGCCTCGGGTAGGATTGCTAAATGGGCGGTTGAACTCATGGGCGAGACCCTGTCCTACGCACCGCGCAACGCTATCAAGTCACAGGTGTTAGCCGATTTTTTGGCTGAATAGACCGACACCCAACTTCCTCCCACGCAGCTCCAGGCCGAGCTCTGGACCATGTACTTCGATGGGTCGTTGATGAAAACAGGAGCGAGCGCGGGCTTGCTCTTCATCTCGCCCCTCGGGGTTCACATGCGCTACGTCATCCGGCTTCATTTTCCTGCGTCAAACAACGTCGCTGAGTACGAGGCACTCGTCACAGGACTGAGAATTGCCATCGAGCTCGGGGTCCGACACCTTGATGTTCGAGGCGACTCCCAGCTCGTGATCGACCAGGTCATGAAGAGCTCGAGTTGTCGTGACCCCAAAATGGAAGCCTACTGCCAGGAAGTACGACGCCTCGAGGATAAGTTTCACGGCCTCGAGCTCAACCACATCGCACGCAGGTATAATGAGGCCGCCGACGAACTGGCAAAAGTCGCGTCTAGTCGAACCACGGTTCCACCAGACGTCTTCACGAGGGATCTCCAGCAGCCATCCGTCGACCTTAGGCCGGACGGAGGGGTCGACGGGACGTCGGTCGACCCCCCTCCTGAGGCAGAAGCCCCCTCGACCGGGGCTGAAGCCATGCAGGTAGAAGGATCGACCCCGCCGTCTGACCCCGAGCTTGACTGGCGCGCTCCGTACCTCGACTACCTTATCCAAGGCGAACTCCCCTTGAATAAGACCGAGGCTCGACAGATCGCTCGCCGGGCCAAAACTTTTGTGATCGTTGACGACAGTAGGGAGCTGTATCGCCGCAGCCCTACTGGCATCCTCCAACGCTGTATCACGAGTGAGCAAGGCAGGGACCTGCTCAGCGATCTGCACTCGGGGGCTTGCGGTCACCACGCAGCACCTTGATCCCTCGTTGGAAATGCTTTTCGACAAGGATTCTACTGGCCGACCGCAGTCTCTGACGCCGTCAAGCTAGTACGCTCCTGTAAGGGCTGTCAGTACTATGCGAGACAGACCCATCTTCCGGCACATGCTCTACAAACGATCCCCATCACATGGCCGTTTGCCGTTTGGGGGCTCGACCTTGTCGGATCTCTAAGGAGGACAACTGGCGGCTTCACCCACTTGCTAGTTGCCATCGACAAATTCTCCAAGTGGATCGAGGCCCGCCCTATCACCAGCATCAGGTCCGAGCAAGCTGTGCTCTTCTTCACCGACATCATTCATCGCTTTGGGATCCCCAACTGTATCATCACGGACAACGTCACTCAGTTCACTGGTAAAAAGTTTCTGGATTTCTGCGACCGCCATCACATTCGCGTGCTCTGGTCAGCCGTGGCTCATCCAAAAACAAATGGCCAAGTGGAACGTGCCAATGGCATGCTCCTACAAGGCCTGAAACCCAGAATTTTTGACAAGCTAAACAAACATGGCAAAAGATGGGCTGCCGAGCTGTCCTCGGTCCTGTGGAGCCTAAGAACAACGCCGAGTCGAGCCACGGGGTTCACTCCGTTCTTCTTAGTCTACGGTTCTGAGGCAGTCCTCCCAACCGATATTGAATACGGGTCCCCAAGATTGAAGGCTTACAACGAAAGAAACAATGACGCCGCAAGAGAAGACGCCCTCGACCAGCTCGAGGAGGCCCGAGATGTGGCTCTGTTGCATTCTGCCAGGTACCAACAAGGTCTCCAACGTTACCACGACAGACACGTCCGCAGGCGTGACCTCAACGTCGGCGACCTGGTGCTACGACGGAACCAGAACACCAAGGGACGCCACAAGCTCACGCCACCATGGGAAGGACCGTACATCATCGCAGAAGTACTGAAGCCGGGCACCTACAAGCTATCCAACGAGAAGGGCGAAACCTTCACCAACGCTTGGAACATTGAACAGCTACGTCGCTTTTTTCCTTAGAAAGCTTCGAGGCTTTGTAATTTCTTTTTTATAAATAAAGAATACAGCAATGTCCAAACTTTTGTTTCACAATGAGGAAGGATCGACTCTGCACTTTCAGAATCGACCCTCCCTCAGGGGCTACAAGGGGGGAACCCCCAGTCCCCGAAAAAACTTACACTCTTTTTTAATTTTAAGAACCGCTTCTTAGATCAACGGCGCTGTAAGAACACCCTAAGGTTCGAAAGGACCCTCGAGCCAGGAGTATCACCTACGCCTCCGGGGCTATGGTGCCTCCACTCACTCCTTACGCCTTCTAGAGGTGCAACTTCACGCTAGGAAGGTCTAAATGACGGTTCCTAACTTTGGAAGAGAACACACCCCCTGCCGCTTAGATCAGGTGTTGGAATATGATCCGAATTATAACGTTGGTCTTGTGGGGACGCCTGGAGGGCCCACGGTTCGGTCATGTTTATTAGCGGATTTGTTTCCGTATTTGACTGCAGTCAGTCCGTCCTATAAATACATCTTGTAAGCCGCACGGGAAGAGCTGACGACTCATTGTATTCCCTGCGTTCTGTAAACTCTCTCCATATAGTGAAGATCGCCAGTTGGCGCCCGTGGTTTTTTCCCGCAAGGGTTTTCCACGTAAAAATCTATGTCTCGTTCGATCTTGATTTGCATTATTTAATAACAAGTGGTATCGGAGCCAGACACGAGATTGAAAAAAAAAAGTTAGGGTTTCACCCTGTTCATCGCGCCGCCGCCGCTGTGCAGAGGTAATCTGATCTATAAAAGGCTGCTGCCGCTGTGTTTCTGCTGGGAGGAAAATTCACGCCGCCGCTGTTCCTCCTACTTGCTGTGCGTTCTTACTGTGCACGAGGATCGAAGCCATCAGAGATCAATTCATCTGCCGCTGTTGTCCCCTGGTCAGTGGTAAATCACATGCACGGAGATCAAGAGATGCCGATCGGCTGTTGAAGGCAGAGCTGGGACCATCGATCAAGGCTGCAAAGGCTGCAAAGCTTGCTGTGCGTGGTGTGAAATTTCAGATTTCAAGATCATTTGCTTAGTGCACACGGTCATTCGTACCAGGAGATTTATCTTTGGCAGTTCTTTGCTATTCGTACACACCAAGTGTACCAGGCTGCAGATTTTATTGTTTCGTGCACACGAGACGTTACCAGATTTTCTGCAGATTATTTTCTTCTGGTTATTGCTATTATTTATTCACCATGTCTTCAGTGAAATATGATATTCCTCAACTGGATCGTGATACAAGGTTCGCTCTTTGGCAAGTCAAGATGCGGGCTATTCTTACGCAGGCTGATGTTGATGATGCTCTTGATAAATTCGGTAACAAGGATTCTAAATCTTGGACCGATGATGAAAAGAAAAAGGATTGTAAGGCCTTGACTCAAATTCAGCTTCATCTTTCAAATAATATTTTACAAGATTGTCTGCAGGAGAAAACTACAGCTGCTCTATGGCTCAAGTTAGAGTCAATTTGCATGTCTAAAGATTTGACAAGCAAGATGCATATGAAGATGAAGTTATATTCGCACAAGTTGCAAGAGGGTGGTTCTGTTATCAACCATCTAACGGTCTTCAAGGAGATCGTTTCTGATCTACAGGCTATGGAGGTAGAATATGATGATGAGGATTTGGGTCTGATTCTTTTGTGCTCTTTGCCTAGTTCCTTTTCAAACTTCAGAGATACTTTATTATATAGCCATGATACACTAACTCTTGATGAGGTCTGTGAGGCGTTGCATGCCAAGGAAAAGATGAAATTGATGGTGTCTTCTGAAGGTTCTGCTTCCAAAGGAGAAGCGTTGTCTGTTCGTGGGAGGACAGAAAATAAATCAAATAATGGCAATAGAGGCAAAAGTTCTAATCGTTACAAAGGCCGATCAAAGTCTCGAGGTAAAGGTGATAAATTCTGCAAATATTGCAAGAAGGATAATCACTTTATCGAGGATTGTTTGAAATTGAAGAATAAAGAGAAGAGAACTGGCACATATAGAGAGAAAGGTAAACCCAATGATGAAGGTAATGCTTCTGTTGCTACTTCTAAGGCAGATTATTCCGATGGTGATTCGCTTGTTGCTTTTGCTGGATGTGCTAATAGTGATGATGAATGGATTCTTGATTCTGCTGCTTCTTTTCATATATGCACAAATAGAGATTGGTTTGTCACCTATAATTCTCTCCAAGGTGGAGGTTCTGTTAGATTGGGTGATAACAGTCCACGCGATATTGTTGGCATTGGTTCCATTCAGATTAAGATGCATGATGGCATTGTCAGAACATTGGCTGACGTGAGGCATATTCCTAGCATGAGCAAGAATCTTATTTCTCTCAGTACTCTTGATGCTAAAGGGTACAAGTACTCCGGTGGAGATGGAGTATTAAAGGTGTCTAAAGGTTCTCTCATTGTGATGAAAGGTGAATTAAAATCTCCAAATTTGTACCGTCTTCGTGGTACTACAATTACAGGTGATGCCGCTGTAATTTCCAATTCATCATCTAATTCTGATGCTACTGATCTTTGGCATAAGCGTCTTGGACATGTGAGTGAGCAAGGCTTGCATGAATTGTGCAAGAGAGGACTTCTTGATGAACATAGCATCAGTAAGTTGAAGTTTTGTGAGCATTGTGTGTTTGGCAAACACAAGAGGGTGTCATTTAATATCTCTACACATAAAAGTAAAGGTATTCTTGATTATGTGCATTCTGATTTATGGGGACCGTCTCGTAAGCCTTCTTTTGGTGATTCTCGTTATATGTTGACAATCATTGATGATTATTCTCGTAAGGTATGGTCTTATTTCTTGAAGCATAAATCAGAAGCATTTTCAGCATTTAAAGAGTGGAAGATTATGATTGAAAATCAAACTGAAAAGAAGGTTAAAAAGCTTCGCACTGATAATGGGATGGAATTCTGTTCTAATGAGTTTAATGCATATTGCAAGTCTCAAGGCATTGTTAGGCACTACACTATTCCTTATACGCCTCAACAGAATGGTGTAGCTGAGCGTATGAACAGAACTATCATCTCCAAGGCCCGTTGCATGTTGTCTAATGCTGGTTTGAATAGGCGTTTTTGGGCTGAAGCCGCTTCCACTGCTTGCTATCTTATTAACCGTTCACCCTCTATTCCTCTTGATAAGAAAACTCCAATTGAGGTATGGTATGGTTCTCCAGCTGATTATTC
Source organism: Saccharum spontaneum (assembly GCA_022457205.1). NCBI lineage: Eukaryota > Viridiplantae > Streptophyta > Magnoliopsida > Poales > Poaceae > Saccharum > Saccharum spontaneum. Next base: position 32,993,108 of record CM039580.1, on the reverse strand, counting down.
ACAATTGAGAGTTTTTGGTTGTACTGCTTATGCTCACGTTGATAGTGGTAAATTGGAGCCTAGAGCTGTTAAATGCATTTTTATTGGTTATCAACATGGTGTTAAAGGTTATAAATTGTGGAATCCCCATACTCAGAAGGTTATGCTTAGCAGGAATGTTATCTTTAATGAGACTGTTATGTTTGTTGATAATCCTTCTGTTGATGCTCCTATTGATGGAGAGAAAATAAGTGTGCAGGTGGAGCACTTAATTGATTCACCAGATGTTGATAATGCTATTGTCCAAGATGCACCGATTGCTGAAATTTCTCCAATTGTTGATGATTCTTCTATTGCTGAGCATTCTTCTCCAGTTGTGCAATCTCCACAACGTTCTATTGCTGTTGATAGGTCCAGAAGACAGCCAAAGCCTGTTAAAAGGTATATTGAAGAATGCAATGTTGCTTATGCTATGAGTGTTGCAGAAGAGGTTAAAGGTAATTCAGAACCTTCTAATTATTCTGAGGCTATTACTTCTGCTGATCGCAACAATTGGATGACCGCTATGCAAGATGAGATGGAGTCACTTGAAAAGAATGGTACATGGGATTTAGTGAAATTGCCTAAGAATAAAAAGCCTGTCCATTGCAAATGGATTTATAAAAGAAAGGAGGGTATTTCTCCTAGTGAACCAGCAAGGTATAAAGCGAGGTTGGTTGCTAAAGGCTATAGCCAGATTCCAGGTATTGATTATAATGATGTCTTTTCCCCAGTTGTTAAGCATAGTTCTATTCGCACTTTGCTTAGTATTGTTGCCATGCATGATTATGAACTTGAGCAACTTGATGTTAAAACTGCATTCTTACATGGGGAGTTGGAGGAAGACATTTATATGAACCAACCTGAAGGTTTTGTTATTCCTGGAAAAGAAAACCTTGTGTGTAGACTAAAGAAGTCTCTTTATGGTTTGAAGCAGTCTCCTAGGCAATGGTATAAGAGGTTTGACTCATTTATGCTCTCTCATGGCTTTAAACGGTCTGATTATGATAGCTGTGTTTACTTGAAGATTGTTAATGGCTCAGCTATTTATTTGCTTCTTTATGTTGATGATATGTTAATTGTTGCTAAAGAAAAATCAGAAATAGCTAAACTGAAGGCACAATTGAGTAAAGAATTTGAGATGAAGGACTTAGGTGCAGCTAAGAAAATTCTTGGTATGGAAATTACTAGAGATAGAAAATCTGGTAAATTATACCTCAGTCAACGAGGTTATATTGAAAAGGTTCTTCGTCGTTTTAATATGCATAATGCAAAACCAGTGAGTACTCCATTAGCTACACATTTCAGATTATCATCAGATTTATGTCCACAGTCAGATCATGAGATTGAGTACATGTCTAGAGTTCCATATTCCAGTGCAGTTGGTTCTCTTATGTATGCCATGGTTTGTTCTCGTCCTGATTTATCTCATGCATTGAGTGTTGTCAGTAGATTCATGGCTAATCCTCGTAAGGAGCATTGGAGGGCTGTTCAATGGATTTTCAGATATTTGCGAGGTACTTCTAATGTCTGTTTGCAGTTTGGAAAATCTAGAGATGGACTTGTTGGTTATGTTGATTCTGATTTTGCTGGTGATTTGGATAAGAGATCTCTCACGGGTTATGTTTTCACCATTGGTGGTTGTGCTGTTAGCTGGAAAGCATGTTTGCAGTCCACTGTTGCTCTGTCTACAACAGAAGCTGAATATATGGCTATTTCTGAAGCTTGTAAAGAAGCTATTTGGTTGAGGGGTTTATACTCTGAACTTTGCGGGGTTACTTCTTGTATTACTATACATTGTGATAGCCAGAGTGCTATTTATCTGACTAAAGATCAGATGTTTCATGAAAGGACCAAGCACATTGATGTGAGATATCATTTTATTCGAGGTGTCATTGCTGAAGGTGATGTTAAAGTATGCAAGATAAGTACTCATGATAATCCCGCTGATATGTTGACAAAGCCAGTTCCTGGAGCTAAGTTTGGGCTATGCTCAAACTTAGTTGGCATTACAAATTAAGTCCTAGTGACTTTTGGCGCCGGTGATTATTTATTATTGAAGTGAGTTGATTGATGATACTTTTTTCACTACAAGATGGAATTCGTCTCAAGGTGGAGTTTGTTGGAATATGATCCGAATTATAACGTTGGTCTTGTGGGGACGCCTGGAGGGCCCACGGTTCGGTCATGTTTATTAGCGGATTTGTTTCCGTATTTGACTGCAGTCAGTCCGTCCTATAAATACATCTTGTAAGCCGCACGGGAAGAGCTGACGACTCATTGTATTCCCTGCGTTCTGTAAACTCTCTCCATATAGTGAAGATCGCCAGTTGGCGCCCGTGGTTTTTTCCTGCAAGGGTTTTCCACGTAAAAATCTGTCTCGTTCGATCTTGATTTGCATTATTTAATAACATCAGGTTCTCACGCGATCTGCGAAGCCGCAAGAGCATCCTAAAGCTCGAGGGCAGTCGAGTCGCGAGATTACTTACGCCTCCGAGGCTACGGTACCTCCACTCGCTCCCTTATGCCAAAAGACGCAACTACGCGCTAAGTACATCACACGAGAACATGATCCAAGCAATAAAAGGAAGAAAGGCTCGAATAAAACTAAATTAACTACGAACCAGTTTGTGCTTCAAGTTTTTAAGGCCTCCAAGGCCACCACAACCAAAATTCAAAATAACTAACTTATTACATGGGCCTCTGCGCCCAGATCTGGCTCACAGGCCCTCATCGTCAGCAGGCGGGACCACCTCAGGTTCAAAGAGCGAGACCAGACGACTCACAGGCCCCTTCGCGGCTTCAATCAGCTCCAGGCAGGCGTTTTCATTGTCCTCATCCGTCCGCTCCGGGTCTGTGATGAAGCCGTCGGCAACAAGCTCTATGTCAAACACAAACCCCGAGCGGACGACAGCCAGTGCCCTCTTCACGCCGTGATGGAGGCTGTCCCGAATCTTCTCCCGGGCAAGGTGACCCAGCGCCGCCATCCGACGGATGAAGGAGTTCCCTGGAGCGTCTTCTCCGCTGTCGGCGTCGGGCTCGACCCCCAGACCGTCGCATACCGTGGTGATCGCGCCCTCAAGTAGCTGGGTCCTCCGGGTCTCGGCTTCGAGGAGGCTCTGCAGGGAGTTGGCGGACGAGTGGGCCTCCCGGTTCTCACTCTCCAGCTCTGGAATACGACACAAGACAAAATTAGCACCTAATACGAGGCCTCGACGGCACAACTACAACAGTCATACTTACCCTCGATATGGGTCTTCAAGCCCACAACCTCGTCGCGGAGCCCCCCGCACGTCTGCTCGAGCCCCAGGAGGGCGCTGTCCTTGTCACGGACGGTCGCCTTCAACGCCTCGATCTCCTGACGGGCAGTCTGGAGCGCCGCGTCCCTCTCTTGGACGGCCCCGTTCAGCACCGTGACCTCGTCCTTCAGCGCGCTGAACCGGGCCGTTACTTGCCCGATTTGGACGTTGAGGAGATCACGTTGACGGCCAACCTGGGAGACGTCCTCCTCGAGCTCCTTCACCCGCGCCGACAGGGGCTCGAGGTCCCTGCGAGCCTGGGCAGCCTCTTCCCGAGCCTTGTCCGCCTCGGTGCGCATCACGGCTTCAGCCGCCCAAGCCTGGATCGCCTCCTCCTTCACCGTCGAGTAGGCGGTACGCAGCTCCGCCATCTCAGCGGTCCGATCGGCAAGCCTTTTCTGGGCCTCCTCGACCAAGGCCCGTTGCTGGGACAGCGCCGCCCACACGCCGCTCTCATTCCAGATGAAGAGCGACTTGCGGCGGGAGTACTCCTTCAGCTCCTGATTCAAAAGAAACCAAAAAAGATAATGAAACCAAGGAAAAAAGACACTGAGAGGCACGAAAAAAGCTAACGGATTAATCGCACCTCGGTGGCATCCCGTACACCCCGCGAAACGGCTTCGGACGCCACGCGGAGTAGCCGATCGAGGTGCTGGCGGACGCCCTCGAGGTACTGCCAGCGATGCACTTCATCCCTGTCATTCAGGGTGAAGATAGGCTCGGCATCGGGGTTCGCAGCATCCCTGAACTGAAGGGACGGCCCTCCCCACCTCGGGATCTCCTCAGCCCGCGCTATCGCCAGCGCGGCGATGTCGGGCCACGACGACGACGACGCGGCCGGGGCGTCTCCCGGCCCTGCCGAAGGGCCGGCCTCGTTGGCCTCGCCCACGGCTCCCGCGGCTCCAGCGGCCGTCGAGGCATCGGCTTGACCCGTGGCCTCGCCCCCCTCGACCCCCATTATTTGCTTTCCTTTGTCTAGGGGGGCGTCGTCGAGGGCAAGGATCACGGGCCCCCGCCCTTCTGAGGTGACCGGCCCCTCGGCTACCGGCACCCCTGGAGCTGGCGCTTCCACCGTCGCGGCCTCATACCGCGACAGGGCATCATCGTCCTCGCCGCTGCTGCCGTCGTCCTCCCCCGAGATGGTCTCGGAAGGCGACGGCTCCAGAGGAAGCCCATCGAGGGCCTGCTGGCGCCGGAGTTTCTTCCGCACCTCCGCCTCCCTGGCCTTGCGAGCCATCCGTTTCTTGATCGACTCCTTTACCTGTTGCTGCTTCGAGGCATGCAGTCGTCGAGCCTCGCGCGCGGGCTGGTCCTCCGGCACCGGCGGCCGCGTCTCCCGCAGCGCCGACAAATCCTGCACGCCGGCATCAACCGGGTTAAGGGGATCCGAGAAACAAATCAAACCAAAACGAGCGTATCATCTCAAAATACTTACCACGGGCTCGAATCCTTCAGTGGGCCTCATAGGGACCCGGTCGACTTCCTCCGCCTTGAACGTCCCGACCATCCGACGGGCTCGACGGAGTACCTCCTCGAGGGTGAGAGCCTCATGGGACATCCGGCTCCCCTCCAGAGGCGTCTCCGGAGTCATCTGGTCGAGGCGCAGGCGACGCCGGCACAGCGGCATCACCCTGCGGCGGCGGAACGCCGTTGCCATCGCCGCCGCCGTCAAGCCTCGAAGGCGAAGCTGCTGCAGCGCCGCCAGCAGCGGGTCCAGGCGCGGCTTCTCGACCTCCGGCACCCCGTATCCCCAGCGGTCCTCCCGGGCGGTCAGCACACGGCCGGTGTACCGTGGCAGCTGATTGTCGTCGTTGCGGAGGTAGAACCAGCCCTCGTGCCACCCGCTATTGGAGGAGATGAGTCGAGCCGGGATGTACTGGTCCGCCCGGCTCGACCTCAATTGAAGAACGCAGCTCCCCGCCCGCGCCGCGCAGAGAACTCCCTTCTCTCCCGCTCTCTTGGCGAAGAGCTCGCCCTTGAAGAGGTGAAGCCACAGGTTCCACTGCGGCTCCACCCCGAGGTACCCCTCACAGACCGCCGCGAATATGGCGGCCTGTGCGACGGCGTTGGGGGCGAGGTGATGAAGCTCCACCCGGTAGTAGTGGAGAAGCGCGCGCATGAAGACCGACGAGGGAACACCGAACCCCCGCTCGTGGAAGCAGACGAAGCTCACCACGTATCCTTCCGGGGGCGCCGGCTCCCGGTGGGCCGGCGGCGGCGCAATCCACTCCGGCCGCGACCGGTTCGTCCTCGGCCGCAGCAGCCCGTCTTCGACCAGCTCCTCCAGCCTCCTCTCCGTCACCGAGGAAGTGGCCCAGTCGTCGGCGGGGAGGATTTGGCTCTTTCCGGCCATCGGCGCTGTCGGAGGGGGATGAGCGAAGGAGGAGGCGGCGGCGGCAGCAGCGGTGTGGGCGGAAGGCGCAAGAAGGCTAGGGTTTCCTGAGGCTAAGGGATGGCAAGAGCGCAAAGAACCGGAGGGGAACACAGACCCCTGGGTCTCGCCTTTATAGGCCGGGAAGAAGTCCAACGGCCGCGCGAAAAGGTAGGAACAGTTTCCCGCAATAAATGCGCTCACCTAACCGTCCCCCACGTCTTACAGGAGCAAGGCACGTGGTCGTCCCTCACGCCGTAACTGAACGCCACGTCGCCCACTACCGCGCCGATCTCGCCCTAAAAAGGCGCGCCTGGCTAACGGGCGGGGCGAGATCCACGGACGGATATTCCCAGATACCTATAACGGGCTCCGAGCCCACTATAAGTTTCGAGGGAACGGAAGCTGGCCCTCGACCTGGGTTCGACAGCTGCCCTCGAGCAACAGAGCAAGGGACGACCAGGGATGCGCCCGTACATGGCCAGGGCTCGAGCCACGCTCTCGAGGCACCCCAAGACGTATTCGAGGCCAAAGGACGAGGTCGAAGCAGGAATCCCCTCGGGGGAGGCATCGAGCCCTCGGATCCTGTCGCAGGGAACCGACATCCGCACGACCACTCCTTGGCATCTTTGAAGAGCGCCTCCGGGCCACAAGCCGACTCCTAACGACTGGAGCACGGACTCTCACTCGAATCTCCCTGCTAGCAGCTCACCGGAGATCGTCGGACTCGCCCAAACAGGGTAGTACGACGTTCCCCACCCCTCCTCTCCGTAGGAGGAGCGTGAGGACCGAACAACAAAAGACGGCAGGGACTCCGATCGACCTCGTGCGCGCGAGGCTCGGGGGCTCGACCGCATCAACAACTCCCTGATAAAACATGCAAAAGACCTCGGAGGAGTCTTCTCAATACTCCACCAAGGCCTCGGGGGCTACACCCGGCGGGTGCGCTCGCGCGCCCCCACCGGAGAAGTCCCAAGAACGTCGAAAGCCCCCGCCGGAAAGGTCAACAGCACTACGACCCCAATCCATCGAAAAAAAAGCCTCCAGGAGAGTGATCACACACTCACCTAAAGGCTCGGGGGCTACTGTCGGTACCAGTAGTATAGGGGTACCCACACTCAACGATAATAAAAACAAAAGCGACTAAATCACGGCAGAGCACAGCCCACTTCAAAAACGCGCGTCAGGTCCGCCTCGTATGAAGCTGGCTCGACGGGATGCCTCGACCGCATCCCGTCTCCGACTCGTACGACACCCCCTCGACGGGAGGCCTCGACTGTGCCCCGCCCCGCACGATAAAACGCCTCGACCGAACTCCGACTCGCGTGAGCCTGGGTCGAGGCGCTCGATCCCCTCTCTCTTCACTTACCCCGGGACAAAAGTCATAGCATTTAATGCAATTACCTACTACCACCTACCAGCATGGCCGCAACCAGGGTCGACGTGGGAACAATACCAGTGTCAGTCTTCACTGTTTTACCGCCCATCCCGTGATGGGAGGTGAAAAACGTCACTGTACCCACCTTACCGCACACTGTACGTCACCAGTTACCCTCGGGGAAGGATACGACAAAGTCCGTACACCGCGATTTCAGGGATTCGGACTTATCCGATCGGCCTCGACCAGGCCTCGACCCGGCCTCGACCCGGCCTCGACGCCTAACACAGCACAATAGGGAAGGAAGGACGGTATGGCGCGGCGCTCCGGGTCATTTCAGCGTCTCGTCCTCTGTAACACCATGGAGTCCAGGGATGGCCTCCCATTTCTAGGACACGTCGCTACAGCCACCTCAACAGTGATCGACAAAACGTCATCTCAAGGCTCCCGTCGTCCTGGCCTCCTCTCGTCCTATAAAAGGGTAGGCCAGGGCTCTGGGGGGGACGACGGACAACAAACCAAGCACCAGATAGCGATCAACATCTCAAGCAATCATCTTGTATTTCTTTTTCCTCTTTTGAGACCTGGGCTCACCATCCTCTCTCGCAAGCTTGTAACCCCTACGCAAACACCTCGGTGCAAGGAAATACAAATCTCCCCCCCCCCCTGCTGGACGTAGGGCCTTCTCTTGCTCGAACCAGGATAAACCCCCGAGTGTTCTCCTTGCATCACCATCCGGGAAAGGGACACGCAGCATTTACTCGTTGGTCTAGGACCCCCTCGGGTCCGAACACCGACACTATGAATACTCATGGATCATTCTTTGCACAGACCTGATAATATTTTTACTAGAACAAATCATCTTGTCTGAATTTTCTCTTTGTCTGGTGACATTTCTTCAAATCTGGTTTGTGCAGGATGGGCATTCTACTCAGCATCAGGATATTATCATGACAACTATACTGGACTTTACTATGATTCAAACTATGGTTTCTATTATTCTGATAGTTTAGGTAATTTCGTTGGTAATGTTCTGTCTGGTATTTGTCCAAGCTGGGTTTTTTCTTTTCATATATGTTAATGTTCATGTTTGTAAATGAGCAGGCAAGTGGGTTACTCAAAAATAGGCATACAAGTCCACGAACTTCCAAAACACACGTTGGTGAATCCTCAACTTCACAAACGTATGCTGCAGGCAAGTGGGTTATTCAAAAAGCTGGTTGCCATTTTACATGGTTGTTCCTGTTTTCTAGATGTATGTTGCATTAACACTGAAATTATCGTTGCATAATAACATGTGACGCTCATATCTCTAAAATAGGTAGGAGGGCTGCGTGATATTATTGCCATAGAAGTTTAGTAATGAATACATTCAGTTAGCTTTGCCTCAATATTACACTATGTTCATAAAAAATAGCCTGTATCTACAAACTGTCTACAAACAGTCATTTCTGCTTTGGAGAATCCATGTGATCGTTTTTCGTTTAAATCTGTGTACCATGTCTACATGTTTAATATAAGATCGACCCTCAATTTTGTTTAATCTATTGATATTCTCAATTTTTTGTTTAAATTTGTGTACCATGTCTACGGTGTTTGGGTACTATTTTGGTCTATAAAGGAAGGGTTACCAATTTCATTTTTCAGGTGAACATCACAGCAACAGAGACAGCTGAGTTCAGGACCTCAGTTCAGGCAAGCACGTCGGCACCAGTATTTCAGTTAGACTCAGTTTTGCCATGACGGTTAACAAGGCACAGGACAGACGATTCCCATTGCCGGTGTGTATTTGCCTGAACCAGTGTTCTCTCATGGTCAGTCGTATGTTGCACTATACAGAGCCACTGCCAGATCGAACATTAGGATCCTTGCCGTTCCACCCAATGATAAAGAAGGATAAGAAAAAGAAGACAAAAATAAATGGGTCATACACAAAAAATATTGTCTATAAGGAGTCCTAACTCTATGAAAAGGTATTGTCTTAACAAGTGTTATATTTTTTACATTTGTGTCCTTTATTTATTACTGATATTGTCATATCCATCTATATTTCAGGTAATACAGGAAGTCTAAAAAAAAGAGAAGTAACGTATGACTTGTTGACATGTTATTGATTGGATATACATATTATATATAATTAATTTGAAAACCTGTTGATTATAATATTTCTAACATGTCTTTTTTTCTTGTATGGTTAATATTTAGCATTATGTATAAAAAAATTGTTAACGAGTGAGTGAGTGACGTTGGCTGCTGTTGAAAGGGGAAAAAAATAACAAATACGCAAACCAAGTAAATTCTGTATGGTTTCTCTGCTTACACCAAGATGCAAAATTGCTAATCGACATCCACACCCTCATCTGTCGAGCGACCCAGCCCGCACGTCGGTTTTCCCATACATAGCCTACACATAGCAACGCACGGGCACTCAACTAGTATAGTATATAAATATCACAGAGCATATGCCAAAGGGCAGTTCAATTCCACACAAATTCTAACGTTGAGTTTTTGGGACTGAAATATTCCACAGAAAACTCACAGAGCAGGTCAGAACTGTGAAATATTAAGCAGAATTACACTCAGGCGAATTCAAGTCTTGTAGCAAACTAGCAATTTCAATATTAAGCATGTAATTAGCACATTAGCAATTTCAACAGAATAATAGATTTGAAATCGAACAAGACATGAGCAATACAGAGGATTCCATGATGATAATTACCTAATGTGCCTGCTTGATGGGTTCCGTTAGTGTTACATACATAGTACTATGAGGCTGATTCTTCAGCTTTGAATCAATCCCAGCTATCCCATACCTCACACAGCTTCTACAAGCCTTTCCCGAACTGAATTCTGATCTGTTATAGGTTCAATGCTGCAAATGAAAAGAAAATATATCTCAGTATTTCATAAAAATCTAAAAAAAATGGATGCTGGCTGGTATTACCAAATGAAACTTGCCTGTAAAGTATTTCTCCTCCATTTATCACCTTCTTAGATATCCAATCAGGAGCCAGATTCTCTAAAATATGCAGCTGCTCTTCTACCTCTCCTATAAGTAAAGATGATATACTCAGCATTGCTCACAAAATAACAAGTGTAAGTTGGAGTTGTTATACTGATCATCATTACCCATCTGTTCTATCTCCAAGTTGTTGGCAAGAATATTGTGGAAAAGTTCCTGTTTTGTAATTAGCGAATTCTTGGTAGAATGAGAAATATCGCAGACAATGTCAAATGTGGAATGTAACGAAGCCATCTTTTCCTGGGTACCCACTGGGTCTGCCAGATTGATTTTCTCTTTATCAGTAAAGAAGAAGACAGGATCATTTTCCTTCAAGGAAAAAAGTTCATTTGATCAGGAAATAACCAATAGACAAATGAACATTGTAGAATTGTCCAAGTCTTTCAACTTTTATAATAAAATAAAAAAAGGGGGACAGGAAGCAAGAAATCTATTAGTCATACACCATTGCATACCTAGAAAATTGAGGGTACACTACTTTTTCTATAGCGAATTTTTTACAGACAAAAAGAGAAACTGCCATTCTAGACAAACCTATCATTGTGCCTCAGGGCATAAAATTTCAAGTTAGGTAAGCTATTGCAGATTATTAGCAGTCCGATGGCTGGCTTGTTTCTACGGCATGAACAACTGCGCGGCTAACATCATAGGTATTATTGAACCGTCATTTATGCCTGTTCACTGAACTGCACAATTAAATGCAGAAATAGCTGTCCACGGTTATTCTGTTGTGCACTAGGTTTTTCACAGAAAGATAGGCACAAGCATTTGTTTCTAGTTTGTGTTATTGACTATGGCATCTGTGATCTTGTAGCATGTAATTATGTGCTAATCCATACACACAAAGATAAATACAATTCAATGTGATGGATCGAAATCAAGATACCTCTAATGACTTGTTGAAACTAGACGAGTCTTCTGAGAAAATGCCCTTTTTAGCTGTAGCCTCATGTTTCATTCTATCCTGATAAGAAGGGCTGCTTCCTTCAAATTTTAAAGATGTATTTAGTGATCTGCGGGCAGAACTGGCTGAATGTGGTTCAGAAATGTGTCCACATGTGGCCTCGAGTTTCTCAAGTGGAGTGGGCAACGGCCTTTTGGGTGTCTGCATTGCTGGTGTTTGAGCCAACAATGGTGACTCTGAGGTCTCTTGTTTTGGCGTACCCTCTTGACAACAAGAGATCAAATGCCGGCTTGGAGTAGCAGAAATTTCAGAGTTCACTGTAACTGAAGCATGTTTGTCTTGCTTTTTAGGGCTTCTGTTTGTCCCTTCTGTACCATAAGCATTCACGGAGCTCAGATTTGCTGGATCAGGTAGCAATTGAGTCTTTTCAGCTCCATCAGTAATGACTTTCTGCGACATTAGTTTTTGAAAAGATTGTGGGAAGTGGGAAGCATTTGATAATCCATCCTCAATGGTCTCAGTGGTGCCCTGCAGATGTGGCTCGGCAGCATGCCCATTATGTGGTGCCTCAAGGTATAACTGGCCCCTTGACCTCAAATTAAAGGGTTCCGGTAAGATTGCCTCTGGAATGTCTGTACCCTGCATAAATAACAATTCCAACTACAGTGCTGAGTGAATTATCCTGTCCTAGAGACTAATAGAATCAAAAATGCATATGGGTGCCTCCTAAAAATAGGCAAGCAAATTAGAGGAAATACTGTACACCGAAGATCTACTACTGAACAACTACCTAAGCAAGGCAAATTAAGTTTAGTACCTTATAATGAGTATCCAAAAAATTCAAAAGCTTTGAGTAAAAAGCATCGCAAATTGCCATGGATGGAGACTGATCAGGACTTGTGCATTCCACAACATCCATTACAAGTATGATTTCCATATCAGCATACATGCATTGGCTTTTCTCATCATGTAGAAGTATCCTCTTAATCTGGATTGCTTCTGGAAACAAATGCTTCATTTGGGCCAAATGACTGTACGATAGCTTCCTGTAATGCAGAAAGATTATCATCCAACTGAAACAAACAAACAAATAAAAAAATATTCCACACAGATACTTTTGTCGTAGTAAATACCTTTTAGTGAGTATTTCCACCTGGGTGGCAATATTACTAAATGTAGCCATCCTCTTCCGTAGGCGTAGCAACCTTATAGAACTCTCCATTCTATTAAAAAGATTTAGTAAATCCTTGTGTCTGCCATTGTGAACAAGACAAGGTGAATAATCATATGGCTAGGCAGCACACATATGCATGAGATATTGAGATGAAAATAAAAAAGGCTCACTTCTCAAGAAGTTCAATGGTTCTTGAAATATGAGATCGGCTCGCAGCAGGCGAAATACTGTCATTATAGTCTTCATCATCTGTGTCACCCTCATCTTCGATGAACTGATTTGCAAATCTGTCTTTGTACCTCTCTGCAAGTAAATTCCTTGCCAGCGAACTCACAACAAACCCTTTGCTTCTAGATTCAAGCTTCTCTGGAGTGGGTGATTCAATTTTGCTTCCAGCATCTTCTGTGTCAACTTTCATCTTGTGCATAGTTGCAGGTGTACTCGAATCATCATCATTAGACATTTGCAGTAATCCTTTCTCAAGGTCAAGCTGAGTAGTATCCCCCTCACTCATTTTCAGGTCCCTACACTACAATAATGGGATCGTAAGTAATATGCTCCAAACTAAATCAAACACAAATCCAAAATTCATAGAAGTACGTGGGTGAACTGCACACAGTACCCCGATACAACGTTATCAAAGAGTAGCAAACATCAACTTCTATGGTCATACTCATCCGGTCATACCTCTATCCCCTAGTAACACCACCAAGGTATTTCACAACCATCTAATTATAATCACTCCAATAAAAACTATTTACCAAAAAAAAATCACAAATTCTCTACTCGTGGAAATATTCATGAATTAGGACCAATCCGTGCAAGGAAAATCCAGGGGTTTTACATCCACCAGAATTTGGTGGCAAGAATGTGAGGTATCTAAAATTCTATGAAGGGAGCCTCAAAAAAATAAAACGGTGAACTGAGATACCTACAATTTGGCTACAATCTAATGTTTGAGTTCGCTAAAAGAATGTGAAATTCTAGCTATCACTCCGTAAAAGTTAATACAGAAATCGGGTCGAAACAACTAGCGTAGTAACTGAAAAAATTGAGTGAACTGCTCACAAATTACGCCAAACCCTAGACATTAACCCACCAGGCCACCACATAGCACAACACAACAGCTGAACCACCGCAACTCAAACCAACGCCTTGAGAATGCGGAGGCGAAACGAAAACTCCGCCGGAGAGCGCGTGGGAGATTGGCAGAAGAAAGGAAAGCATCGTATAAAATTCCTAAAGCACACGCAAGCAGAAGACCAGATCTTGAAAGTTTACCTACAGCTAGATCTCGTGGTGCGCTCGGCGTCTCAGATCCGGAGGAGGTCCGAGAATCGGCGCTTCAGACGCAGGGTTTCGCGGCGGGAGTCGGCCGGCGGCGGCGGTAGTGCGCCGTTGCGGAAGGGAGGGGGAGAAAAGATCGAAGAGGAAGCAACGGAGGAACGGTGCGCTTCAAAAAAGGCGGAAGCAAACGTTGCCCAACACGAGCCCAACGGCTATATTTCGGGCCCTTTTTATACGTCAGCCTCAACGAATCGCATGGGCCGTTCCTTGCTTCACGCTTTCAGCCCACTTGTTTGTTCTGTTGCTTCACAGACCCGGCACGTTCCGACCCATGAACCTAGCTTGCTGGTTTCCCTGTCCTCTGCTCTTCATCTGCCCAAATATTTGTTTCTCAAAAAAAAAAATCTGCACAGATATTTTGTTCTCCAATTCAACTAACAAACATTTTCCTGTTCATACAGAATAGGGATCATATCACAAAGGTAGTGGACCCATGCCAGACTAGGAACTGTAGTATTGTCGGTGGCGGATCTACAGGGTATGCCGTATATGCCACGGTATACCCTGCCATCCACCCATGTGTATAGTATAGAGGAACTTGTCTAGTCTATTGTGCGCATGAAACGACCACCGCCTGCATATTCACCTGCACGCGGCTGACCCGATGCCGGTAGTTCATCTCCGAGACTCCGATGGCGGCCTATATCAGCTGCTTCTAGAGTTCTAGATGTGGTACAGCCGCTGCAACTCATTGACCTGTTGCGTAGAAGAATGGCAGCTAGATTCCTGAATTCGGGTGTCTTGTGTTCGAGTGCTGTGGTTCCTGCTGCCTGAAGGTCTCTTCGTGTCTGAACATGGCCATCTTCATGAGCTCCATGTCTCAGTGACCCGCAAGCTTCTCCATCTGCACCGTCCTCTGTTCTTCTCTCCTTGAGATATTGACTATCTGTCCTTGCTAACCAGTTGGGTATCCTGCAACCAGAATTAGTTGGCATTTAGTTTGTATATTGTATTATTGTAACGTAGTACTCGTATAGATACTCTTATCGTTTATTTCTGCTTGTGATTGATTTTAGTTAGGGTTTAGTTTAAATACGTTTTTCATCCCGTTCATATTTTTCCTTTACATCGCACATTCATGTATGTTTGACATGTGTTTACAATTTAAAATTGAAGACTTCTCATATTTTTATTGCTTATATATCAAATTGAATCATAAATTTTACAATTATTTACTGAGTTGGTAAATGATTTTTTACCAAAATGTATGTGAAAATTTTGGCATGGCATACTCTTTGGAAAAATCCTAGGTCCGCCACTGAGTATTGTATTTTCAGTACGTACATCACAACCAAGCAACCACACAATCAGTATCTTACAGAATACTTACCAATGCTTTTTGGGCCTGCAGTAGGGGCGGACGCAGCGCTAGGGCCACCCAGGCCGCGGCCCTAGTCGCGGCCCATATATCCAGGGAGCGGATCTTCAATTTTCTGGCCCAAGACGCAGCCCAACATCATGTGAAGTGAAGGGAGGAGCAGGGCAACAGACAGACAGGGCCGCAGGCCGCTCCAGCGCTCGGTATTCGGTTGACTCCAGCGCTCGGTATTCCGATCCCCTTCCTCGCGAAGTCGTGACTCGCCGCCGCCGGCCGACGCTCAACCCGCCGTCGCCCCTCGCCAGTGCCCTCACAGCCTCGCTGCCTCGCGCGGTCGCGCCTGCTCGCGCCCTCGCGGCCTCGCCCGAGCGCGGAGCGCCGCCAGCCGCCAGCTCGCCACTCGCCCCTCCGCCCTCCGGCTCTCTGCGCGACTGCGCCCCAGCCAGCGGCGTCAGCGGTTGCGGCCCTCCACGGCGGCGCGCCGGCGCGGCAGCGCGGTTCTTCTTCTTCCTAACTTCCTCAGCGCCTAGCCGCCCGCCCAGGCACCCACTGCGGCACTGCCACACTCTGCTGCTGCCCCAACCCAGGAGGCAGGGGCTGCTTGTTAGGTTTTAATCTAAAACTAATTTTGATTCTAAATTTCCTATTTCCAAGTTCCTAATTTTGTCCCTTTGATTCTAATTTCCCATTACAGTGTACAAGATGAAGAGGACAAGGACTTTAATCTCGTATTTCTCTCCAGCAGTTCCTGAGCAACAGGGAGATGCCACTAGCCATGGCGAACAACAGCCTGAAGCTAATGCTACTCCATCGCCGGCACCAGAACAGCAAAATGTCCAAGCTCCTACACTGCAATCTCAAGGTATAGAAGAGGAGTTAAGTAGGACCAGAGCTAGTGCTGCACAAGCACAAAATGTTGATTTTGTGGAGGAGGGTGGTGGTTCCAATCATGTCCTTGATCCTGAAGATATTATTGTAGATCCAGGTTGTAGAAAACCAATTGAGGAAATGCATCCAAACGTTAGGGATAATGCAAAAAGGGAGTATATCTTGTTAGGTCCATGCCAACTAAAAGGCCATGCATATCCTAAAAGGAAAATATATGGTAAAAATAGGAGTTTTCATGATACTTGGTACACAAATCGTGCTTGGTTGGAATATAGTGTCTCTAAAGATGCTGCTTTTTGCTTCTATTGTTACTTATTTAAACCATTGAGAGTTGATAACTTTGGTATTGAATCCTTCACAACAAATGGGTTTACTAATTGGAAAGATGGACCAAAATTATTTGATGATCATGCTAATTCTGTGCTTCACAATAAGGCAAGAAAGGATTATGAGTGTTACAAAAATCAGAGGCAAAGTGTATCTCATGTAATTTCTAGGGGAAGTCAGAAGGAGGAAGAAGAATATATTGGTCGATTACTGATTATATTAGGAGTTGTAAGATTTCTTCTATGGCAAGCACATGCTTTTCGCGGACATGATGAGTCATCTCAGTCAAGCAACAAGGGAAATTTTTTAGAAATGCTAAATTGGTATAAGCGAAAAGATGCAAAAGCTGCAAGGTTACTTGCTAGCATGGCTAAGAACAACACAATGACTTCTCCTAAAGTTCAGAAAGACTTGTGCAAAGCTTGTGCAGAGCTGACCATGAAAGCAATTGTTGCTGAAATTGGGGATAGGAAGTTTGCTGTTCTTGTTGACGAGGCACGGGATGCATCAATCAAGGAACAAATGGTTGTTGTATTGAGGTAATGAGGTCTGCATTTTTTTGTCGCTGAATTCTTGTTTGAACTTTCATAGCTGAATGCTAATTTCGTTGCTCTATGTGATTCTAGGTTTGTCGATGCACAAGGGCAAGTTATTGAGAGGTTCCTCGGGATGAAGTGTGTTGCTGATACAACTTCATCATCTCTAAAGGAAGCTTTGGATGGTATGTTTGCTCGTCATGGTTTGTCTATGTCTAGAGTGCGTGATCAAGGGTATGATGGAGCATCTAATATGAGAGGTCAATTTCATGGGCTACAAAGACGGATACTAGATGATAATCCATATGCTTTTTATATACATTGCTTTGCACATCAATTGCAATTAGTGGTTGTCTCAGTAGCACAGTGTTGTGGATCAGTATTTGATTTCTTTAACATCACCTCTTTGATTGTCAACACTGTCAATGTTTCTTGCAAGAGAAGAGATCAGTTGGCCCAAAAACACCATGACAACATTGTAAATCAATTAGAAAATGGTCAAATTTTTAGTGGTAGAGGGAAAAATCAACAAACTAGCCTTGCAAGGGCAGGTGATACAAGGTGGGGTTCTCATCACAAAACCTTGTGTCGCCTTTTCCATATGTGGGACTCAGTCTTAGAGGTATTAGAAAATGTTGCTGAAGATGGTGTTGGAGATAAGAGAACAACAGCTTCAGGCTTGCTGTTGCAAATGGAGAATTTTGAGTTTGTGTTTATATTGCATCTTAAGATGAGATTACTAGGCATAACAAATGATTTATCGCAATGCTTGCAAAGAAAAGATCAGAATATTGTTCGGGCTGTTGGGCTGATTGGGATCACATTGCATAAAATTAATGATGTAAGACAGCATGGTTGGGATGAGCTGTTTGAGGAGGTCAAGGAGTTCTGTGCTATTCATAACATCATTGTCCCCAATATGGAGGAGAATGTAACTGTTCGAGGTCGTGCAAGGGGCCGTGGAGGGCAGCAGGTAACCTACTACCATCATTTCAAAAATGAGATCTTCAATGTTGTGCATGACCAAGTTATTGTTGAGTTAAATAATCGGTTTGCTGAAAGATCTACACAACTATTGAGATGCATTGCATGTTTGGATCCACGGAATTTATTTGCCAACTATGACCGTGAGAAGCTAATTGAGCTGGCTCAGATTTATGATGTTGATTTCTCCCAATATGATCATGATCGGCTTCCGCAGCAACTTGATAACTTCATTAGTGATGTGAGAGCTGATCCTTCTTTCGCAAATTGTATTGATCTTGGTGAACTTGCTATAAAGATGGTTCGAAGTGAAAGGCACACAACCTTTCCATTGGTTTATCGCCTCATTGAGCTGGCCTTGATTTTACCTGTTGCAACTGCCACAGTAGAGAGGATTTTCTCAGCTATGAAGGTTGTCAAGACGGAGTCTCGGAATAAAATGGCGGATGAGTGGTTGAATCATAGGATGGTATGTTATGTTGAGAGAACTATGTTTGCAGCCATCCAAAATGATGACATCCTACGGCATTTTCAAGAAATGAAGACTAGAAAGAAGAAGTTACCTAGTATAAATACTTCTGGTATGTTACATGTTCAATATGTTGCTCCTTTTCTTATTAACCTTTACTTGCTAATTTCCTTATAAACCTTTTGTTTGCTCCTTTTCTTATTAGGAGTTGTTATTGAGGACATGGAAGTGGATGATGCGAATGCACCAAATAGTCACTAGACAACAGTGTACGTCTCGCAGATTTTCAATGTTCCATGGTATTTCTTAGCTATTGTATCACACTATTAATTATATAGATTGAAAACTTTGCTTTTGGATCTCGATTTGCAAACTTTGCTTGAGAATAATTGTTTTTTGTGACATACATATATATATATAGATTGAAAACTTTGCTTTTGGATTTTGGCCACTAGGATTTGGCCCTAGTCTTCGCCAATTCCTGGGTCCGCCACTGGCCTGCAGCATCGTCCCAGACAGTCATTCAGCGCGAATTATGGATCTTCCAAGTTCCCAGTCAGGCAACCCACAAGGAAGCTTGCGATGAAGAACAGAAGTGCTTTGCGTACATGTGACCATTGGCGCGGTCCCACATTATTGACTGCTAGCATGGGTTCGTATGGGCTGTTACACTTTGCTAACCATCGAGTGCAGACCTGGGGCATTGACTGGTCTGTGACAGACGGCAGTGGCAGATCCAGGACAAAATTCTAGGGGGCTGAACTTTACGACTGGCTCGACTTTCGTCTCCAACGTGTCTAGTGTCCAACGTCTCCTTCCTAAACTCCAATGGCAGAACTTTCATAGGGGGCTCAGGGGGGCTGGTCTCTTCTTCTTCCTCTCTTTCTCTCCATTTTTCTTCTTTCCTCCACCTCTTCTTCTTCCTCACCCTCCTCATTTTCCATTGATGCACCAGCTGGGGGGGGCTGGAGCCCCCCAGCCCCCCCCCCCTTAGATCCGCCCCTGACCGACAGGTAGGCCATAACTGATTTTGACGTGTTCGAGATCCTAGATTTGTAAAATTCTGCCCCTTATCCACTGGAGTTTATTGGAGTGAAAATGGTGTATTCATTCATTTATCGTATATGACGTTTTGAGCTACTTTTGGTTCGTCTAGCGAGTAAGACAGTATAAGATGGATTCTATTTCCACGCAAAAACTAGGACCAGCACGCATATCAAAATAATACTGCTCTTCAACCCTGAGCTAGAGCTGTTATAAACTGTACATAAACATCGAATAAAATGGTTTCACAGACGGTCCTCTGAGGGCACCCAGGGCAGTGCTCAAAAACTAGAATCCTCTTCTGAAGCCCATCGACCGAGTCGTGTTCAGAAACGGACGATACAAACTAGCTAGTAGGATTTCCCAGAGTGAATCAGGCTGCCAGCTCCAATGAAAAGCCCGAAAGCTACAGCAGTGCTGACAGTGGCTCGTCCAATGTATCTGATCTTTAGCAACCCAGGGATCTGTGGAACAGAACAAGACTGATTAGCACTCACAAGAAAAAAAGAATCTAAACTTTATTTTAGATATGTTTTGTCCTGTTAGTTAAAGTAACAAAGCTACATTGTGCCATGGGTTTGATAATAAATCAAGTCTCCACTAAGTTCAATTAAATGGACAATAAAGACTGTCTTAATGGGGGGAAAAACATCAGTAGTGTTATGCTCAGCAGCGGATAAATACTTTGCATCTTGAATGACTGAACAGAACAATCAATTTATTTCCTTCCTAGTTCCTACTGTTTCGATGCATCAATACCTAATAATTTATGAACGTTGTTCATCCAGAATTCTACGAAAGCAAATATTGAAAGGGGAATCAAATATAAATTAGAAGCACTACCACGAAAGCAGTTTTGAAAATAAGAAAAAGCAAACAGCGTGATAAGCATACCTTGTGTCTGAATGCCTCAAAAGTTCCATAGCAAGCACCTGCATATAGAAATAAATACTATGCCAATTATTAACTTGGTACTCGTATTCCACGGCAGCAGAAAGAAGGAAAACAAAATATGACACTTATTTTCGACAAATTCATATCCTAGGAAGCAAGTAGGCACAAGAGCATTTTGAGAAAACTAGCTACAGCCTATAAGACTGCTCGCACCGGTCCGCTGCCCACGTCCGGTAAACGGACACACGAGCAGATAGCGGACGAAACTAGCTGCAGCCGGTCCTCTGTCACGACCGGTAAATCAACTTCGTCCGGTATATTTGGCGTGAGAGAGAACACATAGAGTAGCTACGCTATCGAGTTCTGCAGGCCCGCGATGTTGCTGCCATGCGCGCGCGAGAGAGCAGGAGGAAGAGAGAAGTATCTAGCGCGGGCCCCACTGTTTCAAGTATGAAAAAAATGCTATAACTCTCAAACAAAAAAACTAAATTAAATTTCGATTGCACCATTAAATTCGTTTCAATAAATACTTCAAAACAAGATGTCACATGGATATATTTAGATAAAGTGACAAGTGGGCCCCACAGTGGATAGAAGATGATATAAAGGACGGATGGATGCGGAAAAACTGTATATTTTATGGTGACTAGGACGGAATATTCCTTTTAGAGGATGGATATAGAGGATGATGAGTGCGGATAGCCTAAGCAACTTTCTGTTAGAGCTACACATTGCGATCAAGAAATTCAGGAGAGTTATTGCACAGATGAAGCAAAAGAAGCCTATCATGTTTAGGTACCAATCGTAGAAGTACTGGTCCTCTAGCACGCACCGCAAAAAAATATCAATCAATAAAAGTTGTAAGACTTTCCAGAGGAGCGTCTTTTCTGCCATACAAAAACCAAAAGCAATGACTGTTCAAGTAAGACAGTAGCCTAATACAACAGTGACAATATCCAATCCTTCGTTAAGATTGGTATCCCAACGAGCAAAGTACAAAACCAATCTCAAACGCTGTCATTTAGTCCAAATCAGCAAAATAAACCAAAGTCCAAGTATACTGACTAATCGGTAGCACATTCCAATTCCAAAGTGGCATTAAGCGACTTTTGACACTAGAAGTCATTAACTCAAAACTCAAATCCTTCTTGTAATGTAAACCATTTGGTATTGCGCTGGGTTTGGTAATCTTGAGATTACTATCCTGTATTTGTAATCGTTTACAACTCTTCTTCTTCTTATATAATGAAAAACGTGCCTCGGCACGGTCGCAAAAAAAAAAAGAAGTCATTAACTCAAAACTTAATGCAAAGGCAAGTAGTAGATGTTGCATTTTTCATCCCAATTCCTAACAACCAGCAGCAAATTCACCAAATCACGGCATATAATACCAAACCAGCAACAACCCTTGAAACACAAGCGATTGGGCAAACAAACTCCAACTAGAGCGTCGATTTAGTACTTCCTAAACATAGAGTACATCTGAGGCCACAAGCAAACCGTGGATCAGCAGATTTATAGCTCGAGAAGATCCCTGACATCGCACGCTGATATACTTGAAACGCCGATGCATGAGCACTACCGAACTGGAGTAGATAGCACGGATGTATAGAGGTGTCCCTGTTGGCATGAGCTTATCAGCCAAATTAGCTAGTCATTCAGCAGTGTTTTTCTCTTATAACAAACCAGTGAACAATATTTTCAGCCATAACTTATCAGTCAAGCGAAGAGACCAGGGTTTAGTGAGGAAGCCCTTTCTTTTTGTAAATATAATAAAAAAAAGTGGAGGAGCTTACCGACGGCTCCGCCCATCGCGCTGCCGACGGCGACTCCGGCGCCCACCTGCGCCATGTAGTTGTTGCTACTCGTCATCACCTCCTCGCAATGATCCTCTGACGGCCGACCGGGTTCTTCCGGGTTGGGTTTTCGTGTTTGCAGTTTGCTCAGATAGGAGTATGATTTATTTTATGATGATGAAGGATCTCGGAGAATCAATCAGGCCTAATACAAGCTGTTCGATTTTCGTAACGGACGGCTTCGGATCAATCTGGAGCCGCAAGAAATTGGTCCGGTTGCGGTTGGTACTCTTCAGCACGTATCAGCGTAGTACTATTACTGGAGAAACTGCCAGGACGAGTTTTCTTGGATTAGAAGTTGTCATCACAGTTTAATTGTAGCCCAAGCAACTATTAAAGCGTCAAAGTTTACTACGTGTTTACTGTGTAGGGATTTTAAAACCTGCATTTTCCATTTACGTTTTTCAGAATCCAGAAAGATGACCCGTAGCAATCGATTATTGTGGCTAGCTTCCGTGGGCATCCTTGTTCAATTGATGTTACTGACGTCCTGGGTTGATCACCTGGGAATTTGGGCAGGCCCGGAGACTGCGGCCCCGTTTGGTAGAGCTTCTACCGGCTTCATCTTCTCTAACGCATGTGTTGTTCACAGGCCTCTAACAAAGTCGGTGGAGCTATTTTTTTTTCACCGGCTCTGTGAGAGGAGAGGAGGAAAAAAAAATTGATGTAAACAGTGTGTAAACAGTACATGTGTGAGAGAAGGGAGAGTCAGTGGGAGTTTAACCAAATGGGACCTGGATTTCGAGTTGATGGCTTCTTCAAGATATAGAAAGTGTAAATTCAGTGAACACTGAACAACTTTTTTTTTTGAAACCGTGAACACTGAACAATCTAACTTGTACATCGGGCCGTGAAAGAATCGCTAGAGCTCCTCCAGTGGCCAATGCAGCAAGCAGAGCCCGAGGGATGTTTAGTGCAAATCTGTGAGTTCTCCAGCCCATGTGCCGTGCACACCGCACCGACGCCGGCCTGCTCGGGCTCCTGCCTCCTGCGGTCCTGCCTCCTGATTAAGGCACGGCTACACTGGCGCGGCCTCCTGTGCTGTGCAGGAGGCGGAAGCAAAGGCTACACAGACCTAAATTATTTTAGTTAGTCTGCGTGTTCTTCTCCTATGCACGGTTGTGGATGAATGCGGGAGGCGACGGACAAAAAGTAGGATGGAGAGAAAATTTTCTCTTTAATATTATTATTAGGTATAAATATAGGTGTTGTATGTAGATTTTAGCTATGTTCTAACTATGCAAGTGAAAATAAGTTTATAGAAATATATATAAAATACCATGCAAGTGCACTCTAAAACATATTGCATGGATAGAAGCTAGGAGTATTTTGGTGTTGTAAGAGTTGGTCAACATTAGAGAATTTTGACTTACCAAAGTGATTTATAATTTTGAAGGTCCCGTTTGGATCATTGAAATTGAATTTATTTTAATAATTACAATTTAGACACATATTAAGTTGATATGGATATATATAGATTATATTTATATATTATTGTTGGCTATAAGATAGAGATACTTATGTATTGCATTGCTACCGTAGAGGAGTGAGTTGAAGAGCATAAGTTGCAAAGTAGAACATAGGATGATAATCTATAGAATCAATTTTCATCTCCCACCCTATGAATTTGAGATATGTTTATATGTGAACTTTGAAAAGTGGTGGAATGTCAAATTCGAAACCAAATAATCTAATTTATTAAGTCAATTTCGATTCTACATGATTCACCGGGGTCCACGAACAATTCAGCTCTTCTCTAAAGGAAAACGTTAGCTGTTAACACAAGAGAAGGCAAAAATATATCCTTGTCGCGCTTTAACTTATATTCCCTCACTCGCCTTGTTTTTTCAACAGTGTCTCTATCGTACTACTTGTCTGCAGCTGTCACCGGCATCAGGCATCAACCAGTTCCAAGTTTTCTTGTCTTATAGCTGGTAGCTTCAGCCAGAGAGGCTGCCATATTATTATGATATGAAACTGCAACTGACCATCCGCTATCTCATTTATAGGGCCGTTTGGTTTCCTTGCATTTCCTCACCTGGCCTTTTAGGATACAAACTTAAAAAGACAAGAACACTATAAACTATATATAATGTTACTAATTGATGTCATAAATATTGGTGCTTTTTGTTATAAATTCTGTCAAACTTAGGATGTTTGAGTTAAAATAGCTATAGAATCGAGATCGTTAAAATAGCTCTAGAAGATGACCTACATGCAAATAGGTGCGTCCCTTTCCGAACTGCTGGTAGTTGATCTATGCTAGTAAGAAAATTCTTTGTTACCATAGGAGAGCCAATTCGGCTCACTTCAGCTGGTAAGGTCAGAGTCAGACTGACTCTTGCTAGTAAGATAAGACGAATCTTATCTAGCAACCGCATGGCCCCTATATATATAATATATGTTTACCGTGATATTCAAGTAAATCTTCTTTTCAAGTTCCTGATAAGTTTAAGCAAAAGAAGTTTATGGAAAAAAAGATGAAAACAACAAACTACTCCTACTAACCAATCATCATCTGTCGAATCTTGGTTTGATCTCGATGATACGTAAGCGAAGCTTCGGCGTCACTCGTTTGACCAAACACCTGTCGCGTCGTTGTCTGCTACGCTTTGTTTACTTAGCAGCGTGTGTATTGCACCAGTTTGTATCAGCATCGCTCAACCACCGTTGGATAGACGTGCGATGTATCTTTAATTTCTCCTTTTCCTTCCTTCTTCCCGCTTTCTTTTTTCTTCCATCGATGTCTTTGCTAATGTCATGCACCGGCACATCTATGGATCGAGCCCCACGCGTCGCAGCGTGTGACGAGGAAAACGTGCTTGCATGAACTGCTGCGGTGGGTATCTGTGCTCGAACGCATATCCCAACATGCTCGGCACTACCAGTCAGAGTCGGTCACCTTGAAGTAGCACCGAACGCCGGAGGAGCAACTCCTGCAGTCCTGCTACCGTTTCGCTAGCTGCACGGCCAGCCATCGACGGCGTACGTGACGCGGAGCGGCAGCGTGAAGCCACCCACCGCGGCACGCCACGCGTGGGCAGCTCTGCCGGCTCGCCGCGTGCCGGAGCGGTGGCTGCGGCGGCCCGATCGAAATCACGTGACCGCGCACGGCGCGGGAAATGCCCCGCCGCCTCCGACACACATCCTGTCCTGATCCTTTGCCCCGCCTGAGGCCTGACGGCCCATTTCCGTGTGCGTTTCGTGCGCCCCATGTGCAGCATCAGACGTCGAGCCGTCTGTCCGTCCACCCCCTTTGAAAAAGGAACGCCGCACCGCGGGGACGCGTCTCGGCAGACAGCCAGCCAGCCACCAGCCCGCTCCCCGCTCCCTTCCACGCGCCACCCCACCAACCGGGCGCAGCGCTCTAGCAACCCCACCGCGAAAACGCAGTAAAATAAAGCGAAAAGCGCCGCACCCCCGGCACACACACGGGACGACGCGCAGTGGCTCTGCGTGCCGTTGGGGGCAGGTGGAGACTTCACGTCCCCGCCTCCGCGTCCGCCCACCCGTCTCCGTCCCCCGACACGCGCACACATAAACCCCTATCGTCGTCTCGCCTGCGGCCTTCACAAACAAGCCTCGCCCTCGCCTACAACCCAATTACCCAAGTCAACCGCCTTTCCACCTCCTCGCCGTCGTCCCGTAGCCGTAGTGGCGTCACGCCTAGTCCTGGGCTTCCCATATAGAGAGCGAGCCGCGCGAGGTCTCTCTGCAGCCAGAAACAGAGGGGGGAACACGCACGCACAGAGAGACCAGGTTCCAAGCAAAAGGCAGTGCAGGCAGGGCGAGTGGAGCTAGCGTGACCTTGCGTTGCCTTTGCTTGTGTCGAGAGGAGAAGCAGAGCAGCGGGTGGTGCACCTGCACGTAGCAACTCTGACCATGGCGGATCACCAGCGGATCCACCCTGTGGACCTGGAGGCCGGCAGCAATCGGCCGACGGCGCCGCTGGTGCCAGGAGGCTCGTTCCGGTCGGACAAGGGCGACCCGGCGCGGAGCGCGAACCACCAGCAGCAGCAGCAACAACAACGGGCCTACGTCCCCGGCGGCCCCCTGCCTCCGCCGCCGCGCCGCGTCGCGCCAGCGGCACCGCTTCCTCCGCCGCGGAAGCGGCGCGGCGGCCGGGGCTGCTGCTGCCGGTTCCTCTGCTGCGTGGTGATCACGGCCGTCGTGCTGGCGGTGCTCGCCGCGGCGGCGGCGGGCGCGCTGTACCTGGCGCTCGACCCCAAGGCGCCGCGCTACTCGGTGGACCGCCTCTCCGTGTCGGCGTTCCAGGTGGACCCGTCGACGCTGACGGCGCGCGCCGGGTTCGACGTGACGGTGACGGCGGCGAACCCGAACTCGCGCATCGGCATCCAGTACGAGCCCGGGTCCAGCCTGGGCGTGTGGTACCAGTCGTACCGCCTGGCGCGGGGCGCGCTGCCGGCCTTCTACCAGGGCCACCGCAACACCACGGTGCTGGCGCTGGCCATGGCCGGGGAGGTGCAGCTGGGCACCGCCGTCGTGTCCGGATTGCAGGACGCGCAGCGGACGGGCGCCGTGCCGCTCGTGTTCCGCGCCGACGTGCCCGTGCGCGTCGAGATCGGCAGTTTCAAGCTGTGGAAGGTCACGTCCAGGGTGCGCTGCGACCTCGTCGTCGACAGGCTCATGGACGTCAGTAGTCCCATCAAGATCAAGGCCAGCAACTGCAAGTTCGGCTTGAAGCTGTGATTCATAAATTCGTTGCCGCGGTTTTTATTTCTTTGGGTTGTCTGTTCTCTCTTTGCATTAGGAGAGAGTTCAGAGTCGTTGCGTTGGATTCTTCTGGCAGAGTGCTGGCCGTGTGGTAGTATCTGGCTATTTGCACAGGTTCAGACGTGCAGTGCACTCCCGCCAACCTCGTCGGTGTTCATCCCGGCCGTGTACAGATGGTAGTACATAATTGCTGTTAGAGAGGAATAATATGCATGACGAGATTTTTATATTTCTAGAGTTACTTCTATCACCACACAATTGAACAAGACACAACCACCAGCCAAATGGTAAATGGCTCTACTACCCTTAGTCCATTACTCGACAGGAGAGACTAGAGAGCGCAATGGAGAAGAAATGTCAATGTTTTACTACAAGTAGCTTGATAATGGTATGACCAGGAATGATCCATATGCGTCATTTGCCACAGGAGATCTTTCATGATAGCGGTAGGTCCTGAATACTGACACATGGTCATTTGCAAGTGCACCAATGCTCAGCTGCTCTACCTAAAAGTGATGGTGAAGTAAAGAAACTAAATTGCCCCAGTTGGCCACCAAGTCAGTATAATAATGGTTAAGTGATTCCTGCCATGTATCATGTAGTGCTTCAAAGTCAACACAGTTCACCTGCCCTAAGTTGCCCCAGTTGGCCACCAAGTCAGTATAATATCTGATTGATCGAGATCGAGATGATACATTGCCACAATGTTTTACGGATCCGTGCGCATTCTTGCTATAGAAGTATGTTGAAGAAGCCATCAAGTCGATTTGTGCGGCTGATAAGCTGGTTGAAACTGATTTATTATGAGTGAAAAATATTGTTTTATGACTGAGCAGTCTCTCGGCCTGCCCCAATTCCCAGGTGGTCAAACCCAGGACATCAGTAAAACATCGACTGAACAAGGATGCCCACGTCCCATCCACCGAAGCTAGCTACAAAATCGATTGCAACGGCTTATCTTTCTGAATTCTGAAAGTTACGTAAGTGGAAAATGCAGTTTTTAATAATGACTTTTGCTAGAATTTATCGGTCGACAGATTTTTTTTTATTAAATCTATCATATTTCATAGAACATCACATATATACCACGTGAACATTACAAAATACATCATAGAACATCACACGTATACTATATGAACATTACATTTAATATTTGACACTTGGCCATTATAGGAGTCAATATCCGAATTTAGTAACCATTATAGGACATCACTTGTATACCATATAAACACTACAAAAACATCGTAGAACATCACATGTATAATATATGAATATCACATGTATATTACGTGCTATTTATCTGTTGACCAATTTTTCAGAACTAAATTGGTCAGTTTTCGTAGAACGTTACTTGTATAGCATGTGAATATCACAAAATAAATCATAGAACATCACATATATACTATATAAACATCACATGAATTATAAAATCTGTCAAATTTGACCATGTAAAATCTATGGAGCACTCACATAATATTTTTTTTGTCTATCGCATCCGCATAGGGGCGGGCCCAGCTATATGCAAGGGTATTCAGTTGAATACCCAAATTTTCTGGCAAAAAAACTTATACATATAGTGTATATATATGTATATGTACTGAAAAAGAAAAAAATAAGAGTAAATGAATAGTCTGTGAAGAATTCAGCCCAAAAATATTGCTACTCCCTCCCTCAGTCCTCACCAGATGGCCCAACAGCTCAATACGACCCAATACAGCTTGCATATCTCTCAGTCCGCACCAGATGGCCCAACAGCCTAATACGATCCAAATTATGCTTATATATGCTCAATTATGTGCTACATATTTGCTATATATTATGCTCCACTCAAAAAAAAACATTTGCTATATATTATGCAATTATTATACCTATGCAGTGCTATACATGCAAAATATTAGGCTTTCATAGTCAAAAAAAATTATGCACCTTTACATTTTGAATACCCACCCTCAAAATCCTGGGCCCGCCACTGATCCCGCAATCATGTATAGAAGCACAACACTCACTCTGACTAAAATAATTTAGGTTTTTGTAGCCTCCGTTTCTGCCTCCTGCATGTCTCCTTTCCTCGTGTGAGTCTTCTTGGGTAAAAAAATAGTAAAATTTCCATCCTTCCAGTTTTTCTGTGCCCATTCAGGCCTTCTTTTATCGGCATATATCATTGTGTGTCCGTCTCTTTTAACCTCACAAATATGCACAATAATTAATGTTTAAACTCATCATTTAATAAAATTTTAAGGTACCCTCATTGGACTTGTCATTTAGAGTCTTCGAATAATTTGATTTAACTAAGTATAAAATGGGTCAATCCTAATTAAATCCAGTCCATTAAATCCCACCGCAACAAGCAATATGAAACAGCTCTGTTAACTGCAACAGTGCAACGTGTGCGAGGCCAGTGTAGCCGAGCCTAATCAGGAGACAGGAGCCCAGGAGCCCGAGCAGGCCGGTGACCTAGCTTGATGATCTAGCGCACAGACGGCTCGATGTCTGATGCTGCACATGGGGCACACGAAACGCACACGGAAATGGGCCGTCTCAGGATGTTTGTAAAGTCACAAAAAAAAAAGAGGATCAGGATGTGTGTTGGAGGGAATTTTTTTTATTTTTAGCCCAAATTTGAAACAAATTTTAAATTTAACCCTTGTTTCAAAAAATTTTTAAATCTAACCCGTTTGGCCCCGCCACCATGCATGGCGGGGCAAATGCACTGAACCCCGCCATGCATGGTGGCGGGGTACGCTTCCGACGTGGCAGGGGTGGCAGAGCACCTCGCCAGCGTGGCAGGGGTGTACCCCGCCATGATGCATGGCGGGGTAGCCCTAACCCGCCATGATGCATGGCGGGGTACACCCCCGGCCATATAAAAGCCCGGGCACTTCTTGTTTTTGGTCATTCATCCATTCCATTTCCCGCAGCGCCCCAGGACCGAGCTCCCCTCCCCTCAGCGGCCTTCTCCGGCGTCCCTCCCTCCTCCCCGTCAGGTATCGGCCCATCGTCGGTCCTTGTTCCGGCCACCCCTTCTCTGCGTGTATCGTTGCAGTATATTTGGTTAATGTAGTTAGTAAAGTGTTTTGTGTTGAAATCGTTTCGTTTTATTAGATGGAGGACTCGTATCGTGAGTCGATTTGGAGGAAAAAGGGTCGTCCTAGAGAGATGTACCCCGACGTGTCTTGCAAGGATGCGCCCGTTCCTCCCGAGGAACCTATACCTAACTGTGACTGTGGTCATCCGGCACACGTGGGCCAGTCGAGACATCCCGATAATGCGGCTCGTTGCTTCTACACATGTTATAGTTGTAGCGTAAGTAATTGTGCCCTTTGTTGTTCTTATTGGTTGCTGATGTTGTATTCGCGATGAGATAATTGAAACTTTTGTATAGCCCTACTTCCGGTGCTTTTTCTTCCAATGGATCGACGGCCCGGACAAGTTTGATCCAAGGATTCTCCTTTTCTACCCCGGCATTGATCATTGCAAGCGTGAGGTGTTTACTCGGTGGGTTCCGCCCCCTCCAAACCCTCCTCCTATGACGGACGAAGAGAAGGCCGTAGCATCGGCACGGCGGCTCGAGGATCCTCCAAAGTGCCTTTGCGGAGAGCAAGCCGTGATAAACCCACGCAATGAACAAGAGTTCATTTGTCCTCTACGACATGAGGTAAGGTTTGAGTGAACCTTGGAATGTCATGTCCTATATGTGTGTTTTACTGTTTTTATTTTGTAGGATCATGATTTTCCAAAGTGTCGTTTCAAGGAATGGATCTATGGTCCAAAGAGCCATTGGCCGGAGCCGGAGAAGAATGTGGAGGTGCCAGACTGGAAGAAGAAGAGGAGGTCTATTGCGCCTCCTGTGATGTGCAAATGTGGTGTTGAAGCTAGCTACGGCCTTGTCCCTTCAGGCCTTGGTATTGGGCACTTCTGTGGCCACATGATCGATTATGACGAGGTTTGCTAGGACTGTTGACAGTTGGTGCTAATGTTTTATTTTGTTAACTCTGGTACGCTAACTTTGTATTCATCTATTTGTTGCAACAGAGCACTCGGAAATGCAACTGGGAATCATATGATGATGTGTATAATTTCAAGAATGAGTATAAGACAATGGTAGCACTTCGCAATACCAGAGGATATCCTGCAAGCTACGTCACTGATTTCGTTAAGAATCACAAGAAGAAAATGCTACGACGGGCCCAAGACCTACGTGTTCGTAACCCGGAGAGTATTGCGTGGAAGAAGTGGTACGAGCAAAAGAAGAAGGATGTAGAGGAGTACCAGGCACGGAAGGCTGAAGAGGATGCAAGGAAGGCTGCAGAGGAGGCTGCGAGAGCAGAGATGCAAGGCTTGAACGATACTATTGACTCATTATGTGCGAGTGAGTCATTGCGTTTTTGGAATGTCAAACTTCTTTGTTTTACTGTCAATAAAGTCATTGCAAAGATCCTGTTAATTGTTTGCATTTTATACTTGCAGAGATTGGATGCACCGGCGGCTGGGAAGCAGATATGGCTCGTGCTAGGTACACGGAGAATTGGACAGTAAAGCGGCACGTTCTTCGTCAAAGTCCCCGCCACCATACATGTCGGCGCCGTAACCTTTCATACTGTCCATATCGCCTTTCAAACGCTTCTTCTTCCTCCTTCCCTTCCCTACCTTCTTCAGGTCCGGATAAGGCGCGTAGTCCTCACCATAGTATGGAGGCCACTGTGACTCGTCAAGGTATGGCTCGAAACTCTTTTCCCAAACTTTGAGGGTGTTGGCACGGAGATACAAGGGTGACATGTATGGTGCAACTGTGTGGTCAAAACCTCTAAGCCAACAAGAGGTGATCATGTGTGAGCAAGGGGCATGCATGATCTGAGGAACGTTGCAACTGCATTCTACTTTACCAAGATCGACACGGTACGTTCGGCCACCAAATCGTTCGCCGCCCAGGTTTGTGCCCCCTCTAGCTCGTACGCAGAAAACAAGCATGTCCCGTCCATAAGCCTCGGCAACCTGTTGTTTGGCCAATTCCTCAGCCTCCTTCAAATATTCGTGTGCCGCCTTGCCCCATCTTCCAAGCTCCTCTTCATTCCTCAGGGCTAGGCCATACCGCTTAACAAAATACTCATTGCACTTCCTAAAAGAGAACTCGACAATGCCAGACACTGGAAGAGATCGAACGCCTTTGAACACACGATTGAAAGACTCAGAGGAGTTTGTTGTCATGATGCCGTACCGGAAGCCGTCCTCATCAAATGCTAATGCCCACTTGGCTTTATTTTCCATCTGCTGGTCTAACCATGCCTTGCCAGCTTGGTTAAGCATCTTCTCTAGTTCTACCATAGTTTCGTTGAACTCGCGTTCCGTACGTTTATTACAAAGCTCCTTTAACTTGTCAGCCACATCCTTCTTGCGTTGACGCCGCTAGAAATTGGCGGCAAAATGACGCATGCACCAACGGTGCACTAGAGCCGGGTGACCATCAATGTGTTCATCGGCTGTATTTAGAATTCCAATGTGACGGTCCGAAATCAGACAAATGGTGCGAGAAGGGCCAAGCACATGAACACGGAGGAGACGCATAAACCATGACCATGAATCGTTGTTTTCCCCCTCAGCCAAAGCAAAAGCCATTGGTACTATCTGGTTCTCTGGGTCTACAACAGCAGCCATCATCAATGTGCCCCTATATTTGCCGGTGAGGAACGTGCCATCAACAAGAACAACTGGCCTACAATACTGAAATGCATGTTTGCACTGATCGAAATACCAGAACACACGGTACAGAATATGCCTCAACGGGTTCTGAAGATAGAACCCTCCTATGTATATGAACGATCTCATGCCAGGGTTGAAGTGTTCCATCGCACACAAAATGCGTGGAACCCTGTTATAGGCTTCCTCCCAGCTACCCCAACGAATTGCCAGGGCAATTTGCTTTGCCCGCCAAGCCTTTCCATACGTGACCTCATACCCAACAAATGTGACTATGGTCTCTTGCAAGAAAGACACTGATACGTCGTTGTCCTTATCTACAAGACCCAATATACGACGGGCTAGATACCGAGCCGTTAACTGGGGATGGTACCTTTTACCCTCATTAGTCTGGCATCTGTGCGGCTGTTCCACCGAAGTTACCTTCCACTTACCATCACTCCGCCTCTTTCGTGCATTCAATTTCCACGAGCACGGGAATCCAGCCTTACATAATATGTGGAATTTTACCTCCTTGTCAGAATGTCGAACCGTGTAAGGCCTATGATGATACACAGCATAGTCCTGAAGGAACAACTTCATCTCCGACATCGTATTAAAAAGCATTCCCTTCCTCAGTATTAAATTTTTATGGTTGTACAATGATTCCTTACACATATGCAAACCCGTGTCACAAACTGCCATATGCGACATACTTACATCGATATAATTTGGCACACCGGTAAAAGGCAAGCCAGCCTCCCTCAGCTGTGTAAGCTCTGCCGATGTATAAGAGGGTGGTGCAACGTATTGTTGTGGCTCCCTAACCCTGCTCCATCCTTCATATTGCACTCCATCATCTGGATAACCGGTGGCTAATGTGCCCTGACTCTGCATGCCATGAAGTACCTCAAGCGGTACTCCTGAGGGCATGCCACGAACTGGTGTACACATGGCAGGTGCACCTCCAGAGGGCATGGCTTCAACCGATGCTCGCATGGCATGTGGACCTCCTTCCTCATTTCCTGAATCGTCCGAATCAGTGCTAACATCATCACCAATCATTTCCTCCGCTGCCGCCTCCTCCTCCTCCTGTTCAAACTCATCTACATCAAAATCATTGCTTATATGACCAACTGGAGGAGAATGAACCCGCTCCTGCGTCAAATTACCATCCAAGTCCATACTCTCCATAGTTTGTTGCATCTGCACACCACAATCTCCTAGAGTATCACTGTCCAAGGACGGCTCCTCATTCTCAACATTCTCCAGCACCAACTCAGCCATGCCGACATTCGAACCTTGGATGACCCTATTGTATCGGGAACACTCTGCTTGGTTGCACAAGTCCATCATCACATAGTGTGCCCTATTCTTTCCAACATCGAACCTACCCTTTAGTGTGAAAGCCTCGCCAAACTTCAAACTCAAACGGTCACATAGATCGCGGAAACTAGGGGTGCCATCAAACCATTCCAATTCTTCATACATATCCTCAAACTGGCAATCCTCTCTCCTAACACTTCCTCCGTAAAAAACTCTTACACCGTAATCCATCTACAAAACGATTTGACATCTGATTATCAACTGACCATTATGGTACCACTAATTACTACATAACTAACTAAATAACTAATATTACCTAATAAGCCAACTGTGTCATCAATAACAAATCATCGTTACCAAACTAAATAACTTAATAACTAATATTACCTAATAACTAAAAAACTAATAGGTACGTAACTAAATAACTAACAGTACCTAATAAAATCCGAATAACTACTACTCGTTAACTAATTAACTAATAACTAAACAACTAATAATCGTAAAAACTATTAATTCAATAACTAAACAACTAGTAAAAACTAAATAACTAATAAAAACTAATAAATAACAAAACAACTAATAATTCAATCACTAAACAACTAATAAAAACTAAACAACTAATAACTAAACAACTAATAATCGTAATAATTCAATAACTAAATAATACAATGAATAATAAATAAATAAATAACTAAATAAATAATAAAAACTTATTAATATTTACTACAAATAAATAATTGAAACGACAAAGTAAAAAAATTACCGTAAAAATTACCGGGGTGGCGGCGCGGGAACGAATGCCGGAGACGCGGCCGAGGGCGCGGTCGCCGGGGGCGCGGGAGACGGCGCGGTGGCGCGGGAGACGGCGCGGGGCGCGGCGCGGGGCAGCCGGGGGGCGGTGGGGCGCGGCCGGGGCGGCCGGGGCGCGGGGAAGCTCCTCCGGCGGCGCGGCGATGGCGCGGGGACGGCGGGGGGCGGCGGGGCGCGGCCGGGGCGCCCGGAGGGCGGTGGGGCGCGGCCGGGGCAGCCGGGGGGCGGTGGGGCGCGGCCGGGGGGCGGGGACGGCGGGGGGCGGTGCGGGGACGGCGCGGAGACGGCGGAGGCGGCGGATGCTCACGAAGCCGAGCGGGCGGGCGGGCGGGGCGCGGCTTATATTTAGACCGCGCCCCGCCATGACCGGTGGCGGGGTACACCCCGCCATGATGGGTGGCGGGTTAGGCGTACCCCGCCACCGATCATGGCGGGGTACGCCCCGAGTGCCGCCACGTCACCCTGCCACCTCAGAAGCGTACCCCGCCACCATGCATGGCGGGGTTCAGTGCATTTGCCCCGCCATGCATGGTGGCGGGGCCAAACGGGTTAGATTTAAAAAAATTTTGAAACAAGGGTTAAATTTAAAATTTGTTTTAAATTTGGGCTAAAAATAAAAAAAAATCGTTGGAGGCGGGGGCATTTCCCGCGCCGTGCGCGGTCACGTGATTTCGATCGGGACGCTGCAGCCACCGCTCCAGCACGCGGCGAGTCGGCAGAGCTGCCCACGCGTGGCGTGCCGCGGTGGGTGGCTTCACGCTGCCGCTCCGCGTCACGTACGCCGTCGATGGCTGGCGGTGCCGCGAAACGGCAGCAGGACTGCAGGAGTTGCTCCTCCGTCGTTCGGCGTGCTACTTTAATAGCGCAGTCGGCAAGTACGGTCGAGCCTCGCTCGGCGAGCGTGCTCATCGGGGGTTTTCCCTCAAATCAGCTGCAGCCTCTCAACGCGCGGTTCTACAAAAGAACTGTATCTCCGTCGTTTACAGAGTCTATATTTGTAGGTCTGGTTGTGTATAAGTAGTGTGAGCGTAGTATACGTGTGTAATATCAGTGTGTTCATATACGAACGGATGCTACAGCTATATTCAGATAAGAGGTGTCAGAAAAAAAAGGTGACTGATGAACTGTGCCGAGCATGTTGGGGTAGCAGTAGTATTACTATTGTTAAAGCATCTCCAACAGTTTGGTAAATGACTTGCCATTCTTTAAAATTTAGCAAAACAAGACAAAATCAATCTCCAACAATTTACCAAAGTCACTTGCCAAATTTCGCAGCTTGCCAAATCCTTCATCTGCACGCGCATCTTTCCACGCGCGTATACGACTTGTGATCCAGGCGCGGCCGGCGCTACACTTCCCGTCCTTCTCCGTCATCGCGAGGTCGTAGCGACCTGCTCCGGCGTCGCAAGGGGAGAGGCGTCGCGAGGTCTCCCCGTCCTTCTCCGTTGTCGCGAGGTCGTAGCGACCTGCTCCGGCGTCGCGAGGAGAGAGGCGTCGCGAGGTCGCCCCGTCCTTCTCCGTCGTCGCGAGGTCGTAGCGACCTGCTCCGACGTCGCGAGGGGAGAGGCGTCGCGAGGTCGCCCCGTCCTTCTCCGTCGTCGCGAGGTCGTAGCGACCTGCTCCGGCGTCGCGAGGAGAGAGGCGTCGCGAGGTCGTAGGTCGCCCCGTCCTGCTCCGTCGTCGGTCGTGAAGATCAGGTACCTCGTCCTTCATCTTCCTCTTCCTGTGATTCAAGTTTGCCTGTACGTACTTCATGTGTGTACTGACCCATCATGCCTGCTAGTATATCGTGGTACACATCCATCCTCTGATTCAAGTTGTTACTGATCCATGCCTACTAGTTCATGTTGGTATTGATCCATGCCTGCTAGTGCTAGTTCATGTTGGTACTGATCTGCAGGTATCGGTCAATGTCGCGTACGTAGGAGAGAAACGGGGTCGCGCGAGGTAGAGAAACAATCGGCAGGTACCGGTCAATGACCTCAACTGGTGGGCCATGGGCTTTTTTTTGGCAAGCTAAAAATAGGAAACTATAGCTTCTTTTTCACTTGGTATACTATTTTTATAACTTGCCAAAACACAACATTTGGTAAGTGATTTTTACCATACTGTTGGAGATGCTCTTATTTGTTTTCTTTCTTCTGGTGAGTGGAAATGTTGACAGACTGCGCAACAACTTCCGACATAACTGTTGTTTTGTTAACGAGAAATGTGGCCAACTTCGCATATATGCTTTACTATTGTACATAGAAACCGTGCATAGAAACACAACAATCACTGATTAAAATAATTTAGGTTTGTGTAGCCTCCGCTTCTGACTCCTGCGCATCTCCTTTCTTCTCCTTGTGCGAGTCTCCATGGGTAATAAAATAATAAAAATTTTGTCCTTCCATTTTTCCTTGCCCATTCATGCCTCTTTTTATCGGCACTAGCAAATATGCCAGTGTGTTGCTACGAGATAAGGGTTATATGGTTGGAAACCGCCTGATCTTTCTTTTTCCTTGTCGGCGCCGACCCCACCCCTGCCCTCGCTTGCGCACATTGCCTCACGCACCCCTCAGTCGCCACCCCCTCCATTGGTCTTCTAACACCCAAGGTCGACAGCTGACACAGGATCACTACCCCACCAACCTTCCACGCCGCCCTACCCTAACTAGAGGGCTCCTGTCGACTACTCCGGCACGACACCTCTGCCGTCAACCCTGCGCAAACTGCCATCTCCCACCGCCTCGGCGAGCGGTGCCCACGTCGTCTCGGCCACCATCACCGCCATGTTGCGACCACCAACCCAAACCCTCTTGTACATTTGTCTATTAGTGAAATCTCTCATGTAACCGTGATCCCCGGCGCTAGGTGGCTCTTCTTCCTCTCCCGGGGTGCGAACGCACGACCAATCACGTGTCTGAGTTTGCGCTGGGAAAAATAAAATACAAAAACCACGAAAAAACATATCAAACTATACTCAAGAAAAGAAAATAATAAAACCTAAAAATGTGTCTGACAAAGTACTCACCTACTCCAGTATTGTGTAGATTTTGTGCGTCTCACCGATCCAACATAGACTGCTGACTGGTTTTTGTTTATTTAGCTAGCAACTGTGCCCGTGCGACGAGGTGATCCTCTCTCACCTTTGCTTTTTGTCCTTACAGCAGATTTCCTTCAGACCATAGCAAACAAAGCATGGCAGCTAGGTGTCTTGAAACACCCACTAAGTGAAACCTTTGGTGGAGATTATCCCTTAATCCAGTATGCAGATGACACCCTGGTGTTCCTTCCTGCTGATGCCAGAATCCTCTTCAATTTCAAGGGCCTTTTAAGATCCTTCTCTGATTGCTCTGGTCTTCATGTTAACTTCAACAAAACTTACCTAGTACCCATCAATGTCAGTCCAGAGCACACTCAGCATTTAGCCAACACATTTGGCTGCAAAGTTGAATGTATGCCGTTCACCTATCTTGGACTACCTCTTGGTACAACTAGGCCCTCCATACAAGATTTCAGTCCTCTCATTTGTAGAATTGAAAGAAGAATCTCTAGTTTTAGCAGAATGTTGTCATAGCAAGGTAGACTGATTCTTGTTAACTCAGTTCTTTCAGCCCTGCCCACATTTTATATGTGCAGCCTACAAATTCCTCCTGAAACCATCAAGCAAATTGACAGATACAGGAAGCACTGTCCATCAGCTAGATCATCAAGGTCGCCGGCCTGCTCGGACTCCTGGGCTCTCTTGCCTCCTGATTACGCTCGGCTACACTGGTGCGGCCCACGTTGCACTGTTGCAGTCAACAGAGGCGCATGTTTCATATTGCTTGTTCCGCTGATGGACCACTGCACGCACGGCCCAGATGAACAAATCAAGCTGTTCAATGTTCACTGAAGTTACACAATTAGATATACCACTGAACATTTAGATGATTCTCTCACGGCTTCTCCTACCAGCCTCGCAGCTGGATCGAAACCACAATAACATGAGCAAAGCAAAAATCGAACTAGCAAACTTGTTCACTGAAGAAGAGACATTGAGAGATAGTCAGATAGTAGGATATGCAGGACGTACAAGGGCCTCCTCAACGGCTGACATGTTTCTAGCTCGGAGCGCTGTTTAGCCAATCAAATGCAGAGAGCATAATATTTACGACGCTAGCGAGAGCACAAACGCCCAGCTCACACGTCTTATAAAGTTTTTTTTGAGTCTCTGACATGCATTCAATGTCTAGTTTTTTTTTAAAAAAAATTAACTATTTCTTGCTAACACGTCAGCAGGCAATTTAGACACGCTGTTGGGAACGCCCTAAGGCCTTGTTTAGATGACAAAGTTTGGAGGCAAACTTTACATAGTAAGTGTCCCGTCACACTATAACAATTTTGTTTTTATTTGGTAATAATTGTCCAAATATTGATTAATTAGACTTAAAATGTTCGTCTCGCAAAGTACAACAAAACTGTATAATTAGTTTTTGATTTCATCTATATTTAGTACTCCATATATGTGCCGATATTTTGATGTGACGGGGAATAGGAATTCTGCATAGTGAATTTGGGAGGCAAACTTTGGAATCTAAACAAGGGCTAAATGTATTGGGTTTTCCTCTGCCATCCAGGCTCAGGCGCTGACCAAGTGTCCAACTGACCAAGTCCTTCCTGCACTAGGAATCTAGGATAGTAGGATATGCAGTATAAATGTATACAGTAAATAGTAGGATGTGCATGATTTGCCACCGCGGCGTCCCAGGCATCCGTCGGTGACGTCCTAGGCAGCGGTGGGCAGGCATTTCAGGCAGTCGCCGGGGGAGGACCCGTGCCACTCGCCAAAGCCGAAGCAGAACGCGCGCGTGAAGGCGCGGTGGCCGACGGCGATTGAAATTGGCAGCTACACTAGCTCGCCAACCGGCTGGTGCTTGAAGAGCATCTAATCCGCGCGGCCGACGGTCTATCCGCTACCGCCATGGTCCTTGACGAGTGAGCGACTCCACGATCGACTTACTGAGACAACAAGCACATTTTCGAGCTGTCGTGCGGGAACGATATCGTGGACGGCCAGACCCAGGTTGCGTGGTCCAAACCAAAGCGTGAGTGTATGGACGGTCGCCATTTTGGGGTGCGTTTAGGGTGTGTTTAATTTCCAATTTCACCCAAAAACTTTTATGTTTTGGTCTATTATTTTGCACAATGAAACTAAACACCATGCAAATTTTTTGGTAAAAATGTATTCATTTTTCATTTTGGATTTTGGCCTCAAGAGGCCAAAAAAAAGCCAAAAAGCCAAAGGGCCCTCACCCACCCCATGAAAAATTTAGTATTTCAGATGAAACTAAACAGGGCATTCTACATTTCATTATTCCAAAGAAGTTGAGATTTTACATTTTACATTCCATGGAAAATTAAGGCTGTGTTTAGTTCCCCATATAATGCAAAATGCAAAATGCCAACTACTTTGGAATGATGAAATGCAAAATGCCAAAATTTTCATGGGTGTATTTAGTTCCATCCAAAATGTCAAATTTTTCATGGGGTGTGTGATGGCTTTTTGGCTTTTTTTACCTCTTGAGGCCAAAATCCAAAATGAAGAATGGATACATTTTTATTAAAAATTTTGCATGGTGTTTAGTTCCATTCTGCAAAATAATAGGTTAAAACCCAAAAATTTTTGGGTGAAATATCCCCTATTTCACCCAAAAAATTTTGGGTTTTGGCTAATTATTTTTCAGAACGAAGCTAAACACTATGCAAAATTTTTTGACAAAAAGGTATTCATTCTCCATTTTGGATTTTGGCCTTAAGAGGCAAAAAAACCAAAAAGCCAAAAAGCCCTCACACACCTCATGAAAAATTTAGCATTTTGGATGAAACTAAACACACCCATAAAAATTTTGGTATTTTGCATTTCATCATTCCAAAGTAGTTGACATTTTGCATTTGCACATGGGGAACTAATAAACACAGCCTCGCTAGCTTGACTGATCTAGAGCATGTGTGCATGCGTCAAGGGAGAAGCCTTGCTTGCATCTCATTCCATTCTCATGTGCGTGCATGCTTTGCACGGTCAGTCAGCCGTTGGAGAACACGGCACCGTCCATCTGGAATCAGAGCGCCGCAGGGAAAATCCACGAAATGGCGTAGAGGCCTTGTTGCGCGCGCGGAAGGCTTGCGCGGGTCGGCCGGCCCCTCCACGCGGCCGTGCTTAGCTGCATCCATCCTCGATCCGTTTAGAGCATGGCTAATAAGCCAGCCGACGGCTGGCTGGATGCTCATGACATGTCACATGCAGTAAGTTATACCGCCAGCGCATATAACAAGTTGACTGAGAGATTAGCTTTATTAAATATTATAAATATGAGAGTATTTAATGCTTTGCCCAGCAGCTGGGGAAGGAAACGCCTGCTTTTCGCCCGTTGCTGACTGGATGCGGGCTATTCGGTGGCATTCAGCCCAGCTAAGAGTAGAGCGCCGGCCCGTTCTCTCTCTCCATTTCTCTCTCTGCCAGATCATGTATTTTTTCTACATGGTCTCAATTCAGCCAGCTTAGTTAGCCTTATAATACTTGGCGTTCAGAACTTGGAACCCTAGTGCATCCTCCTCCTACATACTTTTCGAAAATGCATGGCCAGATGCCTGAAGAGGCAGGCACAAATTAGAGGAGGGCGCATACAGTTTGCCGCGAATAGGTAAGGTATGTATAGCCGTATAGGTAGCCGTAGGGCTCACAAGTCATCACGCCGCGCACATGCCCATGCCTAGCAACCAAACCGTGCAAGACTGAGAAAGATCAAAGAGGGGTTGCCCAACATTTTTCAAGTTCCATGAATCGACTGCCCTTTGCCACGAAGGTTGCAGCAAGGCCGGATGGTTGTCGCGAGTCGCGACACGGAAGACCACTGGCGGCCAACCACACGGGTCGTCTTGGCTCACTCGACCCCGAGAGATATGCGACGGCGACGGCGGCCAACCACGGGTCGTCTTGCCACGCACTGCCACTGATTGATTCTTCATCAAGCTAGTCTGTCAAGCACCTTGTCATGACCCCGAGAGATATTTCGAAGGCGACGGCGGAAGCAGGCCTGGAAGCGGAGGTGTCTGGGATCCGGCAACAGGGAGGAAGCCAGGAAGGCAGTGCTCACTGGTGGTAGAAGGTGGACCCAGAAGCCGGAGTGAGTGACGAGTGGACCCGATCGAGTTAGGGAAGTCGGCGCTGTGTCGCCTATATAAGGGCCGAGAAGGCGAGAACGGCTTGTAACGAACGTCTGTTAACTGAAATCAAAACCGAACAGGAGTTCTTCCTCGCGGGCTCCTGCCGTGCCGCGCTGAAATTTCTCCGAATCCCTATCCATTTCTTGCTAAATCTTCCCAGATTCTACCTCACCTATCTTAGTTCATCACACACCTGTGCTCGCCGGCGCGCAGCTGTGAGCTACCGCCACCGTGTTCATCGCGGCGTCGAAAATGGAGTGCCCAAAGCCCTCCGTCGTCGTTTCCGCGCTGATCCTCCTCGCCCTCGTGATGGCCGCCGAACCAGGGATCGCCTTGAAGCTGGAGCCGACAGGCACGAGCAGGAGCAGCCACATCCCGCCTATCCTCGACTGCGCTCCGGACCCCGCGGGTGCGGCGCGCTCTAACAACCTCAGCGTGTTCCGCGGCAACGTCCTGGCGGTCCTCGGCGCGCTTCCGGCGGCCGCCGCGGCCGCGCCCACGGGCTTCGTCGCCGCCGCGCAGTCCGGCGGGGACGTCGGCGACGACCGAGCCTTCGCGCGCGCGTTCTGCTTCGGCCTCGTCAGCGCGCGTCGTCGCGGCTCCGTCCCCGGCGACTGCCTGGAATGCCTGTCCACCGCCGCCCAGGACGTCGCCGGCGGATGCCACGGACGCCGCGGGGCGGTCTGGCGCGCCGGCTGCTTCCTCTCGTACGCGGACACCAACGCGTCCACGGCCCGCGAAGACGCGTGGCGCGGCTGGTTCTACGATGACAGCGCCGACGACACGCCGACCGCGGCGCTGGGGACGTGCGTGGCCAACCGCACCGCGGCGGAGTGCTCCCGGTGCCTGAACGAGTCGGCGCAAGTGGTCCCAGCGCTGAAGGAAGGGAGGCAGCTGTCGTTGCTCCACCGCGACGCGGTGGTGGTCGTCGGCTACTCCTGCTACCTGCGCGTCCCGTTATTCCCTGCAACGACGCGGTGGGTGAGCTACGGTGAGCTCGCCAGTCCTCTCTTCCCCCTCTTTCCATATCTTTCCTGTCCTTAGAAACTGGCATCAGTGTGCGATGATGATGGAGCTTTTTGTCTCTGCAATCTGCAGCCGTGGAGCTTTTTGTCTTTGACGTGGTTGTGCTACTGCTCATCGAAGTAGGCGGCCTACTGTTTTGCATCCGCAGAGCCCGTCAGCTGCATGAGGTGGAGGTGGCCGCTGCGAATCATGCAGGTTGCCATGCCAGCAATGGAATTGAAGTGCATGCAGTCGATCCTAGTACTAATTATACTGTATATCCTAGTGCTTGAGCCTGTCTGCCATAGGAAAACACAAGTGCTGAAAGCTCTACCTCTCAATATTGTTCAGCGTCAACAGTTTGCTTTTTTTTTTTTCAAACTGGAGGTATCCCCCATTTCCATTAGAAGTAACGGAAATACAGAGTTTGATAGACTGTTTAAGAGAAGAGAAAAAGACAATCAAGATCACCCAGCTTACTAATACTCCCTAAGACACACAACCTCCAATCTGCTAAGAAAAGCAGCTA
Organism: Saccharum spontaneum; assembly: GCA_022457205.1. Taxonomy (NCBI): domain Eukaryota; kingdom Viridiplantae; phylum Streptophyta; class Magnoliopsida; order Poales; family Poaceae; genus Saccharum; species Saccharum spontaneum. The sequence goes on along the minus strand of CM039580.1, from coordinate 32,950,014 downwards.
CCAAAAACAGCCCATCGGGCTAGCGTCAACAGTTTGCTGGTTCGATTTTTCCCTGCCCATGTTCTGATGTTCATGTGATTTTGATCTATCTGCGGTACTGGTAGCACCAAACATTAGTCACCACACGAGTCCACGACGCCTGCCCTGATGAGCTTGTTCAGTGCTTTGTCTAATTTTCTACTCCGCACGCAGTGAACAGGCAGAGGAGCCCGACGGCCATGATAGAATCGGCACATGAGTATCTTCATCCAACAGCTTAATTAGCTCATCCATCAGAACACTAGTTGTCAGGCAAGGCAACCACACGCAGCCCAACTAAGCCCATACCCTATGATACTTGCCAACCCAAAAGCCGTGCGTCGTTATTATGGCCTACGCGGAGTGCAAAGTTTAGAGTGCTCCAGCCTATGTGTCGTGCATAAAACTGAGGTAAATAAATCAATTTTACCTTCCCCGACCATTGTGATCGTCTGATTTTCCTCCCTAAACTATAAAATTCAGTTTTTTTTAACCTCTATCAACTTTTAAAATCGTATATTTTTGCACCTTAGCTGGTTTGCTAATGTATTGCCACATTAGAGGGTGTAAATTCGACTAATTTGAAACTTCAAGGAGGTAAATCGGACTAGAAATAGTTTTTTTTGGAAAATACAAAAAAATTATAAAAATAAAATTTAAAAAATTATACAATTTTTTACATAAGAAATAATGCAATTAAAAATCCTAAAATTTGGATTAATCTTAAAAAATCATAGAAAATTTTTTTTACCTTGAAAATTTACGCAACTAGTTTTAGATTTTCTCTAAAACCATACTCTATCTTAATGTGCCTAGCTTGAAATTGTTTTAATCTTGATGAACTCATTTAGGTGCTTATTTGCTAGTAGAAGCTCTCATTACTTATTATAATAGTGGACCGTTCGACTAAGTAATTGTGTTAGCCTACATGGCTACATGCACCCTATCGCACAAAAATACTATGTATCGTCAAAGATTAAATTTTTTTTAGGATTTTTAATTGCATTATTTTTCCATGTGAAAATATTTAGATATTTTTTTAAAAAAAATTAGTTACTTTTGGATTTTTAAAAAATATTTCTAGTCCGGTTTACCTCTTTGAACTTTCAACTTTGTCTAATTTACCCCCCTCTAATATGGTGTCACATCAGCAAAACAACTATCAAAACCACCTAAGGTGAAAAAACAAACGGTTTTGAAAGTTGAGGAGGTTTAAAAAAGTGGTTTTATAGTTCATGGAGGAAAATCAGATGACTGCGATAGTTGAGGGAAGTAAATTATACTATTTCCCTAAACACTAAGCCATGTCAAAATTGTGGAGTATGTCATTGCCATGTTTCATACCTCCCCATCCCAAAATAAACACAATTTTTGTTTTTTTAGACATCAAACCTTTTTAAGTTTGACTAAAAATATAGAAAATAGTATCAATATTTGTATCTTAAATGAATTTATTATAAAAATTATTCAATGCTCAATCTAATAATACTTATTATATATCGTAAATAGTAGTATATATTTTATATATTTCATTAAACTTCAAAATATTTAACTCTTTAGGAACGGGATGTACATTTATTTTGGTACAGAGGGATTGCGCACTTTTTTAAAAAAAAGCATCCTACGTGCATAACTAGCCCTGCGAAAAAGCGAAGCACTGCCCTATTGAGGTCAAATCCTCAAGCTCAAGGTAGTCAGCGCACCTACCCCAGACTTGTATGCACGCGCTTTAGAATCATTTTTTTTTTGAATCAGAGTGCATTTCATTACTCTCCTGTCATAGCTAAATCGCTGGACACCAGATCCTCAAGTGATTGAGGTACAATGTCCCAGGTAGTTCGCACACCACCGGGGCAATTTACAACCCAAAGAAGCAAATTCATGTGCTAGCTTATTACAAATATGAGGACAATAGCTAAAACAACAGGAGGAGAATTCCATCGCCTTCAGGTGCTTGATCTCAGTGATAATACCGCCCATTGATGGTAGCTGGTAGTCCTCGCCTTCAACAGCCCCCTTCACCAGTTGTCCATCAATTTCAACGACGACATGAGCCATGCCCGGTTGTGCTGCCATTTTCAGGCCCTCTAAGCATCCCAGCAGTTCAGCGTGGAAAGCATGTTGGAGGAAAGGTTCGCTGCCCGCTCCAACTTTCTTGACAGCACCCTGATCATCTCTAATCACGTATCCCCAACCTCCTGCTCCAGTCATTGAGGAAAAGGCTCCATCAGAGTTGATTTTCAGCACACCCAGTTGTGGCCTGCTCCAGCTTCTTGTCTGACCATTATCCGACAATAGCAATGGTCGCTCAGGCTTGTTCAGTTTGTCAGCCCGGGCAGCCACCATGTACGCCACGTCTCGGCCAGCTCTCCTTCTCCCTTCCTCCCTCCATTTGTTTCTCTCCTTTCACCATAGCCAGAGCAGTGTTACGACCTGAGTTTGCTGCTACGCATCAAGCTTGACAATTTTCTCCATCATGTCTCTTGCAGAGCACGCATTTGCCAAATCACATCGTATCTCCTCTAAATTGAGCTCCCTCCAAACTTCATTCACTTCTTTACATTTGAGCAGCAGGTGTCCTCCATCCTCATCAAATCTCCCGCACATGCAACATCTAGTATCAATTTTCATACCTCGTTGCTGCAGAACAGTGCGCACGGCCAAAGTATTGTCATTCTCCATAGAAAATGTTTCACCTTCGGTGGATAGTTAATTTTCCACAGGTGCTTCCAGATATCATCTTTGCCATGGCTTCCCTTAGCTCCACCCGGTTTGTTCAATCGTTGAGCTCTCAACGTCGCTGCCCTGTGCACTTTATAAGCCGATTTTACTGAAAACCGGCCTTTGTTGTCAAAGTGACATCCCAAAATGTCCCCCATGTCTGCATGGATAGGTAGCGACCTGATGAGTGTCACATCTTCTTCCCAGAAGGTTTGTTCAAGTAGCTGCACGTCCCAGCTCTCTGTGACTGGGTCTATCAACTCATCAACCCTTTGCAGTAGATTCCTCCCCCTTTGTGTGATTGGCTTGCGGGACATATCTCTGGGAACCCATGGGTCTTCCCATATCTTTATGCTCTGTCCATTTCCAACTCTCCAAATAACACCATCACGTAAAACCTCCACTCCCTGCATAATGCTTCTCCACGTATACGAGCAGCCATCTTTTAGTGTGGCTGACAGCAAACTCGTATTGGGAAAATACTTGGCTTTGAGAATTCTTGCACAAAAGGAGTCCGGGTTTTGGATCAATCTCCATCCTTGTTTAGCAAGCATCGCCATGTTGAAGGAATGTAGATCCCTAAACCCCAGCCCCCCTTCATCCTTTGGTAGAACCAACTTCTCCCAACTCAGCCAGTGGATGCTATTCTCCTTATCTTGATTATTCCACCAATATTTGGCTATCAGCGCACTGATTTGGCCGCAGATTTCTTTGGTGATATCAAAGCACCCCATGGCGAATACTAGAATCGCCTGTGCTTCCGCCTTTATCATAATCTCCTTCCCGACTTTGGAGAGTAACTTCTCCTTCCACCCCTGGATCCTTTGCCACACACGCTCCTTAAGATATGCAAAAATATCAGTCCGAGATCTCCCTACATAAACAGGCAGGCCCAAGTATTTTTCACTCCTTGTCTCAGCTCGGATATGCATTATCTCCCTCACTCGCCTTCTCTTATTTTCTCCAGTATTAGTACTGAACATTACCGCTGATTTATCAGTGTTGATAACCTGACCGGAGCATTCCTCGTATATTCTCAGGATCTCTTTCAGGTTCTCCACTTCCTGCTCACTGGCTTTGCACAGAATCAGAGAATCGTCAGCAAACAACAAATGGGAGACTGGTGGTGCCCCCCTACAAATACGTATGCCATGTATTCTCCCCTCCTCTTCTGCTCTTGCTAGTAGTGCTGAGAAGCCTTCTGCGCATAATAGAAATAAATATGGCGAGATTGGGTCACCTTGTCTCAGGCCCTATTTTGGAATAAATTCCTCTGTCAACACACCATTCACCCGAATGCGGTACTTGACCGTTGTAACACAGGTCATCACCAGATCAACCCACCTCTGATTGAAACCCAATCTTTGCATCATCTCTGGAAGAAATTGCCACTCAACACGATCATATGCTTTGCTCATGTCCAACTTTATCGTAGCATACCCCTCCTGCCCCTTTGTTCTCCTTTTCAAAAAATGAGTTAACTCATAGGCTATTAGGATATTGTCCGTTATTAGCCATCCAGGAACAAACGCACTCTGTTATGGTGATATAATTTCTGGCAAATTTTTCTTGAGTCTATTCGCCATCACTTTTGACACAAGCTTATAAATGACGTTGCACAGACTTATTGGTCGCAAGTCTTTTATCTGCTCGGGCCTCTTCACCTTCGGAATCAACACCACTGTTGTATCATTCCACTTGTTCGGCATAGCACCGCCTCTAAGCACGCTGAGGACAGCTTCAGTCACCTCCTCCCCCACAACCTCCCATAATTCCTTGTAGAATAGGGCCGGATTACCATCTGGTCCGGGTGCTTTCAGATTGCCAACTGATTTCAAAGCCTCCCACACCTCTTCCCTCGTAAACTCCTTCAACAGCGAGGCATTCATCTCCAGTGTGACCTTCTCTTTTACACAACTTAGCAACCTTTGAGTATTTTGGTTACTAGATGCCCTGAAAAGTTGGGAAAAATGGTTAGGGCCGGTTTAGATGCAAAATTTTTTGCAAAATGACACTGTAGCAAATTTCGTTGTTATTTGGCAATTAGTGTCCAATCATGATCTAATTAGACTTAAAAGATTCGTTTCGTCCATTTCGTCTAAACTATGTAATTAGTTTTATTTTTTAACTATATTTAATACTTCATGCATGCGTTTAAATATTCGATGTAACGGGGAATGTTGAAAAATTTTGCAAAATTCCTTGCAACTAAACAGGGCCTTAGTTATAAAATCTCTCTTCTCCTCTTCCTCCTCTATCCACTCCCCATTCTCCTTCTTCAATCTCCCAATTTTGTTAGTTCGCCTTCGCTCTGAGCAGGAAGCATGGAAGAAAGCCATATTGCGATCACCAAAATGCATCCATTTTACGTGAGCTCGCTGTTTCCAATAAAGGTCAATCTGCTCCTACGCCTTGTCCAGCCTATACCTCAGCACCCCCTCTCTAGAAATATTCTCCTGGCTGACCCCTTGTCTCCTACATGACTCCAACTCCCTTTTCAGCTCCTTCACCTTCTTCTCCAGTCCACCCAACAGATTGCTACCCCATCGAGCAAGCTCACCTGACACCGATTCTAAAGCATCATAGACAAGAGATCTCCCCCCTCCTCTGCCTCTTGCCATGCCTTCTTTACCACCTCCTTGCACTCCTCCTCTTCTATCCATGCCGCCTCAAAACGATATGTGTGAGCCCCTCCTCTCACCCTCACTTCTTCTGGCCCCGTATCGATCACAAGTGGACGATGATCCGAATGACGGGGGTCCCCATTTATTATTTTTACATTGGGGAACATCTCCTGCCACTCAATGTTCGCCACCGCACGATCCAGGCGCTCTCTAATATATCCCTCCACCCTATGATTGTTGTTTCTCCACATGAACCTATCCCCTTCGAAACCAAGATCTTCTACTCCACACTCCTGCAGCACATCTCGAAAATTATCCATGCACTGTCTACCCCCCTCTTTCTTGTGAGCAAACAAGATTTCATTAAAATCTCCCACCAATAGCCATGCTTTCACTGGAGTCGAAATCAACGATCTCAATGTTTGCCACGTCCTCTCCTTCAGGTCCGTCTGCGGTTCACTGTATACCCCAGTGAAATGCCACTCCCTTCCATCTTCCTCCTTGACATCCATGTCAATGTGATACTTGAAATAATTCTGAAGCTTCACATCAACCCCCCTCTACCAAAACACAACAATTCCCCCGCCTTTTCCTTCACAATCTCTAGCCACCATATTGGTGAGACCCAACGACCACCTGAACCATTGCATCCTCTTATCATCCATTTTTGTTTCAGACAAGAAAATGATGTTTGCCCCTTACTTCTAGAGCTCCAGAAGCCCCCGAACTGCCGGGCGGTTCCCAGACCCCGGCAGTTCCACACCACAATCTTCATTGGTCCTCGTAGGGCTGTTCCGATAGCCCTGCATTAACAGTGGTTTCAGACACAACACCCAGCCTGTCATCACCTCTCACCTTCTTCAAACCACGTTGTTCCTCATCCACCTCCATCAGTTCCACCACACTTCGCTTCTTGTTTTTCGACTTCTGCCCACCAAAGTTGAATTCTTTACCGGCCTCTGGTGACGTTTAAATGTCTTTGGTGACTTCCTTTTGTCATCCGCACTCCCCTTCTCAGCGACAACTCCCTGCATGGCCTTAGTCTGCATGGTACTGTTCTGGTTCTCCCCAACACCATCGCGCACTCTGACACTGTCCTCAACATGTGCAACAGTTGATTTCTCCCCTCATTCAGAGCTAGCGTGAGGCTCTTTTTTTTTACAGCCGTCTCCTGCACTTTGGCAGGGGCCGAGGGCTATTTCGGTGGGCTGGTCACCTCCTCGTCCTCACCCTTCCCTAGAGTCACCCTCGCTGTATCGTCCTTTCTCCATGAAGGTGCATCACTCCTTGATCTCCCCCCACTCTCTCTGCTCCCCGATCCACCCGAGATCCATGAGCCTGAGCCACCACCTCGACCCCCAGAACCTCCCCTATTCTCTTGATTGCGCCAAAACACCCCACCAAATCTCTTCTTCGGTGGTATGTACCTCAGCTCCCTATCGAATGGCATCTTCTCACTAGGGGCAAGCTTCTCCGAGCAAGCTTTATCAATATGCCCGATTCTCCCGCAGATGTAGCAGAAATCTGGGAGAAATTCATACTTTAGAGGGCACCATCTCTCCTCCTCCTCCTCCTCCCCCATATCCACTATGATGCCACGCCGCAAAGGTTTGCGAATATCAATCCTCACCTTCACCCTGAGGTACCTTCCAGCAGCCATATCATCGTCATTCTCAAAATCCACCTCCATGAACTCACCAATATCCTCCCCAATGGTCATCGCTGCCTCCTTGTTCATCAGCCCCATTGGCAGCCGGGCAACTCAGATCCAGATCGGAACCGATATGAACTCCACTTCATCAATGGATTTTTTCTCATCAAAGTCAGCCACCACTAGCACCTCCTTTGAGATCGTCCAAGGCCCATCCTCCATGGCCTTCCTTTTCCCTGTAGCTTGGAGGAACGTAAACAAGAAACAATTGTCGCCCAGGCTCTTGCACTCGATGCTCTTCATCGGGCACTAGATCCACCCCACTACCTGTTCTATGATCTCCAGTCTCACCTCCTTCTCTGACAGCAATTTGCCAAAGGCTTTTGGAAATCCTTTGTTGGATTGATCTCAAGCCCAGCCCAACGGCTGGGGCCTTGTTTCCCCCTGGATCGCGTCCTGATCGGGGGCGCCCAACCGATCCATGGTTGGTGGGCCCCCGACGCGCTGCGCTATAAACAGAAGGAGTGGGGGCCGCAGGCACTTGATCCAAGGTTCGCCGTGCCCTAAACCTACTCCAAAAACCCTAGGCCTCCGATCGGCATCGCGCAGTGGCGTCGGGAAGCACCACCGCGCCGCCTCCCTTCTACTCCCGCACCGCCGTCGTCGGTCAGCGTCGGTGGAGGCCCGAAGGATGACGTGATCTACTCCACCGCGACATCAACACCATGGACGCCTCCGGATCCGCTCCCTCCAACGACGGTCTAATCCCTAAACTCCTAGATCTACTCCACAGTCTTTCTCTTGTTCCCGAACTCGGTACTCTACTAGAAGATCCTAAAATCTATCAATGGTATCGGCCGATCTAGTAGTAGATCGGGCTCGGGAACTACCTAGTAAGAACAACGAGTATGAAGAAAGGGGGTTTTTTTAGTTTTTTCAAACCCTAACCCTAGACAGACAAGCAAGAACGGGACACCTAACCCTAAAAGCACAAGAAAGGACCGGGAGTTCATCGTTTTACCTATGCCGTAGTCGTACCCGCACCGCCGCCGGCTCACCGGCGACCGGAATCACCACAGAGACCGGCCGGGGATTTTTTCCAGCGAGGCACCGCGCTCGAAACCCCTAGACGGCGGCGCGCTCCACCATGGGTGAGCGCGCGCACCGGCCAGGGGCCTCGGGGCGGCGCCGTCCTCCTCACCGGCCATCGCAGGGCTTCCATGTCTTGCGGCTCGGAACGAAGAGAGACAGAAGCAAGGGAAGAGAGAGAAGGCGTCGGTGAGAATGACCTAGGTATTCCACCGGCCGGGGCTGCACAGGGGTTTTTGTTCACCCGAGATCAAAGGACGGCCGTTCGATGAGATCCAACGGCCAGCTTTTCTTTGGGCGAGATTCAGCCCAGGCGGGTTTCGGCGCTGGGCCGAATGCGCGCCGCCGGCCCAGGTTGCGGCCTGGCTGAGCGCGCCCCCTCCCGCGCGCAGTCGGGCTGGGCCGCAAGTGGCCGTGGGCTGCTTCGTTGGCCGCGGCCCGTTAAGCACAGTGAAAATTTTTCATTTTCTTTTTTTTTATTTTTTCAGAAGCATTTAAACAATTGTTTTGCCCAGTTATTAAACTCTTTTTAATTGCACCAACGTGTTTATTATTTAGAGTGCAAAGTCAGCAAGTTATGCTTCTGAGAAATAGCAAGTTTTCCGCTGCGCGAGCTCTAATATTTTATGCATTTATTCTATTCTGCCCAACGGTGATTAGAATTTATGTACAGAGTTAATTTTTGTATATCTTGATTTTGACCAACGTTAAATTAAGATATGTAATTATTTTTTCCTAGATTTAATGTTGATGTCCTCACTATTTTATTATGTTTAATTTTAGACCAAGCGCTCAATGCGATGCACTTTATTAGTGCAATCTCAAAGCTGACGGGACAGAACTATGTTCTGTGGCGCGAAGAACTGGATGCAGCTCTAGCACTTGCTGAGATAGATTTGGCTCTTTAGGAGCCAAAGCCCACTGAGCCAGAGGAGCCCGAAAGGGCCTAAAATGAGACCGATGAAGCTTTTGCTAATCGGAAGCGAGACTATGCTCCTATTAGAGCAAAGTATGATCTTGAGAAGTACAAGTGAGAAAAGTCAAACCGCAAGTGTAAGATTGTCATCAAGAAAACCATCACAGAGGGCTTAAGAGGTGCCATCCCAGAATGTGATACAGCAAAAGAATACCTTGAGAAAGTAAAGAATCAGTTCACTGGTTCCACCAAAGCTCATGCTTCCACCCTGATCCAAAAGATTTATTGCTTGTTATGAGGCATCAGGACAGGTGAATTGGCTTAAGAAATTTATACCCAGTTTAAAGGTGGTCGACAGCATCGATAAACCACTAAAGTTGTATTGTGATAACGAGCCAGCAGTGTTGTATGCTCACAACAATAAGTCAAGCTATGTCGCCAAGCACATTGACATAAAATATTATGTTGTGAAGGATAAAATTTGGGATCACGTCATAAGTCTTGAACATATAAGCACAGAAAAGATGTTAGCGGATCCGCTTACGAAAGGCTTACCGCCCAATGTGTTCAGAGAACACGTAGCCGGCATGGGTTTAAAGGAAAGCCTGTGATTCCTGGATAGTAAGAAGGCCCAAGGCGAGAATTCACCTCTGAACAGAAAAGTGTCTGTGGCTGTCTAATCTAATGGTAATAACTGTTATGATGAAACATGCTCAATACACTGATTTATGATGGGGTGGGTTAACAAAGCGAGAAAGCAGAGATGAGATCAAGGGGGAGAATGTTGGATTGATCTCAAGCCCAGCCCAACGGCTGGGGCCTTGTTTCCCCTAGATCGCGCCCTGATCGGGGGCGCCCAACCGATCCATGGTTGGTGGGCCCCCGACGCGCTGCGCTATAAAAAGGAGTGGGGGCCGTAGGCACTTGATCCAAGGTTCGCCGTGCCCTAAACCTACTCCAAAAACTCTAGGCCTCCGATCGGCATCGCGCAGTGGCGTCGGGAAGCACCACCGCGCCGCCTCCCTTCTACTCCCGCACCGCCGTCGTCGGTCAGCGTCGGTGGAGGCCCGAAGGACGACGTGATCTACTCCACCGCGACATCAACACCATGGACGCCTCCGGATCCGCTCCCTCCAACGACGGTCTAATCCCTAAACTCCTAGATCTACTCCACAGTCTTTCTCTTGTTCCCGAACTCGGTACTCTACTAGAAGATCCTAAAATCTATCATCCTTCACTCCAATCAGCCTGCGAACCCTTCCCAATGCGGATCTTTTTGCGTTCATCCTCTGACAGCTTCAGATCCTTCATCAGGCCTTCCACGCCATCCATCTCTCCACCTCCCACCGGACAAGAATCCCCCCTGGTAGAAGACGAGTCGGAGGGAACGAGAGGAAGAGAGAGAGTGAGAAAGAGGGAGAAGATGGAGGTAGAAGACGAGTCGGAGGAAAGAGAGAGATGCATGAATGGAGGAAGGGAATGGAGAAGAGCACCTAAAGGAGCAAGCACGGAATCGAACCTCGACGCGGGAGTTTGGGAATGAAACTACGGAAAGGAGGGGGATTTGCTGCAGTTGACTTGCACGCATCTTGAAGCCCAAAGAGCCACTGGATAAGGGATGTGGCCGCATGCCGTTGTGGAAAAACATACGCGCACACACAGGGGCCGTCTGGTGCGCCGGCTGCTTCCTCTCGTACGCGGACGCCAACGCGTCCACGGCCCGCGAAGACGCGTTTCGCGGCTGGTTCTACGACGACGACAGCGCCGACGGCGACGGCGATGACACGCCGACCGCGGCTCTGGGGAGAGAGTGCGTGGCCAACGGCGCCGCGCCGGAGTGCTCGCGGTGCTTGAACGAGTCGGCAAAAGTGGTTCCAGCACTGAAGGAAGGGCGGAGGAAGAGGAAGGTGTCGTTGGTCCACGGTGATGCGGTGGTGGTCGTCGGCTACCCCTGCTACCTGCGCGTCCCGTTATTCCCTCCAATGCCGCGGTGGGAGACCTACGGTGAACTCACTCGTTCTGTCTCGGTCTCTTTCTTGTCCAAGGAAGCAGGAAATCGGGGCGATGACGACGGTGCTCGTCCTTGCAGTTTTCGGAGCCTTCGCAATCTTGGACGTGGTTGGGGTAGTGCTCATCGAAGTAGTCGGGCTTCTGTTCTGCATCGACGAAGCTCGGGAGTTTAATCCAGCATGAGGTGGCCGCTGCGGATCATGAAGGTTGCCAACAATGCCAGCGATGGAGTTGAAGTGCAATCGATCCTACGTACTAATTAGACTGTGTATCCTAGTGCCTGAGCCTGTCTCTGCTAGAGGAAAACCCAAGTACTGAAAACTCTATCGATTTTTCTTCAGTGAACAGTTTGCTGGTTCGATTTTTCTCCGCTCATGTTCTTGTGAGTTTGATCAGATTCGCCAAAACAATGTGAGTTTGATCTAGCTGCGAGACTGGTAGCACCAATCAATCCACGATGCCTGGCCTGATGAACTTGTTCAGTGGTTTGTCTAATTTTCTTGAACCAGAGTACTAACTGATCGAGGAACACGGGGGGTTCTATCTAGACTGTTCTTGAACTAATATATGCTACGAGTACGTGGTAATATAGTCGTATGCTCTTGGTGTCTTTGTTCAACTATGTTTGAGCTGCATGCTCAGAATGTTAAAAGAGATGACTGTTCTCAACACAAGGAAAAGCCAAGACTATATTCCATCTATGGGCTTCTGGATTTACAGCAGTAAAAAAGGACCATAAAGCATATATAGCTGTAAAAAGGACCATAAAGCATAGTTTTGAGAACAATATAATGTAGGTAATGGCATATATATACCAAGACATGGCTTATTTATTTAATTAAGTAGTGCCACACTAAGAGCAGGCGAACTGAACTGCACTGCTTGCCTGCTTGGCATGCCTCATCACCGTCGCCCATCTCAGACATCAGACCATGTGACCTTCACCTCTCCAATGGTTCCATTGAGCCTGAGAGCCTTCCACACTCCCGGCGAAGCATTCAGAACATTGTTGCGGCACGGGGGTCCAAAGCCGTGCTCCTCGTCGCAGCCGTTAACCGAGTCACACTCATCGACGACCTTGGCCCGGACAGACCTCCCGTTCTTCGCTCTGATACGGATCTTCTTGTTGCAGCGGTTTGTGCCGTCGAGCCGCAGCCACCCGGAGGACAGTATGACCAGCCGTTCTTTGTCCAGGTGGGAGCGCTGGTCGCAGGATGTGATCCTGATATCCGCTCCATCTTCTCCATTATCAAATATGGTGAAAACCATGATAGCTGATGTCTTGGCTGACACCGGAGGCGAGCAATTGAACTGCGGATAGTGCTTGCCTGCGACGCAGCAGCTGTCCGACCCCCTCTCTTTGGAGCAGTGTTCTCCCTTGCCACGGACGAAGCCAGTGGCATGGCAGGTTGCAGCAGAGGCCTCGTGAGAGGAGAAGCACGGGATCTGCAACACCAAGAGGGCAAACGCAGCCAGTAGTAGTCTAGCGTGAACCATATTTGGTATTTCTTCTATTGCCTTCGTAGCTGCCACGCAAGTTTAGGTTAGAGCTTGAGAAGGCTTGGAACTCTTGCTGAGTGGCTCAGAGTATGGAGTTTGTGTCGCTTAATATAGTCTCTCTAGCAGCAAAATGTCGGGGATTTCTATGCCTCTTGCTTCATTTGACATTTGACATGCATGATGATGGCCCTTCGTTCTCTTGGTTTTTCACCTCATGGTTGCCTTGATCATCACACCTTTTTTTGTCTGTGCACGGCAGAAAGTTACATTGCCTGCTAATGTTAAGTCCAATACTACTGCTGCTAGCTTCGGTATTAGTGATTCGTTTCCTCAAGTATAAACAGTTCTTTGACATAATTTCAATAATATAAATATGATGCCCTTTTGATTCCTATAAAGCCCACCATGTTGTACCAGAAGGAAAAATGGAAAGAACATATATAGGCAAATGGAAAGCATGGTGAGTTTAGACTATTGTTGTAAAAAATGCTGACCATCCTTTATATGTTACTCGTATTATTAGTTCGTACATCAGTAATATGTACATAAACGGATTGATGGGGCGATTAGCAAAAGATAAACATCTGAGATCTGGAATTTTCCAATATGTGTGTCAATAATCCTTGCTAGGATCGAAAATCAACCGTCTTTTTTTACTAACTTTTGTTCAGAGCAATTTGGGGGACCCTGCGTTTGTACAGATCTAGGTTGGTCATATAGTTCATCCTGGCATAGCATGGAGACACTGAGGAGATGACATGAGAGCCACATATTGTGACGTTAATGACGATGCATTCCATGGAGAGGCCGGGGATACAACGGTGCCACGCAAACAAGATATTTTTTTAGAGTTCAAGGGCATATCGCCCCGGCCTTTCAATTAAAATCAAAAGACCATTCAAGGTTTACAGCACTGAAAATCCCAGGACCACAGAACATGTTCCAGCCGGCAACAGGCCTCACAAACAAAAGTAACCGAAACAGAACTCCAACCGCAATCCCAAAAAACTGTAGCGAAAACTACTAGAACCAGCCTATTACATAGCATTCAGCTCCTCATTCAGCGCCTCCCACCAAGACAGAACATGAGCTTTGTTCACGCAAACAAGATATGTTTCATCTGTAAATGTGACTCATGGGGAACGTACTAAGCGTAGCTTAGCTGGTCGGTTTCTTTTGGTGAAACTTTCTTTTTTTCATCCAGGTTCAATTTCTCGACTTAACGTGGGTGTTGCATTATTCTTTCAATGGTAACTAACGTTCCTTCGGTGGTGCTCATAACTCATAAGGGTAGGGTATGCCTACCAGTTCAAACTCCTTTAGAGGTGCTCATAAAGTTAAAGTTAGGGGATTAAGGTGCTCATAAGAGTAGGGTATGTTTGTCAATTCAGTTTCAGTCCTGCGAAGTGCTTATAAGGATAATATGTGAGTGTGTTTAGATGGGTGAGTGTACACATATGTTTGAGTGTTTGTGTTATACTGTTATTTGCAAAAAAAAATATTCTTATGGGAAGAGTGTAACAACGAATCAAAAAATCAAGCAAATTCAAAACCTAATTTAAAACTCATTTAAACTGTAAATTTATTTTCTTTTTGGGCCAGCCTAGGTCCAGCCCAATTCCACACGTGTTGTAAATTCATGGTAGATGCCCACAATCGCTGCATTCGTAATTTTTTCTAATATATAGGCTAGACAAAGTATACCTAAGAAATTCCTGGTGTTCAACGTAAAGGCAAAGGTCTAGCTGCATCGATAACCAATCCTTTTTCGCGATCGTGCCTAATCATGTTTCTCATTAAGGGAAAAAGAGTTACAAGACGCATCTACGAGAGAATCCTCACATCACATATTACAAACCACCAAACCAGTGGTAAGCAATGTGGATTACAAATCCTATTGCTAAACTCAAATGACGATAGCGTTTTATAGAACACATGAATAATATGTCACAATGTGATAGTATACACTGAATAATTATGCACAAATTATTTCGGGAGTGACATGAACTATAGGAGAGAAACGAACAGTGTGGTCGTACTTTTAGGAACGACGTCGACAAATACAAATGCAAGTGATGGTTTATTTAGTAGCTATTCCATCACGGCCAAGACTAGTAGCACAACTGGTCAGAAATCCCATGACACATGTGCATGCAAGTCAGAAGAACACACTTTATGCGTGTACTTCCTTCTCTTCACGCAGGAAGTTGGTTACTTCATTCATCAGCGTTTCACACGGCTCAGACATCAGACCAAGTGACCTTGACCTCACCGATGCCATCATCGAGTCCTAGCGCCTTCCACACCGCCGGCGACCCGTCGACGACGTTGGGAGGACACGGCGGCTCAAAGTTGTGCTCCTTATCGCATCCGTTCACCGAGTCGCACTCGTCGACGACCTTGGCCAGCACAGAGCGCCCGTTACTGGCGGTGACCCGAACCATCTTGCCGCACCGGGGAGTGCCGTCGAGCCGCAGCCACCCGGAGGACAGCGCGACCACCTTCTCGCTGTCGTCGTGGTAGCTGTTGTCACACTCGCACGGCCCGCCGCCGTCCTGGCCCTCCTCGAAGCTGTTCACCGTCAGGATCGCCGGCGTCTCGGCGGACACGGGTGGCGAGCACCGAAACTGCGGGTAGCTTTCGCCATCGCGGCAGCAGTCGGAGCCGTGGATCCTCTTGCAGTTTCCGGCCCTGCCGGGGAGGACGCCGCTGGCTTGGCAGGTGCCCGCGGCGGCCGACCCCGGCTTGTGATGCTTGGTGGCTTCGGAGACGTGGGCGTGGAGGAACAGGCCGACCTGCAAGAGAGCAAACAACGCTAGCAGCTTCATGCTGGCCATGCTTGGTTGCTAGCTGCTGTGCTGAATTTGGATTGCACTGGACACTCTTGCTGGTGACTCTGTGGTCTATGGGACCTACGGAGTAGTTGCTTTATATAGAGCTCAAGGATTCTGCTATGGCGTTCGTTTTAACTGGAAGTGTTAACACAGCCCCATTCCTCGGTTTTGCATCCCCCCATGTTGTTTGATTGGTTGGTTTACAGTAGACTGTGATTTTGGATGGTGAAAGGTAGAGAATTTTTCTATGCGACAGCGCCGCAAAACGGTCCTATGCGACACCCAATAGGCTGTCGACACGTGTACCCGTGCCCCACAAGATGCCGGGCCATTATCTGCGTGGAAGGCTGATGAGCCGAGGCGCGTGCAGCAGACAGATGAGCAGAGCCTATCGAGGACACGCGTCAGCCATCAATTGGGTATCGCACGGGACCCCTTTGTGATGCCGTCGCATATTTTTTTTTTCCATGAAAGACTATATGTGCTTTGAACGCCCGTGTATTGGTCAAGGCTATCTCAGTTTTTTTTTTCGTGCACGAGGGCTATTATATTGTTTTTTTTACGAAAGAAGAATTATAATATATGATAGCTTGGTACATCAACATGTTATAAGCACTCTGGATTACAAAATAGTACCAACACTGTGAATAACACAACTCAAAATCTAACATGTTAGATGCTTTGCAGTATAGATGACCGCACTGGCAAACGCTCGGCAAATGGCCTGAGAACAAATGCCCAACGAACGACGGCCAACATTCCTGTAGGCGGAATTGAGAAACTTCTTCTTTCTGATGTGTTCCTTCTTCTTCTTTTTGCCATCGAAGAGTGAGGAAGACTGATCTGAAAATTATTCTCCCTGGTCCTTCATCGTGGCCAGATCTAACCACAACAAAACGGAGAAGAAACCAAAGAAAATTATTACATGGTGGCGACATCATCTCCTTCTTGATGTTGCCGTCCGAAAACAAAAGTCTCCACGTCGTCATGTCGAAGAAGATGCTGACGCCAAAGTTGTCACCCTCATCTTCAACGGAACTGTCAAGGAGAAGACGATTCCACCCTTTCCCTTCACCGTTGCTGGAGAGGAGAGGAGATAAAATTCTAATACCAAGAAATTTGGCATGAAGAAACACTAACCCTAATAACTCAATCTACTAGGGAAAAAGAAAAACTTATTAAAAACAATGGATGTCCACTCCCTTTAGCCCCCGGCGAGATGCCGGAGGAGAAGAGAGGGGGACAATGGTGGTGGACGGCAGGGGCAGCGGCGGCGGCGATGGCGCTAGGGCAGAGTCGCAGGGCTATTATATTGTTGAAATACTCCTATAATAAACAACTTTTTTTGTTGCAAGCAATCACGTCCCTTGTCTTGTCTGAATGTCCGAGGGAATGAGATTCGAAGGGAGATAACACTTTGATCGCCCAAGACAGGTGAATCCAAGTACCGTCTCTTATCCGTGCGAGGATGTAGGAATCCAAGTTAGCCCATTTGTCTTCTCCCCCAGCTCCTTCGGTGACCCGTTTCCAATTTTGGCCTGCGCCAGCTGTCCCAAGTGGTGTTTTTTTTTCTGTGAAAGTCTCTATGCCAGTCGGTGTATGGCGTACCAATTAACCAAGGTAATTTACCTCGCTTTAAGGTTCATCGTTTTGGAGTTTACCCCTGAGAGAGAGAGGCAACCGATCAGGGGCTACGACAAACATTATTTAAGAAAAAAAAATGGCGTGGGCAAAAATTCGTGGAGGAGATCTCAAGCAGCCTGGTCGGTATATTACATTTGCGTGGCCAGGAAGTTCTCTGGCTTAAAATAAGGCTAACTTTATGTATTATCTTAGTATTTGCACAACAAAGGGAGGCTCCACATTGTCCGATATATGGTCCCGGGTACCTTCACTGCCTGTGTACCCGATCATCCATGCCTGTCCCAGGTTGAATACGATGGGAATCTTACCGGGAGACATTTGGTAGAAAAAAATTATACTAAATTTTGAATGCTAAAACACTAGAAGACTAAAATTCTGGTTGTGAATAACCCCACATAGGCCGAGCAAATCCACAAGCTTGGAGATCAAGTCATTCCGGAGATATTCGGCACCATCATAACTAGGTGATAGGTAAGAATCATTTTGTTATGATTTTCATGTAACAAATTAGGAAACACATATATTAGCCGGTCGGATCTAATGTAACCCTACCCTGCAGACTATATAAAGAGGGGTCGGGGGCCTCCCGATCGGGATCCATCTTCTACATTCTAGCGCATAGCTACAAGCAGGAGCCCCTGTAACCGAGCATACAAATACAGAGAGAAGGTACTTCAAACTGGATGTAGGGTACACGTGCCGGAACCAGAATAATCCCTGTGTCTTGTGTGCTATTCCCTGTATGTAAATACATTGCTAGGTAAGCCGAAGCTAATTCTTCTGATAGTTGGTGCGCCAGGTAGGGACCTTTCGCGTATAGATTTATTGTGTTTGAGATGGGCCTCATATTCAAGTTTAACGATGATGTGGAGAAGATGCAGCCAATGAAAACATCCCCTTCGGCAACCTGGACTTCATCGCCGATCAACTCGGGAACCTGCGCCTGTAGGAACCTAAATCGCCCGCGCAGAGGAGTAGCCACCCTCGGTCCGCGCATTCGTTGCCGAACTAGAGGAAGTGTGGATGAAGGGCCGCTCGCTCTCGCCCGCCATCTGAGCTGGTACAGCTGCGACGTCTTCGCTGAAGTCAGTCAAGAGCACGGAATCGACGTGGCTTTCTAGGTCTGGAAGGATCTAGACTGGCCCCGAGGCAGATCCATCACTGCTGTCCAACCACGTCCTCCATGGTTCTCCAACCGGGCTAAGGAATGCGGCAGCGACGTATTCAAGCTGCTTCGACAAGCCACAGTGGTACCCACTGAACCTCGTAATGAGGAATCTGAAGACCATGACTCAGATCGATCTGACTGGTCATGCAGTAACAACGACTTTGACCCCCGGTTCATCGGAGTGATCATCCGCAACCTCAATGAGGAAGACACCAAGCAGGAAGAGTCGGCCAGTGCCAATAGTGACACCGGCAATCTTAGGATCGATCCATCCAACCTCACCATCCCCATCAAGTACCATTGGTTCCTCAACAGCTGTGACCAAATCCTTCTCGAGTACAATGAGTCAAAAGGAGGAGGATGACAACAGCCTCTCGCATCTACGCAAATGCTACATGAACACTGCCGATCGCAACCCCCACCGGGAGGAGAATGGGAGGTGCACCCCAGGTCTATCTCCTGGTGGCAACATCGACTATGAAGTTCCCTACGAAACCAGCCATGAAGCTCGAGCTCGATTGCTCAGCCACAACAATATGCTAGCAGAGGAAAATAGGTGCAATACCCTAAATTTTGCTTCTTTTAAAGTTGATATAAATTGATTTAATTTTGTATTTTTGTGCTCATAAAAACATAGGTAAATAAAATTCTTCATTAAATTAAAATTTATCATAAGGCTTAGCAACATTTCCTTGCATTCATACTAGTGCATATGGTTTACTGTGATGGGTGGTTTTGACCAAAACTCAAAATGATTCAAATTCCTTTTGAAAATGGCTTTGAAAAATTATAAAGGAAAAAGAAAAGGAAAACCTCTCCGGTCTCATTTCGGTCTTCTCTAGCCCACTCCCTCAGTTTCCACCGCAGGCCTAGTGTGCCCTTCTCAGTTTTCCTCAGCCCCAGTGGCCATGGGCCGGCCTAGTAGCGAGCGGAAGCCCGCGTGCAGCCTCTCCCCTCTCTCTGTTCGTTTGTCTGACGTCTTGGCTCCGCGCCTCTGTCTCACTGACCAGTGGGCCCCAGCTATCAGCCTCACCCCTCCCCTTCCATTCTCCAACCTTGGGCGCTTTCCATTTATGGAACTCGACAGCTTCCTTTCAGGGACGAGTTTGATCTCGACTCGATCTCTACCATCCATCCATGGCGCCAGCTCTGGGCTATGAAAGCTGAGCCCTCGTGTCGATCTGCCTCCATCACGTCCCCTTCGCAGTAGCCGTCTCGCCCTAGGGCATCACCACCGCCCGAAACCCTAGCACCGCCGCCTTTGCCTCAATCCGGGCCGGCGCTGTTTCTGTGACGTCGTGGGCCCTTTGCCTCTCTACGAAAGGTGGTAAGGAGACTGCCATCACCGGCCATGCCCTCTCTGCCCTCTCTGCTCCATGCCGTCGCTCCTAACCCCGATCCCTCTGCCAAGTTCGCCATCTCCTCCTCCCTCTTCTATGTTTTTCCATTGACCAGTGATGCTCGGAGTCACCGTTTTGACAAAAACCGGTGAGGTCTGGCCATGGTGTCGCCGTCCTAGCTTGATGTCATCGACCGCCATCTCCCTCCTTTTCCTTCCACCGTCTGGATCACGATCTACAGCTCAGATTCCCTCAAAAAAAAGATCTACAGCTCAGATCACTGGTTGACCCGGTCAATACTAGTGGAGCATCTCCAGCAGGGTATTACCTAAAACAGTCCCCCACTTATTTATTTAGGTAGCCACCAATTTTGATACTACTCATATTTCGTTGTTTTCTCTAACAACATTACTTAAAATAGACCCACAAATCCATCCTAGTAGAGGATGACATGTGGGGCCCACATGTCATCCTCTATCAGCTTCTTCCCTGCATGCACGGAGCAGAGCCAACATGGGTAAAGTCGGCCGTGCTCGGGGAAGGGCGGATGCCGACGGGGAGGGGCGCGCCTAGGGAAGTGCAAATGGCGACGGGGAGGGGCATGCCGCACCCGGGGAAGCGGCCACCGGGATCGGGAGCCAGAGGGAGAAGACGCAGCGTCGGTGGGGAGAGGAGAGGCAGCCAACTGTTGACGGTAGTTAACTATCAATTTTAACCGTCAACTCGACCAAGAAAATGCTATAAAAAGAATCACCAACACAGACTAGGGGTTTAATTGACAGAATTTCACTAGTTTTGGTGAATCTGTGTTTTATAGGGATTAAACAGGAAAATAACTAAAGATGACCCACATGTCAGATTTACATAGAGATAAAAAGCTACGTATACAAAAGAAGAATCTAGAAGACACCAGAATGGATTGGACCGAAGGAGGGGCCCACCTGTCACCAGGGCAGGGCGGCCGCCCTAGCCCCTAGGGCGCCTGCCCTGGTGTCCCCACCTTTCAGCCTCTGCTTGCTAGGTCGGTTTTCCACCGCCATTGATGTCCAATCTCAATCGTTGATTCAAGTCAGTTTGATCCAATGGCTGACGTTCATCCAAAGGGCTATATAAGGAAGGTCCCTGGCCCCTGGGTCAGATCAATCTTCAATTCATAATTCATTATTTCTAGTCAGGATCAGCCTGAGAGGACTCCCTTAAATGGATCTCCTCTCTAAAGCCTAGCATTTAAGAGAGTTTAGCTTTATAGTCTCTATGTTAGATTAGAGTTATTCTTTAGATTAAGAGAGATAGAGTGGAGGAAAGAGTTGGAGGAAGCCTGGCCTGTCGGTGTCTCCTCTCCGGCTTGTACCTACGGGATCAAGTCTCCTTAACACGGGGCTTGCTTATGAGATTCTTTGGTAATTCAACTTCTAGTATTAGTAAACACATTGTTATTATTATTCTTTGGTTTGCGAGTTTACTTTATTCTCTTCACGTAGAGTTTAGAGTATTCATCCGTAGTGTAAGCGTGGTGCTTGGACTCGGGTACTCGTAGATATCTCCTAACTGTCCGGATCAGTGGTAGATCGTGGGGGTGACTCATATAGGCTCATTGATCCTTCGGAGCCTCCTCCCGTCAGTAGGTTTGGTAGGACCTGTGTGCTAGGGTTAAGCATCATCTATGGTGTCTTCTCTCTAAGTACGTTCCTATTAGAATAGTGATTGCATAGCTTGCCAAAGGTTAGAATTAGGGTGCCATAGTAGTCTTCTCTATATCCCTTATATCTCAGACCTTGTTTGCAGCTCAGGGGTTTAGCATAGACTTGGTTAGTCATCGCACGTTTTCTTCTTGCGGATAAATAAATAATGATACTCTGAAAATATCTCCCGGGTGAAGTGCTCACCGATATCCGTGCGCTTACAGATTATTTCTCTTTAATTCTTCTGTGTGCGTAATAAATATCAATACCAGCTTGGTGCTCAACAGTGGCCACCGCGCCCGCTACCTGCCGTGCCAAGGGCAGCGGGATCTGGGCTAGCCGGGGCGGAGGATGCACCACCAGTGTCTGGGCGAGCGCCGGTGGCTGGCCGGCGGACACGTTGAAGGAAGAAGCGGCCGTGGGAAGGATGAAGCAACCGCGGCGGACGAGTCGCAGGTTGCGGCGGGTGAGCAGGGGAAGAGACACGTGGTCCAGAATTTGGGTAGGCGAGTAGGGGACCAACAGGAATGGGTAGTGGGAGAGGAAAGATAGGAGGCCAACAAATTTTAGAGTCTAGTAGGGGACTGCTAGAGTTGATTTTTTTGACCTCAACTACCTAAATTGAGAGTAAGGGTCAAGTGGGGGATGCTGCTAGAGTTGCTCTAACAAATCCTATTGCTAAACTCAAATGACGATAGCCTTTTCTAGAACACATGAATAATATGTCACAATGTGATAGTATACACTGAATAATTATGGCATGAACTATATATGAGGGAAACGAACAGTCGTGTCGTACTTTTAGGAAGGACGTCGAGAAATACTAACTGATGGTTTATTTAGTAGCTATATATTCCATCACGGCCAAGACTAGTAGCATAACTGGTCACAAATCCCATGACACAGGTGCATGAGAATCAGAAGAACACACTCCTACGCGTGTAGTACTTCTTTCTCTTCACGCAGCAGGTTAGCTACTTCAGCGTTTCACGGCTCAGGCATCAGACCAAGTGACCTTGACCTCACCGATTTTATCATTGAGTCCCAGCGCCTTCCACACCGCCGGCGACCCGTCGACGACGTTGGGAGGACACGGCGGTTCAAAGTTGTGCTCCTCATCGCATCCGTTCACCGAGTCGCACTCGTCGACGACCTTGGCCAGCACGGAGCGGCCGTTACTGGCGGTGACCCGGACCATCTTGCCACACCGTTTCGTGCCGTCGAGCCGCAGCCACCCGGAGGACAGCGCGACCACCTTCTCGTCGTCCCCGTGGAACCGGTTGTCACACTCGGACGGGCCACCGCCGTCCTGGCCCTTCCTGAAGCTGTTCACCGTCAGGATCGCCGGCGTCTTGGCGGACACTGGGGGCGAGCACCGGAACTGCGGGTAGCTTTCGCCTGCTTGGCAGCACTCCGAGTCGTGGATCCTCTTGCAGTTTCCGGCCTTGCCGTGGAGGACGCCGCTGGCTTTGCAGGTGCCCGTGGCTGCTGACCCCGGCTTGTGATGCTTTTTGGCTTCGGAGACGTGAGCGTTGAGGAGCAGGACCTGCAAGAGGGCAAGCAACACTAGCAGCTTCATGCTGGCCATGCTTGGTTGCTAGCTGCTGTGCTGAATTAACTCTTATTGCACTGGACACTCTTGCTGGTGAGTGGTGATTGTAGTCTATGGGACCTGGTTGCTTTATATAGAGCTCAAGGAATCTGCTATGGCGTTCGTTTTAACCGTAAGCGTTAACACAGCCCGATTAATTCCTTGGTTTTGCATCCCCCTATGTTGTTTGATTGGTTGGTTTACAGTAGACTGTGACTCCTATAACGAACAACTTTTTTGTTGCAAGCAATCACGTCCCTTGTCTTGTTCTGAATGTCCGAGTGAATGAGATTCCAAGGTATATACACTTTGATCGCTCGAGACAAGTGAATCCAAGTACCGTCTCTTATCCGTGCGACGATGTAGGAGTCCAAGTTTGCCCATTTGTCTGCTCCCCCAGCTCCTTCGGTGACCCGTTTCCAATTTTGGCCTGCGCCAGCTGTCCCAAGTGTGTGTGTGTGCTGTGAAAGTCTCTATGCCAGTCAGTGTATGGCGTGCCAATTGACCAAAGGTAATTACCTCGCTTTAAGGTTCAGCGTTTTGGAGTTTACCAGAGAGAGCGAGAGGCAAGCGATCAGGGGCGGCAAAAATTATTTGAGAAAAAAATATGGCGTTCGTTTTAACTGGAAGCCTTAACACTCTTCTTTGGTTTTGCATTCCCCTACGTTGTTTGATTGGTTGGTTTACAGTAGACTGTGATTTTGGGCGGTGAAAAACTATACGTACTTTGAACGCTCGTGTATTGGTCAAGGCTATATTTTTTTCTTGTCTGTGCATGAGGAATATTATTGTTGAAACATAATGAACAATTTTTGTGTGTATGTGTCGTTTGTGCATATTTGTGAACTCCATTTGTTGTTCGTCCGAATTCTGACTCGAGTATGCACGTTGTTTCATCCGCAAACAGAGATGAAGTTGCAGGTGCCGTACACACACAAAACTGGTGCATTGAACAATATTGTTCAACACATCTAATTGAAATCGCGTAGAAGCTTTCATAGTGTTGCAAGCAATCACGTCCCTTGTCTTTGTCCGAATGTCCGATGTGAATGAGATTCCAAGGAAGACATGTGAATCCAAGTACCGTCTCTTATCCGTGCTGTTGTGCGAGGATCTAAGGAATCCAAGTTAGCTCATTTGTCTTCTCCCCCAGCTCCTTCGGTGACCCGTTTCCAATTTTGGCCTGCGCCAGCTGCCCCAAGTGTTCTCTTTGTTTTTTGCTGTGGAAGTCTCTATGGCGTACCGATTAACCTAGGTAATTACCTCGCTTTAAGGTTCAGCGGTTTGGAGTTTGCCAGAGAGAGCGAGAGGCAACCGATCAGGGGCTGCAAAAATTATTTGAGAAAAAAATATGGCGTGGGCAAAAATGCGTGGAGGAGATCTCGAGTAGCCTGGTCGGTAACCCTGTTGGTTTTTGCGGTTTCTGGTTTGCTTCCAAATCAACCCAAGATAAATATGCAGGTGCGGTGGGCTGGTTTCCATCAGACATCGACGGTTTTGATTAGTTTATTGTGTTGGGTTGGTTATCCGGTTTGAATGGTTAACACGGGTTGACAGCTAAAACTCCTGGCTTGGCAACTGAACTCAGATGAAGTGGCCTCGTCTATCGGTTCAATCCATGGGCCGTATTGCTTGCTTTGTTTTCTATTGCAGCGATTCAGGCACGTGCATGAAGCTTCTGAACCAAACTGAAGACAGCACAGGCACGCAGACGCCTGAGCTTACCGGCCACCACCTCTCGCGCCCACCACTGCCACGCTCGCACCCGCCGCTGCCATGCAGTGGCGAATCTATGATTTTTCCTCAGGGTATGCTGTTCAAAAAAATTTATATACAATTTGGTAAATCTATTTTAATAATTCGGTAAAAAATGGTACAATTTGCACTATGATTCGATAACAATTTGGTAAATAGTTCAAAAGCATACCGATAGTTCAAAATATAGGCATAAAAGAGTACAAGAAACTAACAATGCTATTTATCTGACCTTTAACAATCTATATTCTTTGAATTGCATCTTGATCATTAACGGGATAATTTAGAATGTGTTGTCTTTCACCTGAATCTTGTGGAAGATGACTGATGTCATAAACTGGTGGAGGTGGCGGTGGCTGGTCTTCATTAACGACTAGTATTTGCATCTTGATTATTAACGACATAGTATTTTCCGTTTCCTCCATTACCCTGTCTTGAGAGTTGAGACTACTCTATTTTGACATGCGATTGTTGAAGACTCACATGACTATGGAAAGACGAAGAGTAAAGATTGAATCTCACCTCAAAGCCTCCGCCGCCGCTGCCGGTGTGGCCGTGCGTTCAGTTTGGCCGAGTGGCCATCTGGGGCTCGTGCGCCGTATTGGTGATTTTCGATCCGACTGCCGCGGTGTCGCCTGTCAGGTGGACTCACGTATATATATATATATATATATATATATATATATATATATATATATATATATATATATATATATATATATATATATATATATATATGTATATATATATATATATATATATATAGGGAGAGTATACTCTATAGCTAGATACAAAATAAGTTATTTTGTAGCCATCTCTATTTACGATAATTTTATATACTAATTTACGACAATGTCAGTATATATTTACGATAGTTGAATTACTATAATACATGGAGATATTTACCATAATGTTATAGTAAATCGCATAGTAAGGAATTACTATAATCTCGTAAATTAGCATAGCAATTATCGTAACTCAAAGTGGTTACAGAATAAGTTATTTTGTAGCCAGCTGTAGGGTAATAGTTCTATATATATATATATATATATATATATATATATATATATATATATATATATATATATATATATATATGCTATTAGGAGCTTAGGGCTTTTAATAGTTATTAGAAGCCCTAGTCCAAGTTATAACCATGGTGGAACCAGCTACCCAGACCAGTCCAATAGGTCAGACCAAGCGCACCCCTTCCCTGAGCAAGATGTGGGACCCACACAGCCTTCTGGGTTCAAATACCGCACCCTCTCCCTCACGGCTGTGTTAGGATTAAAAAAGAAAGAAAAAATACCCTCCTCTCTCTCATCTTCCAGACGCCCGATGGCGCACCCTCCCCCGACGGCGCTCCTCCCTCGCCGGCGACGACGGCGCTCTCTCTCCCGGCGCCCCTCCCTCTCCCGGCGGCGCTCCTCCCTCGCCAGCGGCGCTCTCGCCAACGTGGCGTCCCTCCCCACTCCCCAGCAGCCTCCTCGTCGCCCTCTACGTTCGGCTGCAGCTCATCCTCTTCCTCACCGGCAGTGTCGATGGCGTCCCCTCCCTTAGCAGATCCGGCGGCGACGGACGCGCCCGCCACGGTGGGGCCCTTGGGTGACGGTGAGGACGGACATGTCGTGCACCTCCTGCCGCATCTCCTCCCTCGTGTGAACTCGCTTCGTTCGGATGCGGTCCGGCGGCAGTGCGGCTCGCCCTGCGTGCGCGACGCTCCCTGTCGGCGACGCGGCCCAGCTCGTTCAGATGGCTGCCCCAGCGGCGGAGCGACTCGCCTCGCATGGATACCGGCCCTGATGGCGTCGACGCGGCCCGCCTCGCTCTGATGGCGTCCCCCTGCAGCGAAGCGGCAAGCCAAAGCCGGTGGAGGAGGTTGGTCGCCTCGCGCTCGAGGAGCCTGCAGCTTGTGGCACAGGGCCCTTGCGATTTTCCGGCTGCGTAGCTCCACCGCTCATGTCCCAGACAACAAGCAACTTCGACAGCAGATCCTGGGAGCACACAGTAGCGGTTGGATTAGGCCTTGTAATTTCACTATATAAAAAGAAGATTCCCCATCACATCAAAATGTCGGCACATGCATTGAATACTAAATATAGATGAAATCAAAAACTAATTGCATAGTTTTATTGTACTTTACGAGACGAATATTTTGAGCCTAATTAATCAATGTTTGGACAATTATTACCAAATAAAAACAAAAGTGCTACAGTGTAGCACAGTAAATTAGGAACACCCGATTTGGGCATCTAAACGAGGCCTTACTTGAGGTGTGTGTGGTGGGTATGTCTTTTCAAGTTGAAAGGTGCTGAGATTTCATGTTTGGATGAGATTTCTTCTCCTATCCCATCCCGTATTCAAGTCTGACGATGAATGAATACCGATGTTGATATTTTGTATTTTTTTAGTTGGTGATAACATCTTGCAGGGATGAACAGGTCTACAAGAGTGAACGTGCAGGCATTTCTTTTTTCTCTTTTTATTCTATGAGAATAAGGTTGATTTTCTTTTTCAATACATAGAAATTAAAACTTTTTTCTAAAATTATTAAATCGTTGGATGCATAAAATTTGAAGTATTTTGGCATAAAAATCACAATAGCAAGACGAGTTTCAGTCTCTTTTTTTGGCTGTGATTTTTCTATGCTATGACTTTCGGCTAGTGATTATCGATGGCTGCAAGAACAACACACAAATTCGAAAAAAAAACTATGATTTTTCCAGATAAGTAGCATTGATTTTGCATTAATTTAGTTGGCTTTAATTTCATGAATAGGTTTCTGCACCTGCTAAAACAAGTTTTTATGTCTTTCTCGCCGTTGTAAGGTCTCTGCGCCTGCTAAAATATGTTTCTATGCCTCATGTTGTTATTACTGTTTTTATGTTTTTTCTTTTGATATGATGTGCTATGAAATTGAAGCCTTAATTTGTGGTCATGGGGTATGTATTCTATACATTGTTGGAACAAATTTCTATATATTATTAGAGCACATTTCTATATATTGTTGGAGCAGTTATTGGAGTAATAGCTTGTATGATTCTTGTGACGTGTTATTAGCTTGTTCAAATTATTCATGCTTTTTAATTCGTTGCTTTTGGGTCCCTATGCTAGTATGCATAAGTTTTTATGCTTGTCGATGGTTGCGAAAACAACACAAATTTGACCAAAAAGTTGTGATTTTTCTAGATTTTTTGCTATGATTTTTTTGCATTAATGTAGCTAATATTAGTTTCATGAATAGGTTTTTGCACCTGCTAAAACATGTTTCTATACATTTCTATACATTTCTATTTAACGTTAGAACACATTTCTATACATTTCTATTTAATGTTGGAACATATTTCTATACATTGTAGGAACTATTATTTATGCTTCTACTTTGTTGCCTTTGGTCCTCTATACTTGTATGCATAAGTTTCTATGCTTGTTGGCTGCGTGGACAACACAAATTCGATAAAAAAAAGTTGTGATGTTTCCATATTTTTTGCCATGATTTTTGCATTCCTTTTTGTAAATCCCAATTTCAGATCAATTTCCATTGCTTTTTTATTCGGACCATTCCACTATAGGACAATCAACTAATCATTGTTTTGATCTTGTAGGAACTGGAGCAGCAAGAACAAGAGGAAGAAGATGGACACAATGGATGCATAAAAATTGAAATCTTATTTTTTGGGTGCATAGAAATTGAAATCTTATTTTTTTATGCATGGAAATAGACTTCTTTTCATCCAAGCTGAGACTTTTTCTACGCTTATCTTTGATATAGTGTGAATAAAATTAAAATATTAATTTTTGGGTGCATAGAAATTGAAATCTTAATTTCTTGGATGGATAGAAATAGACTTCTTTTTCTATGCTTTTAAATCTTGTGTTGTCTGCTACAGGAAATAATTAATGCTCGCCATTCTAATTCAATCATGTGCACGTAATTGATTTTTATGTTTTCAATAGTGTTGCTTGTGGCTAAATTTTTATGCATTTTTATGCACTTTCATCTGATTTTTGGCTGTAGGATTTCTATGCCTTGCTAGTGCCCCACGAAATGCCTAAACGAACACCAATGCAGGCAAGTAATGTTTTCTATGCATTTGATTTTGATTT
The DNA here is from genome assembly GCA_022457205.1 of Saccharum spontaneum. Taxonomy (NCBI): domain Eukaryota; kingdom Viridiplantae; phylum Streptophyta; class Magnoliopsida; order Poales; family Poaceae; genus Saccharum; species Saccharum spontaneum. The sequence continues at coordinate 32,921,364 of CM039580.1, read as the reverse complement.
TTATACTTGAAAGTAATCAATTTTGAATTGTGCATGTTTCTCTGATCCTTCACCAGTGTTTTAATGCCTTTTCATGCGTACAAGGTGATTCGGACCTGTATGGGTTTTTATATGAGTTTTTATGCATATCAAACATGGCAAGTGAATAGCTTTAAAATTACCCATTGTTTGTGAACGGTATGAGATAATATTTTTTATGACAAATGATTTCTACGTAATCTTGCTTGTATTTCCATACTTATTGAACGTAGGTGTTATTTTTAAATTGTGGACAAAAAACGTAGTACAGCTTGCTGGAATGCTGAGTTGCTCGAAGTTCATCGACCTATTCGACAGCTGGAATCGGAATGCAGACAGATCATCCAAGTATACTTTATTTCACACACTGACACACCCCGCCAACTCCATATAAAAGAGACCTTGTAAATCCGTTACCTGTCACTGGGTATTTCCGATCCGTTTGTTTGTGATCAACGTTGTACTCATTGGGGATTCGATTAACACATGGCAAAGGTTCAGGTCCAATAATAAAGATGATCGGCAATAAACCAAAGTCTTGGAGCTTGCTGTCGTGGCGATTCCATCTCTGCCTGGAGGCTTCTTGTAGCAACACTGCAAGAAGACCAGTAAACAACAAGGTCTCGCTAGCCAATTCAAATGTTTACTTCAATTCTTGAACAGTTTCTTAGGACTTTCGGATCTCTACAACTAATGGTTAGCTTTTTCTAAAAAGAAAACTAATATTTAGCAGCTAAAAATTAGCTGACAATCTATTTGGATTCTCAACTAATAAAACACGAGTAAAATTAACAGAGCACAGCAGAGGAAAAAAAATCATAAAAGGTGGTGGTTCGATGGAGAGCAAGCAAAGGACGGAGCGAGCCACCCTCCGCGTACAGACCGTCCGGATTTACGATCGTGACCGTCACACCGGATAACCTGCAGTGAGCCGAAGATGTCGGATCCAGTCTCTGCGATGCTCTGCGCCCCGCCGAGCCAGCACCTTTGCCCCCAAGCTTGGGATGACGTGGGCCACCGCTACGAGGCCCGGCGACGAGTAGCTGGCCGTGCACGTCGTTAAGCAGGTCGCGTCCAGCGAAATGCCCCGGTATGGTACTAAACCAAACTGCTGCGATCGATGAGCTTGTGCAGGCGAGAAACTCGTCGAGTCACCGCGTCGGAGACGGTGCTAATTAAGCAGCTGTCGTCACGCGCACGGTCCGCGCCGCAGTTCGATGGGATGCGGCGGCGGTTCCGCACGAGCTGTCCCCGCGCGCGTACACGTGTTGCGCGGAGTCGTCGTGCGTGCGCCGTACGCGAAGGCATACGCTGGTCGTGCGGGGGCTGCTGAAGCCGGCCGCGTGGCAATCGAGGAGGGCGCTCGGTTCGCCGGAGCCTGACTGGTTCTCTGCGGCGTGCGGCACCGCGGCGTCACGAGCGGCGGCCGCCCGGCCGCCCGCGTACTCCGTCACGCGGGTTCGATGGGCTAGCTTCGATCAGCGCCCGCACGGCCCGAGGGCACGACGCCGTGCCATGTGCATGCGTCCACGGACTTCATGCATGGCCGGATACGGAAGACGTTTGCACAGGTTGCAAAAGTTGCGTCTCCAGATTTGCTTACAAAATATGATTTTGCGTATGCCAGAACTGTTTGATTTGTGTTGGTTCATCTGCTTATGCTGGTCAGGCTAGCTATATCCAGATCGACACACAGCAAATATTACTAGCACAAACGTACGTGACAAACGTACGTGCACACGTCAATGTTCTTCGTTGACACATTTCTGCAAGTGTACAATAAAGTATCGATCAATCAGTAGCCCTAGAAGCAAAGAAGGTTATATATTGCTGTCCTGGAGAAAAACGACACATGTCTCCAGCCTTCCTCTTCCACCAAATTTCCAGAAAACACAACCAATCTGGACGAAGTCTGTCCATTTGCCTGACCGAGCATACTACATCACCTTCTTCAATCGTTTGGGAAAATTCTCTGCTTCTCTGCTTTGGAAAAGTCTCATCTCATCTTGTCTCCCTGTTATGCGCCCTTTTTAATGTAGCTTAAGCGGACCATTAGTAGCCAATCCCAGAGCAAGAAAGTGCACAGCTGTACACCGACGGCGGCACAAGAATGGAGCTAAACCTGCGAGGGGGGCGGGTCGACCCAGCTGCGAATGCGCTCCGCCCCTGAAAATCTGGAAAGGGTCGGAGCGGATCGACCCCAAACCAAAGAGGATAGGATAGGTTCACCAGGCCATCGACCCTGGGTCGATCCGAACCGAACCTCCATAACGGTGACGTTCGTGGCGATGCCCATGCTCAGGTTCGGCCAGGCTCCCAAGCTCCGCGGCATCACCGTCGTCACGGGATAGCCGCTCAACGTGCCCGCGGCGGCCTTCGCCGCCGGCTCCGAGATGGACTCTCGCACCGCCATGACCCGCCTGCCGCCGCCGGCATACCAGGCGCTGCACGCCGCGTTCCGGCCTGGCGGCCCCAAAAGGGAGCCTCGACACCTGCTATGACTTCGCCGGCGTCCTCGTCGTCACGGCGCCGAGGGTCGCGCTGGTGTTCGTCCAGAACACTGCCGCAGGGCTGGACCCCATGGGGATCCTGCTCGATGACTTCCTAGCTCTCCTTCGTGCCCAACAGCGACGACCGCACTCCGTAGACCATCGGCAACGTGCAGCAGCAGACCGTCGAGGTGCTCTACGACGTCGGCGGCGGTTCCATGGGCTTCCGCCGTGGCGCGTGCTCATTCAACTCAACTACGTGCTGCAGGTGCAGGCAGGGGGCCGGCGGCCTATACCATGCATGGCCCGCTAGCTAGTTTCTGGTTCATTTGAATTTTATTAGTGGCATAGCAAGTAACATGGAGAGAGTCATTTGGTAGAAGCCCAAGACCCTACCTGGACTGATCAGCGATTCGGCTTTGGCAGCTTCCTGTTGTTTCAGCTCTGGTAGCTTCTGGTTCTGGGTGCTTGAATTAAAGGTGCGGTTCACCCCGCGGGTCACAGGGGCGAACGGAAGGAGAGGGGCAGTTCGACCCTAACCCTGCCAACGATTGCAACGGGGCGACGGGTCAGCAAAAGGGTCGCTCCGACCCACACCATTTGCAGCTTGAAATGGAGCTTCGTGTCGCCGCGGTCGCTTCCCTCCTGGTCCTGGCTGCGGCGGCCGCCACGGCCAGCGCCGTCACGTTCGACGCGACGAATACCGCGTCTAACACCCCCGGCGGCGAACAGTTCGACCAGGCCGTTGGCCTCGACTATGCGAAGCAGGTCCTCTCTGACGCGTCCACCTTCGTCTGGAACACCTTCGACCAGCCCAGCCCCGGCGACTGCAAGCCCGTCGACGCGGTCACCCTCGTCGTCGAGGACATCGGCGGTGCGGCCTTCACCGTCAGCAGTGGCGTCTCCAATCTACTTGCATCCATGCATCAGTACGTCGGCGGCAACGACTCCGGCGACGTCAAGACAGAGGTACGTAGCGCCCGACTCTGTCTCCAGTCTACTTGCATCCATGCATCACGATTCACGAGACGTCTCTGTTTCCAAATGAACATCTCGGTGGCCTGCTAGGTGACCGGGGTGCTGTACCGCGACGTGGTGCACGTGTGGCAGTGGGGGTTGCAAGACTACGGGGCGCATCCGCGGGGATCTTCGAGGGCATCGCCGATTATGTGCGGCTCAAGGCAGGGTATGCACCAGGGCACTGGGTGCAGCCGGGGCAGGGAGACAGTTGGGATCAGGGGTACGACGTCACGGCAAGGTTCCTGGACTAGTGTGACTCGCTCGAGCCGGGCTTCGTGGCCTTGCTCAACGCCAAGCTAAAGGACGGCTACGACGAAGACTATTTCCTGCAGATTCTGGGCAAAACGTGCAGGCCTGCAGCTGTGGCTGGATAACAAGGCTAAGTACGGGAGCTGATCAAAAGTCCTGTGTTGGCACCACTTCTCAGCAGCTTATATGAGAAGAAGAAAAAAAAAGCGGCAAACGCCAATATCTAGCATGATATCAAGATTGAATAAGGTGCTTGTTGAATGCCTTCCGTAACTCTTACTCAACGCTACCACAAAACACTGTTTTTTTATAAGGAAAGATTTTATTAAATTCCAAGACAATTACATCAAACACAGAGGCTGAGCCAAAAATTTGACATAGGAGGACTATTGTAAACAAGACAACAACAAACAATGAAGAGATACACACACACACTGGCTCCACTTTAGGTCTTTAACAACGATAACAACTACAATACACAATCAATTTTGGATATGAAGATAAAATATACGTTAATAATCAACCTCCAAGAGCAGTGCACCACATCGATTAGTTTAATATATGCATGAGGGTATCTAAATTGACGTAAAGTATATTACTTAGAGGAGGTACTCTATTCAAACAGCAATATTAGGAGGTGTTTGGCCCCTACCCCTTCCCTCCGCCTCTGATCAAACTGATACAGCCATCATTAAAGCAGTATCAGCCTCTAAATATATGGACACACATGGCTATACAACAAACACTATAGTAGGAATCAATCCGAACACCAAATTGCCACCCTGGCCACTTGTGTCAATTGGTGGCATACCATTAAAACTAAACCTCGGGAGGCCAGGTTCTATAATATAGCCCAACTACCAAGCTAGTGGATAGATGAAACAATAACCTGCTAAGGAGAAGAAACATGTTTCTTTGAAGTACCAAATCATTCTTGCATAGCCACAATGACCAACAAATGTTTGCTGCAACTAGCAAGTGAAGGACCGAAATAGGCGACTACAGGGGGTGAATGGGAGCCATTCAAAATTTCTTCTAAAATGGCCGTTGTCCCAAACAACCCATCAAAACTCCAAAACTCACAAATGAGATACTCTCTATCCAACCGGTGGTTGGATGTTCTCGGTGATGACCAACGAACACAGCGGAGTACACACAACGGTAGAAAAAAACTCTCTACATCGAAACCTGAAAACAAAGCTCTCAACTCCAATTGAGATGAAGCAAGAGCTCGACTCAAAATCCTCAAGACCAACTGGTGGTCTAAGGACCGAGAAAAGTTCCTGGATACCACTGAAATCCTATGGAACAAACAGGAATCAAAATGGAGAGGCGGAGCACAAAAACACCGAGAATGAGCACCTGCTCTTGGCAAAGTCAGCCTAGCTGAGTGGTGAAGCCGGCCTGGTCAGGTTGAATAGTGCACATCAGGCACCAAAGTTGGCCTGACCGGCCTTAGGTGTCAGCCTAACCGGGATGTCGGCTTGACCGGGATGCTAGGTCAGCCTGACCGGGTTCGTCTGTTCACAACCTCGAAAACTTTCTCAAGACTACCATCCCATCGGAACCAGGTTTGGGTTTTGGTACCACCTCCTTAAGACTGCCATCTGTTGATGGTCGCTAACATCAATTATAAACCGTCAACATAACCTGCAGATATATTTAATTCCATCACCAAACATAGGTATAGGGGTTTAAACTAATCAATTCCACGAGCATTGGTGAATATTTGTATGCAAGAGGATTTATCCAGAAAACAACCATGGGACCACTATCATACACCCCAAACAAGCAAATCAACGGCAACAAGTGACTCAACTCGCGAAAACTACGAAAGACAACTCTAGAAGGTTTGAGAGACACCACGTCGAAGCGTGGGCCAATTGGGCACCATAGTGGGACGGCCGGCCCACTAGGTAGGCCGTTTGGCCCAGTGGGGGCCCACTCGCCGTCCGCTGCCTTGCACTCCTTCCTATGATTTACACCGTTGATTCTAAGGCGGTTTTAGGTCGGTTTATCCACTGTGGTCGAGAGAGGTGATGCGGATCGATGATGTGGCAGTTCCTTACCCTCTACTCCATCTCCCCTATATATACCAGCCCCTATCCCCTCCCTGGAGCTATCCCTGAACCCCTAATTCATATTCATCTCTTCAGATCGAGACACAACACCAGGAGAATTAGGGTTAGACTCTCAAATGTAGTAGATTAGTTCTAGTTAAGAGTTAGGGAGAGTTGAGCCATGCTTAGATTCTGGAGAAATCTTCGGAGGTCTGGTATATCTTTGTATCATACCTTTGCAAGATTTATGCTTTAATATATTTATCTTCTCTATTTACTTTTATACCTTACATGTGTATGGTTGAAAGCTCAAGTTTGGTTTTGGTAATTAATGACACCAAGTTGCTAATGCTATTGTATCAACTGTGATTAAGCTAGGCATAAGCATCATGTGATGGAGGTGGAAATGGCATGGAGAGATGGCCACAAGACCACATGATTTGGTGCATGAAATGATGAGCAAGATCATGAAGTAATGCACATAAAATGATGGACATGATGTTCAAGTGGAGGAGAAGGATCTAAGAGCGCAAGGCAAAGGTATAACCATAGGGTTTTCCTTTTGCCGGTCTAAGATGATTAGAGAAGTGATTGACCGGGTTTAGGATACATAGCCGACTATCAAGAGGGACAATCATGGTTAGCTCGGGAATCAAGTGCCACTAGATCAATGTCTTGAGCATATGCATTAGGATCTAGTAGAGAGCTAACATAACGCCTTGAAAAATGTTTGTGAAATGCTAACACACATGCACATGATGGTGTACACTTGGTGGTGTTAGCACATTTACGAAGGCGGTGGAGTTTGAGCGGTAGAAAGGGGTTTGGGTTTCTACAGCGCCGGAGGGGTTTGGGTTTGAGCGGTGGAGTTTCAGCATTTTTTGGGGAAGTGAAACGCCTATTTTCTACTGTGCCGGAGGCGGAGAAACGGAGGCGTAAGTCCGGTGTGTTTCTCACTGAAAAACAGTGATCGGACGCTGGACCGGACGCGGTCCAGGGTGGACCTGCGCGTCCGGTCAGCTCAAGTCGAGGGCAGAGGCGCAGTGCGCCTAGGGTTTGTGACCGGACGCTGGTTTGGCCTGACTAGCGCGTCCGATCAGTTCACCTGGGCGCAGAGGAAAGGTGCACGCAGAACGCGCGACCGGCGCGTCCGTTGGTCCCTGGGACCGGCGCGTCCGGTTAGTAACGCGACACGATCAGACGCGGTGGCGCGTCCGGTCACGGTGGGAGCTCTCTGGACTCTGACCGGACGCCGGGTGCAGCGCGTCCAGTGAAACAGTGAAGCACATCCGGTCATGGCAACGGCTCTCTCTGACGCGCGTGGTTACTGTTTTTCCTGTAGTGACCGGACGCATCCGGTCACCCTGACCGGTGCGTCCGGTCATCACGTTTTTCACCGCGTCATCCGGTAACGGCTAGCTGCGTACCCCTTTGCTATAAATAGAAGTTGGCCGGGGTTTGGGGGCAACTCTTGCATATTTTGAGATCTTGAGACATCCTTTGAGCTAGAGAACAACACCTCCACTCATCTCTTTGCTTGGATTGCACATCTTGAGTGAGATTGAGTGAGATTCAAGTGCATTACTTGAGAGTTGCATTCTAGAGGCACTTGATCTTCGAGTTGCTGCGGATTTCTTGTTACTCTTCCGTGTTTCCCGACGCGGTAGAAGGCTTGGAGCAGCGGAGGTGATTGAGCTCGCAATTGGAGATTGTTGGAGCCCTCACCAAGTGTTGTAAGGGGTTCTTGATCCTTCCCCGTGAGAGTTCGCAAATTGGATACTCTAGTGGAGCTCGTGGCTTGGAGGATCCCCATCTTGTGTGCGGTTGTGCGGCGCCCACCGAGGGCTCGACTCTTGATAGTCGATTAGCTCGCGAACCGACAAGTGGGTGTATCGCCACAACGAGGAGTAGCTTGCCGGGAAGCAGGTGAACCTCGGGATAAATTCTTGTGTCGTTCTCTTCCCGAGGATTTCTCTTGTGTGATTGATTGATTGGTTCTTCTCATCTCTACATGGCGGTATAATCACTCAAAGTTCTTCTCTCGCGTTACTCCTTGTTTCTAGCTTGTAGTTGTTGTTGTGTTTAGTGGATAGCCTTGTACTAGACTTGTGTAGGTGGCTTACCTAATTAGTTAGAGCTAGTGCTTTTTGCTTCGCCACCTTTTGTACTAACACGTGTGGTTAAGTAATTCTTGTAGAAGTTTTAATTAGGCTATTCACCCCCCCTCTAGCCTATTTGGACCTTACAATGGTTAGTGTCGGTGTAAGAAACGGCGGTCCTAGCACTAACGAGTAATGATTGTCTGTGCGTCGAGGGTCCGAATAGTGTGCAAGAAGAACACAGGCAATTTTATACTGGTTCGGGCCGAGAAATGCCTACGTCCAGTGGGGGAGGAGAGTTCTGTATTATCTTGCACCGAAGTGCTCGTAGTAGGGGTTACAAGCGAATGAGAGAGAGGGAGGGGCTCCCAAATCTCAAGGTGCGAGTGGAATGCGTGTGTGTGTGTGACCCTACTGGAGCCCTCATGAGGTCTAGGAGAGTCATGCGCTCGTGTAGTGTCTTGTGCTTGTGTGAGGGTTCCTCTTTCTTTTTTTTGCCTCCTTTAGAACGGTCCATGTATGCTCCTTTTATAGCCTCAAGGAGGTGCAGGGTTACAAGAGGTTGGTGTGAGATCCTTGCTGGAGAAGCAGCCCCGGGGCCTCGGGGGGCCTTATCTGGTGGTGACGTGGTCTGTACTATAGAGTCATGGTATCGGTACTTCTGGCACTGCTGCTACATGGCCAGGCATGCGTGCCACTGCTGAGGGAGTGGTTTCTATCTTTCAGTATTGTAGCGACGTGCCCCGTCATACCTGGTCCTGTAGCCGGCGTGGCGTATTTGTCCTTGTAGTTTGACTTGGCATAGAGGGCCAAGGCCTCGGGGGCGGAAAATGCGATGCGACCTCATCCTGATCGTGGGAATAGTGGTCCAGAGCAGTTATTCTGTACTCTGAGCACACACGAATTGTGTGTATAGTGCCGTCATGGGTGGCATAGTGGTCTGTAGCTCTTCCCCATGCTTGTTGCAGTCGAGGGCGTGGTGATTTGACCCCAGTCATTCCCGGCCTGTCCGGTTGGGCAGATGCGAGAACGTGGGTGACGTCACAGGAGGTCTCGAGCGCACCAATGGGAGAGCGGCGTTAGAGGTCAGTCTCAGGCGAGTCGGAGATGGACAATGCCGCCTCTGGGGCTCGGGCGAGGCAGTGATGTTGTCGGGGGTCATCCTGTGTCCAAGACCCTAGGGGCTGAGGCCTCGGGCGAGTCGGAGGTGTTCCGAGACCCCTCTACGTGATGCCTCGGATGAAGCGGGGATGTGGGCTGGTTTGCTCACACGCCTTGCTGGAGGCCTAGCAAGGGGAGATTTGGCCCATGGGTCTTCCTTTGTTGATTTTTTCCCTTAAAGGAGAGGTCGGGTGTTTGATTTGTGGTGGGCTTTTGCCCTAATTCGGGTACCCCTAATTGTGGTACCCGACAGTTAGTATAGTATTATACCTTGGCATGCATGGGATCTCCACTCGCATCGAGTGCTCTAGTTATAGTGCATATTTAGAGTAGTAATCGATAGAATAGATGATGTGTCTAGACTATAGAAGGTGAAGAACCAAAATAGGCGACCAAAGGGGTGAATGGGAGCCAATAAAAATTTCTTCTAAAATGGCCGTTGTCCCAAACAACCCACCAAAACTCTAGAATTCACAACTGAGATACTCTCTATCCAACCAGTGGTTGGATGTTCTCGGTGATGACCGACGAACGCAGCGGAGTACACACAACGAGGGGAAAACACTCTCTACATCGAAACCCAAAAACAAAGCTCTCAACTCCGATTGAGATGAAGCAAGAGCTCGACTCAAAATCCTCAAGACCAACTAGTGATCTAAGGACTAAAAAAAGTTCCTAGATACCACTGAAATCCTATGGAACAAACAAGAATCAAAATGGCAAAGCAGAGCACCAAAACACCAAAAATGAGCACCTGCTCTTGGAAAAGTTGGCCTAGCCGAGAGGTGAAGCCGGCCTGATTGGGTTCAACAGTGCACATTATCAGGCACCAAAGTCGACTTGACTGGCCTTATGGGTCAGCCTAACCGGGATGCTAGGTCAGCCTAACCGAGTTTGCCTATTCACTATAGGGATATGGGGATGCTACGCTAGCCGGAAAATAAAAAATTTTGACCCCATAAACCAGAAATTACTGCTAGTTATAGATCACGGGATTACCACTAGACGCGTAGGTGCAGCAGAAGCGACTTGATGTAGTCGTACGCGTCATAGCAGTGACGTGCAGTTGCGAGGTCGTCCTTTCGTTCGTCCCCTTCATGCGGTTCATCCTTGTGCTCCAGATGCAGCACCTCAGAGGTATCCACACGTACAGAGAGGAAGTGTTGCGCCTTCGGACTGCTAGGTCCACGAGAAGCAGCAGGCGCGGGCGTGGGATGGGGGCGGCGGCTGCCAAATGGCGTCTCTTAGCCCTAGCCGTGCCCACCCCTTGCTTATATAAGCGTCCTAATGAGCTCCCGAGTTGGAGGCCCATTAGTAACCCTAAGCCTTGTCTAATTTGGGTCCAACCCGAATCAGACTTCCAGCCCCTTAAGCGTGCGACCCTATGGGTTCACGCACACATAGAAATGGCCTGAGTACTCCTACTCGACCGATAGTTGACAGTGGCCTCTAGCAAGACGTGTCAAATCCTATGTATATGCAAAGATCATATCAAACGAACCGTCACAAACCACATACATGTTATTCCCTTGCCTCACGATATTTGGTCCAACTCATAAGTTAACACTTAACCCAAGCACGGCCATGCATTTCTTGATCCAATCATTCGAGTGGTCCAGTGATATCTCTCTCACATGGAGAGGGGCAAATTCCTTCTTGATTGTCTATGTCTCATAGCATGTTTCCCGACAAACCCGAAAACCACCTTTATAACTACCTAGTTACGGAGTAGCGTTTGACAGTCCCTAAGTAGGTCGTTTCACATCTTGAGTACATACGACAATCTCAGGTCTAAGGACATAACGTACATGATGTGTAAAGAGATAATAAGAACATCTCACTTTGGGTCAGTCCAGCCCCATGTCATACATGTGCCCACATTATTAGTTCGACATATCTATGTCTATGACTTGTGAAACATAGTCATCAACTAATACATGTGCTCATCTAATATTCATGTGTGTCCTCACACGAACTCCGATCAGGGACAACTTTAGAATAACCATATAAGTAAAAGAGTTTCACAAACAATTCACATAATTGCCAATTGATACAAGTTGTCTTTAATGGATATTCAATGAACACATAATATATCATGGATACAGTTGCAATATCATCATCTCTATGATTACCTCTAGGGCATATTCCCAACAGTCTCCCACTTGCACTAGAGTTAATCTCGAAGATATCTAATACACATATTGTCAAAGGATCTGCTACATTCAAATCTGTGTGTATCTTGCACATCTTAATCTCATCTCGATTAATGAACTCTTGAATGAGGTGAAATTTCCACACTACATGTTTGTTCTTCTGGTGATTCCTTGGCTCCTTAGCCTGCGCAATCGCCCCATTGTTGTCATAATGTAGATTCAATAGGCTGGACGCATTTGGAAACACACTAAGTTCTATGAGGAACCTCCTCATCCAAACACCTTCCTTTGCAGCTCTAGAAGCCGCAATGTACTTGGCCTCTGCTGTAGAATCGGTCATCGTCTCCTACTTGGAACTTTTCTAGCTTACAGCACCACCATTTATTGTGAACACAAAACCTAATTGAGACTGTGAATCATCCATGTCAGTTTGGAAGCTAGCATCGGTGTAACCATTTACAACGAGCTCCTCCTCACCTCCATAGATTAGGAACACATCTTTAGTCCTTCTTAAGTACTTAAGAATGTTTTAACAAGTGTCCAGTGACTCTAACCTGGATGGCTGGATCAGCTTGGTACCTGCTCGCAATACTTAGAGCATATAAGACATCTGGGCAAGTATATATCATGGCGTACATGATGGAACCAACTGCTGAGGCGTATGGAACCTTACTCATGCGCTTCTGCTCATCAGCTGTCGAAGGACACTGTTTTGTGCTAAAACACATACCATGTGACATAGGCAAGAACCATTTCTTGGATTGTTCCATGTTGAACCGTTTCAACACCTTATCAATATACGTATCTTGGCTTAATCCTATAAGCCTCTTCGATCTATCTCTATAGATCATAATGCCCAAAATATATGATGCTTCTCCTAAATCCTTCATAGAAAAACTATTATTCAGTGAAGTCTTTACGGATTGCAACATCGGAATATTATTCCCAATCAATAATATGTCATCTACATATAAGATTAGAAATACTACAGTGCTCCCACTTTCCTTCTTGTAAACACAAGGTTCTTCTTCATTCTGACGGAAGCCAAACCCTTTGACCACTTCATCAAAATGAATGTTCCAACTCCGAGATGCTTGCTTTAACCCATAAATAGATTTTTGAAGATTGCATATTTTTCCAGCATTGTTAGGATCAACAAAACCTTCAGGTTGTATCATATACACGTCCTCTTCCAAATTTCCATTTAGAAAGGTTGTTTTAACATCCATCTGCCATATCTCATAATCGAAATATGCCGCTATTGCTAGAATGATCTGGATAGATTTAAGCATCACTACTGGCGAGAAAGTCTCGTCGTAGTCAATTCCTTGAACTTGCCGAAAACCCTTTGCAACAAGTTGAGCTTTATAGACGTGAATGTTTCCATCCATATCCTTTTTCTTTTTATAGACCATTTGCACTTTATGGGTCTAACCCCATCAGGCGGGTCAACCAAGTTCCAAACTTGATTGTTTCCCATGGAATCTATCTCGGATCTCATGGCACTTTGCCATTTCTCAGAATCTGGGTCCGTCATTGCCTCCGCATAAGTCACAGGTTCGTCATCGTCTAACAATAACAAATCCCCACGCAACTCACGGATTCTTGCTGATCTTCGTGGTTGCGGTGGTGTTTCTATTGCCATGGGTATCTCAACTTATTCTGCTACATTAGCATCACTCGTAGAGTCCTTCCCTGCTGGCTCATCTTGAACTTCTTCAAGATACACCTTCTGTCCACTTTTCTCTCTTTTGAGAAACTCTTTCTCTAAGAAAACACCGTTTCGAGCAATAAACACTTTGCCCTCAGATCGGTTGTAGAAGTAATACCCTAAAGTTTCCTTCGGGTATCCCACGAAAAAACACTTGTCCGACTTGGGTGTTAGTTTATCTGACATAAGTCGTTTGACATAAACTTCACAACCCCAAATTTTTAGAAAAGATAAACTGGGACTCTTACCAGTCCACATCTCATATGGTGTCTTAACCACAGACTTAGACGGCACCCTATTTAATGTAAAAGCAGCTCTTTATAGAGTGTATCCCCAAAACGATAAAGGTAGGTCCGACTGGCTCATCATAGACCGAACCATGTCCAACAAAGTCCGATTACATCTCTCGGACACGCCGTTTCTCTGAGGTGTTCCAGGTGGCGTAAGCTGTGGAATAATTCTGTAACTCTTTAGATGATTGCTAAACTCATGGCTCAAATATTCGCCTCCACGATCAGATCGCAAGGCCTTAATTTTCTTGCCACATTGATTCTCTACTTCATTCTAAAATTCTTTGAACCTTTCAAATGTCTCAGATTTATGTTTCATTAAGTAGACATAACCATATCTACTAAAATCATCAGTGAAGGTTATGAAGTATTGGAGTCCACCTCTAGCTGTCGTACTCATTGGTCCACATACATCAGTATGTACAAGTTCCAACAAGTCAGATGCCCTCTCAGAAAAACTTGTGAAAGGCGCCTTGGTCATCTTGCCCAGCAAACAAGCCTCACATGTCTCGTATGATTCAAAATCAAACATAGTTAAAAGCCCATCAGCATGGAGCCACTTCATGCGATTCTCACTTATATGACCTAAACGACAATGCTACATATAGGTAGGACTTAACTCATTAAGCTGAGGCCTTTTAGCAGTTATATTACAGACAGATGCATCATCAAGATTTAAAATAAATATCCCATTCACAATGGATGCAAAAGCCATAAACATGTCATTCTTAGAGATCATACAACCATTGTCTTTACTCACAAATGAATAACCATCCTTCATCAAACATGAAGGTGACACAATGTTTCAACTTAAACTTGGAACAAAATAACAATTATTCAACTCCATGATAAATCCTGATGGACGGTGGAGTTGCATCGTCCCGACGTTCAATGCAGCAACTCTTGCATTATTGCCCACGCGGAAATCAACTTCTCCTTTTTCCACGCTTCTACTTCTTATCATTCCCTACATCGTATTGCAAATATGAGCAACCGATCCGGTATCAAATACCCAAGAATTAATATAAGAGTTAGCGAGGAAAATGTCTGTAACATAAACAACAAGTGTTTGAGCAGCGGGAGTACCTTTACTACCACCATCCTTCTTTAAGGACGCCAAGTACAGCTTGTAGTTCCTCTTCCAGTGATCTTTCCCCTTACAATGAAAGCACTCTTCATCAGAACATGGTCCAGCCTTGGGCGCAGGTGGGTTTGGCTTAGAGATCTCATCTTTAGCCTTGCCCTTCTTCTTCTTCCAAGAATTGCCCTTCTTCTTGAAGTTAGGCTTGTTTTGGACCGTCATCACATGGCTGCTACCAGCACCTTTCTTGATGTCAGCCTCTGCAGTTTTAAGCATGCCACACAATTCATTCAAGCCCTTCTCCGCCCCATGCATATGGTAGTTCAAAACGAAGTTTCCATATCTGGGTGGAAGAGACGCGAGGATGAAATCAGTAGCCAACTCTTGGCCAATTGGGAAGCCTAGCTTCTCTAACCTCTGAGTGTAACCAACCATTTTGATCACATATGGCCCAACTGTTGCGCCCTCTGCTAGCTTTGTTTCAGCAAAAGCCTTTGAGACATTGAACCTTTCAGTCCTGGCTTGAGTCTAGAACATATCATTGAGCGCCACGATCATATCATACGCTGCATGGTTATTGTCGAACTACATTTGCAGATCGGGTTCCATACAAGCAAGCATAAGGCAACTCACTTCAAGATCAGCATCACATGCTCTCTTGTAAGCGTTTTTCTCTGCAGCAGGTGCATTATCAGCAGGTGCATCTGGTAATGGGGTGTCTAGAATTTCTTCCTTTTTCTTAGCCCTGAGAACAATTCTCAGGTTGCGGATCCAATCCGCATAGTTTGTTCCATTCAACTTATCTTTCTCAAGAATTGAACGCAAAGTAAATGGTTGATTGCTAGGCGTCATTTATCTACAACAAAAGTAATGTAAAATACTAAGACAATGTATCCAAGATAGAGTAAACAATATTAAACCTTTAATAGAATTTACTCCCACTAAAATCAATATGCCTCTATTGAAACTTAGTGATTCAAGACCCACAACTAACAAATCTAATAGTGAGCTTTAGCATCACCTCTAGAAGACATGGTAGATCGGTAAGCAACTCTTTGCTAATCATATCACATATGACTCTTCTTGTTGGGTAGCATCTCTATGCTGTGGTGCCCAACTCCTTATGCTCCAAGGTCCATAACCGTTAGGATAACCTTGTTCAAGTAACCAACCCTTCTACAGTAAGTATCCGATACGAACCTGCCTAGTCAAGGAAAACCAGTGGCACCCTAATTTCATAGACCCACCACCGATTGTACAAGACACATGATAGTGCAAGGTTTGGGGAAGCATATAACTTTAAACATTGCTGAGGGATTGTTCTACTTCACTACCGCATGTAGACAAAAACATGAATCGCACGTGAAAGTAGAACATAGTAAGAACAACATTAACACATATATGACTTGATATAGCCCATTGTTCCTTTGGGGATCTCCATCTCCATCGAACTGTTCATCATGATGATCTCCATCTCCATGATCCATGTATGCCATCCTCCAGTGATGAGTCCACCAAGACTAGCTATCACTAACGTAAGGCAATGAAGTAATATTACACAGTCGTGGATAGGATCATCACAGTTTGGCACACAGGCCATTACATCAAATTGACAAATATCTATGTGACTCGTGCTTTCCTCCAAAACAAACTCGCGCCTCGCCCGGTCGCACGGACCCGCCTCGCGCCGCATGCGTCCTGTGCCTCATGCTGCACGCCCTTGTGCCTCCCCGCCTCACATCATGCGCCCCTCCACCCGCCTCATGCCGCATGCGCCTCAAGCCTTGCGCCTTTGTGCCGCGCACCCCGCTCGTTCCTCACGGTGTCTACGCCTCGTGCCTCACGCCCTGTTCGTGCCTCGCGCCGCGTGCCCCCCGCTCCTCGCACTGCGCACCGCCGCGCCACGTCAACTAGCCTCCATTGGACGGCAGCAAGTAGATGAGCACATGTTGCAATCGTATGTTTCATACATTTTAGATGTATGTTGCATATGTTTTATTTGGATGTTGCAAAAGTAGATCTCGTGTTGCATATATTGCAATGGTTATACACGTATGTTGTAAGTGTTTTATCTAGATATTGCATATGTTGCAGTGACTATACATGTATGTTTGCAAGTGTATGTTCTAAATGTTTCACCTGTTTTCAGACCTATACTGCAAGTGTTTCATCTAGATGTTGCAATGTTGCATATGTTTTAGACATATGTTGTAAGAGTCTATTCAAAATGTTTTATCTGTTTTAGACGTATGTTGAAAATATGTTTATCTAGACGTTCTGTTGGAAATGTGTTTATCTAGATGTTGTAGTTGCTATACACATATGTTGCAATGGTTGTAAATGTTTTACCAGTTTCAGACGTATGTTGCAACATTAGGAGGCGTAGGAAGTGGGTCCATGCAAATGTGGTCCCGCATGCATAGCGGTCCCCACTTGAATGCGCATCAGTAGGCACGAGGCGGGCATCAGCAGACACTATAAGGTGGACATCAGCTAGCACGAGACACAAATGCATGCGTAGGCACACTATCATGCAGGGCGGATTGCAGGCGCAACAGTTGCATGCGAGACGTGCAGACGCAGAGTTGCATGCGGGTAGCAGTTGCATGTGGGGCAGGTGGGGCAGCCATTTTTTTGGAAAAGGCGGGGCGGGCAGGATGGATGCGCGCGCCGGACGTCCGGACACTAGTCGTTCCGTTTGAGTTAAGAAACCAAGATGACACATCCTCCTAAGTTTCTCATTCTAAGTTCGTTTAAATTTATAGAGACAAATATCAGGGTGCGTTTGGGAGCGCTCCATGGAGCGGATTCTCGAAGGGAATCACTCCCCGGCTGCCGAACGGTTTTTTCTAAGTGAAGTGATTCTCTATTGATTATGTGAAGTGATTCTCTGAAATGAACTAAGAGGCTGAGAGCTGAAAAAAATAGCTTCTCCTGATTCTGTGAAGTGATTCTCCATAGTGATTTTAAGAGTTTATGTTAAAGAATCAAAGAGAATCATTTTCAGCCTCAGAATGACTTCACCAGAGAATCAGGGAGCACAGCTTTGCCAAATAAACCCTCAATATTTGTAACATCATATAAGTAATACTATAAAATCTAATTTGATATTATAAATGTTGGCAAGTTTTTAAATAAACTTGATCAGATTTACAATTATTTGACTTAAGGACCAACCCAGAGAATGCTATGTTTATTGGACATTGCAGTACTTTTTTCAACAACAATAGCACAATACAACAGTCCATCGTAGAAGCGCGACCACAAAAGTCAAAACGCTTTAAAATCCAAACCAATTATCATGACTGTGACTTAGTCCAAAGGTTGTGTCGGTGCTGAATGTGTGACTCTGATGCAGTATTGATTGATACATTCAGCAATTCAAGGTCCTGCACGTATGGCTTGACTTCTCCAAGGATTTCTTTTTTTTTAGATAATGGACATACCAAACTCCAAGGATTTGTATTCGCATGCTACCCAACCGGAAGATCTGATCAACATACAGTTGAAGACTGAAGACTGAAGAGTCATCACTTTGTGGGACTATATATTTGCGCAGCTAAACGAACAGATACTTCCGGTACTGTTTTGGCACCGGAAACGTTAATTACTCCAGGCCCCGGCCGCGGCCGGCCGTCCGCAATACCAGATGTTATTGTCACGTCGTCATGCATGCATTATCGACCTTGAAAAGGACAGATTCCCAATTCCCCATATG
Organism: Saccharum spontaneum; assembly: GCA_022457205.1. Lineage (NCBI taxonomy): Eukaryota > Viridiplantae > Streptophyta > Magnoliopsida > Poales > Poaceae > Saccharum > Saccharum spontaneum. The sequence goes on along the minus strand of CM039580.1, from coordinate 32,903,315 downwards.
TGCTTATAATAATGGGCCTGTTCGGCAGGCTATTTTTTTTTTTTTTGCTTATAAGCCGGCTGTGGCTGATTTGCTGTGAGAGAAAAACACTGTTCCACGGCTGATAAGCTCAGCCGAACAGGGGAATATAAGTCATGGCCTATATATAGATAAAACAAAATCATATAACCAGAAATATTGTATAGTATATGATTATGGTCAGATAACTGGGCAATTGGCTCTATCTATGTAGAGAAATCGAGTGTTCTTCACTGACTCATTTCGGCAAACTTACAACCAATTATCCGTCTGTATGCTTGGTTGTGTGGACGTATTGGTTGACTCATCGTTTTGGCAAACATGCAACCCTTGTGGTTGTGTGGAGAAATTATGTGAATGTCCTAACAGCAAAGAAGTTATATATTGCCTCATAGGGAGAAAAAAATGACACATGGCTTTCAATTCTTCCACACCAAGTTTCTACAAAATGAAAACCCGTCCAAACAGGAACAAGTCCAAGTCAGTCATTTTGACCGGACCAAACCCTACGTAAGGTTCGATCCTTTTAGAAAAACATATCATCACCATCGCCAAAAAAAATAAAAAAAAATCTCGTCACATCTTTACCTCTTACGCTCTATATATAAACCCAACCACAACAAGTAGCTAACCAACAACGGAGAAGCAAGAAGCAAGCAGCTCCAGGAGCACAAGAGATGAACAAGCTTCACGTCGCTACGGTCGCTTCCCTCCTGGCGCTGGCCGCAACGACGGCCGGCGCCGTCACGTTCGATGCGACGAACACGGCGTCCACCACCCCCGGCGGCCAGCGGTTCGACCAGGCCGTCGGCCTCGACTACGCCAAGCAGGTCCTCTCCGACGCGTCCACGTTCATCTGGAACACCTTCAACCAGCCCAGCCCCGCCGACCGCAAGCCCGTCGATGCCGTGACCCTCGTCGTCGAGGACATCGACGGCGTGGCCTTCACGAGCGCCAACGGGATCCACCTCAGCGCTCAGTACGTCGGCAACTACTCCGGCAACGTGAAAACAGAGGTTGGTAAGATCAGAAGCAGTGTGTTAGTAGTTTGGCCCTCATGTTTCGAGACTTTGGAGATCAGGCAACTAACTGAAAGTTTCGCAGGTCACCGGCGTGCTGTACCACGAGACGACGCACGTGTGGCAGTGGAACGGGCAGGGCCAGGCGAACGGCGGCCTCATCGAGGGCATCGCCGACTACGTCCGGCTGAAGGCGGGGTACGCGCCGGGGCACTGGGTGACGCCGGGGCAAGGAGACCGCTGGGATCAGGGGTACGACGTCACGGCGAGGTTCCTGGACTACTGCGACTCGCTGAAGCCGGGCTTCGTCGCGCTGCTCAACGCCAAGATGAAGGACGGCTACACCGACGATTTCTTCGCTCAGATCCTGGGGAAGACCGTGCAGCAGTTGTGGCAGGACTACAAGGCTAAGTACGGGGGCTGACGCGAATAGGTGGTGCGTGGTCAGCACGCCAACGTCACAATGCTTTAGTATGAAATATGACAGAATTGAATAAGGTGTTTGATCATCATCTCAGGGTAGTGTTTCTACTAGTAGTGATTGTTGAAAATAATGCCTTGTTGATGTCTGCACAGTGTGCGGAAAATAAATAAATAAATAAATAAATAAATAAATAAATAAATAGAGGAAATAAATTAAAGGATCAAATAATTAAAGAAAGTTGAAATGACTGATAATTTGGAATGGAGGTAGTACTAAGTCTTCCCATTCATTGAGTTTACCCCGCCAGAGTTTTTCGGATTGAAATATTTAGTGCTGTTGATCTCATAGTATTGGCCATCATGTGTTGCTTTGGTACCAAATTTTAGGGCTCCTTTGGTTTGCCTGCCCTTCGTACTCGCACCAAATTGCCTGTGGTTAGGCTAATTAAATTGACTTACTCAGGAAAGAAAGCAAAAGGCTTGCTTTTCATGAGCATCGTTGCAGCTACTACATGTACTATTACAACTGTAATGCTCATCAACGACACGAGCTCTAGCAAAGCAAAGGATCCGGTGTCCACGTCCGGTTGTCCTTGATCATAAACCCGTACGAGCCTATCACACAACGGCAACGGCACGGCATGGTCAACACCTCGATGATTAGCATGATGTGACGGAATTAAATAAGGTGGTTGTTGATCATATCAGGACACTAGTAGTACTCATGGTTATTAAAATATACAGACCTATAAACGCGGTGACTTAGCTATATGATTTTTGTATCGCTAATGCTTAGACTCGGGAGTCCGTCTATCTAGACCCAAAAAAAATCAATTCTCCCCCACCCCGCACTCGTCTCCTCGCTCCGCGCCCGTCCATCATGAGGCCATCCGCCCACCCTGCTCCACCGCGCCGCCACCACCATCCCCTGCGGCGCCTCCATTCCATGCTACGGCCCACTCCAGCGCGCTACCGCCGCCATCCCCCACGGCGCCTTCCATCCCCCGCGGCGCCTCCGTCCTCGGCCACGCCTTTGTCGCCTGTCGTGCCATGTCGTGCTCCGTCCTCCGCCGCGCCTAGGCCAAGCGACTAAGAGAGAGGGCCTCCGTTGGCCGGAACCAGGCCAGGCGTAGGCGCAGCTGCTGCTGCCATGCCGCATCACCATCCTCGGACGCCAGCTAGCCGGAACAGCCACCCCTTCCCCCCACCCCCTGCACTGCGCTGCATCATACTAAAGAAAGGTGAAAACGCATGTTGTATTTTTAAAGTGTTTCAGATGTTTTATAGGTATGGTGCAGGTGTTCCATATGGATGTTGTAAATGTAGATCGGAATGTTGCATATGTTGCAATGGTTGTACATGTATGTTGTAAGATTTTGTTTCCAATGTTTCATCTGTTTTTCAAACGTATGTTGCAAGTGTGTTTATTTTGATGTTTCATATATTTCACACATATGTTGGAAGTGTTTTATCTGGATGTTACGTATGTTTTACAATGGTTTTAAGGGTTTTTAGGTGTTTTTGCAAGTGTTTCATATGCATTTTTCAAATATTTCATCTATCTTCAGACGTATGTTGCAAATGTTGCATCTATATGTTTCAAAAGTAGATCGGGTTCTGCATCTCACTTCTCGCCTTCTGTTGCCCCGCCTCGGTGTCTCCTCCTTCTCCCAGCATCGGCTGAGCATCCACCGCCCCCCTCCCTCTCTTCTCGATGCCGATGACGTTCAGGGCGGCGCAGGCCGTGTGGGCGCGTGAAACAACAAGGAAAATGGACTGCAAGCGCGGGTATCCGGACGTGCAAGCGCTAGCAAGCCCATTTTGGTCTTTACGATCTTAACTAAGGAATGTGATTTTACTATTTTTACGACTTTTATTTTTACAATCTTATGATTAAGCTAAGATCTTATCGAAATGGAAAAAGTCTACTTCAACCCCTCAACTATGAGGGGTGGACTACTTAACCCTCTAAACTATGAAACGGTATATTCTACTTCCTGAACTTTTCAAAACCGATCAAATTACCCCAAGGCGGTTTTGAAACGGCGGATTTGGTACAGTTACCGTGGGATTGCTACAGTAGCCACGGTTTGCTATAGTGTCGGCATTTTTGCCTTTTCGTTTTTTATTTATTTCGATTGAATCTTTGAAAAATCATAGTAAACCACAGAAAAATCATAAAATAAAAAATCTAATTTTGTTGGACTCCACATAAGTAGATCTACACAGTGAATATATAATATGATATGCTTTAGTACAAAGTTTTTGCTGTAAATTTTGATCTATTTTTTCTGTAACTTGGACTCCAATTTTGTTGTATTAAAGCATACTATATTATATATTCATTGTATAGATCTACTCATGTGGAGTCCAACAAAATTAAATTTTTCATTTTATGATTTTTCTGTGATTTACTATGATTTTTTAAAGATTCAGCCGAAATAAATAAAAAAGAAAAAGACAAAACCGCCGGTACTGTAGCCAGACCGCTGAGGGGGTTAAGCAGTCTACCCCCATAATTGGGGGGTGAAGTAGACTTTTTGCTTATCTAACTTGACAACCTTATTACACTGCGATCCGCCGTATCCCGAGCGCGCCTTCTTGTCCACAGCTTTTGACGAACACCACTACGCAGTCACCAGCCAGCACTAACGCAGAGCAAACCGGACGTGCAGGCGCGGGACGTGGCGCGTCCATATGGCGTCGTCGTGAACCTATCTTCGTTGACGTACGTGGAGGCAGAACGGGAGCAGCGAGCCAGCATTGAGCTGCGTACCCATTCGTCAAATTCCCAACCGAGCTAGTGCTTGACTCCAGGCCCGATCGAGTCAACCAAAATGCCCCACACGCACCCAACAAATCTTGGTGACACCACGCACGTTATCTCTTGCCAGGTTGCCAATGCCCTCCTATTTAAAACCTCATCACACCATCCCGTTCGTTCCATGGCGCCTACTACACTCTCAAGCGAGATGATGAGGATGAGGCGTGCCGCCGTCGTCGTCGTAGCTCTCGCTTCTCTCCTGGCCGTGTCCGCCACGGCCGGCGCGGTCACGTTCAGCGCGACGAACGCCGCGTCGAGCACGGCGGGCGGCAAGCGGTTCGGCCGGGACGTCGGCGTCGCGTTCTCGAGGCGAGTGCTCTCGGACGCCTCCTCCTTCTGCTGGAACACCTTCAGCCAGCCCAGCCCCCGCAGCCGCAAGCCCGTCAGCTCCGTCAGCCTCGTCGTCGAGGACATCGGCGGCGTCGCCTTCACCAGCGGCAACGACATCCACCTCAGTGCCCAGTACGTCGGCGGTTACTCTGGTGACGTCAAGACAGAGGTAACGTTAGGGGCTAATCTGTCGTGTGAACAAAGCTTACTAAACTTTTCAAAAAAAAATGTATATGAATGTTTCATTAGGCGGCTGGGGTGCTGTACCACGAGGTAACGCACGTGTGGCAGTGGGACGGGCAGGGCCAGGCGAACGGCGGCCTCATCGAGGGCATCGCCGACTACGTCCGGCTGAAGGCGGGCTACGCGCCGGGGCACTGGGTGAAGCCGGGGCAGGGAGACCGGTGGGATCAGGGGTACGACGTCACGGCGAGGTTCCTGGACTACTGCGATTCGCTCAAGCCCGGCTTCGTCGCGCTGCTCAACGCCAAGATGAAAGGCGGGTACTCCGACGATTTCTTCGCGCAGATTCTCGGGAAGAATGTCCAGCAGCTGTGGCAGGACTACAAGGCCAAGTACGGAGGCTGATGTGTGTTGGCAGCTACCAGTGCTAGTGCGACGCGATCCATGGATCTTATTAGCGCAGGATGCTGTGTTGCTGCTGCTTAATTCTTGATCGACTATCCGATCAGATAATCAATAAGACATGCGTCGACACTCATTTGTAATATTAGCTTGTATTGAAAAAAAAAAGAAATATAAGGGATATATTGTTAATGTGTGGTGCTGAGAGAGGAGGCATGGGGTGCACAACGGAGAAGGTTCAGGGTGGAGCCGCGGAGGCCTAGCTATGTCACGAAAAGTTGGGAATCTTTGGTTTGTTACGAGGGCATGGCTAGCGCCTGGATGTCCGACGTTAGCCCCGTCTAAACAACGCCAACGCCTGCCTTGCCTGTTGTGCCTATCCTGATGCCTGATGAGTCTGACCACATACTACACCTGTCGTTGCATGTCTCTCTTGTTCTGCATGCGGCTGCAACTGTGCGCCTGCCCGTCACCCCCAGATGGTGTTGCACGTACGCATGCAACCCGGTGCTTGCTGCTGTGTGTTTTCCTTCGTTCCATGCTGCGCGCCCGTGCATGTAGGTGGGGACCACCCACGCCCATGCCCCGGGATGTTGCTGCGCCCCTCGCTTGTGTGCTGCGCGCCCGTGGACATACAAGCAAGTGGGGACCATATCTACGTTTGCAACACCAGTTCTACTTTTGCGACATCTAGATAAAACACATGCAACATTCATATGAAACATACATCTGAAATACACGAAACATACTACGCTTGCTAATGAAAACACTTGCAACATAAAAGCACTTGCTGCAACATACGTCTGAAACGATGAAACATTGAAACATATGGTTGCAACATATGTGTATAGTCACTGCAACATATGAAACATCCAGATAAAACACTTGCAACATACGTTTGGAAAAGATAAAACATTTGAAATATACATTTGCAACATACGTGCACAGCCATTGCAACATATGAAGCATACAAATAAAACACTTGCAACATACGTCTGAAACAGATGAAACATTTGAAACATACACTTGCAACGTACATGTACAACCAATGCAACATCCAGATAAAACACATTCAACATCAGATGAAAAATACAACTGAAACTCATGAAAATGTACGGAGCTCGATGCCATGGAGTGACGAAAAAATTTGGGCCAGCACTCAGTTGCCAACGGTCAACCGCCACGGAAGCAACAAACAGCGCATGCAGATGTGGGCCCATGCTCCTCTCACAAACAGGCAAGCGGTCTGCCCGGCCCTGCAACTGGCTAATCCAGTCGGGCAAAGCAGCAACGCTGCAGGCAGCATGCGGCAGGGGCAGCTTGGCTTGGGCGCAAACAACACACAGAGAGAAAAGAGCAGGACGGCAAGCAGCAATAGGCATAGGCGCTAGGCAACAGAGGGCAGGCGCGACAAGGAGAGGCCTGCGGCCCTGGGCATGTGCGGCTAGGGGCCTGGCCGGCTGGTCTAGCCAGCAGCGGACGCAGAAGAGAGCCTCTCTCCGTGGTCACGCACATGCACGGTTCCCCACGCGCCGCATGCACCCCGAACTGCACCCCGAATGAGTGGCCGCACACGCTCCCATGCACTGCCCCGTAGAAAGGACGGGTGTAGGCCTGCCTGACTGCAAATGCACACCCTCTCTTTTTTTTTAGGCGTCACGCGCGCGGGTCCGAACGCCCTCAACCAAGCATTACCATTGTTACAATACTTGTGACCTGGGCCAGTTTGATTTCCAACACAAGAATCTGCTCTAGACATTTCACTTTTGATGGAACAGGAGGTGGTGTTGCACGTACGCATGCAACCCGGTGCTTGCTGCTGTGTGTTTTCCTTCGTTCCATGCTGCGCGCCCGTGCATGTAGGTGGGGACCACCCACGCCCATGCCCCGGGATGTTGCTGCGCCCCTCGCTTGTGTGCTGCGCGCCCGTGGACATACAAGCAAGTGGGGACCATATCTACGTTTGCAACACCAGTTCTACTTTTGCGACATCTAGATAAAACACATGCAACATTCATATGAAACATACATCTGAAATACACGAAACATACTACGCTTGCTAATGAAAACACTTGCAACATAAAAGCACTTGCTGCAACATACGTCTGAAACGATGAAACATTGAAACATATGGTTGCAACATATGTGTATAGTCACTGCAACATATGAAACATTAACTAATCATGGTTTAACAAAAAACTAATAGAGACTAATTGATGCGTAGAACGTATTAGGAAAAAAATTAGTTACTCCACATTTACCCCATTATCTAATGATGGACTAAACTTTAGTCCAGTGATCCAAACAAGTCTTACCAGGGTAAGAGCCCCTAGGCCAGGGCTCTATCAAAATAAGTCCTTAGTTTTTATGAATCATATATGATACAATGATACTATTGATTTAGTTATAGATATTACAACAACAATAGGACTAATAGTTTTTCATATCCTTTTATTTATCGGCCTAATGCTGAGATTTGATGATGTGAAATGGAACCAGCAGCTGGCTCATCTCCTTGAATAATATTGGTCGCCAAGCTTTTGTGTCCGAATCGGAGCCTAGCTTTGTATGCTAGCTGAAAGAATACTCAGTTTTTAACATGGTGATAGAGCTTTAGTCCCATCCTGTTAGAGCTTTTTGTCACATTTGGTGTGCTCCTAGTCCTAGAGTCGGCGACCACTTTGTATAATGGTATCCCCGGCCGGGAACCGCTTTCTATAAAGCTGGGCTGAAGCTGCCTTTGTTCCAATAGGAGTTGAGATTTGATTGCCGGGGAGTGGAAAAGAATAAGGCCCCGTTCGCTTCCTGGGGAATGAGCCCCCGGAAGAGTTCCGGCCCGGATTCATTAATTAATTTATATATAAGATTTTCATGTCCGGAATAGTTCCTTGCACAATATCGGCTAACCGAACGCATGCTAGCTATCTTGTGTATCTTTCCCTATAGGTAGTACTCATTACACTATCATCTTAATGCCATCGTTCTTTTGTTCTCTCATGTGCCCGTGTTTGTCTCCTTGTTATCATATATCATGTTATCCATTGTGCTTTAGAGAATCATAGTAGTTCTTACACTCAATCAAAGTTACTACTGGCATTACTAAGAAACCATTTTTGCTAGCACTTGCTAATGAGTTGCGCCTATGCCAACTTTTTTCAGTTTTTTCAGCACTTCAAACTTTTTACATGTGCAGCCAAAAGCTTCCACCTCAAGTCATCAAACAAATTGATGTTTTCAGAAAACATTGCCTTTGGAGTAAGGGTGACATTAATAGAAAAAGGACTTGTCTTGCTGCCTGGGAAGTCGCCTGCAAACCTAAGGATCAAGGTGGGCTAGGAATCATTGATATTCAGAATCAGAATGATGCCCTCCTTATAAAATTTCTGGACAAGTTCTACAACAATGCCAATGTTCCATGGGTGCAGATAACATGGTCTAAGCTCTATCATAATGACCAAACCCCACCACATGCAAGATGTCCAGTGGGATCATTATGGTGGAAGGATGTACTGAAGCTTTTTGAGAAATTCAAACAATTCACAACTTGCCAGCCCAATAGAGGCAACTCTGTCCTTCTTAGGTCTGATATCTGGATTGATCAGACACTTAGAGATAAATTTTCACATCTCTTCTCATTTAGTAGAAAACCCAAATGCTCCATAAGATTCTTCATCAACACAGACATGGAAAGAATGTTCAGACTTCCTCTACCTAATCAGGCTGCACTTCAACTTGAGAGCTTAGAAATGATTATCCAAAATGCAAACTGGGATGAAACTGTGCATGACAGATGGGTATATAGCTGGGGAACAACAAAGTATAGCAGCAGAAGAGTATACAGAATTCCGATTGGTGATTCTCCCGCCTCTCCTCTTTTCAATTGGCTGTGGGGGTCAAGTAATCCTGGTAATCATAAATTTTTCTTTTGGCTCTTGTTAAGAGATAGGTTGAATACCAGAAATATTCTCAGGAGAAAGAATATGTTTTTGGAAGATTATAGTTGTGCACTTTGTGATCTGGGCTGTGAGGAGACCTGTTTTCATCTCTTCTTTGAGTGCCCATTTAGTAGGGATTGTTGGGCTACAATTCCAATCACTTGGAACCTTCATGTCAATCCTCTAGAAATGATACTACAGGCAAGATCAGATTTCAACAATCCCATCTTCAGAGAGATCTTCATTACAGCTTGCTGGTTGATTTGGACTACAAGAAACAAAGTCATCTTTGATCATGGACAAAAGAATATTCAGCTTTGGAAGAGGCAGCTTAGAGATGAACTGGACTTGGTGTGTGCCAAGGCCAAGACAGCAAGAAGCATCAAAATTCGTTTATGGAAAGATATTTTTTTGTAATTGCTGGTTTTTCTTTGGGCCTTCACGCCTTGTTTTTTTTGTCCTTTAGCCTAGTTCCTTTTTCTCTTTTGTACTTATCATTCTTTTATTCAATGGAAATCCAAAAAAAATATATAGGTAGGGGGCTCCCCTACTGATTCGGTCAAAAAAAAAAGAGTTGTGCCTATGCCATAGAACCGCCACCAGAAATTGACAACCGTTACAAAAAATGCCCCTGTTTTTAGTGGCGGTTATTTTATCATAGGACTCATGCTCTCTCCTTATGTCTTCACACAGGTCTTTCCTTATCTCATTTGTTCCCATCCTCTCATCACTTTGCATCATGCGCCCCAAATCCTTATTCGGCGCATGTGCAACGGGACGAGGAAGCGACGCACAGACACACGTCGAGATGTGAGTGGTAGTCATTGTCTTCAACAGCAGACCCACGACGTTAGGGGAGGCCGATGGTCGGCGCGGGGCAGGTGGGGTGTGGGCGGACGGTGAGGCGTGCTTGCCGCCAGCTGCAGGCAGCAGTCAAGGCTGGCGGCGGTGGGGCAGAGGTGGTTAGGGTTAGGGTTAGGGTTAGGGTTAGGGTTAGGGTTAGGGTAGGATTGGTTCTCATAATTATCACATAATTTTCAAAAAAAATAAAGGATTTGTCTAAATTTTTTCTTGTTGAATAATGCCAAATCAAATAAAAAATCCAAAAATCCAAAAGTCAAAAGGAAATGAATTAGTTAATTCAATAAAAAGGCGCTTGCTTACGAGGTAGCTACTGAAAAAGGTCACTTCAATATGTTGAGTGCCCTATTCCATATGAAAGAATGTCTATCTTTCCCAAATTTATACTTTTGTTCTATAAGCAAAGCAAATAAAGCATACTTCTTTTGCGGATGGGTTTGGCTTTGAGCTTTGGGGCTCTCCAATGTCCTCGGGCCCTAGAGGCCGGGCTGGCCGGGGCGACGGATGGACAGATGATGGAGGCGGATCAACGGGCGGTGAGGCAAGACAATGGCAATGGCGGCGCCGCCGACCGGGCAGTGGAGGATAACCAATGGATGGGATCGGCGGCAGCAGCGAGGGACACTGGAGTTAGGAAGGGTGGGGTAGAAACAGCGGGGTGGGCGGTGTGGACACAGCTAGCCGCAGGGGCAGCGGTGAGAGGTGGCGGTGGGGGAGGTCGAGAAGAAGAAGATGCGATGGGAGGAAAAAAGATGCGCGTCCGTAGCCCAACTGAAAGTCGTCCTACTCTCTCTCTCTCAGCTCTCTTTATCCATAAAATTGCATGACATTCTTACATGTTGTACAGATACAGATTGCCCAGATTAGTTTTATTGAACTTTTTCCATGTTCTTCGTTAATGAAAGCAACAAATGAAAATTAATAGTTAAACTTACATTTGGGATTAATGCACTTCATCTTTTTTCTAAGAGTACAACAATACATCATGTTTTTTAGAGTACGAAACCTCAGACACCGGAAAACAAAGTATATATTACACAATATCATTATATGTTGTTTTTTAGTACAATAGGATGCATGATATTTCTGTATGCTTGTTGCAGTGATGTACAAATATAAGATGAATCAAGGTGGGAAGAAAAAGATATTTATTGCAAGATTGGTTGCCATTGCACAATAGGGTGTGGGCACATTTAGACCGAAAATTGAACCCCGAACCGAACCGCACAGTAGTTTTTTGGGTCTTTCAGATTTCAAGTCTAGAAAGTTTAGTTGTCAGCTGTTCTTGACCAAAATCAAACCGAAGAACCGAGCAGACCAAACTGACAGGAACAACAAGAACAAATACGCCCTTCCTGGAGAGGATTGCCCACCTCTGCCGCCCTGTTAAGCCAAGTCAAAGTGAACCCCGGACCACCGCCGCCGCCGCCGCCCTCTGGACCTCGTGCTCCAGCCCCCTCCTGATCCACCCGCATGCCACACCACTCACGAAACCATATCTGCGTTCACACGGCAATGGTGCACGGCGGGAGCACAGAGCAGGAGCCTAGGAGCGGCGGCAGCGCGACGCATCTGAGCAGAAAGAGCGCGAGTAGGAGCAGGGAGCCGGAGCTAGGACCTGGGAGAAGCGGTGGTGCAACGCATCTGAGTAGGGAGTCGGAGCTGAGGCCTAGGAGCGGCGGCGGCACGGGGCATTTGCGCATGGATCGGCAGCGCGGGGCATTTGCGCACGGATCGGCGTCGGAAAACTGATCGGTTGGCGATTCTAAGGAACTAGGTTTTTTAAAACCGAATCCAACTTCCGGTTTAAACCGATTGCCCAGTCTGCACTGGCACACCTATATTTTCTCATTCTAAGATGTGGATCAGCGGCAGACCATCCACTTTTCTTTCCATTCTCTCTTGTCGTCTCCCTCCTCGCTCACCACGGACATGTTAACTTATCGTGGCAATCTACAACCCGCTTATATTATCTTAGTTATATATTTAGTCCTGGTCTACATATTCACGGGTGCATTCTGCATTTGCCGGCAAGAGCAACACAACAAATCCAGGACAGGGTGACATTTGTATGCACTGTGGCGTTTCTTATATAAATAAATGTTACAAATGACGATCTACTACTGACAAACGAAGGATGTAACGCCGATCGGTCGGCTGCGTACGGTAGCGCTAGGACTCTTGCGTGGTGCACAGGAGTTCGTTCAGCTGTGTTGGCGCCGAGCCAATGCAAGCTTGAGACAAGAATTTGGACCACCAAAAAAGATACACCGTATACCAACCTCCGGCAAGCAGATCGATCAAACTATATATGATCTGACTTGCCTATAAATTTGACCCTGACCACCTCCCGTTCGCTCACAAATTAAAGCACGTGCGCTGCACGCTATAGCCTACTATACCACGAGGGCACGAGGCGTTAGCACAAGATGAAGCTCGCCGCAGTGGGCGCAGCCTCTCTCCTCCTCCTCCTCCTCCTGGCCGCTGCCGCCACGGCCGGCGACGTTCGAGGTGATAAACAACGCGACGACGACCCCCGGCGGGCAGCGCTTCGACCGGGACTACGGCGTGAGCTACGCGGCGCAGGTCCTCTCCGACGCCTCCTGCTTCATCTGGGCGGTGTTCAACCAGACGAGCCCCGCGGACCGCCGCCCCGTCGACCACGTCACCCTCGTGGTGAATGCCGTGGACGGCATCGCCTACACCGCCGGCAGCACCATCGTGCTCAACGCCGGCTACGTCAACAACTACACCGGCGACGTCAAGACAGAGGTACGATTACCTTCGGTGCACACCCGTGCACGCGTGTACGTGGCCCTCTTTTGTTCGTGACATCCGTGCGTGTGTGATGCACGCGTGCAGGTAACAGGGGTGCTGTATCACGAGTCGGTACACGTGTGGCAGTGGGGGCTGCAGGACTACGACGTGTACTGGTGGATCTACGAGGGGATCGCCGACTTCGTCCGGCTGCGGGCCGGGTACGCGCCGGCGCACTGGGTGCAGCCCGGCCAGGGGAGCAGCTGGGACAAAGGCTACGACGTCACGGCGAGGTTCCTGGACTACTGCGACTCGCTCCGGCCGGGCTTCGTCGCGGTGCTCAACGCCAAGCTGAAGAACGGGTACAGCGACGATTACTTCGTGCAGATCCTGGGGAAGTGCGTGCAGGAGCTGTGGCAGGACTACAAGGCCAAATACGGCCAGTGAGTGACGAATGAACCAATAGTATTGCTTACCTTCTTGGCTCTCCCAACGAGTTTAGCCTTGTTACACAATTTGATGGACGAAGGATAAACAATGGAGAGCTATTCCCTCTTTTCCTAAAAACGTAGGCCATTTTGGTTTGTCATAAATAAAATCGTTCTAGCTTTTATCTAGTTTATACAAGAATACATCAAGGTGTATATCAGTAAATATATTTATTAAATTTGTAATAAAACATGTTTCAATGGTGGATTTATTTGGTCTTTTTCTAAACTTTATCAGAACTAGAAAGTTTGATTTAGGGTAAACCTAAACAGCCTATATGTTTGGGAACAGACTGGATATATCATTAGATAGAGCTGAGTGACGTTGGTTTTGACTTCCTAAAACTAAAAGTGAGCTTCGTGTAACAGTTAACTCTGTAAATCTTATTAACCTTGTATTGGTAGTGATACTAATTTAGTATTATAAGTATTGATGCAATTTTCAACGGCAGCACTAGCATCCGGATCATCTGGACGCTGCATCTTGTCCGGATGCCCGCGGCTGCTCTGCCCCGTTTGCTCGGATTCGTGTGCCACCCGTGCCAGCTCTGTTTCCCGCGCTCACATCCGAGAACCACCCGCTTCAGATCCGCTGCCCACGCTGCTCGGATAACTCTCCCCCCGCCTCTTCCATACTGGCGCGGCGCTCGACTCTTCCGGGCCGCTTGAAGACTCGCCTCCGCCTCTTCCACAACAGCACAGCACGACCTGTGCCTCCTCTCCACACCGCCGACGGCCTGCGCCTCCTTCATGTGTCCATGGCCGCGGCTTGGCCCTGCCCGCCCTCATGGACACCAATGTCGGTGGTTTGCACTTGCAACACTAAACACTTGAATGCGACATACATTTGAAACAGATAAAACATTTGGAATATACGCTTGCAACATGTGTGTGAAACATATGCAACATCCACGTAAAACAATTGCAATATGAAAAACACTTACTGCAACATAAGACTAAAATAGTTGAAACATTTGGAACATGCTGTTACAACATATGTGTGAAAACAGATGCAGCATCCAGATAAAAAAGATTGCAGCATACGTCTGGAAACAGATGAAACAGTTTAAACAAATGCTTGCAATATGCTTCTGAAACATTTGCAACATATGCAACATCCCCTAATCTGCTTTTGCAACATCCGTAAAAAAACAACTGCAATGTACCTTTAAAACAACTGAAACACCTGAAACATACATTTGCGACGTAGGGGAGGGGAAGCCTGGGCCGATCAATTCCAGCCGTCGAGGTCAAAGCCAGCGGTGAGCGACGGCGCACGAGCACCACCGACACCAAGCGCCACCAGTACCAGCTTGGCTCGGCGGCGATAGTGGGGGATGGGGGCGAGGAGCACCATGGGCGCCGAGGTGGGGGGAGCTCAGTCGCAGGGGTGAGAGAGGGCGCCGCTGAGGTGGGGAGGGCGCCGCACCGGGGTAGAGGAGAGTCGTCCACTCCCCTGCAATACTATCGCGCCACCTCCATGGATCTCGTCGGAGGCAAGTGGATCTCGCTCCTACTCCATGGATCTCGTCAGGGTGGGGGAGATGGCCGTCGAATTTGCGAGCGTTGGGGGCTCCCAGTGGGGGAGGACGCTGGGCGTTGATGCGCTGCGACAGGGGATGAGGAGCGTGGAAGGGGTAAGGGCGGGAGTGGTGCGAAGCGAGACGTGCGGGGGTTGATTTTGTTTTTTTAGGCAAGCGGCGCATGCGGCACTGAGTGAAGCGAGACGTCAGGCCTTCTGGGCGTCAATAGTAGCATTACCGTATTTTCTATATTGAGAAGAGTACCAACATCTATGACTAATTCAACTTTTCAAACTTTTAACGTTACTTCAAACAACTCTAGAAGTCAATTTATTTTGAGACGTATGGAGTTGATCATGGAGTTCCCTTTCAGGAATAAGGGGATCATCAACTTCTGAAAAGTTGCATCCATGTGTTGACGTAATATTGCAATTTAGTTCCATGGATGCATAGACATAATAGTTGCCGAAACATGTCAGCTTCATCAACAACAAAAAAAAGGGAGCTAGAAAATCATCAGGCTTAGAATGCAAGGCAAGGGAAAGAACACAAGGAATTATAATGTGAAAAGAAAAAGAAGTTAAGGGCCAATCCTAGAAACGCTAGTATTAAAAACAGAAGGCTTCCATTTTCATAAAAGAGAACACAATTGAAATAGTTAGCCTCCCTTATGCGCAATGGGTAATGGAGTACATATACGAAAAGCCCATAACAAATAGTGAACTATTGCCTGATTTCTGAGCCATATAAATCTTTGTATTGGCAAGGCAAGATATTGTGCACAGATATGAATTAAAAAAACACTTATATCATGTAGAAAAATTAGAAGATCACATGCATGAACAATTCTACACTGGATTTGTCCAGCCCAACCCTAGCCACAAATCATGTGCCAAATCGTCCACGGACTGGATGGGTAACATTTTGTAGGCCAGCACAATTGGGATGACCGTATGACAGAACGGTTGCAAAACTTGACGCATTTGGCAAGCCTATACATTCGCTATATCAGGCAAGGTCAGCAGCTACAATGTCGATTTTTGAAGTTTCTGTCTTACACATTATCTGGCCAAAATTCCCTGAAAAAAGCCATCTCAAATTCCTTTTCTTTCAAGCGCTTCTCCTCTTCTTGCATCTTTCGTATCCTCTTTGCAGCTAACTTTGCCCTTTTCTTTGACGGCACATCCTGCTGCAACAGTGACATGTTTGAAACAGTAAGCTAGAACCCCCATCAGGCAATGTGGTGACTAAAAGTAGACAGTTTAAGTTATCTAAAGGCAATGTCTATTATTTACTAAATCATATACTACAAATATTAAACAAGGCAATGCAAGGAGGGCTTAGGTGTCTATTAAAAAAAAAGTAGCTGTTCCAAGTTACACAACACAAATCAGTAAGTCAAAAAAAGTCAGCAGTATTGTAGATTACCAAAAAAAATCAAGATAAAAAAAATGGGGAACGACAACTCTATTACAGTAATAAAAAATTAAATGGATTGAAACAATCGCGTCATCAGCTCACCTTGGGCTTTTGAGGATTTGTTTCAACATCATCCTCAACCTTAGACTTTGGTTTTGGTTCTTTAGAACCTAAACCACGCTTGTTATTCTTAACACGAGTTTCTACAGGCTCCAACCTTCCCTGTTCCACACAGTTGAGGCTAGTGAGTAACAGAGTAAGCAATAACAAACAAAATAGACCAACTGTGCTACACTGGACACTGGCTTTGATCAAGTGTCAGTGTGTCACATAACCACAAATTTCTTAAATAAGATCGCCAAACCGTAACTCTTGATTAAAGTGCATTGATGAGAAAGATGACTGAATCAGTCAAAACTACACCACTGCTTAGCTAACAAAGGATGACAGGACGCTTCAAAGAACGCAGGAACCGTGCAAGAATGAATTTCACAGGAATCAGTTCAATTTCACATGAAAAACGCAGGAATAGGAAATTTTTCCCGAATTCTAAACAGGCCCTAAACATTTCGAGTTACCAGCTATGGAGATTGAATTATTAAATTATACAAAAATCCATGTGACCAGCGACCCACAAACAACATTTATTTCCCCATGCTCTTTGCCCTTTGAACTGATCTGTCAAAAACCTATACAATTCAGACGGTCTATTTTGCGATTAGTGTGCAGAAAGGCAATAACTCTAAGCCGCACGGAATGAGGCATCAATAGGCAGATGACAATGCCATAACTATAACAAATAGTACCACTAAAATCGATCGACATTAAATTTTGGGGAAAATGGAAATATGAAATTGTGACGCGGGAGTAAGCAAGGATCCAGACACAGACCTGCTCCTGCGCTCCAAGGCCAGTGCCCTCCTTCCAACCAGACTTCTTCAGCAGCTGAAGCAGGTTAAGAAACGAATCAAACCCTAAGCAGCAGAGCGCCCAATCAGGAGACTACCAGCCATCATGCGGGACATGGGGCGACGCACGTACCTGGAACCCGATGTTGGAAGACCCGATTGCCGCCATCGCCTCTTCTCGTCTCTTCCCCTTCCCTCCCCTCCCTCCGGCGCCCGGACCGCCGCGCCGCTGCGCTCCTCCCTCTCTCTCTCTCTCTCTCTCTCTCTCTCCTCCTTTGGTTTCTCACGCCGTCAGGCGTCTCGTTGTCCTGTGCGATGCGCCTGTTTGGGTGAGGCCGGCCTCCTCGTCCCGGGTCGGGCTCGGGCCCTTGCCGTGCCGTGCGCGGCTCAGGCTCGTGCGCCGACCCCTCACGAGTCGGTATCTTCCCAGACTCAGTCACGGCCGTCCGTTTCCGATCGGACGTCGCACGCCGGCACAGGAGAACGAGCCCGGCCTATATATCCACCGCACGGTCACACGGCACGGTAGGTTCCGCGCGCCGGGATCTCGATCGACTCCGGCTGCCGCGGAA
The DNA here is from genome assembly GCA_022457205.1 of Saccharum spontaneum. NCBI lineage: Eukaryota > Viridiplantae > Streptophyta > Magnoliopsida > Poales > Poaceae > Saccharum > Saccharum spontaneum. The sequence goes on along the minus strand of CM039580.1, from coordinate 32,885,653 downwards.
AGCGGAAAGAAGCCAAGGGATCGCGGGTCAAGATGCAGCTCTTCGTGAAGTCGCTGACGAGGACGATCACGCTGGAGGTTGAGCCGTCGGACACGGTGGCGTCCGTGAAGGCCAAGGTGCAGGACATAGAGGGCATCCCGCCGGACGAGCAGCGCCTCATCTTCGCGGGGAAGGAGCTGAAGGACGGCCCCACCCTGGCTGACTGCAGTATCCGCAAAGAGTCGATGCTCAACTTGTGCCTCCGCCTCCTCGGCGGCGGCAAGAAGCGCAAGAAGAAGACGTTCACCACTCCCAAGAAGGGCAAGCACCAGCACAAGAATCCCGGGCTCGACGCCGTGCTCGGGCGGTACAGGGTCGATGAGGCCACGGGGCAGGTGGAGAGGCTGCGCAAGGAGTGCCCCAACGCGGAGTGCGGCCCCGGCGTGTTCATGGCGGCGCACGCCGACCGGCTCGCCTGCGGCAGGTGCGGCCTCACCTACGTCGTCGAGAACCAGAGCGCGGCCGATAGCTAGGTCGCTTCATATGTTTTATTAGGAGTAGGATAATTAATTCAAGCAATCATACTGGAATTTTTTTTTCCTGATTTCTATGTTTTCTTATGAATGCTTGGGTTTTCTTTTAAATAGTTCTTATAGTTGTTATTGTCTGACATTCGCTCCGGTAACCCGCTGTTAAATCAGGTCGTTTGAGTATGATTGTAGTGTTCGGGTGGCTTTATCTACTGCGTCTGCACTCTGCACTGCTCCCTCTGTCCCTTATTAGATGTCGTTTCCGGTTTTTGTGCCCACAAGTTTGACTCGATTTATATAAAATGCGTGCAACATTTATATCTTCAAATAAATTTATTAAAAAACTAGACTCAAATACCTTTCCAATGATACTAATTATATACTATAAATATTAATATTTTTTAATATATATTTAATTAAAGTTGTTTCTCAGGAAGCGTAAAGCGAAGTATTTAGGGTCGGAGGGAGTACATAGGTGCGTGCAACTTCGCGAGCCAGCTCGTTTGGCTAACGAGCTGAAACACCATGCTCATTTCACATTTTCCAAACAGGGTGCTGATGGCAAAACAGAAGGGCCGATCTTACCTACCCAAGGTAGGTTAACAACAAATCCAGGTTATAAGCAAGGGTTGCAGTCATAGCTGTGATACATTGTTGAACGAAAAGAGAAACAATAAACCAGAAAACAAAAGGCTTTCAGTGTGGTCTGGTGGAATGCAACAGCAAAAGAAGACACCAAATTTTGGTGTCATTGACTTGTCTATACAGATACCTATGCAACATGTCAGGATCACACGTCGCTTTCCTATTCCAAAAACATGTATGCGCCTAGCTACAATAGCAGCTGTTGGCCACAGCACCAAGTTCGTTCGTTCACTGGCAAGGGACCTCAACTCTGGTGGCTACCCTAACAAAACTGTGCCATTTCCTAAAAGGCCAACTCCTCTTTCTCTTCAGCTGCAATTGGCAGCGATCCCTCTGAGGCCGCGTCCCGGATCTTGTTAGCCTTCTCGTTGCTTATGCCCAGCAGGTACTGCAACCTTGATAGCTTCTCAGGCCTCGGAATGCTCTTTAGGTAGATGGCATACAGATCATCTAGCTCTCCTGGTGTGGGCCATGACAAGGGTTGCGATGCAGGGACCGCAGCATCACATGCGAGCATGTCATTCAGAGATGAAACCTGCAATAGGAATTTTATAGTTAGTGCACATACCAAAATTACATTAGTTTTCCAGAGCTGACTTTCGAAATTACATTAGTTTTCCAGAACTGAATTTTCAAGGAGCAAATAAAGGAGGGGAACTTAGTACCATACCACATCATCTCTCTTCTTCTGACGAAGCAAGGCAATAGCCTGAACAAGGGAGTTCTCCAACCTAACCTTTGCAATATCCTGAACAATTGACTTGGCCTTCTCAGAACTTATTATGAGATCAGCTGGAATCTTTACATACATTTCCTCTTCATCGAAATCCCCTGTACCTGAAGAAAAGATCTCTTCAACAGTTTTCCTATAAATGCTTTCTCGCTGCGGCTCCGCAATCAAGCTATCCAGTTGGAAGTTTGCTTCTCTCAATCCTCGGACCTGCTGTATACCGATCTGACCCCGAGCAACAGAGGCTTCAATAGCAGAAGATAACTTTGTAGTTGTAATACCCTTAATGATTTTCTGTGCATTTTCAGTAGGCAAACCGACCTGCTTTTGAATCTTAGCGAGCTGGTCAGCCTTAGCCTCTGTTAATTTCCCATCAGCAAGAATTACTTCCGCCTGTTGCACAAAAGCTTTCTCTGCAAACTTAATGTGAACATCTTGAGTTTCTTTGCGAGTTAAACCAAGTATGTCACCCAATTGCTTTAGCATTAAAAACTCTGAATCGTCTTTCTTTGTAGAGATAGCTGTTCCAAATGATACGTTAGTCGTCTCCCCAGTGATGCAGAACATCAAGTATGTTTCATACAGCTCAGCCCTATCCCTCAATGGAATGTCATCCTTGAGAGTTATCTCTTTCTGGCTTGACTTCCTCAGCTTTTCTTTGAGCTCTTTATCAGGTCTAGTCTTTCTCAGTGTGTCCAATGATTCCCATTCATGTTCATCATCCTCTCCCTCAGATTCTGATGCTGCACTTGATGCTTCAGTTTCAGCAACTGGAGATATCTCTCCTTTAATGTCAGCTAAAAGCTCGCTAACAACAACTATGTTGAAGGAAATTAACTTCTTCAGCTCTTTTGCAGTTTCAATGCGGTTCCCAGCTTCTTTTGCTCTCTGAATGTAGCTCAAGAATAACTTCCGTACCTGATCATTTGAATGTGACAACTTAGAATAGTGAACTAGCTTTGCTGAAGGAATATATATAAAAGAATACACATAGCATATATCAGAGATCAGGAGAAAATAAGGTGGTATCATTTTTCAAAGGAAAGATACATACTGCTTTACTAAAGATCGCCATGGCAGCCTCCGGTTTCAGGTTTAGACTTTGTGCTGCCTTCCTAACAGCCTCTCGTCTATCAGCATTATATCCATCAACAGATGCAATGGCTTCCTTGACAACCTGAAATGTCCTTACAAATGTAAGAGCACTTATACAGAACACGCCATCAGCTTTGCCTGAACAAGATATGGAACAAAATCTAAACAACTACAAAGGAGTTCAATCAAAAAGATTTAGAGTCACCTTTTCGAACAGTTGTCCACAGATCTCAGTATGAGCAGCGTCCACAGTTTCTTGAGGGATGCAGAGACGCACTTGGAATGCCATCAGAGCTTCCACTTCCTCCTTGCTCAGCTCTCCATCAGCTACAAACTGCTGAAGCTTCTGTCTGTAAATTTCTGAAGTTTGAAGAGGAATTAATAAGCATGATATTCTGAATACTGGCAAGGCCAGAAATTTTTTTGAATTAAAATCTAAAATCATAACTCGGAATGGCCTAGTTTGCATGGTATTAATATACTTATACATACAATTTAGAGTATTAGTATTATTAGTATTATGGAAATAGATGTGAGGCTTCTTTTGGTCAAAACATTTGTAGCATACTTTTTTGTTGGTGAATTTCATCCATGATCATAAGCAATACACTCAATATGAACCAAACTCAAGTTACCTTTCCAAAACATATATATAATATATATACTTCCTGCAGTCAAGGTATAGCTTTGACAATATAGCAGTCTAAAATAACAATGCAGCAGTATCAGCATGACAGCACAGAGATTACGGTGTAAAGATGCCTTGTATAACGGATTCCCATTGAGCAAAACCCCTTATTTACCACAGCAGACAGCTGTGCTGTGGAATTAATGTTGCAAGAAGAAAAAAATGTCGAGATGGTACCTTCATGCATCTTGCTAGCCAGTTCAGGATCAAACTGTAACTTCTCGCAAAGAATTTGGAGGAATGCTGCTTTGCTAGGTACTGAAGCCAATTCAGTGTTAAATGATTTAGCAAGTGTCTTTCTGTATATGTGAGCTTTGACGTCAGACAAGATTCCTTCTGTTTCCCGCTTCCCCAGTCCAAATATGTTTCTCAGTTCATTAAGAGGGGAAAGCTGCATTTTTTTAATCATAGAAAAACTTCTGTTGAGATACTACAGAATAAATAACATCTTTATGGTCAGAAGGCATGTGACAGACAATACAAGATGCCAGTACAAGCTGACGGTGATCTATTATTTTGATGAAGAGCAATGCGGCATTGCAAAATTGAACTGATCGACTAAAATCAAGCTAAATTTTCTGATGGGGCCTATTCCAATTTGCCATATCTTCAATTTATTTATGGCTAAGCTCGATTGACTAGCTTGTGTGTTCTTTTTCTCGCTTGGCTGCCTGTTGCATGCCGCCTTTTCTACCTTTCACCTATGCAGGTTTGTCTTCATTTTCTGTAACTCCTCTTCATTCTTTTTTAAATAAAATGCACAGTAGGGGGGCCCTCCCCTACTGTATTTCCCCTCAGAGAAAAAGAACTAGAAAGGGGTTATATTAACTTGTCATCACACAAACAAGCACCATCAGTAAACTAGAAATTAAATCACCTTCTCATCGTCCACAATTCCATCTGAAAGTACTTCTGCAGCATAGGCCTTATAGAGTATCTTGAGATCATCAGCTCTCCTATCATGATCATGCTCTCCAGCTATGCATGACACGCACCCAAAAAAATATTAAACAAGGTCGAGCTCACTAAAAGTATGATTGCAAAAATTTTAACCGTTTTACCTAATGAAATAGGGCCGAGTCCACGAGCAAAACAATCAGCTTCAGGGTGTTTGCTTAATGTTGTAAGCAAACTATTAAATTTAATAACAATGTTCACTTCTTCCACAGCCTGAGTTAGACTATCCCTGCAAATCACATGGTTCAGCAGTAAGGTAAATCCACCAATGCTCTGAAATGGTACAGTCTGAATCTATAAGCATGCCAACATTCAGAGGATAGACCACTCCTGCACAAGGATTCGTGCAGGGGCGGAGCTTCATTGAGACCAACATGGGCCATGGCCCCTCCTGCTCATTTGTGATGTCCATTAGGTGTCTACTTATCAGCTTAAAAATAGCAAGCTCTTTCCTACTTAATTAATCTAGCTGATTTCTGTCTGGCCCCTGCTGAACTTGCTGCCAAGCTCCGCCATTCTGGATTCGTGCTTTTGCTAATTATTACTGGTCAGAAGTCAAGCAATTTTATTTGCATCATCATGGTCTTTCATGCTCCATCAGAAATGCACAGGTGCCTTGGCTGCTACTAATGGAAGTTAAATACTCCCTCTAGTAATAAAAGCATATGTATATACCAAAAATACTCATGAAATTTATTGACGGCACACCTACCTGATAGTTCATATGAGCGGAGTTAAAGTTTAGATTTTAAATAGAGATTTGATAATGTTATGGCGTTGCTTATGATAGACAAGACAATGCTGCAACCATAACATGGCAGGGCCATGTGTGAGAAAGGTTGGCACATAAATACATGATGGATCATCTCGTGTTTTAAACATGGGGTGAAAGACAGATTATTACTCATTGCTACTTATAAGGTATATTTTCTCCATTATATGACCAAAATATCTACCAAATTGCAAACCAATATATACGGATTCAGAAAATTGGCTATGCTCTTTCCTTGGAACCACGGGCTATCTAGCTTAGAACATCACTCAGGTTCCTATGCACATCTAATAATGAAATCTGGTAACACGCTTCTCAAAGGGTAAGTAGGTTCCATACGGAATACGTGACTTCAAGATGTCTAATGCTGATGAAATGTTTTCTTGAACTAGCTTCTTCACGTGCTCGCGGAACATCTCAGCAGCGATCTGCAAGAAATTTAGAATGTCACTTAACAAAACATGCTTAGATTTACTCTATTTATCTTTTCCAAGCAAACTTAAATCAACACCAATGATAAATATAGTGACCTTTTTATTTTTGTCTAAACTCTTGAGTCTTGACTAGTTTATATGCATCATAGCATGCATATAAAATGACATTGTTCTAATAAGTACTGATGTAGATTTCAGCCCAAATGAAGAAAAAGCAAATAAGCAGCAACAGAAACTGAGTTTTAGAAGAAAAGAGTTACCTCATCAGAAAGTTTATATGCAAGTTGCGCTCTCCTTACATCAATGAGCGTGTCTATGTCAAGACCTAAAACGAGAGCATTTTGAGTTCAGAATGTTCTTGAGATGTAATAAAAGATATTGACAATGAATATAACTACATGATCTACTTGATAAAGCAAATCTTAAGAATAGTATGACTTCTGAATTGAACTAACACCTAAACGAAACTATGTGTTCTAGCAGTACCTCTTCCAATAGACTTGAGCTGCATCGAGTATAAACTCTTGGCATTTTCCCTCATAGCAATGTCAATCTGGAAACAAACATAATGTCAAATTGATCTAATAACGATACTTAAGACCATGGTAAGTAAAAAAAGACGTTCTTATTTGGACTGCGGAGTAGTGACCATGCTTTTTAAGTCGTCGCCTAGGCGTCCAGTCAAGTTTCCAGGCTGGGCATCGGCCTCGCCACGACCAATCGCGGTATGGCGTCCGCCTTGCAGTAGAAGTCGTCAGCTAGGCGCGATTTGGTGCTGTTTAAGGCCTGAACAGCCCAAGGCGGACGCCACACGAGCTTGCGCGTGCACGCGCGGGCGCGGGAAGAGAGCTGCGGCACACGGGCGCGGGAAAAGAGATGCGCGCGCAGGCACGGGAGCGGGAAAGGAGCTGTGCGCGGGAGAGGGAAAGGACGCAGGGGATTTGCGCGCCAACGAGACCGACGGGAAATCGGGCGCCTACATATCCCGCAAGGTCAAAACCCACCTCTCCCACGCGCTTCTTTCCTCGATTCGAGCCTCCCTTCCTCTTCACTGATTTGCGACCCTGATTTGCGCCTCCTGCCCTCCTCTGGTCCTCCCTCATCTCTACTGATTGATGCACGGCTCCTTCCCCTTCTCTTCGTAAGGTCACAGGATAGGTACGTTAGCATCTCTTCCTCTCCCTTCGACTTCCCTCCTCTTGGATGTGCACTGCCCCTGCTCTTGACTTGGATGTACACTGCCTCTGCTCAACTTGGATATGCTCTGCAGTTCGCATCTCCTCTGCAGCTCTGCTTCCCTCCTCTTCCTCTGTTTCTTTCCATGTCTTTCCTCTGCTTGTGGCTTTGTTATACAGATGCTGACTGGTTGTGCTCAAGTTCTTTGTTTTTACAGCTGATAGCACAATGGCAAGTCCATCTTCCATCATCAGCAATTACGATCCCAGGACTGATTTAGCTCGGAAGGGAAACTCTGCGGATCCAGGATGGAAGTATGGCTACTGGCCAAACCTTCAAAACAAAGATGTAGTGGCACGCACTCTATGTGGTGTCTCACTTTTTGGAGGGATAAGAAGGCTGAAGAAGCATCTAGCGGGTGGCTTTGGAGATTCAATGATGTGCAAGAAAACTACCACTGCAATTAGAGTGGAGATGGAAAATTGCTTGAATGATCATCCCTAGATGATGCTGGCGTTAGATTTCAGATCTGCACTTATGCTATTTATATTTGTTTTGCCTTAGCAGCACTAGTCATTAAGTTATATCATGTCATTAGAGACTAATTTGCTGCTATTGAGTGATGAGAGCTATTTTGCTGCTTTATGTTGTGCACTAGCACTCTGGTAGCACTATTTATTATGGTATTATATGCTAAGACTTGACAATATTAAGGTATGATTTGCTTCTGAATTTTAGTAGCATTATATATTAAGATAATCATATGGCGTCGCCTCGCCGCGCGCCTTAAACGCCTAGTTGACTCAAATGGGCGGGTCGCCGCGGCTCGACTTATCGCCTTAAAAACACAGGTAGTGACCTTAACGCTTTACGACCATTTGTCCAAACTACTTGAAATATCAACTGCAAAGGGCAATTTCATCATACTTTAAAATAATTCTTGCATCCATTGAGGCAATATTGCCAGAAAACGATGAAACTAAACTTCAAATTCCGAATAAACTACTTTCTCCGTGAGATCAAAGCATAAAACTGAGAGAAAGTATGCAGAAAATTAACAAGTATTTTTATAAATAATTACCTGAGATTCAGTCACTCCAAAAAGACGTTTCCAAGGAAGTAGGAATGCAGATGCATCTCCAAAGACAAGATTGGACACATAAATTAACTTCTGAAATGCCTGCAAAGAATGACATGGTTATAATATGAGCCAACAGAAAGCTCTAAGTATCTCATTCATATATCGAAGCATAGACACTTGCCCGCCTTTGTTCCATGTCAGCATCACGATCACTTGTTTCCAGCCTCTCTCTGTATATGCGTCTACCAATCTAGTACAACAAGCAAAGAGGAAAAGGTATACTTATTGTCATAAAACACAGCGAATGTGGAAAACAGAGACGAAAACAATAAGAGCATAGGAGATAGATGACAAAATATAAAATGGTTTGGATCAGGAGGCAATACCTCCATGTGCATGTTAGCAGCATCTACATCATCAAGCCCAAGAGCTCTTTTAAATTTTATAATTGCCTGAACCTCCGTACCTTTGAGATCTTCATCTCCTGGAGGAAGTACTGAGTAAACATACCTGCATAAAAGCATGGTCAGGACAAGGATGAGCAGATAACTGAAATTTAGAAGGGTGAGCAACCTTTGGGGAATAATATACTCTTCTGACCTAAATGCTGATACGTGACTACGTGAGTGCTATATAGTTTACTTGGTTTTTTAAACAATAAAGCATGAGCTCAGGTGTATCCAGGCAAGACTGTTGGCATCCATCCACGAAACCGAAAGGCTGTAATTAAAAGTTGGAGGCACCACCCAAATGCACAAATACAAATTTTACAACCAACACCACCAAACAAGCTTGGTATCTTCTTGTGTTGTGCACATTAGCTCCGGTCAAAGAAGGGAACTTATGAGGAATATGTACGATTAATGGTTCTTTAGTAGGCAGCTCGCTAGGCATGCGAATTGGCCCTGTCCAGAAAACAACAATTCGTTCCCTAACCGGACCAGCTGACCCCCACATTGCGTCACAATCCACTCCACGTCGAGGGCACGATGGCACGAGCCTCCATGGACATGCTCACATGCAGGCGGCCGTGACGAACGCATGAGTTGACAACAGCCACCCACCGGCGTGCTAGCCTCAGTGAGTGCATTGACAATGACAAGTATACGACCATGGCCACTATGGCCGTCTCACACACAAGCAGACAGAGGCGTATGGCCAGGCCCACATGCCAAGCTTTCTGAATGCTTTGCTTGCTCAGTTGTGTCTATCAAACTTGCCTCATATCTGAGTTAGGCATCATCCCATCATTTTTCCCCTTTATTTGTTTAGCATATGCTACCATGTTGTTTCTTCGGTAAACACCAGATGGCACCGAACAACGAAGCATGTGATGTTTTGGTTTGAGGCGGAAACTCCGGTTTTTCTATTCTGAAAACTGAAATTTTTGCTCACCAAATATACTGAACCCAAAACACAGAATAAACTGAGTGGCCACGCCTAATAGCAATAGTTGATTTGCTTGCCTGAGTTCCTTAATATAGATTAGAAACATCAAGAGACATTGGTCCTTAATATATAAGGAATAGTAAGATTGCAGCTAGAAGATTGTGGTTATTCCTCTTTCTTGCAATTGTTTGCAGAAACTTTCGTGCCTCCAACTGGTGTAGTATGCATGGGGCAACAGGGAGTGAATAGTGAGTAGCACAACACCCGTTATGCCCATGGTTATCAAGGCGGTAGGGCGAGGCGGGGCCACTGACTACCACCTTACACTTAAGCGACTAAAGCGTGAGGCAAGGTGACGCCTTAAGAATTTAAGAAAACTTAATTAATGCATACAAGCACATGCGCCAGCTGGAGAAAAAACAAGAGCACCAAGAAGCTCACCTGGCATACAAGTCACAGAGCTCTGCTTTGAAGGCTTCATCCTGTGTGCTAACTCCATATCTAAATTAAAATTGCACATCATAAGAATATGGAGAGGAGCAACAGCAGCATCCATAATTAGCCTCTAAAAGAGACAATAGGAACTGATTGTGCAGTTTACATTCCCAAGAGACAAAGAAAAAAAACAAATATGGAAATTATATATAGCTTCTTTTAGCATAACACATAACTAGGTAAAGCAAAATTTACTTGCATTCCAACGATAAATGGGACTATGAGGGCTTCAAAATTAAGTAACCAAATAAACAAGAGTGCAATGAAAATGGGGGGGAGGCTCAGCTAATCACAATACTGTTATCTATCTGCGAGTACTAATATTTAGTTGATGAATGAACAAAACAACAACCTCAGCTAAAGGGCACTTCATTGGATCCAGGTAGCTCACTCCGAAATATAAGAATAACGACCATTCATTCAGACCATGAGGTAACATGATTACCAGGACTAGCCCTATAAATTCAGCAGCACAGCAGTTGCGCGAACCATTTCACCAAAAAAACCCAATGCCGCAACAAGACCCGAGAGCAACTCACTTGTTCGCGATTGCCTCCACCTCGGCGTTGTCCAGGTTGGTGGGGTCGTCGTGGCCCGCGACGTAATTGTGCAGCCCCACGGCGGCGACCTCCGGGACCACGGCGTTCACCGCGGCCGCCCCCGCCACGCTGGCCGCGCCGAGCACCGCCGCCCCCGCCACGGCCACGGCGCGCGACCCGCCGCCCGCGCGGAGCCCGATGCCGTACCCCGCCGCCACGGCCGCCGCGGCGACGGCCAGCTCCGCCGCCGTCCGCGCCGCGGGCGGCAGCGCCTCCACCAGCGGCTGGATGCCCGTCAGCTCCCTCCGCGCGCCGAACACCGCCTCGCCGGGGGAGGTGGTCTCGCCCGCGGCCGCGCGGAGACGGAGACGGAGACGGAGACGGAGCCGCGCGGCGGCGGGCCTCCGCGGCCGCGGCGGGAAGCGGAGGAGCGGGAAGGGTTTAAGCGGCGAGAAGAGAAGTGGTGGCGGGCTGGCCCCTGCCGCCGCCCGAGGCGAGGGCTTCGCGGAGGCGAGTGCCAGCTCCATGCCCGAGATAGGTACCTGCTGCCTCTGCGGGCGGGGGTGGGGACGCCTTCTCCTCGGCGGCGGGCGGCGGTCGGCGGGGCCGGTGGGGTGGATTGGGGGGAGGAGAGGGTGGCGGATGAGGAGGAAGAGAGGAGGAGGGGGCGCGGCGCGGGCGAGCCTGAGGAGCAGCGGATAGCGTTGAGGGGGATGGGGTGGGATTGGTGCGGCGGGGCCGGGGCAACCGGGCGAGGGCGGCTGGACCAACAAGGGTTTGCCTTGCCGCTTGCCGGTTGCGCGGGCGCGCACGGGCCCCGCCGTGATCCCTCGCCTATTTCAGGAGTTCCTCCTCCTGTCGTTCCGTGGTACACGGTCGTCTGCTCGCTTTTCTGATTCCTGGCTGCGGTCGCGCGCCACGGTTGGGCTCTCTGTCTGTGACATTCCTTTCCTTGCCGGCGCCTAAGGCTATCGCGTCTCGCGGTTGCTATCGGTGCGATCTACATGTATGATGTATTGCCTGTCCGCGTGTGTGAGGTTTTCGGCGTTTTCTTGGTGTCATTCACTTTCGTGTTCGGAATATGCTGCCTCTACTTGGTATTGTTCCGCTATCACTATGGCCAGCTAGTTGTTACTGATGTTGAAGTTAGAATCAAGCTTCATGAAACTTTTTCGTCAGTCATGTGCTAGGCATGAGCATGGTAATTCATAAGGGTGTGGCAAGATGTTGTTATGTAGTATGATTATATTAGTGTCCAAGGTGGATTTTGATTAAAGGATGAATGTCATCTTATATCATGTAATATGGCTTTTTATGTAGGATTTCTCATACCTCATCTTATATTTATATATATCTAATAGTTGTAGAATCATCTTCATTTTCTTTAATTTTTGTATTTTATTCATTTTATCGTCCAGCATCATCTTCACTTGCTTGAACTTAGCTTAGTTATTAATCTCACAGATGTTTTTACATCACCTCCAACTTGTTGATACATCAATTAATTTGATACTCAATTGGCATGCATAATTACACTTACACCAACTTATGCAAGCTACTGATTGAAATCATTAGATCTATGTAAAAGCACTTTTACCCTTTCATTTCAAGCATTGGGATATATAGACATCGACATCTAATAAAACTGGCTGACTTTTTTTTTCTCCTCAGTAACGCAAACTTTCAAATAAACTGGGGTATGGGATTCAATATGGTTTCAGTGGAGACGAGAGACCTAATTTATTTATGTTCTTTTAGGAAAGGAATGTCTTCCATCATCCACCACGGTTCATTTGTTAGTGAGAGCAAGACGGTGTTAGTAAAAAGAATGTTGTTGTTTGTCAAGTAGTAACTATTGAACCTTTAAATATGTCATTTAGACGGACTTTAACCGGTGAGAAATTGGTGTATTGATTGAATTTAGTGACCTTATATTAGTTGTGCCGGTTTCTCTGAATGAGGACGAGGATGTGTTTGCGTGGAATTTAAGTAGGAATGGCTTCTTCTGGGTACAATCCTTCTACGAAGATGTAGGGTGCCAAAAAGTCTGAATTTTGGAAGGCAAAGTTCCCTTTAAATCATTTTTTCTTTGGAAATTAAAGGGAGGCGTTATTTTGACCAAAGATAACTTGGTTAAAAGACGTTAGACTGGGTGCACTAAATGTTAGCTTTGCAGTTCAGCTGAAATCATTCAACATCTATCTTTTTATCGAATTATCGTATAATATTTATATTTATTTGATTTTGACAAACAAGCTTGTCTTCAAAGCTTAGAAATCAAATGTGAGGCTTCGTTTGACAAAACTATGTCTCTGGCTTCTTGCAGCTCCTTCTAAGGAGCCTTGCCAAATGCCAAATGTATATTAAAAATTAGTTCCTCACAAGAAGGTTGTGCGGACCGAAGTCGCTTTCGTAAAAAGGAGCTGTAGTCGAAAAAAGTGGCTTCTTGGCTTCTCCCTTCTCCTCCTCACAAACCTACTAAAAATATTATAAAATTACCACTGAAGCTGTTTTTGCCAAATATTTTCTAAAACGGTTTTAACTCCATACGAGTAGTCGGAGCTGGAGCTCTTTAGAAAGAGCCGGAGCCCTAACAAACGGGACCTTAACTAGTAGGAGTGACTATTTGCCGGGTTGTGTGGTTGCGGTGAAATGGTGTTATCTTCCAAATAAAGGGCTATAACTTATCTATTCTTGCAAGTAGTTCCAGAATAACATACTGGATCAAGCGTTGGCTGGGGCGGATTTATATAGTGAGTTGTGGGTGAATTTTGAAAAAAACAGTGATAGCGTCCAAATTTTCACCATATTCGTACCCTCACGATAAAAATCTACGCACCCACGAGGCAAACGCACCCCTCTTAAATTTACTCTAGCTCCGCCCTTGGTCACAGTTGTCTAAAGCGAAACAAAGTTTATCATTGAAGGAAGGTTGTCGTATAATGGAGGAAAGGGTACTTTAAGTCTTTGGTACTTTGGGTCGGCAAATCGATTTAGAATTGAGGCTTGAGTGATTTATTAGAGTTGCATGTGTCTTTGTGTGCTATCACTTGGTAGAGTGTGTGAGGCTGAAATGTTGCTATTCTTTAGTTAAGAAAATGTTACATTAAGCTAAGCTCAGAAGGGGACTGTCAGCAGTACCTGCGTATTATATATCCTCTGCAATCTCTGGTTTTCTTTTCAGCGTGGATCTCGCGATCTTCAAACCAAAGACGCGCAACTACGTGTCAGTGTCAGTATCAGTATCTTCTTTTTCCTGCCCCATTTCTCAAAGATCAGACAGCGAGTTACGCCCTAATAATCTTCTGACTGAGGGGGGCTTAAGCCTTTAAGCTCTCTTTATCTAAAAAAACAAGCCTTTAAGCTCAAGGGCCACGCAATCACAGAGCCTGTTTGCTTCTTTGAAGCTCCAATTAAAGAAGTGATGACAAGACTGCAAAAAGGAAAAGAAAAAAAAGGAAAGGAAAAGATAAAGACGAAGACGAAGACGGTTTCTGATTCCTTGCACTCTTTGGTAACCAGCCAAGAGCCAACAACCAAAGAAGTGTGAAGGCTGGCTCTTTCTTTACACGCTGATGGCTTGTACAGAAAGAGTAAAGGTCGGCGTCCCGGTGCGTCTCGTCAGTCGAGCACCCCAGGTCATACCAGATCGCAGCCGTCCAATTTCTTCGGCCCACCACTATCGGTTGGTGCAACTGCTCAATCGAGTGAGCAACTTCACTCTAATCTCTCAATCTTCTCCAGAGAACCTGCGTATTATCCAAAAGGTATCCAAAAACATTTTGCGCTGTTGAGAGTGTTTATGATTTTCCATCCATAACTTCTAAATACCATCTAAATAGATGTACGAGACTAACAAATACTCTTTGAGATAATTTTACACATAGCATTTATGTTGCCAAACTAAATTTTCAATACTCAGAGTGGTCAAAGTTGACTAAATATTAATCAAAGCAATAAGTTTTTCTTTGAAACCAAATCAAGATGTAAACACGCATACACATAGACACATCCTTATGAATTAACTCTATAAACACATACATTCCTCCGAACAACTGCAAACGATTGAACCTATTATAGGCACTTTGATATTCATAAGCATGGTGTTTGACATGTATAATGAAACAATTGTATTAATAATATATAAGGCATGTTTGGTTGCTCTACTGGTCTGGGCATCGCCGGCTTGGCAGCCATCACCACCCCAGGCGTTCAAAATCAAATGCCTAGGAGCGATGCCTGGCCAGGAGCCGCCTAGAGGCATGAACCAAACACGTCCATAGGGCTCAATTCTTAGACTTCATCTTAGATGGCCAAAAGGTAGTACTATGACCTTTGGTTCTCATGATTTTTTGGTGGCCGCAAGGATTTTCTCCATTCCAAAATATAGACCGTTTTAGTTTTGTCTTAGGTTCTACTTGGCTTTGATTAGATTTATGGAACAATACACTAATATCTACACTATCAAAATAATTATATTGAATCTAAGATGAAACAATGCAATATTACTTAATCTACTCCCTTCATTCCAAATTATAAGATGTTCTAGTTTTTCTAAATGCATAGGTTTCACTACGTATCGAGACATAATGTATATTAAGATGTATAGCAAAAGTTATGTATCTAGAAAGGCTGAGCGTCTTATAATTTAGAACGAAGCGAGTACTTTAATATAGGTCCCTCTACATATAAATAAATAAATGTATCAAAGCCAAACTCTTCTTATGACTGCGACGTATCATCTCTCATACTAGTGCGAAAGTCCATTTCCCCTCTTTTAATCTTTGTCCTTTTAAACCACTTTGGAACTAATACTTGAAATCTTTAGTAAATATTTACATAAGGGCACTGAAGCAATTATGTTCCCCAGAGTGGAAGCCAAGAAGAGACTGTTTTTCGTTTTCACATATAGGGAAAAAAATTCTCGACTCTAGACCTCTAGAAAGCTGTCTAGAACTAGAAGGTACAACACTCAAATATTTTCGCCCTCCGATGCATATACAACGGCTCCTTCTTCCATCTAGCAACTCCTGTCTTCTTCCCTCATGGACTCCTTTTTTCTTGCAACTACCACACCACTAAGTTCCATTTGGTAGAGATCCAGAGAACGTTTCCGATTCTCTAAAAAAATGTTTCTTGAGAAATAGAATCACTTTCTCAAACCATTTGTCTGGTTGGTTGGATTCAGATTCTGAAAGAGAAAAGAATGTGGTGGAATAGACCAAAGTGCACTTGATATGTGATGAGTATTTCTTGAGTTACTACAGGGCAAACTAAAGCATTTACAACCATGAGCAAATAAGACAGTGGCAATGCCTGTAATTTTCGTCAAAGGAGAGGAGAGGTCCAAGGGCTGGAGGAGTGGAACAGTGTGAAACCAGGCTATCTGTGTTTTGAGCCTAGAAGAAGGAAAGGAGAATCATTTCAGTTCCGATTCTTAGTCCGAGAAACCCGTTTGAGCCGATTCTGGTGATTCAAATGAGAAAAAATGTTTCAACCAGCCAAACGTACCCTAAATCATGATGAAGCTTGAATGCACCACTCTTATATGACCCTAGTTGCATAAAACCAACCCTTAACCCTGACTTGTTGGACTTTTTGGCATAGACTGAAAAATAACAACCTTTTTTTTGAACGAAAAAATAACAGCCTTTGATCGGCAAACAAGGAACCAAATTGTCATTGACAAATGTGGACAAAAAAAGTCATCTGAAGGTTTTATTAAGGAAACGTATTGGCTTCGGTTCTAGGCCCACTTCGCGTTGGCTATGGGCTTCTTCGCGTCCTTTGGAATGACCTTTTATTTCATGAATTGAGTTATGAGATGAGATGAATTTGTATGTAAAGTCGATTGGGTCATTGGCATATGATTTTTGTATTAGGGTGGTCTTTCTCATTTTAGAATAGAAAGTTGAATATTTCTTTTCATTATCTAAAAAAATACATGCATAGTCGACTCGTCTAGTAGGACGGTTATGGGCAGCATTTTCGGTCCAAAACAACCAACTTTTTAGTCCACCCCGCAAAATGCCCACATCTAGTCATAACATCCACTTTTCTAAAGCGGCTATATAGCATCCTATACTTTTATAAAGCTAAACCCCACTAGAGATTTCTCTCAATATGTAAACTATCCACATCAACAATCCACTAGAACTTACAATTATAGCCAACTAGCACATGTCATTATGATAGTTATCTCTTCATCCACTAACATGCATTTAGTTGTCCACATAGATGTGTCAAACCATTCACGAAAATTAATTTAAGATAGTTTCACTCATATAACTATAAATATAAATAGTCTAAATTATCTGGAATCCCCGCAGCAATGCGCGGGGTATTCTCCTAGTATCTAATGTAGTTGCATGCTAAAAAGCTACATCGAGCAAGGCCACTGTTGACACCTATAGACTATAGCCATGTTGCACCAGGTGCCATCATATTTGTTAGGAAAAATAAACAAAGTGGAATCTAAAACTTTATTAATAGATAAATAATCTCTATATCTATATCTATATCTATATCTATACCTATATCTATATCTACAATAATATTAAATAGCGAAGGGTTTCTTCCAACATGTTTTTTATTCCCAAAGTACTTCTACGCCCTCCATGTCTCATTGTGACCAGTGGAGGAGGAAGGAATAATTTTAAGGTGTGACTGATTTATAAAGGTTTTTTTTCGAGAACACGCTTAGCACATGTTTCATTAAGAAGAAGTTGAAACGCGGGTTTATAAAGATCAACCATGTATAATATAACTGTACAAGGACTCACTAGAATATTATCTAAATATATATATATATATATATATATATATATATATATATATATATATATATATATATATATATATATATATATATATATATTACTTTGTGATCATTAAATATAACCGAAATCTAAAAGTAAAACATTGCACTTAAAATACCTCACTAGATGAAGATTACATAGCTGATTCATTCGTTGGTGGTGCCATTTTTTATGTTGATCTGTTGTAAAAAGTGTACTAACACTCAGCCAGCAGCCATCATATGCCGCCTGGCCACTAAGACGTACAGTCGTCCGACTGGATTGTCGCGGCTAGAAAAACGTACGAGACAAATTAACTTCCTCCTGTGGGCTTTTGCCGTAGGCCCATGACTATCACTTGATCTGGACGACCAACCCACCAGACACCAATCCAGCCATGTATTGTACCAGTAGCGGGGCGCGCGCATCCGGTGGTGAGTTTGGGGAAACTGAATGCTCATACAGTATGGATGGTTTGCTGGTTAAATTGAGTATGGTTGTGAGGTGCAAGTGGAAAAACTTACACATATAAGGAAGCAACGTTGTGACAAGCACAGGAGCCCTTGAAAAATGGACAATGCTTGTTTGTAAATGGAAACACAGGAGCTAACTCTGTTTTAGCACAGCAAAAATAATGTTGAGTGAAATCTCTCTCTGTTTTATACTTTAAAGAAGGGCCCTTAAAAGGAATCTTATAAAATCACTACAGCAGGACGTAAGGTAAACTGGGCAAAATAATAATGTTGGTGCTGTTTATACAAATTTCAAATATAACTACACTTTTCTTGTCTTGCTGTGAAAAGAGAAACGGGACAATCAATTATCGCTACCAAGTACTTGTTGCTGTATAGAGAGTTCTGTATAAAGCGAGGCTACCTTGCTGCCTTCTTCTTCAGGCACTCGTCCACGTGGGAGAGAGAGATGGTTTCATTAAGCCTGCCTAACAGAGCATCATCGAATGGAACAGCCCCATTAATGGTTCTAAGAATATTGGTTCCCGCCAAAATGCACAACCCAGATGAATGAATTTACACAACGGAGCATTTACTTCACTGTCCATTGAGCGATATCTTTCTCTGTAAATCACAAAGGTAACCAGGATGAGGGTACGTAATAAAAGGAGGGAACAACTGGGCTGTATTATCATATAAATTGAAAAGCAAGTAACACCTATTACAGTTGATATGCAAAGAATCTGTAACAAATTGTAGTGGTAAAGTATGTGAGTATGTAATAAAGTTTCAGTTTGCTCATAGAAAACATTCAGAAAAGAGCGAAAAAACAGATATTTACATACAGGTTTGCAAAAAAAAAGAAAGTATCTCAACATGTGAAGGAGTACAAATACAATACTTTGCCTTTTCCTCAATAGAAAACATTCAGAGAAATGACTCTTGAAAAGACGGGACCAAAACATGTTATAAGTGTCATTGGCATTCCAATTCTACAGAGCGACGCAAGTACAATGGGTGTCTATAACAAATACCTGAGCCGTTGAAGACAAGAACATGTATGTCATCACATCGAACCTCATGAGAATGATCGATAGCATAATCTTCTCCTCGGTGCATATTATATTTAACCTTCAAAGCTGGAGGTGGCAGCCATCTATAACATCTCCCGTTCTGCATTTATGCTCACTTCCACAATGAGGTATCAGCAAACTTGGAACATTTTTTTTTGGAAATGTGATCGCACATTTAATTGCAGGAACAACTGTAAATAAAATAATAAAAAGAAACCACAACCAATAGGCTGAATAGTACAGTAGGTCACCTAGATCTGAGAATGAGCACCTATCGGAGAATCATACAACATCGATAGAATCATTTTAGTTGCTTATAAGATCAGAATCTAGATAATATTGTTCTTTCGGTGAGGAATAGCTTGTTCAGCAAGCAGTTCAGTAGTTTGAAGCATCAGTAGAATAAGATCTGAGGACTTGTACCGAAGATAAAATCAATTCTCTAGATGTGTGAAATAAAATACCTTCTATGAAATATCCATTACAGGAAAATACAGCATAAGCCTTATTCAATTTTTTTCCAGTAATTGCTGTATTGGGTAGAGAGAACTGGGAGACCTTACCCAAAATTTCGGCAAACTGGTAGACCTTACCATAAATTTTGCCATATTGGCAGACCATAACCAGATTGGACTGAACACAGAGGGCCAGGCCTCCTGGCAGACCATAGAAAACAAATTTGCGAAACCGGTTATAATCGATGGCCGCACAACAAAAACATTAGTTGAACGAAATTATCAGCCATCGCTGAAGCTACTTTCACATATCTTGAACATTAAATGGTAATACTTGAAATAGTTAATTAGAAAACACAAGAGCTGTAGTACATGCATAATAGGCTCTATGTATTTACATAGAAAAAAACTAAACCGGTACCAAAATATGTCAAGATATGTAAGGAGCCTTATATGTTGCATAAGCGCAGAGGGATGTTTCTGTAATTTTGTACTATATTGACCAGACTTTGAGGATGCTCCCAATGTGGTGTTATTTTTGTTGACACCCAATGTTTTCTAGATTCTCAGAAATAAGCAGGATTAAAATGCATCTAAATATATTAGATGATTGGCTGTGTTTAACTAAGAGGAAAATAACTGAAGGCACATGTAAATTCCAGAAAAGGTGCAGCGGCAAATAGTTTTTTTTGTTCAAAAGGACAGTAGGAATATAAATATGTGACGTGATATCTGTAGTTGCTCGAAAAGCAGGGATCAAAAAAAGAAATGAGGCGAAAGGGGACAAAAGGTTGATCAGGTTCAAAACTACACATGGCACGTGTAATTTTTAAAAAGGCGCAGCAGTAATATCTCGGATGCAGAATTATGGTCAAAAATTTTTCTTACCCTAGGAACCGAAGAACCTATATCAGCACAAGAGAAATAGGAGGAAGGTGCATATATTAATTGGCACAAATAGGTTGTGACAAATAAAGGTAGAACTGCTGCATACCTCAGTTATTTGAATTGAAAGAAGATTTCCCGTGAATATGTAGGGAAATGTAGAATAGTGAGGCCTCTGTGTGGAACCTTTTTTTCTATAAGAGCAGAGTATTGAAACAGCTTCCATGAATTGAAACAGCATCTACCATGAACTATTTTCCGACACGAAATATTAACATATATAAATGAATATAAGGAGGCGTGAAATAGTAACATATATAAATGAATATAAGGAGGCGTGAGATAACCATGTACCAAAACAAAGGATGGTAGAGATTTTGACAAACATTAACGCTACAATGCTGCGGAACTAAAATACAATCCGGTTGACACCAAGTTCAAACAAATAGTAACCAGTTATTAAGATAAGTGCCTCTGTTCCTCTATGGTACGCATGGTCAGTAACACTTAGGAAAACATGCCATGCACAGAAGAAACAACTGTATGTTGACCCTTTTTTCTCGTACACAAAAAGGTTTATAAATCAGTAATATGAATAATAGGGACCTAAGTGTGGCAGTCAGATGTCAAGCAACAGTATGAATATGAACAATACCTAATGTCAGATTGCTAATCATGCAGTATGTGCACACACACAGCAAGAACATAACCGTGCTCACAGGAACCTAGTTCAGCTGCAGTGGTCGGCCAGGGTATGAAATCGAACCTGAAACGCCGTAAAAAATAAGAAGTAAACCAATCATTGAGAGCACATGAAATTGATTCGGAAAAGCTTAACCGAAGCATTAGGCAGCTCTAAAGCATTAAGCAAAAGCACTAAGCAAAGAATTTTAGCTTATCATCCATTGGGAGCAGAGTCTCTGTAGTGGCCATGGTCTCATTAATTCTGGGGCAAAGAAGATGGACGGTAGTACGTATTTAGCCTATATATAGTAATGCGATTAGCAGGCATTCGCAGTCACCGACCACAACCATGCAATGAAATACGAAAGACAGAGCTTAGATTAGACAAAGGAGGAAATCATCACAAGCAATGACATGAGGAGTTGAGATTCCATAAGAGGAAGTTGTAACCGCGTAGCATGTTACTGAATAGGCAACAAACATTAACTCTTATTGGTGGCTCCGAAATACAGAAAACAATAGGCAGGAAGAGATGGCCAAAACCAGGAATAACCAACTGACCTAGGTAGAAGGAGACGCAAAAAATACAGTGCAGAGTGGTAGCTAAATAACAGCAATTCCCAGTGGCATTTTTCTGTAAACTTACATGTTCTTTTAAAGGTTTGCAAAATTTATATCGCAGTAATGGAAACAGTAAGAACTTTTTTGAATGGAAACATGATTTTTAGAGGCCTCAAAAAACATGGCAATGATCATTTGTTCATCAACCTGGAGCTTCAAGGCATGCTGAGGAATCAGTCACTCTAATAGGTCATGCCCAGTACCTCACAAGCGAATAAACATCAGATTATATTCTAGATCAAGGGGCATGGACTTTTCATCACAGGCCTAAGGAAGAGAAAAAAGGCCGACACGCGGCGCTGCAGCGCTGCCAGGGAGCGGCACCGCGCTCTGCCAGCAGTGCAGAGTTGTAGATAAATAACAGCAATTCCCAGTGGCATTTTTCTGTAAACTTACGTGTTCTTTTAAAGGTTTGCAAAATTTATATCGCAGTAATGGAAATGGTAAGAACTTTTTTGAATGGAAACAGGATTTTTAGAGGCCTCAAAAAACATGGCAATGATCATTTGTTCATCAACCTGGAGCTTCAAGGCATGCTGAGGAATCAGTCACTCTAATAGGTCATGCCCAGTACCTTACAAGCGAATAAACATCAGATTATATTGTAGATCAAGGGGCATGGACTTTTCATCACAGGCCTAAGAAAGAGAAAAAAGGCCGACACGCAGCGCTGCAGCGCTGCCAGGGAGCGGCACCGCGCTCTGCCAGCATCCACTTTTAATCATGGTTGTTCCAACCTGAATGGAAAGATGGCAGGTCCATTCTAATTAATAGATACCCTCATAGTCAACCAATCAGGCCTTCATAGTCAAGCAATCAGGCTAGCAACACATGCTTTCATTGTCGATACTAAACTGTACACTGGAAGATTTGAGGAGCAAACAAACTGTTTACTGATTTCTTTTCCAAGCTGTCCAAATTAAACAAAAACTTAATACTTGGAGCCGTGTGAACCGTGGTGAGCATTTTATGAAACACTTAGCAAGCAACTATTGTCCCATTCTTGCATTGAAAGAACCTGCCCATTAGAAGCACGAAAGCACATACGTTAGTGCTTCATTGAATTATCAAGAACATAAACTCAAGAACATAAACTGCTCATACCTATACTACACCTGAACTCTGAATATTTGTGGGAAAAAATATGAGCTCGAATTGGTTAGTAGCCGGAGATATAAGGGCATGGAGGGAGTCGCTGAGCATGTACGACGCAACTTCGGCGCTGAGCTGCTTCGAAGAAGGAAGGGAAGCAAAGGGGCAGGCATACCTGGGTACTCGTCGCCGGCAAAGGGCGTGGCAAAGAAAAGGACCGCGTTCGGCGGGCCGTAGAGCCAAACCCTAGGGTTTCGACGCCCAGAGGAGAGCGCACGGGACCCACCCGAAGAGGCATTGAGGAGCCTGCACGGAGGATGGGGGAGAGGAAGGGAGCCGTGGGGCTCCACCCACGCCGCCGGCACGCCGTCTGCAGGTGGCGCCGGCGCCTGGCGGCCGCCACCGTCTCGGGAGGGAAGGCGAGAGGAGGAGGAGGAGAAGGAGGTGGATGAGGAGGAGGGAGGCCGCGCGCGGCGCTGGCGCCCGGCGCCGCCGTCGTCGCCCTTGTGGGAGCCGGAGAAGGAGGAAGAAAGAAGAACGAGGGGAGTGAGGAGTTTTTTTTTTGACCGGTGGATGGAGAGTAAAGCTGTGTATATATTGGTTTGTTCGGATTTTGATGAGAAGCAAGAGGAAACCCATTCTTGTAGAAAGAGAGCAGGTAGAAGTTGGACGGTAAAAGCCGAAGCTGATCCGGTAAAATCTCGCGGGAGCAACTGAGGCCGCCAGATTCGAAGATCGAACGGTCGAAAAAATTTAGGTGACGTGGCGGGTGCGTCCTTTCGGAGGAGCAGGCCATCTTTGTGGCTTTAAATTTCACGCATATAAGCATAACATACTAGTCTTTTGTATAAAGATTAGGTATGGCGGCCCCCAAACCTCGCCACACAGCTGCTTCCGCCCATGATTGTGACCAGGACTTACTATTCGAACTCATACTGTTAGAATGACTCACATCCAACGAAATTTGATTTCAAAACGTACTGGGTCCCGTTACAACGTACGAACATGTTTATTAGTAGTAGAAAAAGAAATATCATACATACACATCATGTTGTGAGCAAACAACATCTATATCTATACCTAATAATAAAGAGGCAAAATTTTTCTCCACCTTTTTCTAGTCCGTCCATTTTTTTTTTGTCCGTCTCCCTGTAACTACCGCACAATGGAGAGTTTTTTCCGTCCGGACTTATATAAATTCGTACTCATATGAGTTAGAATAGCTCTTGTCTTGCGTGACACAAGGTTCGATTCCAAAACATATTGGGTCGTGTAGGTGACCTGCACTCATACACCTCATTCTATTATTACTTTTTTATCCAAGTTAATTAATGTCAACGAGTTCAAATAGGAGTACGACTGTGGTGCTATTTGTTTTCGTATTCTTTCTTTCCCTGTGAAACCAATCCAACTTCGAAAACAAAACGTGAAAAAAGGGGAAAAAGAACGGCACTGCTAGCGCCCGGACGTCCGGATCCGGGCGCTAGCATTCGGACGCACCGCCGGAGAAGGATTTCAGCCCGCCCTCGCTTCCACCCCGAACGCGAAACCCGCAACATCCCCACGCCCGCGGGGGACGGATCGAACGCAACCCGGCCGCGCGCGGGAATCCGCTTCCGCCATCTCCAGATCTAACGCGGAACCTGCAACGTCCTCACGCGAGTAGGGGGACGGATCGAACGCAACCCGACCGTGCGCGGGGATCCGCTCCCCCCATCTCCAGACCTTCGTCCTGCCCCCAAAGCAACTATCGCCCCCTCCCCACACTGCAACATCCCCACCTCGCAAATTGCACCTTACAGCACCATGCAGACGCTGAAGATACAACTGACAAAGGAACGCCTACTGCACCAAGGCATGATACCTACTGCAACGACAACCAAACACTTACTGAAACAAATGCCAAACACTTACTGAAACAATGCAGAAAAATAAAACTTCAACATAGAACGACTACCTACTGCACCAAAGCAAGGCAACTAATGCAACAACAACTAAACAATCTACTGAAACAAAGGGCAAAACACCATGAACTGCACCAAAAGAGCATGAAAACTACTGAAACATTACCCAACCGCCTACTGCAACAGCAGGCGACAACTACTTCACCATGCGGTTGAAACAAAAAAATGAAACAAGATCTCAAACACACATCAACACCAATTGAAAACACTACTGCAACAATGCAAAAGAACCATTGCAACAAGGCGAAGAGAAAAAAGGAAGAGGGAGGGAGGAAAGCTCATACAACATGCCCAAATCTGCTTCTCCAACATCCAAATAGTTCTACTGAAACATACCTTTCGAGCAAATAAAACAACAAAAAAACACTACTGAAACAGGGGGAGAGGAGAGGGAAAACGCCGCCAGCGCCGCCAGATCTGCATCGCCCCCCATAGATCCACCACGGGGGCCCGCTGCTACATGCATCCCCCACCGGGGGAGGCCCCCCATGCTGCCATCGAGGTGAGGGAGGCGCACCATCGTGGAGAAACGCCACCGAGCAGCTGGATCTGCACCGCCTCCCCATGGATCCACCACGGGGGACCAAGTGCACCATGGATCCGCCGCGGGCGAAGCCCCACATGCCCCCATCGTGGTGAAGGAGGGCGCGCGAGGGTGGAGGAGGCGCCCAAGACGCTAGATCTACAGTGCCTCCCATGGATCCACCACAGGGGAGGTCGGGCTCCCATGGATCCGCTGGAATGAAAAGCCGAAGAGACCGTCGCCGCCGTCAACTTCAAAGGAAGCCACGGAGGTAGGAGAGTCAAAAGAGAGGGAAGTGGCTTCGCCAGAGAGAGCAAGGAAGTGGTGATGAGCCGGCGGCGCGCGTGGGGAGGGCAGGCAGAGGAGAGCGAGGGCGCAGTGGCGGAGAGAGCGAGGCCGCGCGGGCAGCGAGTGAAAGGGAGAAGAAGGCGAGCTCGTGGATCGCGGTGGTCTAACGAATGGATAAGGAGAGGGGGAGCGGGCTCGGTGTAAGGTCCTAGATGGCTAGAGGGGGGGTGAATAGCCTATTAAAAATTCTACAAGTACCACTAAGCAAACTTGTTAGAATAACAAACGGCGTAAAGCGAGTTTTGCTTAGCCAAAGGTTGTGATGCAAGCCTCCTATCCACAAGTCTAGTAGATTAAGATCTCTAGTTCACACAAGAGCTATGTCACTAAGGTTACACTAGAGAACAAGCTAACACTACTAGCAAAGCTACTACTAGAGCTACACAAGATAAACTAGTGAATGTAAATGCAAGAGAGAGGATTGTGATTATTATACCGACGGTGAAGTGAAGATGTTGCCAATCACCAAGATGATATACAATCAATCAATATTGACAACAACACAATATGAAGACCAATCACCGGGAGACAAGAGACACAATATTTGTTCACCCGGTGTTCACTTGTGCACCGACAAGCTATGTCACCGGTTGTGTCGACCAACACTTAGATGGTTCCTCGGTGTGACCCTCAAGTCACTTGCCCCTCAAGGCACGCCCCGCAAGGCACCGCAAGACGCCACTCTCAAGTGAGGTAACTCAATGACACGCGGATTCCACTAGAGTTGCTTTTGGCGTCCCGCCGAGGAAAGCACAAGAACCTCTCACAATCAACCGGAGGTGGCCAAGAACAATCACCTTCTCTTGCCAACGCCTCCAACAATCTCCAAGCCGGCTAGGAGCGGTACTCTCCAAGAGTAACAAGAAATCCACCGGCTAAACCACCCACAAGTGCCACTAGATGCCCTCAAGCTATGCAATGCACTTTGGGATCACTCAATCTCACTTTTGATTTGCAATCAAGCAAGAGAGATGAGTGGGAGGAGTAGCTCTAGCTCAAAGGATGCACAAGAGTGTTAGAAATGCCAAGAGACCTCCCCAAGGGCCGGCCAACAAGTATTTATAAGCATCCCAAACAAATAGAGCCGTTGCAACTCCACTAGTCCGTTTTTCGGGACGACCGGACGCGCCGGTCGAAACTGACCGGACGCGCTCAACCGCGTCCGGTCGCCCTGCGACGTCCACGTGTCCTCCGATTTCAAACGCGACCGTTAGATCCTCCAACGGTCACTGCGCGCCAACGGTCAAACGAGCGACCGGACGCGCTGCTGCAAACGACCGGACGCGCCGGTGCGCACAGCACCCGCGCCCGCGAAGCAACGACCGGACGCGCTCCTCGCAACGACCGGACGCGACAGTGACCGCGTCCGGTCGGAGTCCAGTAAGCTCCCTTGACGACCGGACGCGTCCGATCGTGTGTGACCGGACGCGCACCGCGTCCGATCGTCCTTGTGAAACGCTGTTCGTCTGACCGGACGCGCCGGTCCCGCGAGTCACCGGACGCGCCGGTGGCAGACCCAAGCCCGCGCGCCTGATGCCCGCGCTGTACTGACCGGACGCGCCGGTCGCACAGTGACCGCGTCCGGTGCAGCGTCCGGTGCAGTGTCCGGTCACCTCTGTGACCGCGTTCGCCTCCGTTTCTTTTCCGACTTCCGGCGCAATGGAAAATAGGCATTTCATTTCCCCGAAATCGCCTGAATCCCGCGCTCGCACGCTCGGCGAGAGGGAGAGAGGAACCCAAACCCCTCTCTTCCCGCAAACCACAGCGCGACCAACACCACCTTTGCAAATGTGCCAACACCAACAAGTGTACATCTCCATGTGCTTGTGTGTTAGCTTTTTCTCAATCATTTTCAAAGGTTTTCCAGTTAGCTCACTAGGCCCTACATGCAATACACTTCATGAATTCACCTAGTGGCACCCATGCGTCGAATAACCGATAAGACTTCCCCTCTTAATAGTTCGGCTATCGATCATAAACCACTCACACCCTCTATGGTGTCTTGAGTGTAAAACAAAATGGCCCTATGGTTATACCTTTGCCTTGAGCCCATTTTGTTTCTCCAAATGATATGATCCACTTCATATCATCACATGACCGTCTCGATCCATCGACCTTGACTTCACTTGCTCTTCACCGTTGCATCGGTCCATCGGCGCCAAGTCTTGCTCAAGCTTCACCATCGCATGGTCCTTCGCTTCGAAGCCTCGACTAGCCCTTCACCTTCACAACCGATCCATCGAGCCAAGCTTCATCTTGGTCTTCACCATCTTAGTCATATGAGTCAATGCCATGTCTCATATTCAATGACCACCTTTATCTAAATCATCCACTTAGATACAAAGGTTAGTCCTAGGTTTCATCAATTAGCCAAAACCAAACTAGGGACTTTCAATCTCCCCCTTTTTGGTAATTGATGACAACCCTCACAAAGATGATTTTGATAATAAAAGTTTTGAACTTGTCATACTTGTCCAATCATTTTGCTCATGAGTAAAGTTTGGACAATTATCACAAGCTCGGTTTTGGTAGCATTAGCTCCCCCTACATATGTGCATAGAGTTTGGATTGAAAGCTTTGCACATATGCATGGATAGAAGTGTTGGGAGAGTAATTCTACCAAAAGGATGCTAAGGTGTAAGAAATGGACCTTTGAAGCGTGATACCAATCGGAGTTGCCTTTACACCATCCTTAGCATCATGAAGTAACTAGACAACCATCAAAACTCAAGAGCCCCGTGAGATCAACATTATATGTAAAGGTTCTTGGACCACTTGTAAAAACTTTAGGCAAGTCTAGATACCATATGTAAAACTATTCCTATGCATGCTAGTAGATCATTTCATCATCCAAGTTCTATACTAGCATTGCACCACACAAGCATGTATATTGAATCTAAATACATGTGCAATGAGCAAGTCATATGAAAATGCACAAACAAATGCAACAACTTTGTTTATGAGCTTGCTCCCCCTACTTGTGTGCATCAAAAATTTTATTACCCCTTTATCATGTTGAATCATCTTTTTCTCTCCCCCTTTGTCAACAACTTACCCAAAAATGGGATCAAATTGTGGAGAGAAGAAAAAATGTTCGATGGAGTAGGTTAAAATTCATCAATTTTGGTTCAACCTAGAACACTTGCCAAAGATATTTAATTCGATTTGAACCAAAGACAAGCTTCTTCACACCTCATAATAAGGGTTATCTTGCCTATGTTGAATTAAACACTTATAGCAAATCTTCTAGATTCAACACTAGGTGTGCAAGCTCACAAACATGTCATATGCCACCACTAGATCAAATCAAACATAGAGGCAATAGTGGTAACATATATCCATCAAATTCATTTGATTTATCATGAATGCTCATGCATACCACTTATTATGTCTACATGCTCTAGCAAGTCCTTAACATTGGATGAATGACATGTCAATCAACTTTACCTTGTAATGTTGAAGGAGAGGCATGTCAATAAGTGAGTGGGGTGCTTTCAACTCATGTTTGAGAAATCAAGAATATTCAATTCATTCCTTAGCTTGCAAAACCTCTTTTCATCAAGTGGCTTAGTGAGAATATCGGCAAGTTGATCATCGGTGCCAACACTTTCAATGGCAATATCTCCCTTTTGTTGATGATCTCTAATGAAATGATGCCTTATGTCAATATGCTTGGTTCTTCCATGTTGAACCGGGTTTTGTATCATCTTGATTGCACTCTCATTATCACATAGCAATGGCACATTCTTGAAGTTGAGGCCATAATCCTTCAAAGTTGATTTCATCCATAGCAATTGTGCACAACAACTCCCCGCGCTCACATATTCGGCTTCGGCGGTAGAGATTGCCACACTATTTTGTTTCTTTGAGGACCATGACACAAGTGATCTTCCAAGTAATTGACATGTGCCACTTGTGCTCTTTCTATTGATCTTGCAACCCCCATAGTCAGAGTCCGAATATCCAATCAATTCAAACTTTGACCCCTTGGGATACCATAGTCCAACATCTCTTATTTGCTTCAAGTACCTCAATATTCTCTTTGCGGCCGTGAGATGACTCTCTCTAGGTGAGGCTTGATATCTAGCACACATGCAAACACTAAACATGACATCCGGCCTTGATGCGGTGACATAGAGTAGACTTCCAATCAAAGACCGATATTCCTTTTGATTCACCATATTGCCATCAAGATCACTATCCAAATTTCCATTTGTACCCATTGGAGTTGAAATTGGCTTTGCATCTTGCATTCCAAACTTCTTCAACATGTCCCTTATGTATTTCCCTTGACTCACAAATGTCCCATTCTTCAATTGCTTTACTTGAAGACCAAGGAAGTAGCTAAGTTCATCAATCATAGACATTTCAAACTCTTTGGCCATCATAGCACCAAATTCTTCACAATAAGCTTGATTGGTTGATCCAAAGATGATGTCATCAACATATATTTGCACTATGAATAGATCATTTCCAATCTTCTTGGTGAATAGAGTTGTATCAACCTTGCCCATCTTGAATCCCTTAGAGAGAAGGAAATCCCTTAGCCTCTCATACCATGCTCTAGGTGCTTGCTTTAAGCCATATAAAGCCTTCTTCAACTTGTACACATGGTTGGATTTCTTGTCATCTTCAAATCCGGGCGGTTGCTCA
Source organism: Saccharum spontaneum (assembly GCA_022457205.1). Taxonomy (NCBI): domain Eukaryota; kingdom Viridiplantae; phylum Streptophyta; class Magnoliopsida; order Poales; family Poaceae; genus Saccharum; species Saccharum spontaneum. The sequence continues at coordinate 32,855,596 of CM039580.1, read as the reverse complement.
ACGAAGACTAACTCATTGATGATCCCATTGAGAAATGCACTTTTGACATCCATTTGATATAATTTGATGTTGTGTGCACAAGCATAAGCCAATAGAATCCTTATTGCCTCCAATCTTGCCACGAGAGCATATGTCTCATCATAGTCAAGACCTTCAACTTGAGTGTAACCTTGAGCAACTAGCCTTGCTTTGTTTCTCACTACAATGCCATCTTGATCTTGCTTGTTTTTGAACACCCACTTGGTTCCAATCACATTGTAGTTATTTGGCCTTTCTACCAACTCCCAAACATCATTTCTTGTGAAATTGTTAAGCTCTTCTTGCATAGCCATGATCCAATCGGCATCCCTCAAAGCTTCTTCTATCTTCTTTGGTTCTATGGTTGACACAAATGATGCATGCTCACAAAACATAGCCAATCTTGATCTTGTTTGCACACCACTTCTAATATCACCAATAACACTATCAATGGGGTGATCTCTTGCAATATGTTGTGGTTGGAGTACTTGCATTTGATTGCTTGAGCTTGGTTGATCACTTGATGTATCTTGATGAGAAGAACTAGCACCATGATCTTGCACTTGAGAGTCACTAACTAGCTTGAATGGTGAATTGAGCACTTGATCTTTATCATCATCTTGAATATCAATTACTTGCTTTGCTCTAATGTCCCCAATGTCCATGTTCTTCATTGCTTCCACTAATAGAGTTCCACCAATATCATCTAGATTTTCTTCTTCATCTTGTGACCCATTGGTTTCATCAAATTGCACATCATGGACTTCTTCTAGAATGCCACTTGAGTTGTTCCAAACTCTATAAGCTTTGCTTGTAGTTGAATAACCAAGTAGGAACCCCTCATCACATCTCTTGTCAAACTTCCCCAATCTAGTGCCTTTCTTCAAGATATAGCATTTGCAACCAAAAACCCTAAAATAAGAAATATCGGGCTTTCTTCCATGAAGTAGCTCATATGGGGTCTTCTCTAGCAATGGATGACAATATAGTCTATTGATGTAGTAGCAAGCGGTATTGATTGCTTCATCCCAAAATGATTGACTCACATTGTACTCATGAAGCATTGATCTAGCCATATCAAGCAATGTTCTATTCTTCCTCTCAACTAGGCCATTTGATTGTGGAGTGTACTTGGCCGAGAATTGATGTCCAATACCATAATGATCACAAAGTTCTTCAATTCTTGTATTCTTGAACTCACTTCCATTGTCACTTCTCACTTTCTTGATTCTAATCTCAAACTCATTGTGAACTCTAGTGAGAAATGTCTTGAAGGTTTCAAACACTTCACTTTTGTCACTAAGAAAGAATACCCATGTGAATCTTGTGAAGTCATCCACTATGACAAAGCCATACTTGTTGCCGCCTATGCTTGTATATGTTGTTGGTCCAAATAAATCCATGTGCATCAACTCAAATGCTTTGCATGTGCTCATTGTACTCTTCTTTGGATGTGAGCTTCCAACTTGCTTCCCGGCTTGACATGCACTACAAAGCTTATTCTTCTCAAATTCAACATCTTTCAAACCATTGACAAGATTGTGAGTTGTAAGCTTCTTCAATTGTTTTATGCCAACATGACCAAGCCTTCTATGCCAAAGCCAACCCATGCTTGATTTGGAGACTAAGCAAGTTGTCAAAGAAGTTTCTCTAGCATTGAAGTCAACTAGGTAGAGATTCTCATATCTAAAACCCTTGAATGACACATTTGAACCATCCACACTAATAACTTCCACATCATCAACCCCAAAGATGCATTTGTAGCCTAGATCACATATTTATGCCACAGATAGAAGATTGAAATCCAAGCTTTCAACTAGCAACACATTGGAGATACTCATGTCATTTGATATTGCAATCTTGCCCAAGCCAATAACCTTGCCTTTCTTATTATTGCCAAATGTGATAGAGTCAACACCACTATCATTGTCATTGATTGAGTTAAACATTCTTGATGTACCGGTCATGTGTTGAGTGCACCCACTATCAATAATCCAATGCCTTCCTCCGGCTTTGTAATTGACCTTAGCTTCTTTAGCCATGAAGCATGAAGAGGATGAATCAAATAGTGATGGCTTCTTGTTAATAGCAATGGAAGCAAAAGCCTTGTTGGATGATTCTTCTTCTTCTTCATTATCTTCACTTTCCCAAGTGATCACATAGGCACCATTTTTGCCTTTCTTGAATGTCATCTTGGCCTCTCTCTTCTTCTTCTCAAATTTGTCCTTCTTGTTCTTCTTCTTATCATAAGGACATTCCGCTTGAAGGTGCTCGGTGCTATCACAATTGAAGCACTTTCTTTGTTGCTCATTTCTTTTGAAGTTGTCATTTCTCTTCTTAAAGCCTCTTCTCTTGATGAACATGTGACCCATCTTCTTGACTACAAGAGCAAGTGCCTCATCATCAATTTCAAATTCCCCATCTTCATTGTTGTCTTCTTCTTCTTCAATGATGGTAGCTTTGCCCTTGGAGGAGGTGGCTTTGAATGCCACGGTCTTCTTCTTCTCATCTTCCACCTTCTCCTTGTCATCAACATCTTGATCATATTTGTCATAGGTCAATACTTCACCAAGCAAATCATTAGGCTTCATTGCTTCAAGCCCATCTCTTTGCAACATCATGATCAACATCTTGAATCTTCTAGGTAAGCTCAATAAGAACTTGTGACAAAAATCTTGATCTTGAGTCTTGTGCCCTAAGCTCTTGAGATCATTGACTATCACTTGCAATCTATGAAACATTTCAATGATTGTTTCATCATCCTTTTTCTTGAAGTTCTCAAACTCACTCTTGAGCCCATATAGCTTGGCACTCTTCACAACCTTAGTGCCCTCATATGTTTTACTCAACCTTGTCCACACTTCATTTGCCAAATCTAAATCCTTGATGCCCTCAAATAATTTTGTGTCAATACCATTGTAAAGTGTATTGAGAGCCATTCTATTGCATGTTCTATTTGCTCTATCTTCATCGGTGAGACGATCGGGATCAATGATAGCAAAGTCATTCTCGGTGACTTGCAAAACTCTCTCATGAATAGAACCAAGGTACATTGTCATTTTTCTCTTCCAATGAGCAAAGGAACTAACACCATCAAAGAACGGTGGCTTGCCCCCAACATGATTGAACACAATTTGAGCCATTTTTCACACCGAAGGATGTTAAGCCTTGATTAAAACGGTGACCACGGCTCCGATACCACTTGTAAGGTCCTAGATGGCTAGAGGGGGGGTGAATAGCCTATTAAAAATTCTACAAGTACCACTAAGCAAACTTGTTAGAATAACAAACGGCGTAAAGCGAGTTTTGCTTAGCCAAAGGTTGTGATGCAAGCCTCCTATCCACAAGTCTAGTAGATTAAGATCTCTAGTTCACACAAGAGCTATGTCACTAAAGTTACACTAGAGAACAAGCTAACACTACTAGCAAAGCTACTACTAGAGCTACACAAGATAAACTAGTGAATGTAAATGCAAGAGAGAGAATTGTGATTATTATACCGACGGTGAAGTGAAGATGCTGCCAATCACCAAGATGATATACAATCAATCAATATTGACAACAACACAATATGAAGACCAATCACCGGGAGACAAGAGACACAATATTTGTTCACCCAGTGTTCACTTGTGCACCGACAAGCTACGTCACCGGTTGTGTCGACCAACACTTAGATGGTTCCTCGGTGTGACCCTCAAGTCACTTGCCCCTCAAGGCACGCCCCGCAAGGCACCGCAAGACGCCACTCTCAAGTGAGGTAACTCAATGACACGCGGATTCCACTAGAGTTGCTTTTGGCGTCCCGCCGAGGAAAGCACAAGAACCTCTCACAATCAACCGGAGGTGGCCAAGAACAATCACCTTCTCTTGCCAACGCCTCCAACAATCTCCAAGCCGGCTAGGAGCGGTACTCTCCAAGAGTAACAAGAAATCCACCGGCTAAACCACCCACAAGTGCCACTAGATGCCCTCAAGCTATGCAATGCACTTTGGGATCACTCAATCTCACTTTTGATTTGCAATCAAGCAAGAGAGATGAGTGGGAGGAGTAGCTCTAGCTCAAAGGATGCACAAGAGTGTTAGAAATGCCAAGAGACCTCCCCAAGGACCGGCCAACAAGTATTTATAAGCATCCCAAACAAATAGAGCCGTTGCAACTCCACTAGTCCGTTTTTCGGGACGACCGGACGCGCCGGTCGAAACTGACCGGACGCGCTCAACCGCGTCCGGTCGCCCTGCGACGTCCACGTGTCCTCCGATTTCAAACGCGACCGTTAGATCCTCCAACGGTCACTGCGCGCCAACGGTCAAACGAGCGACCGGACGCGCTGCTGCAAACGACCGGACGCGCCGGTGCGCACAGCACCCGCGCCCGCGAAGCAACGACCGGACGCGCTCCTCGCAACGACCGGACGCGACAGTGACCGCGTCCGGTCGGAGTCCAGTAAGCTCCCTTGACGACCGGACGCGTCCGATCGTGTGTGACCGGACGCGCACCGCGTCCGATCGTCCTTGTGAAACGCTGTTCGTCTGACCGGACGCGCCGGTCCCGCGAGTCACCGGACGCGCCGGTGGCAGACCCAAGCCCGCGCGCCTGATGCCCGCGCTGTACTGACCGGACGCGCCGGTCGCACAGTGACCGCGTCCGGTGCAGCGTCCGGTGCAGCGTCCGGTCACCTCTGTGACCGCGTTCGCCTCCGTTTCTTTTCCGACTTCCGGCGCAATGGAAAATAGGCATTTCATTTCCCCGAAATCGCCTGAATCCCGCGCTCGCACGCTCGGCGGGAGGGAGAGAGGAACCCAAACCCCTCTCTTCCCGCAAACCACAGCGCGACCAACACCACCTTTGCAAATGTGCCAACACCAACAAGTGTACATCTCCATGTGCTTGTGTGTTAGCTTTTTCTCAATCATTTTCAAAGGTTTTCCAGTTAGCTCACTAGGCCCTACATGCAATGCACTTCATGAATTCACCTAGTGGCACCCATGCGTCGAATAACCGATAAGACTTCCCCTCTTAATAGTTCGGCTATCGATCATAAACCACTCACACCCTCTATGGTGTCTTGAGTGTAAAACAAAATGGCCCTATGGTTATACCTTTGCCTTGAGCCCATTTTGTTTCTCCAAATGATATGATCCACTTCATATCATCACATGACCGTCTCGATCCATCGACCTTGACTTCACTTGCTCTTCACCGTTGCATCGGTCCATCGGCGCCAAGTCTTGCTCAAGCTTCACCATCGCATGGTCCTTCGCTTCGAAGCCTCGACTAGCCCTTCACCTTCACAACCGATCCATCGAGCCAAGCTTCATCTTGGTCTTCACCATCTTAGTCATATGAGTCAATGCCATGTCTCATATTCAATGACCACCTTTATCTAAATCATCCACTTAGATACAAAGGTTAGTCCTAGGTTTCATCAATTAGCCAAAACTAAACTAGGGACTTTCACTCGGGCGGGACGGGTCACACCGCGTCGCGCCCGTCGGGTGCGTCCGACGTTATCCGGACGTTCTCACTGTATCATTACCGAAAAAAGAAACACAACGTGGGAAAAAACCAAATAAAGTAAACATAAAGGGGAAGAAAACAATAATATGGAAAAAAGAGAAACGAAACCGAACCTGTAAGAAACAAAAACTTACGTAGAAAAACAGACACAATACTAGAACGGGGAAAAAACAGAAACAAAATAAGGGAAAAAGAAACGGACACAGGATGCCTGGGAGTCTCCGTGGAGGTACACTGGCGCGAAAAAATAGACACTAGAACAGGAGTTGTGACAGGAGAAAAAACATAATTAGGATTTCTATTTAAGTTACCGTGATTGGAGAGATCTATTAGAATTAGGATTCCTAACAATCTAGGTATTGATATAGATAGGATAAGACATAAGATTAGTGGAATTTCTATTCTTATCTTTTTCTATTTGATTAGGATTAGGATTAGGATTAGGATCCATATAGATATACAAATAGATTAAAGTTATGATATATTATGAGAAAATATTTTTGTGCCTTAAAATTGAAAAAAAATCAAGCTTGTACTCCCTCTATTTTTAATTGTAAATTGTTCTAGCTTTACAAGATATATATACCTTTTACTATGTAAAGACATAATGTATATGTAAAATCATAGTAAAAGCTATGTATCTAAAAAAAAGTCCGAACAACTTACGATTTGGGACAATGGTAGTATTTTAATCGTTACAGACCTAATAGGATATTGTCGTATTATTAACGAAATTAACTTTATTATGGATGTCATGATCATCGTAAAATAAAATATAGCCATTAAAATTTATGAAAATAGTAAAATGTAAATAGATAAATAATACTAGATATATGCCCGTGCGTTGCACCGGGATCATATTTTTATAATTAACCTCATCATCAGACGCAGACGTGTAAGCTCCGAGGATTTCGTATTAGACACAAACACATGGATCCGACAATCTCTGTATTGAAACTGGGTAGGATGCGAACACGTGAGCCCCAAGTGAAGGATGATTCGTATCGGACGTGGATACATGAGAAGGAGCAGAGATTTAGTATTACCGGGTAGATGATTGCTTTAGAGTCTTTTTAGGTGTAGATATATTTTGGTCCTTATTTTCTATAATGTCTGATAGTTTTCAAATGTTTTTTTCTTCTCCCGTTGCAACGCACGGACATATTTACTAGCCACAACATATTAAGGTTGTATTGGTCCTAGCTATAGTCTACGATAACTAACTTTAGATAAGTGTGGCAAGTTAGTTTTATAATCAATGCCAAAAGAAATCTTATCACGCTTTACACTGTGACACGTGCTGAAAATATTAATTAAATTTATTTGCCAATAAATAAATGCTACATTTGATCAAACTCGTCTAAGATAAGATGTGACTAGCAATTGTTTGTATATATACTGATTTATCTATACTATAACGGAACACTTAAATTATTTTAGATCCACCCAAAAAAAACAACCCACGCTGAGAGAGCCCAATCATTATGCACCAAAAAATTATACCCAACAAATCATCTTCATTAGAAATGAAGGGTTAAAAAACACTCATCGCAAGCTTGAACCCAATCCGGTGGCCAGTGTTGTTTGTTTGAAGCCTGGCTTCAAACACAGGCTTCAACGCTCCTCCCCCACACCCGCCCCTGCACCGCGCGACGCTTGGGCGGCCAGGGTTCGATTCCCATGATCCCATCCCGCACGTCCCATTTTCTTCTCTTTTGAAAAAAAGAAACGTTGGGCTGCCTCCGTCAATGCCGCCGGCTCCACCTTGCGGCGTGGGATCCTTCCCTGACGCGGGTTGCCGCATCCGCCCGCCGCCGTGGCCCTCGCCACGTGCCACCGGCGCCGGCACTCGTAGCCTCTCCGTCCGCCGCCATGGGCGTGCACGGACTGCCACGTCCGCCAGCCGCCGCGGCCCTGGCCGCACGCCCTTTGACCGGCCCCCACCAGCTACATCTCCACCCATGAGGGAGGACGCGGCCGTTGCTACCCTGCGCGGCCTCACGCTGGAGGAGCTTGCGACGGCGGTGTGGCCATGGAGGATGAGGAGCACTGGAGATACAATCGATGGCAAGGACGTAGATGTGGAGATGCGGCCGGCCAGGCCCTGGGCATGGGAGCCAATGGGAATGGAGCGGGCGCGACGGAATGTGGCGGCGGTTCGCCTGGATCTCCGTCCCCGTTCTCTGAATCCTACTGTTCTTCGATTCATTTTGTTTGTTTCTGAAGTGAGAAATGTGTCTTGGGTAAGATTTGGTTGGCGGAAAGTTATTGAATTTTCTTTTACTTTTTTCGCAATTTCCTCTTTCATAGACAAGAACTTTCAGTGGAATAGATTATGGTTCAGGGATGCCTTGCTGTCCTACACATGGTTGCTGCGGCTGCTGGAGCCAGAGGGAAAGGGCGCCATGGTTGAATAGACCATGCTCGGTGCGCCACGGGCCATGGTGAAGGACTGCTGGAGCCTCTCTATGAAGCACGAGTACCTCCCCGAGGACCTCCAGGTTCATGCCTGTTCGTTCATTTCCCCCTGATCTGGATCTCTCGATTCATATTTGAGATATATGGTTGTCATCAAATATGATCCTGCCTACACTTTTTAGATGATTTATATTTCAAAAAAACCATGCATAGAAATGTATTTACCATTTTTTTGCAAGAGAATAAGCAATCAATTATCAATTTCCTTTTATATCAGTTATACCATCAAATTGTATTGTAGATATTAAAATTTTGTTTGATTTACAGCTACTACTTGAAGGCTGGACTCTCAGTAACTACTTGGGCTACTATCAATCAATGGTGAATTTTGGTTTTTACTCTGGATGCCTTTCAAAATCTATTTGTACAGGGCTCTACATGTGAAGAAGGGCTCTGTAAATGTTCATGCTGACAGCAAAGCAGTCTCTTTCTTTGTCAAGGTCAGTGGGGTTTGCTATTATTCCTGATTGAGCTCACATCTTTGGCATATCAAGTGATGAAACCAAGAAATGTATCATTGTTATCTGTGACTTTATTTGAGGCATTGAAAGTATCACTTGAAACAGGTAAAAATTCTAGAAGGTCTTTCACTTGCAATATATATGTATGATGAGGAAGCATAGTAAAAAAATGGATCGACAAGAGCGAACAAGTGTTATTGTCATCTTGAGCAGCATGGCACTTTTGTATTAAGTGGCCAGCAAAAGGGGCATTGAAAGTATCACTTCAAACAGGTAAAAATTCTAGAAGGTCTTTCACTTGCAATATATATATGATCAAGAAGCATAGTAAAAAAATGGATCGACAAGAGCGAACAAGTGTTATCATCGTCTTGAGCAGCATGGCACTTGTGAATTAAGTGGCCAGCAAAAGGAAAATTATTTTCATTCCATGAAAATATCATGTGTCCTCATGTTGTTGCTCTACAACAAGCATGGCATAGTATCGGGCTCTACCTAATGTGGACATATGTTAGTCAGGGCCAAAATGGTTACTTCTGATCATCGATTGTATGTAATCTAGGTCATTCAAACTTACTCATGCTCATTTGATGTATTTGGAGTGTCAAAAAAATGTGTTGCGGACTGAGATTTCTAATAGCAAAAGGCATTTTTTTTCATTGTCCGTATCGGAGGAAACCGATGCAATAGTATGTTTGGAAGGCATACGACTGGCGCAGGGTTCATTATAGCCAGTTTTGCATATATATAGTTTTAGAAAGTATGATTTTTGGTTCATGCTTTTAGCTGAAATGATAAATTGACTCACATGTGAAGGTTTGTACGATGAGAGATGGATTCATCGGATTGTAATGTGTATTGCTGAGTTTTGATATGATGTTTCTTGTCCTTATTAAGTTTGTTTAAAAATCAATTAATATGGTTTTCAGGTACCAGTACCACAAGCTTGCAGAAACGTGCAATGGTAGCAATAAGATTAAGGATGAAAACGGTCGGAAACGGTCGGAAACGGACTTACGATATAGAAAAACGAAAACGGTCGGTTCGGGATATTTCTACATTTAGCAATTAAAGAGTAAAAAAATGGTTGAAAATGGTTGTGAAACCAATTGAAACTGACAATTTTTCATGTTAAAAAACGGTTGATAATATAGAAAACGAAAACAGTCAATTCAGAATATTTCTATTCCGTTTTTATCCCTAAATAAGATGCTCAATTTGTATGGAAGTGCCACTGGGGCAGGTTGACAAACTTGTTTCTCCGGAGTATGTCCAATACCTTGTTAGAATTGCCAACAGTAAAATGGAGGCAAATAAAAAGCGAATGGATGGATTTCTGGATCTCTTGCAGACTAAGGTATTGAGCTATGCTTGTCTTACTGTATTCCAACTTTTTTGTTAGTGTGCATGACATACATGTTTGGAAGCAACAGAGATTGCTTCCCGGTTTGTCATCCAGCCAAAACTATGCAACGGCTCATTATAGTGTTGTTAATGGATTACGAACAACTACAGATGGGATGTACCTTCTTAGCTCAGGTAAGTGAATTTGAGTTATAGTATGTTCAACACATTGTTGCTTGTTCAACTACAGACGGGAGTATCCCTTCGTTTAAGACTGGATAATGCATGTAGGCTTGTACCTATGAACATTAAGCCATTTATCTTTGGTTGTGCTCTGACCTGTATCTACGTATTTCAATGATTCTCACCATTCAAAGATACTTGCTTTTGGGAAGTTTACATATTCTCTACCTGGGTTGACTGGATAATGCATTCCATATCGAGCTATCAGTTTTCCTTATACCATGTTTTGACTCTATGTCCGCTGCCATTTTATGAGTTCCTGTAGCATTATTCGTTTTAAGCTTTATGTGTAATCACCACTACAACAACGTCCTGAACTGTTGGCCTTCCACTTAGATGTAGCTAATATTCCATATGCCAAAAATGAAATGAACAATTAGCTTATTATCTGACCAACGGATTAACAAGGTTTTACTTTTAAACTAGATAAAAATCCATAATGCATTCTCAATTAGCCTTTTATGATAGTCTGACATTTTTTAGAAAATCAGGTATTGGGTTGATGTTGATGAAGCAACCTAAGAGTGTTTGTGCTGCACAATTTTCAAAAAAAGAAGACGACATATGCTTAGAAAGGACAGGAGGCAACTGCTACAAAAATTGAACTCAAGATGTGACAATATTTTCTTTTATCATTAATGACCTCCATGTTTTATGCTTTTCATCCGAGACGGGATGAAATCCGGTCCATGCCAAAAAAAAAAAATAGTTGTATGTAATGTCTTATCGTATTAGCAGAACACTGAACTTTTCAATGTTGTGGAATCAACTTTAACAAAGCACAATTAGCTAAGTACGTCAAATTTCATATAATTAACTTTAGATTTAATGTGGCCCGTAGCGTTAGCATTGGCAAATATACTAGTTAAGAGTAAAGAGTACGTAGGTTGCGTCAGTTTCTCTGGTCTCAACCAATTCAGCACTCGCCACTCGGCCACTTGGGTTTATCAGTTCTCAGCACTTCTCCCACACTCCAGCGGCGTCCATCCGGATCGGTTGGCCCGTCGCTGCAGCCGCGACCGAACTGCCCAGACGTTCACGTCGAATCCACCAAAAATCCAGCGCCCTCCTGCTACCAGCACGCACCACTGCCGCCTACTACCACCGGCGTCCCTCCGTCTCCACGTATCTTATCATGGTTCTCTCTCCTGCCCACTGCCTCCCTTGCCTTGCACATCTCGGCAAGCATCCTCCTGCAAGGATCGATCTGTTTATCACCCTCATCGGTGCAAAAAAGCGACTTCTTTTCATGCATGTTGCCTGCTTGACGCGAGTTTACCGAGGGCGCCATGAACGGGAGCAAGTGTGACAGCCGCAAGTGGAGGTCATGGCGGTGGCTCGTCGCCTCGTGGGTTCTAGCGGTGATTCTGGAGTGGGGCGGCGCGGAGGTGACGGAGTTGGATCTGGAGGAGCGCCGGGACGAGCGGCGCGACCTGCTGGTGCTGCGCGACACGCTGCGGTCGGCGCTGGACCTGCACTCCAACTGGACGGGTCCTCCGTGCCACGGCGAGCGGAGCCGGTGGCGCGGCGTGTCGTGTGACGGCGACGGGCGCGTGGTCGGCGTGGCGCTCGACGGCTCGCAGCTCACGGGCACGCTCCCGCGAGGCGCGCTCCGGGCCGTGTCGCGGCTCGAGGCGCTGTCCCTGCGCGGGAACGCGCTCCACGGCGCGCTCCCGGGGCTCGACGGGCTGTCGCGGCTCCGCGCCGTCGACCTGTCCAGCAACCGGTTCTCGGGGCCCATCCCGCGCGGGTACGCCACGTCGCTGCCGGAGCTCGCTCGGCTCGAGCTCCAGGACAACCTGCTCAGCGGCACCCTCCCGGCGTTCGAGCAGCACGGGCTCGTCGTCTTCAACGTGTCCTACAACTTCCTCCAGGGCGAGGTCCCCGGCACCAGCGCGCTGCGCCGGTTCCCCGCGAGCGCGTTCGACCACAACCGCAGGCTCTGCGGCGAGGTTGTGAACGCCGAGTGCCGGGAGGGCCCGACGTCGTCGTCCGGTGCTCCAGCGTATGGAAGCAGCAGCAGTCCGGTCGTGAGGCCGGCTGGCGACGGCGGTCGGGCGGCACGGAAGCACGCGCGGTTCAGGCTGGCGGCGTGGAGCGTCGTGGTGATCTCCCTCATCGCGGCGCTGGTGCGTTCGCGGCCGTGTTCATCTTCTTGCACCACAAGAAGAAGAGCCAGGAGGTCCGTCTCGGCGGCCGCGCCAGGGCCGCAGGTGACAAATTCGGATCACTTCCTGACTCCTCTTTCCTCTGCAACGACCTTCTTTTTTTCTGACGGGAGCTTGTTCTGTACAATTAATGCGAAAGTGACGGTGGTGGAGGACATCAAGGACATGGTGGAGGTGGAGCAAGGCCGAGGGAGCGGCAGCCGGAGCACGGAATCCGGCAAGGGGGCCGAGCTGCAGTTCTTCCGTGCTGACGGGGCCAGCTTCGACCTCGACGAGCTCTTCCGGTCCACGGCGGAGATGCTCGGCAAGGGGCGGTTGGGGATCACGTACCGGGTGACCCTCCAGGCCGGCCCCGTCGTCGTCGTGAAGCGGCTGCGCAACATGTCGCACGTGCCGCGTAGGGAGTTCACGCACACCATGCAGCTCCTGGGCAAGCTCCGGCACGAGAACGTCGTCGACCTCGTCGCGTGTTTCTACTCCAAGGACGAGAAGCTGGTCGTGTACGAGCACGTTCCCGGGTGCAGCCTCTTCCAGCTCCTGCATGGTACGTCGTCCGGACGCGTCCGTGTGGTGTCAGCTGAGATGATGATCGCCATGAAAGCTTTGCTTTGTTTGCGCGTGCTTCGCAGGAAACAGAGGCGAGGGGAGGACGCCGCTGCCGTGGCCGGCGCGGCTGTCGATAGCGCAGGGCATGGCGCGTGGGCTGGCGTACCTGCACAAGTCGCTGCCGTACTTCCACCGGCCGCCGCACGGCAACCTCAAGTCGTCCAACGTGCTCGTCTTCTTCTCGACTCCCCATGGCACACAGCAGAAGCAGGCGGTGCCGAAGCTGACGGACCACGGCTTCCACCCGCTGCTTCCGCACCACGCGCACCGGCTGGCGGCGGCCAAGTGCCCCGAGTTCGCGCGCCGCGGCGGCAGGCGGCTGTCGTCCCGCGCCGACGTGTACTGCCTCGGTCTGGTGCTGCTGGAGCTGGTGACGGGGAAGGTGCCCGTGGAGGAAGACGGCGACCTGGCGGAGTGGGCGCGGCTGGCGCTCAGCCACGAGTGGTCCACGGACATCCTCGACGTGGAGATCGTGGGCGACCGGGGACGGCACGGGGACATGCTCCGACTCACCGAGGTCGCCCTCCTCTGCGCCGCCGTCGACCCCGACAGGCGGCCCAAGGTGCAGGACGTCGTCAGGATGATCGACGAGATCGCCACCGGCGACGGACCAGAAGAACTAGCCTGGCGTTGAACTAGCTCTACGACGATGCAGGGTGTGGGCTGGTCGACATCTTGATTTCGAACTTATATGATTTGTATTTCATAATCGTTTTGCTTCCATTTTTTTCCCTTTTCAATTGTAACATTGCAATCGAGCAGGAAGTACTGCGTCGATGCTCCCTGATCGATTTCTCTGGTGCAATTCAGAGAAAAGGACGTGAACTCGTGAAGTTCATATCTGTTAGCGCTGAAACTTATGCCCGGGTGAATCGGTGATTTGAGGCCCTTATTAGAGGTGCATCTTTAATTTGGTGGGATGCTCGCTATTTTCGTGCTTAGCTGGGGAGGAATGAGCTCCGGTGCGGTGCGCATTTTTGCCTCCGATCAGAGACCCTTCCTACAGCTGCTGCTGCTGCAGCAGCGGCAAAAAAAGTAACCCAACTCACAGCAGCAGCCCAGAAAAACAGCAACCGATCAGGCTGTTTAATTCCAGCCATTTTTGTATGTATGTAGGTCTACAGTCTACTAGAACGATGGAGAACGATCTTTGCTTGATGACGAAACCAGCATGAGGTACACTGGTGCATCAACCATCAGCATCAGATCAAGATATCATGCTTGCATCATAGTCGTGCACATTCAAGCTACAGGTTTAGGCTGATGTGATTTAACTGTGCTCATCCAATTGTCATGCTTGCAGAAGATTAGTTTCATGTAGAGGATATTTTGCGCTGAAAGTTTTTACTCAACATCTTGTTTGTGATGTACATTTTGTTTTGCCCATTTATATGCTGAACCTGTATTATTGATTTCCAAACAATAATTGTTGATCGTAATCCTGAAGAGTAATATTTTTTGGCCTTTTCCTGGTTGCAAATCATAGATGATAAGCATCATAAGCATATAAAAAATATAAAATGTGAACAAATTAAAAGTACCCAATCAAACTGTCCTACGAACAAGATTTCTAGGGAAATAAACTTTCCAAGTAAGATAGATTTGCCACGGCCCACATGAACTAAACTCTAAACCCTAAGCCCTAAGCCCTAAACCTTAATCCATGTTCGCTTGTCTTATAATCCGTATTTTTCAACTTGTTTTTTTCAGTCGGAACAGTGTTTTCTCTCACAACAAATCAGCGAACAGTACTTTCAACCATAGCTTTTTAGCGAAGCGAACGGCTTTAAGTTTTTCCTAGGGCTCAAATCTTCTAGGGAAAGATTCTTTCTCCCTCCGTCCACAAAGCATTTAAACATTGTCCAATTATAAAGTATTCTAGTTGAACTGCTAACTCCTGTCATAGTGTGTACCACAAGTATTAAAATATGCTAAGCACATGGTCTCTTCACAGTTAAGGGAGGATTAATGGGTCAGTTGTTTTATAGGTTCTAGAATTCGTAGGATGCTTTCTATTTCAGGATGGAGGGAGTATTCTTTTCCATCAAAGTTGTAGAGACACACCAAATTAATCTACCTAACTTGAGTGCCACCCTCCTGACCAACTCAGTTTAGGTAAATTGACTCCGGAAATCCCTAGAGATGCGATCTGCAAACTCCAGTAGAGCACGACACATGATCCTGGTTGCGTATTATACATCTATAGCCGCGAAAACTCAAGTTCAACTTATCAAAGGATTTTATAGATCAACGAAAACATATATTACAAATCTTATCAAATTGATAAGTTAATTATACGATATTAGCTGAGACTCATACCTAGCGTATATGTGATGAGATGAACCGGGTGGTTATCTTACCATGTTCTTTTTTTTCTAGGTTGAAGAACCTACGTTGCGATCTAACTTCTAACTCTCTGACCCTCTCATCTCAGTGTATATATGAGTATCATATCTCTTGTTTGGTGTGTTTTAGTGCACATTAGATGAGTTAACTAGCTAGCTAGTTTCTGATGAGTCTGTTTAATTTTTCTGGAAGCTCCGTGCAAACGGTGCAATGCAAATTGCAAATGCAAAATATTCTATGTGGTAAATTGGTAATTGTTAAATTCAAATTTAGACATTATGGTTTATATGTGATAGCGCTTAGCCTTGGTGAATAGCACTACTTGAGAGCTTAGACTTTATAAATCTTACTCTATGGTCTATGATGCTAATGCTGTCAACTTCATAATACCTTAATTTTAATCTGTCCTCCATTACTGTTCCTACAACACCTAAGGTGTTCGGGATAGTGAGCAATTAGTTTCCTAATTTGATTGTTCCGTCACCAATAGTTTGCTGATCTATAACAAATCTGTAGCATGCAGGCTAGACAAGTTCAAAGACCAACCCATACTGGACCCCCGATTGAAAACCGGCCCTGTAGCCCGTGGGCCGTTGCGAAATCCCGATCAGGATCTGTACTAGCAAGGATTGCATTTGCCCATTTTCGTCTGGGTCATGGTCGAAGTCAGTTCGTTCCCCACGCTACAGTAAGCAGAGGGCGATTCTCCATTCACCGTTGAGCTGGCCGGCCCCTGCTCCTCCGGCGTCAGTCCGACGTCGCAGGAGAGGTGTTGCCTGGCCCTCGACGGTGGCTACTGTGTAGATTAGTAAGTATTGGTCCTGTTCGGCTGGCGGTAAAAGCGGCTGATGCTGATGTTTATGCTAATTTATTGTGAGAGAAAAACACTGCTGAATGATTGACTGATTCTGGTTAATATGTTCAAGCGAACAGGGCCATTATAATAGAATTTTAGTTTGCAGTGGTGTCCGATGGGAATGGCAGCTACTCAGTTGTCCATCGTTCTCGCCTCCCTCCAGACGTTCTTGGACTCTCCTGCGAGGTACGTCTTCCACTTATTCGAGAAATCGGGTTGGTGTTGTTGTTACCGCTTCAGCGGTTCTTCTTCTTTTGGATTGTTTTCTCGTTGGATTGGTCAGAGATGCCTGCGTTGCTTGAGGCGTCAGACTCCATCAGCATCGCCAATGCAGGGTCAGTTCGTTCAACGTTTGAAGTGCATATCAAGTTTGATATGCGGTTTGTTGTGCCGTTCAAAAACTACAAAGTGTCTTCGTTGAGAAGGGTGTCGGTTTCAAGCTGCAAGCTCGGCGAGTTCCTATGCTTCTTCGTGCAACGGTGGTTCGTCGTGTGGCTCATCCGGTTGCCGATGACGAAGACAGCCGGGAGATCCTTGCAAGGACTTGAATGTATTTTTTGTTTTTCTAAAGGGTGTCGTTGCAAGAAAAACGATGTAATAGTCTATCATATTATGTGAAATAAAATCCGGTTCCTCTAAAAAAGCAAGGATTGCATTTCTGTTTTTGTTTGTTTTGGCCGTAGATGTTTGACTAGGCAGGAGAGCGATTTCGTATGCATATGTATCCGTAGGGAAAACGTACACGTACTCGCCGAAATGTGCCCGTGACCTGTCAGTCTGGAACGCGGACCCCGCGGATAGAGATGAGCACGAGAGACTACTCGCACTCATAGACCTCTATATTCATCCTCTATACGTCCTAGTCAGCAAGATTTTTTCCTCTATACTTAATTCTTCCGCACTCATCCATCCTCTATATCATCCTCTATCCACTCTATCCACTGTGGGACCCACTTGTCACTTTATCTAAATATATCCATGTGTGATCTAGTTTTGAAGGATTTATTGAGACAAATTTAATGGTGAAATCGAAATTTAATTTGGACTTTTGGTTTATGAGTTATAGCATTTTTTCCTTTATTTAGCTAGTGGGGTTCGCCACTATAGAGTATAGAGTAAGCACAGTACTACTCTAAATATAGAGTGAGAAAAAGAATAGAGTATCGTTTTAAAGTACCCAGTGCAATAGTTTTTACTCTATATTCATGCTCTAAAGCTTAGAGTACCCACTGCGGCTAGAGCACGCACCAGCGCGTACGCATGGACGGGCGGCCCCTGAGACGTGCCGCCCAGCTGGCCCCGTGCGCCCACACGTGGCGTGGCGCCGCGCGCGGCTCGGCCACGTTATAAGCCACGCGCGCTGGCCATCGCCGCAGCGAAAGTTTGTTTTGAAACGAAGCAGAGAGGTACGCACCCCTAGCGGCTACTGCCAGCAAGCAAGCAAGGACAGGCAGCAGGTTTTGCTTGGGTTTTGAGCTTTCGGCGACGACATGAGCACGGGCGTGCGGTTCACGGTGGGGCGGAGCGAGGACGCCACGCACCCGGACACCATCCGCGCCGCCATCTCCGAGTTCATCGCCACCGCCATCTTCGTCTTCGCCGCCGAGGGATCCGTCCTCTCGCTCGGTACGTAACGTAACATGCATGCCATCTCCAATTCCGATCGGAAGTCTTTGACGATCGAGACGACCGATGCATGCGGGGGTTTGCCATTTGCGTGCAGGGAAGATGTACCACGACACGAGCACGGCGGGCGGGCTGGTGGCCGTGGCGCTGGCGCACGCGCTGGCTCTGTCCGTGGCGGTCGCCGTGGCCGTCAACATCTCGGGCGGGCACGCGAACCCCGCCATCACCTTCGGCGCGCTGATCGGCGGCCGGATCTCCCTCGTCCGCGCGGCCTTCTACTGGGTGGCGCAGCTTCTCGGCGCCGTCGCCGCCACGCTGCTCCTGCGCCTCGCCACGGGCGGCGCTCGCCCGCCGGGGTTCGCGCTGGCGTCCGGGGTCGGCGACTCGCACGCCGTGCTGCTGGAGGCCGTCATGACGTTCGGGCTCATGTACGCCTACTACGCCACGGTGATCGACCCGAAGCGGGGCCACGTGGGCACCATCGCGCCGCTCGCCGTAGGGTTCCTGCTCGGCGCCAACGTGCTGGCGGGCGGGCCATTCGACGGCGCCGGCATGAACCCGGCGCGGGTCTTCGGCCCGGCGCTCGTCGGCTGGCGGTGGAGGCACCACTGGGTGTACTGGCTCGGCCCCTTCCTCGGCGCCGGGCTCGCGGGGCTGGTGTACGAGTACCTGGTCATCCCGTCCGCCGACGCCGCCGCGCCGCACAGCACGGATCACCAGCCGCTCGCGCCGGAGGACTACTAGCTAGCTAGTCGGTCGGCCGGCCGGCGTGGTGGCGTCTCCTTAGTTGGACCCAGTCCTGTTGTCGTCATGTTTTGTTATGCACGTACGAGTCGGAAATTATATTTGTGGTGTTGTGTGAAGTGGTTAATAAGGCCGGGCATAGGTGCTTGTTGGTCGCCCCAGCGTTGGAGACGGTGAATCAGGTGATGTACACATCGCAACTGGTTACTAGTGTGTATGTAATAAATTCGAGGTAAAAAAGGCAGGACTTGTATCGTATCTGGCTGGTTCTGATTGTCTACTTTTCGTACTCATTGGCAAATGGATCGGAGATGGCTCAGCTATGGCCTATGGGACGTTCGCACTGCACTACGTGGTCTGGACCCTGGACTGGATCACTGGACGACTGGTGACGACATTGAAATGATCTCATCGGCGCGTTGCGCATGGCAAATGAGGCGACATCCTCACCTATACAATGCTGTACATACATTCGCTGATTCACACCTATACGGAGTAGAGTAGACGAGCATTTGGACGGCCCGGCACGGCCCGACCGGGCCAGACAGGGCACGGCGTGCCGCCGGACTGTGCTGACGTGGGCTTCGTGTCTGGCCGACGGCCAAGCATAGTCTGCCGGGCCATTTTTGGCTGACCCCAAAAGCACGCCATCATCAGGGGCCCGGTCTAGCCCGAGGCCCAGAAATGGTGTTGTGCAGATGTGTGACTGGGAGGGAAGGAGAGTGCAGCGTCGGTATGTTAAAATGTTTCATGTGGACGTGGTAAAAGTAAATTAGGATGTTGCATGTGTTGTAATGGTTATACACGTATGTTATAAGCGTCTGTTACTCTCTGTTCCAAATGTTTTATCTGTTTTTTTCAGACGTGTGTTGCAAGTATGTGTATTTGGACGTACATATTTTTCACGTATATATTGCAAGTATTTTATCCAAATGTTGCATATGTTTTGAAATAACTTTTCAAGTGTTTTTCTAGGTGTTTTTGCAAGTGTTTCAGACGCATGTTTCAAGTGTTTCATATGTCTTCGGACGTATGTTCAAATGTTTCATATGGATGTTTCAAAAGTAAATTGGGTGTTGCACATGTTGTAATAGCGCTGGTGGCTGACAGACAGCGGCCTGCCGCAGGTCTTCGGCTGCTACTTCGCGCCTTCCTCGCGTTCACCTTGTCCTTGTCCTCTCCTCTCCTCTTCTCTCCTCTCTCTCTCTCCCTCCCCCTCCCTTCCCTCCATCTTGCCGCGGTAGTTCGAGCTGGGCCAGGAAACCCTACCCGATGAGCGCGGATGCCCGCGGAGGTGGTGGCCCCGCCCGGTAGGCCGACGGCAGCGCGATGCCCGCATGGTGGCCCCGCAGCAAGCCAAGATCTACGCCGTCTGCTCACTATGCATGGGAAACATAGCAGCTAAGGGCGTCCCTCCAGTTGTCCAGGCGCTAACGTGTATGTGTATCCGAAACATGCTATAAGAATTGACTTCAATACATATATTTGTTTTTTAGCAAACAATACATATATTTGTTATTCATCTATTAAGAAACAGTGGGCCTTGGGCCTAAGCGAAGCATGCATGAACGAACGCCCAGCAACAAATACACAGGCCCACAGTGGAAGTAGCAGTGGGTGTGTTATCCCGGCCAGCATCAGACGACTACCGCACTACGGCACAAGTGCAAGCTCCTCTCACCCTAAGATCAATGAAATCGATCGCTTGGTTCATTTTATTCCATTATTCATTTACACATTCACTGATCTATGACATTCATCTGCATCTGTCCCCTAATTTTTTCAATCCATAGCCGAACATAACCCGACGACTATCGGAGGAACGGGAAAGACGGAATGATGCACGCCCCGCGACGCGAACTTTCCCTTCCCAAGCCTGAATGGAGGCAGGCGCCAGCCACGTGTAATCCTCTTCCTCTACAGATTTTAGAAAAATGATTTCCGAATGCCCCATCAAGAATAACCTAAAATAGTAATGAGGGTGAAGCAGAATTATCTGTGATTTGCAGTTACAAACTCCACTAGAGAGAAGTCAAATGGACAGACGGTGCTTGTTAGATGAACAGAATCAGCTATATTTCACTATCTCTGCAGCAAGGCTTTGAAGAATCTTATACACATTATTCAGATTTCTGCAACATACAACGAACAGAGGCTGGCCCTTGCTTGCCCAAAAGTTATGGTAAGAGTGGAAACAAGAAAAAGATCATGTACAGGTAAAACGTCAATATCTCCTTTTCCCAGGTAAATGCAGATTTCAACACCATCCTGAACAGACGAACTGCATTAACTTCGGCAAAAAGCCAAGGGAACTCAGAAAGGGTCAGTGGAACTTGTGGTACTTGGCGAAATGGCTGGCAACCCATGGCGCGAGCTGAGTGTTCTCGGGTTCCCTTTTGTTCTTATTGTAGTAGTCTGACCACAATGCCGGATATATTTCTGGGTTGAAACCGTCACGGTATACACAAAATGGCAGCCAGCCTTCACTGTTCATCCGACGTTTCCTTTCTCGAGGGTATGCCAGAGGGGCTTGCACATACCTGCATTGGAAGGATTTTATATCGTGAGTTAGAATAATCATCATGCATCTTGATCTCAGAAATGGCCAGACCACCAGATCACTACCTGATCTCATCAACCACAGAATCCCAACAGAAATGAGTGTGCCCAAAAACATGGCAAGCTGCTCCGTCTTTTCTGTTGCTGTGTATATCTCTGAGCCTCCTCTCCAAAAAATCAGAGCCAATGACCTTAGGAAGGTATGGGTAATAAAGCATACGTTTCTCCGGACACAACTCTTGCCTGCAGTGTCGTATAGAAGACATTAGTCCTGGGCTTGGAGTTTCATGAATGCATACTAAGACATCCTAAATGTTCAATGGGTAATTTCAAAACAACACTGAAAACATAAATACAGCAGGGGCAAGACAATCCAGTTAGGTAAGGAAGGATAGCCTCCACCACAGATTCACAATTGCTGGTATATCTGCAATTTCATATAATTAGACAGCCCCAGTATGAAAACAGAGTTTTCCACTTTTCCTCCATGTGATTTGCAATTGAAATGCTACACAACCAGTCAACCACACAAAATGTCTTCCTTTGGGGTGAAAAAAGGGTCAAATATGAAGTCGCTAGTGCAGATACTGAGATATAAATATTGCTTCCAAGTTGGCACCTTGATTGATAAGATGGTTTCTCTTTGAGGTGTTTTCATCATAAAAATGCAACAAGAAATGAAACACACTTACCAATAATAATTAATATAAATGCTTTAGGATGCTGACAAAGCAAGAAAGAGATGCAACAGACAAACTGAGATGCTAGGAGGAATGGAAGCAGTAAAAAAGGTATTTATTGGGTGGCTATCATTAATTGCATTTCAACAAGTAATTCAGTCAAGCATACCCAAAACCGAAGGTCAAACAAATATCAAACAGAAGCTCAGAAAAATGGAAGGTCTAGGTAGGAGGAGCACAATGCACCTTGGTACGAAGTGTGAAAATGTTAATATTTGTTTGCTGCTACTTTTCACTTCTTCAATAGCATCATGATTCTTGTCATTCAGCTTGTCAAAGTAAAGAGCAAGAGCCTCGTCATCATTTGTCAGGTCTGAAGGCCATTGGCAAGCATGGAAGTCTTTACAAGCCTGATTATACAAAACCGTAAACCTATCAGTTCAAGATATCAAGAGGAATCGTGCAATTTTCTACATAAGAAAAAAGAAAGAGCGCACAATTTTTTGCTTGTCCACACCAGTAAATATTTGTGCCTATGGCTTGTATGCAAGCTACATTTCTCATTGAACATTATAGTTTGGATTGGATAGCTAGTTTGTTAGTTTGGTGCTCATGGTTTAAATAGCTGATATTGAGATATCTAATTTTGCAAAATAAATCCAGCAAACCCCTTGAGGATATGTGAAAGCATCTAGGCCCCAAGGTTTGGTTTCGGTAATTAATGACAACACTTTGTTACCATGACTAACGTGTGTTTTGCAGAAACTTTGGTAAGTTAGGTCATGGAGGTGATAACTGCTTTGAGCACTGTTGGCTTCGTGTCCCTTGATGGAAATCGTTTCGGTTTTCAAAAGAGTGACGTCAAGATTAAGGACGGTTAGTTCCGGATGACGAAGTGTTGAGACACATTCGGAATAGTCGTTAGGATCTTCGTTTTTCTCTTTTGGCCGTACTATAAAGGGGGGCATGAATGGGTAGCTTGACCTAGGCGAGTCCTATGTTTAGGTGTGGTGCACACTTGTTAAACTTGGCGCTAGGCAACCCTAGATTAGCTCAAAGTTCAGTTAGAAGCAACTTGGTTGAAGTTGCGACGCGTTTCGACGAGTTTCGGGCTGTTTTCCAGGCACCGGACGCGGTCTTCGGGAACACCGGACGCGTCCGGTGTGTACTTAACCGCGCTAGGTTTCGGGCCTGATCACCGGACGCGGTCCTCGCAAGGACCGGACGCAGTGGTCAGCGACCGACACGTGTCATCGAGAGAGTACGCTCGTCGGACGCGATGCTGGACTTGACCGGCGAGTCCGGTGCGAGTCCAGTAAGGTCCAGAGAGGACCGGACGCGTCCGGTCTTCAGGCATCGGACGCGGCCCCGCGTCCGGTGTGACTCCAGTAAGCTCCCTTGCACGTCGGACGCGTCCGGTGCTACCTGACCGGTGCGTCCGGTGGTTCGATTTCAAAAACGGGTTTTGACCGTTACGGGGGACCGGCGCGTCCGGTGCGTAGCACCGGCGCGTCCGGTGACCCCGTGTCAGAAATAACGGTTCGTTTTCTTTGAGGGGTGTATAAATACAACCCCTCCACCTCTTTTAGAGGTCTCTTGCTCATTCAAACATCTGAGAAAACCCTTTAGAGTGCAAGGGAGTGCAAGAGCTCTAGTGAGGATAGAGATTCAAGAATCAAAGTTCGTGATTCCTCACTAGTGATTCGAGAGTAGCAAGTGTGCATCCACCTCCTCATTTAGGCTCGTTGTGGTCAAGTGAGAGTTCTAGCTTGTTACTCTTGGTGATCGCCATCACCTAGACGGCTTGGTGGTGATTGAGAGTTTGGTGATCATCCGGCGGAGCTTGTGGATGACCCAACTCAAGTTGTGAGCGGTTTTGGGTGATTCGCCGCGACGGAGTGTCGAAGAATCAACCCGTAGAGAGCACTTGATCCTTGCGCGGATCAAGGGGGAGCGACACCCTTGCGCGGGTGCTCCAACGAGGACTAGTGGGGAGTGGCGACTCTCCGATACCTCGGAAAAACATCGCCGTGTTCCTTGCCCCTTTACATTCAAGCAATTACTTTCTCGTATTTACTTTCATTGCTTGTTTTACATTCCTAGAATTGCCATGCTAGACTAGGATTGGAAACTAGGGTGCAAAACTTTTTAACGGTAGACTCTCTAGGAACACAAGTAGGCACTAGGGGTGAATTCCGGCTTATAGGATTTAATTCTTGCAATTAATTTTTAGAAAAGCCCAATTCACCCCCCCCTCTTGGGCATCTTGATCCTTTCAATATGGAATATATAATTCAAGAAACCTTAAACTGAAGTAAGTAACAGTACTTGGTAACTAATGGTGTTCTGCAAATGAGTAGGTATTGAGGGAAAGACCAACCTACCATCTCTAGCGACGGGACACGCACACTGTTAACATCCTTCTCTTTGTCAAAGCTCTGGAGGACAATTAAGCAAGATGAGAAAGCGGGATAATTCTAGGAAAGTAGTGCATAATAATTCAAACAAAATATTGAATGATAATGAAGCAAGAAAATTAAACCACCTTGTGATACCATGAGAACAATGGTATGATTCCCAAGTCACCTATTGTTCTTGGGCCAGTATCCACACCCAGCTCACTACACGCATCAAGCAATGCAGTCAGTTTCTCCAGCGAATCCATCTGGAAGGAATAATTTGAGTAACTGAGAGAGCCTCACCAATGATATATATTAGCAAATAAGGTTAATGCTGTAATGATTTCACCAAAAAGGAAAAGCTGAATGATGTACTCCAAGAAGAATGTGATGTACTGTCACTTATGCTAAGCTTTATCTAACAATACAACCCCACATTCCATTTTTTTTTCAGTTCAGACAACGCTTTGCAGCATGTGTGGATTCTACGCAGCTAATAATTTGCATAAGTTACTAAGTAAGGAGGGACTCGGCCAGCAACAACTAATCTGAGTGCCATGGTAACCCTTCTGTCAAGAAACAAGTAGAATTACAATATTACAAGCACAAGACAACATTTACAACTGAAATGCAGTCCGGATAGACAGGGCTCCTACAAACCAATGAGCAAAATGAAAACCTCATTGGTAAACTCTACACTGCAGTGCGTCTAAAATTAGGCCTCCTAAAACAGGGAGGGACACTAACCAGGCTGCAGGCAAGCGTTGCAATGTACCATTGGATCAAATTAAGTGGAATTACTGGGTTAGCTCAAACCATCAGAGTGGACTAACCAAACAGCATAATATGCCGTAATAGGTACGCCAAGGCATTTCGTCAAACACCGGGCTTGCGGCACAAGGAAGAAATGCATCGAGGAACGGAGGTGGTGCAAAGGAAATGGACTCACGTAGCGTCCGCCCTCGCGGCGCAGCCAGAGATCGTGGTTCCCTGGCACGTAGAAGACGGCGGCGAATCGCTCCCTGAGCACCTCCATGGTGCGCGCGAAGTTGTCCCGGGTCTCGGCCACGTCGCCGGCCACGACGAGCGCGTCGACGCCTTGCCCCTTGCCGGCCCCGACCTCGGCGGGCAGGCGGCGCACCCAGTCCATGTTCTCCGGGTAGTCCGTGTGCAGGTCGGACACGACGAAGACCCGCGTGGTGGCCGCCTCGGCGCGCGCCGCCGCGGGCAGGGCCGCCTGCGGCGCGGGCGCCGCGGCGGCGCAGCAGCGGACGGACGCGGCGCGCGGCGGGCGCGGGCGGAGGAAGCACCCCGGCACTCGGCGCCGCCTCCGCCTCCGGTGCTGGTGCGGCGAGGACGACGGCGGCGCGGCGGCGGCGTCGAGCAGGTGGTGGTGGTGGTACGCGGCGGGGCGGGATGTGGTGGTCGTGGAGGAGGAGGGGGAGGGGGAGGCGACGGCGGCGGGCAGATGCGGCGTCATGTCGGGGACGGGGGAAGGTAGCTGCTGCCGCTCGGTCTCTCTCGCGGAGCTGAGCTGGGTAGGTCGCTGCCGCAAAATCTGAAAAATCTTCTCCCCTTTCCCCTGCCTCGTTCGTTCGTCTCCTTCCTTTTACGACGAGGGGCAGTTTGGTGATTTGCGAGGGGTGGCCGGCCGGGCGGGTGGTGGTGGTGGTGGGGCGTCCCTCAAGCTCGGCGCGCGGATATATAGGGCACCCGCCGCGGCGTGATGCGCTGGGTGTCCGTCCTAAACCTCGCCGGTGAGTTGGTGGGCGAGGACGTGGCAGCGGCGCGGGGGATGGATGGGAACGGGTGGGTGGGGGGCGAGACAGCGGGGTGGATTAGTAATAAAATAATCGTAATCCGGGTCATTAGGGGCGTGTGATGGTTATCGCGGCGCGGGGTTAATCATTGCCGCCGCGCGCGGGCGCGGTGCGACCGCTGACACGGCATCATTGCTTGCGCGTTCGCGGATTAGCGGTGTGGATGGGGACGGAATGTGGGACCCGGCGCCGGCGCCAATGCCATCTCCCAACTCCCAAGCCATACACGACCCAAAACCCCACGAGGCACGAGGCGTTCTGCGATTTGCAAGCTTGTGCAAGGCAACAACGGGGCGTGTTTCTTAACCCTTTTTTGGGCTGTCTGTAGGTTATTGTTTGTAGGGGGCATGTTGACTGTCAAGGCTGGCAGGGAGTATTGAATTGCCACACGATTTTGGTCACGTCCTCGTGCGCGACTCCCGTACTTCTGGAAGGAGGTGTAGTTTGCGTGTTGTCAAATCTTTTTTTTTATCGGTGCCTTTACCGGGGCTAAGGTTTTCATGACTATCGGACGTGGACGTGTGAATTCCGAAAATTTGGTATCGAACCTGGATACGTGGATCTGGTCTTTGTATTGAAATAAGGTAGAACGTGGACGTGTGAGCTTCGAGCGAAGGATAATTCGTATTAGACGTGGATGTGTGAGCAGGCATCGAAACTTGATATCACCGAGTAGACGATGACATTACAGTCATTTTTAGGTGTAGATCTCCCTCTATTTAGAGATGACAATCGTATTTGACCAGAGAAAAAGTCAAAACTTCATAAAATTTTGACCAACAATTATTAATCAAATTATATGAAAATCCAGACCATAAAACTTGCACCAATAGATCTATGTTAAAAGTGCTTATAAGATGATATTGATTTTTTAGTCGTCAACTTTATATTGTAAGAGAAATTAATGGTCAAAATCTATTTTATGACTTTTCTCTAGTCTGATATGATTACAATTTTTGAACAGAGGGAGTATACAAGTACTCGAGATGCCTGGATCTTTCTCATCAAACATAAAATGGGCAAGCCAAAGCGGAGTCGTGACAGACATAATATACTCATGGTTAAATATTTAAAGTAGTTTAGAACATTATGATTTGTATCAATTCAATTTAATCCTGTCCTTAAAAAAATTGACCTTATAGGTATCAAATTTCATCAAAATATTTGATCTTACAACATTTCAATACACTCATTTCCTTTCTTCCAAATATATCTTTGTCTTTTAGCAATATACTTCTATCTCATCTCTTCTACATCTCTCAGTTTTGTTTTCTACACATCATATCTTTTCATTTCTAAAAATTCCTATGCCCAGCCCAGACCTATAAGGTCAAATCTTTAAAATGAAGAGAATAATTGTTTTGAATATAAAAAAACTTCTAGAAGCCTGAGAGCTTGATCCACCAACAGAGAAACATATATGAATCTTTAAAATGAAGAGAATAATTGCTTTGAATATTAAAAAAAAGTTATAGAAGCCTGATAGCTTGATCCACCAACAGGGAAACATATATAGGTCCAATAATGTTGTGAAAGATTTGAACCCCTCGTATATAAGTCGTTCTTGTGTCCCAAAGAGTATTTTATTTGTCCTGCCTTTGAATCCAGCACGAGGAATCTTGAAGACCAGCACCAGGTACTGGGAGCCGCTCAGGTGATACCGCGTCGAAATTTTTGTACCTGTTGCACTTGGGTATTCCAAACCGATGCCTTTAATTAAACTTGAGTACGTACTTTGAGTATAGCAGAATGACTCGACCAATAGTTTATCCTATCTTATCGGAA
Organism: Saccharum spontaneum; assembly: GCA_022457205.1. Lineage (NCBI taxonomy): Eukaryota > Viridiplantae > Streptophyta > Magnoliopsida > Poales > Poaceae > Saccharum > Saccharum spontaneum. The sequence goes on along the minus strand of CM039580.1, from coordinate 32,827,945 downwards.
AGGCTGACGATTTCTGATACGTTCGGGATCTGCCCGCAAGCTCTCCCGGATACGTGTACAGACTACACTCCGCGAAAAAAGTTGAACGAGTCCTTGATGATGATAGCCTGCCGTTCTATTTATTTCAAAAGTGCAAAGTAACCTATCATAAATTCATAATCTTAGGATTAGGATTCGAACCTAGCCCTACACGCTATTTTGTTTGGATAAGGATAAAGTTGGCCACCGCGGTGTACTACACCTACACGGTCATCGCTGCCCCCTCCCGCAGGCACCAGCGAAGCGGCCATCTCGGTGACGAGCGGCCTCGCTCGCTTCATCGCGTCGGATGTCCCAGCAAACGCTCACAGCGGTGGCGCCAAGCCGCCAAAGAGGAAAAATTGGAATCAATGACAACCTATTGGCGAGTTTGGTTTCAAAGATAAAGTGATCCATCTTCTTCTTACTTCTTAGTATATTTTTTTCGTTTATTAGTTTGTAGAATGAAATAACTCATTACCTTATTTCTCATAACCTAATAATTAGTATAGGTACGAGGAATAAATTGATTTTATCAAAATTATTTACGATGCATCATCTCATAAAGTATGGGCTAATTCTACAAACCAAACACACGAAAGAACAATGTATATAGATTCCAGGGCATTGGAAAGATTCTCTAAATTTATGCTATCTTATCCCAAAAGCTTGAAGATTCCGTATGAGATAGTGATGTGACGCACTCACAGTGTGCCTCGTCCGCGTGTTTATGCTACATTCGGCCGCGTATTCCAGACATTAAGCCTCCTCAAATTCTGCAATTATCTTTTTTCCCCTTCTATAAGAGCATGCTCCATAATAGAACCAAGTTACTTGGCTATATATCAAACCACAAGAGCCAAGTTATACAATAAATGTGTTATATTTGTCTTAAAAAATTCTCTCTCTTCTATTCCTCCTCACAACATTTGATACTTAGGCCCACTAATGCATATGCTTTCGTGCCCAGCGTGGTGCTTGCATGGAAGCAAGCTCTCGTCTTCGTCCTCTCTTCTCTCCTCCACATCAGCATTAGCTTAGCCCATTATTATACTTGCTCTAAACTATGCAATATAGATGCAGAGACCCACAGCATGTATACATGCCCTATGAGCATATATGAAAGATTGAACCAGTACAAGACCCCCTCTCTCTATGGTTAGAGAATATTCCTTAATTGTTTTTTTGCTCTTTTCTTGGGCTTGAAAGCCTTGTAACTTGTACAGGAAAATTAAATGAAAAAAATTAGGTAGAGCCCCCCCTGCCATTGCATCAAAAAAAGATTGAACCGGTAAATTATGAAATTTACAAAATCATCACAAAAGGGGCACCTCGTCTATCATTGAAAGAATAGAGCTGCTAAATCCTGGAATAATTCCAATAAAATGTAAGCACGCGTGCTAAGTCGAGGATTTGGGCCCGAGCGAACTGGTTTGAAAAAAAAATCAGCCATGTTCAATTTGTTCGAATTCTACAACTATTGTAGCTTCTTTCATTGGTCCCCAAATAAATCAACTTCCAGAGTTATCATAAGTCACACTTTTGTAAGTGCACTAAGAAAACTATATTTCATGATATCTAAATATACTAATTTTATAACATAAATGTTGATATTTTTTTCTATAAACTAGATCAAACTTACCCCTTCATCCTAAAAAGAGTGTTGCTTAGGGTTTTATGTAAATCAAATTGATTAACTTTGATTAGATTTATAGGAAATACTAGACGAATTCCCCGCGCGTTGCTGCGAGGATATAGGTCAACTTTAGAGAATCGTTGTAGGAATAAAATAAACGCTAAAGTAGCATGTTCACAAACCTGGTTGGATGTAACTGTTTCATGCTAATATTACTGAAGCAGCAAACCATCGACGATCTAGCACAGCTCTGTCAACATAAATTATCGGTGCAACATCTGATGGGAGGTATGCACATTTGAGTTGACAGAAAATGTACTCAACGTAGTGGTGGTGCACTTTGTTTGGGAAGGCAAATAAAAAATTTTCCATGCTTGTGCTTTTATATTGTATAAGTGCACTTTGTCTGTGAAGGCAAATAAAATTTTTTGCATGCTTCTACTTCTATATATTGTAGGTCAACATCCGTTTACTTTTGCATTTTTGTAGGATATCATAACTTTGCCATGCTTGTGCTTTTATATTGTACGTGCACTTTGTTTGGGAAGGCAAATAAAAATTTTAGCATGCTTGCACTTCTATATTTTAGGTCAACATCCGTTTACTTTGCATTTTTGTAAGATTTTGTCGGGAATTATTCTTCCACTACTAATAAGTCAAAAAATCAAATTATTTTCATACGTTGAAGCTTCATTATATATATTAAAAAATGGAAGCAACCATCATTGGAAACAATTAGTAACAAATGAACATATGATTCCACCAAAAAAAAATGATTAGTACAGTACCTGCCTGGACCGGGAGCGGAGTTCGTGGCTTCGTCAGCTCGCGTCTTGTTTTCTTTGAACCTGTTTAGTTCGCAAAAAGGGAACTTAAAAAGTGCTACAGTATCTGTCACATCAAATCTTACGGCACATGCATAGAGTACTAAATATAGACGAAAGAAAAAACTAATTACACAGTTTAGTTGTAAATCACGAGACAAATCTTTTGAGCCTAATTAGTCCATGATTGGACACAAATTACCAAATAAAATGAAAAGTGCTACAGTAACCGAACCTTTTTCACCCACTAAACAAGCCCTTTGTCCGCTGTCGCTGGATTTTGGGATGCTGCCCACAACAGTTGAGCAGGATCTTGTTAGAGAGATACCGTGTTGTAGGATCTCGCCAGTGAGATTGTGTGGCTTCCTTGCGAGTAGATGCTCAGTGGTCAGGATACCAAATGACCGCCCTTGCTCTTGAAGTCCGAACTGCAAGTCTGCATCAAACCGGTGTACATCGGTTGGATAATGATTTGCTATGACAAAGACCCTAGGCCTGTTTTATAGGCAAGAGCAAAATAAGTATGACAACCGCCATTGCAATTTGCTTATTTGCATGTACGTCGTTTCAGGTAGCTGGTGGACCGATGGAAAGAAGTAGGGCGGCGGGTGGTGGCCATCGAGACATTGATTCCACGAGTCGGTGGAGAAGGGGAAACGGTAGGAGAGAGGAAGGGGAAGAAGCAGTAGGGGAGCATGCGTCGATCGATTCTACAGCTCGCTTGGGGAGATGAGGGCGGCGGTCCTCTTGACTGGTGGCCGGCTCAGATGTATGGATGGACGGAGATGAGTGTAAGATGGTCCACATTAAAAAAAAAGTTCATTAAGTTGATGCCGTGATCGCTGTGGATCAGATAGAATAGGTAGTGGAGATTGAGATATAGATATAGACATAAATTAGCAAGTTTATAAAAACATACTGGTATTTAACGTTGCCATAATAAATACTCCCTCCGTCCCAGAAAAAGTGTCGTTTTAGGTTTTTCAGACATCGTGTTTGACCGTTCGTCTTATTTAAAATTTTTTAATAAATATTATTTATTTTGTTATGACTTATTTTTATCATTAGATATACTTCAATAATGATTTATTTATTTTATAATTTGCATAAATTTTTTGAATAAGACGAACGGTCAAACACGATGTCTGAAAAACCTAAAACGACACTTTTTCTGGGACGGAGGGAGTACATAATAAATATTAATAATATTTGTTTATATTTAATTAAAGTTAACCAAGGGTCTGTTTAGTTCCCAAAATCTTACAAAATTTTTCAAGATTTTCCGTCACATCCAATCTTTAGACGCATACATAAAACATTAAATATAGATAAAAAAATAAAACTAATTACACAGTTTAGACAAAATTTATCTTTTAAACCTAATTAGATCATAATTAAATATTAATTGTCAAATAATAACGAAAGTGCTAGAGTACTATTTCCTAAAAAATTTCGCGAACTAAGCAAGCCCAACCTAACTTCACGTTCTCTGGATAACGATATAAATAAATAAAGAGTCAATAACGTTGATCGGATATTCGGATTGGCCAATCGCGAAGCATCCGGTCGATCGATTCCATTCGTCCTTCGTACCGGGCCGCTCCAATCCTGGCGGACCAGCACGGCGGCTCCGGCTGACAGGCCGGCCTGCCCCCCGCTCTCGTGCGGCCTGTCGTCCACGCCCAGTGGGCCCAGGACGGCTGAAGTGAGCACGTGTACCCTCCGGCGCCCAACCACGTATTGAGGCAGTCTGGGCGCTTCTGTGCTCCGGTGCCCATCTCCGACAAGACGAACGCGACACATCCGTCCGCATCCGCGCTGGGAAAAAGAAGAAGAAGAAGATGTGCACCGGCAACAAAGTTCAACAGCCACAACATCAGTCGCGACTCGTGAGGCTATAATAAATAGCGACGGAGCACAGGTGTCGATCCACGAAGGCAGGAGCAGCGGTCAGAGTCCGATCCGAGACAAAGAGGCACGAGTGGAGTGATAGGAGCAATGGCGGGTGGTGGTGGTGGTGGGTCGTCGCCGGCAAGGCTAGCTCTGGTGCTGCTGGTGGCGGCGGCGGCGGCGGTCGTGGCTTGCGGCGGCAAGGTGGTGCACGTGGAGGAGGCGCACCGGCGGAGCATGCTGGCCAATGGCCTCGGCTCGGCTCCTCCCATGGGGTAACTCAACTTTCTTTTGGGAGTTTTTCCTTGCGTGATGAGATGAGGTCTTGCCAAGTGTCTAGTAGCTGCGTGCGCGGGCGTGTTGGTATGATTTCTGATGTGATTTCTGACCGTAACGCAGGTGGAACAGCTGGAATCACTTCCAGTGCGACGGCAACGGCGAGGTGGTCATCAGGGAGACCGGTACTTCTTCTGTTTCCTCAGTTTCTCGTTTTACTAGTGGAGCTTTGCTTGCTTGCTGAATAAAGCAGCTGATGATGAGCTTGATCTCTATCTATTTCTTCCTTTCTTTCTTTCTCGGTTGCCGCCCATGCCTTGATGGTCCTCAGCTGACGCGCTCGTGTCGACCGGCCTCGCTGCTCTCGGCTATAGATACGTCAACATCGGTGCGCCAGCTCACTCGCTCTACCCTCTCGGGTTCTTCAGCTACTTCTGGATGCCTTTTCTTTTCTGAACGATAGAATTTTTTTTTAATTGAACTGGATTATCATACGTGTTCTTCCTCCTCTCTCCCTTTCTCAGATGATTGCTGGGCAGAGCCACAACGTGATGCTAAGGTACGTACAACCGATGCTTCAAGTCTCAACTTAACTGAACTGAATAACAATTGGTGCTAAGCAGTGAGCACCTGCTCCGGCCGTTGCATGTAGGGGAATCTGGTGGCCAACACCAAGACGTTCCCGCACGGGATCAAGGCGCTGGCGGATTACGTCCACAGCAAGGGGCTCAAGCTCGGGATCTACTCCGACGCCGGGTGAGATTCAAGCGAACCCTGCTTCTGCTTGGCTGCTTGCCCACACCATCCATTAACAAACCCGAGGGGAACGAACAGCTTGCTTCGGCCCCCGGCGCTTGTTTTTCTCCACCACCGTCGGCCCGTCCGTGTAACAATTGCTCTGCAGGTTCCAGACCTGCGCCAAGGCCCAGCCCGGGTCCCTCGGCCACGAGGAGCAGGACGCCAAGACCTTCGCTGCATGGGTGAGCAGAAAAGCAGGATATGCCATCTTTTTTTTTTGTGACTTGAGCAGGATATGCCATCTGTGATAGCATTTTTTTTTCAAGGGAAGATTTTGACCCAAATACTGTGTTCATTGGCTGTGTCCACGCACGCAGGGAGTGGATTACCTCAAGTACGACAACTGCAACAACGGCGACCTCAAGCCGCTGGAACGGTCAGTCAGACTCACACATGCCCTCCTTCCCTGATCCCCCCCTCTCCCTGTCCATCTCAACGTCTCCCTGCCTGATGGCACGATCGCATCGGCATGTGATGTCTGAGGTAGGTACTGCAAGCAGCCGAGTAAATGTACCTGACAGGTTTTGTGGCACGTGAACAGGTACCCGGAGATGAGCAGAGCGCTGATGAAGGTGGGGCGGCCGATCTACTTCTCCCTGTGCGAATGGTACGGTAATCACTAATCAGACGTCTCTTGATCACCATGATCGGTTTCGTGGCCAGTCAGTGACTCATGCTGCCTCTCGCCTTGCCGGGGATCTATCGCTAGGGGCGACATGCACCCGGCGAAGTGGGGGGCGGCCTACGGCAACAGCTGGAGGACCACCAACGACATCGCCGACACTTGGGACAGGTCAGAACATCTTTGACTGATACTGCTTCTTGCGTTGTTGTGTCCAGATTGTTTGCTTCAGCCTTCAGTGAGCATACCTGTCGTTGCCGGCGTTTCAGCATGATCGCCACGGCGGACCAGAACGAGGTGTGGGCGGAGTACGCGCGCCCCGGTGGCTGGAACGGTCTGTACATCATCAGTTGCCGGATCCTATTCCGGACAACGTGTTTCATCACGTTCGTGCTAGATGGATTCTTGCCTTAATTATACTCCTGTGGTTGCGCGTGCAGATCCGGACATGCTGGAGGTGGGCAACGGGGGCATGACCAACAGCGAGTACGTCGTGCACTTCAGCCTCTGGGCCATCTCCAAGGTGAGACTGCAGGCATACTCAATACCTGCTCTATCTGCATCTTGGTACAGTACAGACAGAGCATTTGGGTCCTTTCCCGTGAATGTGTGCAGGCGCCTCTCATCATCGGCTGCGACGTGAGGCACATGTCGCAGGAGACGTACGACATCGTGGCCAACAAGGAGGTGATCGCCGTCAACCAAGGTGAGAGCGCCGAGCGTGACCAGCAGCATTCCCATCCCAGTCGTTTCAGTTTACTGACGGGGAGACGATGGACGGTTTCCGTTCTGTTTGGGCATGCGATGCGATGCAGATCCGCTGGGCGTGCAGGGGAAGAAGGTTCGGATGGAGGGCAGCAGCGAGATCTGGGCGGCGCCGCTCTCCGAGTACCGGACGGCGGTGGTGCTCCTGAACCGGCACGCCAAGGACGAGGCCACCATCACCGCGCACTGGGACGACATCGGCCTCCCCGCCGGCACGCCCGTCGAGGCCAGGGACCTGTGGCTGGTACGTACGCGAATCGGTCAGCGAGTGCGAGCGAGCCTTGACTGACACTGACTCGGGGTGTTGTGTGTCGCACGCAGCACGAGACGGTGGACGCCACGTTCACGGACAAGATGAGCTTCGACGTCGCGCCGCACTCGTGCAGGATGTTGGTCCTCAAGCCCAGCATCCACATCCGGTGAACTACACTATACCACGCCGCATACGGCAGGCGACACGGCGGCGACACCAGCACTGGTTGGTACCATACCAGGCGATTCATTTGTACTGCAGGCTAATTGCATACACGTGGGATCAATCACCAAGAATGTTTATTGTGCCGTGTACTATGTGGGGAAATATGCTCTCGACTCAACTGAGATACTGGGCCCTCGGCCTCATGGTGGCCTGTCGGCAGGTTGTAGCGATCCAATGGAGAGCAAAACGCGGCCCAGCCCAACTGTGAACCGAAATTCACCGCACCGGCCCAGGCAGGTTTCCCTCAGACCCTGAGGTTTGCCATCCGGTTATTACGTCTGTTTGTATCGGTGTCACCCGCACTCATATTCCTCAGTATTTACATCCTAATCATTAAGATTCTCTACTCTATATCTAATTCTTCCGCACTCATTCATACTCTATATCATCATCTATCCGCTGTAGGGTCCACTTATCATTTTATTTAAATATATCCGTGTGGGATCTAGTTTTGAAGAATTTATTGAGACAAATTTAATGGTGCAATCAAAATTTAATTTGGTTATTTAGTTTATGAGTTAAAACATTTTTTAGCGAGTTACAATAATAGGCCCACCTCAAGATTCCTTCTTGCGTGCCAGCTAAGGCCGAACGAAAAACTCGAAGCTCGTTAACTCGCTCGGCTCGTGGCTAGCTCGGCTCAGCTCGTTACCATAACGAGCCGAGCCGAGCCGAGCCAAGATTTTAGCTCGTTAACTATAACGAGCCAACTCGAGTTAGCTCGCGAGCCAAACGAGCCATAATTTTAGGGAAAAAGTTATCAAAACTTATATTATGTTTGTATTACTTTATGTCTTGCACTCTACAAATGGTTGATATGTTAGCTCATACGAATATTTTATTCAATTTAAGGCTATTGGATATATTATTTTTGTATTATTACTATTTTCAAGCTTTTGATAAATACAAATATTAAATTTTGTATATTTTTTATAACTGGCTCGTGAGCCTAACGAGCTAGCTCGAGTTTTTAACGAGCCGAGCCGGCTTTCTGGCTCGTTAAGTTAACGAGCCGAGCCGAGCTAGCTCGTTATCCTAACGAACCATAACGAGCCGAGCCGAGCTGAGCCGAGCTGGCTCGTTATCCAGCCTTAGTGCTAGCGCTGGCTCTCTCTGGCTCAGTCCTGCGGTGCTACGAATAGCGTGTGCATGCTCACAGCGGATGAAATAGAGTGTCCCAGTACAGACGTTTTTTTACTGTAAAAGATGACATGGACCAGGTAGCGGGTGGGATCCCGTGCGGAGTGCGGGTAGTCTTACGTCCGGCGACCAGTTCAAATATTATATTATGCTGTAAGTATCTTGGAATCCAGCAGCGGCGCCTGGAGTGGTGAGGTTCCTGCGATCAAAGCGCGGCCTAAAACACGCTGCTGTGTCGTGCGCGACCAGGGTCCAGGGGGTAGCGAGCCGATTATCGATCCTCTTCTGTGTTATATGCGCAGTCTGTACCAACTGCTAACCATGCTGAAGCTGAACTGTCCACTAGTTCTGTGTAGGAGCCATGTCTTCAGCAGTGGCCAATCGTCGTCTCATCGTCTGGGATCATACTTATCCTATCGACAGCTACTAGGATGATCCATGTGCGTGGATAGGTTGTTAATCTCCCGTCACAGGCAAATTAAAGCCCGTGTTAGCTACGTTCAACGAGAGAGACAGAGACTGAAAGTATTTGAAGATGATCGGGTGTCCGGGTCGATCCGTTCTGTTTCATTCGATCCGGACACGCAGGCGGTGTGTGTCCTTTGCAGCGTTGTCCCACCAGGCGATCGAGACAGCCGTCTTTTTTGTTTTTTTTTCTTTTTTTTTTGAAAGATTCTCTCAAATATGTCCCTTGCGGAAAGATTTCAAAAAATAGACCCTTCTCTTGGCGCTATAGTCGTCGGCGCCAAGCTATAACGGTATGGCGCCAGCATCCCTGGCGCCAAGACACTGCCGACGTGGCGGACGTGGCATTGACGTGGCAGTGCATGGCGCCATGCATCTTGGCGCCAAGCCTTGGCGCCATGGATCTTGGCGTCATGGATCTTGGCGCCATGTAGGCTGTAAAAACGTCGACCTCTTCTTTCTTCTTCCTTTCTCTTCTTTCTCTCTTCCTTCTCCGGCGCCACGCCCGTCGCCCGCACGCCGCCACCGCCCTGCCTCGGCCGCCACCGCCCGCGCCCGGCCGCCCGCCCGCTGGCACCGCCGCCGCCCGGCCCGGCCCGGCCGCGCGCCCGCCGCCGTCGCCCGCGCCCGGCCGACCGCCCGCCGGCGCCGCCACCGCCCGGCCCGGCCGCCCCCGCCCCCAGCCGGCAGCACCCGGCCCGGCCGCGCGCCCGCCGCCGTCAGCCGCGCCCGGCCGGCCGCCCGGCCTGGCCGCCCCCGCCCCCGGCCGGTCGCGCCCGGCCCGACCTCCCCCGCCCGGCCCGGCCACCCTCGCCGCCGGCCTCCCGGCTCGACCGCGCACCCGCGCGCCCCCGGCCGGCGAGGCCTCCCGCCTGGCCACCCTCCGCCGCATCTCCGCTTCTCCTATTAGGTAAAATATTGTTTTGTTCTTACTTAACAATAGTTAGTTAGTTAGTTATTTAGTTAGTAGTTAGTTAGTTATGAATACTTAGTAGTTAGTAGTACTTAGTATGTACTTTTTATGTATTAGAGACCTATTACTTAGTTAGTTAGTAGTTAGTTAGTTAGTTAGTAGTACTGTGCAGTTAGTAGTAGTTATTAGTTATGAATAATTAGTAGTTAGTAGTACTTAGTATGTACTTTTTATTTATTAGAGATCTATTACTTAGTATGTTTCAATTATATTGGAGTAAAGCAATTGTGCTTCGTTATGTTTTGGAACTAGATGGACAACCTAGTGAGCATATATTATGGAGGAACTGTGGAACGAGATCGCTATGGATATGTTGAGCTTGTTGACATGCAAAGTGTGCCTGTGCTATTCAATGAGAAGCCATCATTTAGTGAGTTGACTGCAAGAGCTCGTGAGGAGGTACATTGCCATATAGATGATGGCATCATAGTTGAGGGTGTACTTCACCTAGGTTACCCTCCCAACATGCTAAGGAAGATGATCCCAATAGGTTGTGCAGATCAGTGGGACAACTATGTGAGATCAGTTATGAAAAGCCAGTTCCGAAGTTACTGACAATATTTTTTTTAGGATGGCGCAATTCCACCTTCTGGACCCGGTGTACGACGAGACCCACCGAGGACGTCTCGTAGTGTCGGGGCAGGTAAGATTTTACACTCCCATATCACATACTTCGAATTATAAGTACATATGTGTGTGTCAAGTAACATTTATATTTTGTTTAAATGCAGAACCTTCCCCTCCTTCGTTCTAGAGTACATGGAGGGTTCTTGGAAATACAGTACGACGATAGGTACACACCGTACCTGTCGAGAGCTGGCCTAGACGTCATATCTTTCCAGGTTCGTCGTGGCCTGCCTTTGTTCAACTCAGCGGGCTTGACTGCGTTGGTTGACAGATATTTTATGAACACATAGGTTGTATTAATAATCATTTGTTTACGCGGTTATGTTTCTGAGGACCATTTTTGTTTTGCTAAAATTATAGGTGATGACCTGAGACTCACAACTTTCACATGGCGTTTGGGGAGATGACAATCACGCTACAGGACTGTCAGAAGATGCTAGGTCTGAGTATTCGTGGGAGGGCAGTGACAGGGCAGTGTAGGTCAGAGGGTTGGAGAGCTCGAGTGGAGGCCTTCCTTGGGCATGAGGTGGGTGACCAAGGAGAGCGCACTTCTGGTGTCCTCTCCTGGCTTCGGGCTGAGTTCGCACAGTGTCCTCCAGAGGCAGACGAGCAGACAGTTCAGAACTACTGTAGGGCGTGGATCCTACACTTGTTTGGCTCTGTTCTCTTCCCTGACGGAACGGGCGATACTGTGTCGTGGATGTGGATCCACTGCCTCACAGACTGGGACCAGGCGGGTCACTACAGTTGGGGCTCTGCGGTGTTGGCTTTCCTTTACCGTCAACTTTGCGAGGCGTGCCGGCGGTCTTCACCGTCAGCCTCACTTGGTGGGTGTGTGTACCTACTCCAGCTATGGATATGGTCGCGGCTGCCAGTTGCTCGTCCCGTGGTGTTGGCTCCTCACGACTGGTTCCTAGTGCATAACGCACGTCTACAGCCGACATGGGCGTACCTGTGGGACCAGGTGACAGTCCCTCACGCGAGGATGGAGCTGGCGTACAAAGAGTACACGGACGAGCTAGACAAGCTAATGGCCTCTAGTGTAAGTACAAATTATTATACATGTTGGTTCGAAAGAAATTATTTATTAAGCTATCTAACTTCTTGTTTGGACACGTTACAGGTGACTTGGGAGCCGTACGCAGACGAGGCCGCACTTCCTTTTGTGGTGAGCAACGTGTGTGACAGCGACAGCGAGCTCTACAGGGTGAGGTGCCCTCTTATCTGCTTCTATACTATCGAGTACCACCTTTCACATCGAGTTGCACGCCGGTTTGGAGCAAGGCAGCGTTGTCCACCATCTCCAGTGTCGACCGGTGTTGACTTGCACAAGTAAGTGTTCTCTTCTTTGTAATCGGACCTTTTTCCTGAAGTTGCACTTACCCATACCACATGATATATGTCGAATAAGATGGATGAAATAATTGTTGGTATGTTTGTATATCTATGGAATGCATATATGTGTGGTTTGCTTCGACATATAAAGGAAACTCTGCCAAAATTTTTAACTTTGCCATACATGCATGCTATAGCCACACGATGTTGACTAACTTCTGTACATGTTTTGCAGGCTCGATCGTAAGAAAAATAGGAAAATCTTTGATTGGGCCCATCACCACCGAGACTACATTGAAGTGTGGGAGATGTTCGACGAGAACGTGGACGACAACAACGAGGCGCACACAAACATAGACTACAGGCGGTACCAAGCTTGGTACCACCAAGCGACTCGTCCGAGGCTTAAGCTACAGTGGGCACAGGATGACTACGCTGACATTGAGTCGTCAGAGGATGAGGACACGACGTACGACCACTCTACTCATGTAGGTCGCCAAGTGGGAGCAGGACCGATCTTGGACAGAGTGGTATGTCATTTGCTCTACTTTTATATATCGATTTGCATAATAATGAATTACAACCTAAAACTTTGTTGTAGGGCAACTCCCTCAGGATGTCAGTCCAAGAAATAGAACGCTTTCGTCCGAGGGTGAGGGACGACGACACACGTAGCTTCCTTGACGTAAGTATCTATAAATATGCAAATATTAGAGTATTAATACGTTCAATACATTTAGTTGACATGATTTTGTGCGCCAGAGACTGGCACGTCGGCTACGCCGTACCACTGTGCGCTGTGGTTGCAGGACAGGCACGACGCAGGACGTGCACGTGCCTTCTGCACCCAGAGGTGGCGTAGGTTCGTCTAGCCACCCACCTACAGGGTCGCGAGGCATTTGCACCGAGGAGGACGACGATGACGACCACGAGGATGAGGACAGGGGCATGAGGAGATTGGACCGTCTCAGCTAGACGATGCTCCCTGGACTCAGCCTACGCAGCCGATCGGTACTAGGCGACGTCGACCACCTGACCCTTACACTCCAGGCACCCACGCTCTTGGACACAAGGGAGAGATTGAAAGCTCTATGTTTGGTATTGGTAATTAGTGACAATGCCTAAGTACTAATCCTATGCCTAAGTTGTATGTAGCATATGAGGATTAGTACATTCCAAGGTTGGTGGCAAGATGGACATGGTGATCATGATGGCCACACTTGAATTTGGACGCAACCCTACATGATCAAGGCAAAGGTATATGCTTAAGGGTTGAGTTTTAGTAACCAAGACACCTAGTGGGTGTGGTTACATTATAGGATAGATAGCCGTACTATAAAGAGAGGAATGACGTGGCTATATCAAGCTTGTGGTCACAATATCAAGCTATATCAAATGGATGTGAAGAGTGCATTTCTAAATGGGTACATTCAAGAGGAGGTGTATGTGGAGCAACCTCCCGGTTTTGAAGATGACAAGAAACCCAACCATATATACAAGTTAAGGAAAGCTTTGTATGGATTGAAGCAAGCACCAAGAACATGGTATAAAAGATTGAGGGACTTCTTGCTATCCAAAGGTTTTGTCATGGGCAAAGTGGATACTACTCTCTTCACCAAGAAGATTAGGAAAGACTTGTTTGTGTTGCAAATATATGTTGATGATATCATATTCGATTCAACCAATCAAGAGTATTGTGATGAGTTTGGAAAAATGATGGCAAAGGAATTTGAAATGTCTATGATTGGTGAACTTAGTTTCTTTCTTGGACTTCAAATCAAACAAATGAAGGAAGGAACATTTGTAAGCCAAAACAAATACATAAAAGATATGCTAAAGAAGTTTGGCATGGAAGATGTAAAGGGCATTACAACCCCAATGGGCACTAGTGGAAGTTTGGATAGTGACAAGAGTGGCAACATGGTGGATCAAAAACTTTATAGATCAATGATTGGTAGCCTACTTTATGTGACGGCATCAAGGCCCGATGTGATGTTTAGTGTATGCATGTGTGCAAGATTTCAAGCCTCACCAAGAGAAAGTCATTTGAAGGCAACAAAGAGAATATTGAGATACTTAAAGCATACACAAGATGTTGGATTGTGGTATCCCAAAGGTGCAAGCTTTGAGCTAGTTGGATATTCGGATTCCGACTATGCCGGTGACAAAGTTGAGAGAAAGAGCACTTCCGTGACTTGTAAATTATTGGGAAGATCACTTGTCTCATGGTCATCCAAGAAGCAAAATAGTATTACACTATCTACCGCTGAGGCCGAATACATCGCCGCGGGTAGTTGTTGTGCACAAATCTTGTGGATGAAGGCAACATTGAAGGATTTTGGCATCAATTTTAAGAATGTGCCATTACTATGTGACAATGAAAGTGCCGTGAAGCTAACCAACAATCCGGTTCAACATCAAAGAACAAAGCATATTGATGTTCACCATCACTTCATTAGAGATCATCAACAAAAGGGTGACATTGCAATTGAAAGTGTGGGCACCGAAGATCAATTAGCCGATCTATTCACCGTGCCACTTGATGAGAAGAGATTTCATAAGCTAAAGAATGAGTTGAACATACTTGACTTCTCCAACATGAGTTGATGCACCCCAATGTTATGACACGCCTCTCCTTCGAGCCCCAAGGTACAATTGGTTGACATGTCATACATTCTATGCTAAGGACTTGTTTAGTGCATCTAGTCATAATTTACATGTTCTAGGCTCATTCATGAAAATCAAATGTCTTTGAAGTTTATATGGTGCCACTATTGTTTCCATGTCTTGTATGATCTAGTGGTAGCATATAACTTGTTTAAGTAGCTTGTGATCCTAAGTGTTTAATCTAGATCACTTGTCTAAATATTTGCTTCAACATGGTGCATGATAACCCTTCTAGTGAGGTGTGAAGAAGCTTGCCCTTGGATCAAATCGAAGCATATTATTTATGCAAGCAATCTAGGTTGAATCACAAACTTGATCCTCACCCCATAATTCAATATGATAATCTATCTAAAATTGGTCCCTTGTGGTCATTGGTGCCAAAGGGAGAGAAAATGTTGTTCACAAAGATAGATTCTAAAAGGGGAGAAAACCTAAAGGGGAGAATTGATAAAAGAAGGGGAGAATTGATAAAAGAAGGGGATCAACTAAAATTTTGAGCACACAAGTAGGGGAGTAAGCTCTTAAATATGAATGTTGCATTTCTATGTGCACTTCATATGTATGATGCATAGTTATGCATTTCTTTTTCTCCGATACATTGCTTGTGCAGTGACTTGCTAGTATAATTTGAATGTTGAATTGAAGTACTAGCATGAATAGGAAGTAGTTAGATTTTTCTTGCTTCATGTTTTCCAAAGTGGTACTAGAGCCTTGCTTATAATGTTGATCTCACGAGGTTTCTAGTTATGTTTGTGCTTTTCCAAGTGGAATCTAACTACACAAGGTGCTAAGATGGTGTTTTTCGCTACTCCGATGGTATCACACTTCAAAGGTCTATAATCTAAAACACTTAGCACCTATTGGTAGTCAATGCTCCTAATCTTTCCTATCTAACATGTATGCTTCCTATATCCAAACATATAGCATACATGTAGGGGGAGCCATTGCTATCAATTTGAATTCATGATCACTTGTCCATACTTCTTACACATGGTAATATACTTGGACAATGTGACATGGGTTCAATCAAAATTTTATCATAATATCTTTGTGAAAGGGTTGTCACCAATTACCAACAAGGGAGAGATTGAAAGCTCTATGTTTGGTGTTGGTAATTAGTGACAATGCCTAAGTACTAATCCTATGCCTAATTTGTATGTAGCATATGAGGATTAGTACATTCCAAGGTTGGTGGCAAGATGGACATGGTGATCATGATGGCCACACTTGTATTTGGACGCAACCCTACGTGATCAAGGCAAAGGTATATGCTTAAGGGTTGTGTTTTAGTAACCAAGACACCTAGTGGGTGTGGTTACATTATAGGACAGATAGCCGTACTATAAAGAGGGGAATGACGCGGCTATTAAACTCCTAAGTGCCTCTAGGTGTGCATTTCATAATCATATGCATTTGGATAGAACTAATAACACCTCAAAAAATGATTGTGAAAATGCTAACACACTCGCACATGTCGTGATCACTTGGTGGTGTTAGCACATTTGCGAAGGCGGTGGAGTTTGAGCGGCAGAGATGGTTTGGGGTCCTCTCTCCCTCCCGCCGAGCTTGCGAGGTGGGATTCAGGCATTTTCGAGGAGTTGAAACGACTATTTTCCACTACGCCGGAAGTCGGAAATCGAACGGAAGCGAACGGAGGTCACAATGGTGACCGGACGCTGGACCAGACGCGGTCTCTGTTTGACGCGTCCGGTCAGCGTTCAGCGTCTTCGCGTGTTTCGGTTTGTTGATCGGACGCGATGGCGCGTCCGGTCACAGTCGACCGGACGTGTCCGGTCGATTAGGGTGCTTAATGGACTCCAACCGGACGCGGGCACTGTGGCGTCCGGTCAGTTCTCCAGCGTGTCCGGTCGCTGTTTCGTTGTGCGCTGCTCAGGCTTGACCAGCGCGTCCGGTCAGTTACGGGACCAGCGCGTCCGGTCGAGCCCAGCGCGTCCGGTCGGTGCTTCGCGAGTAGCCGTTGTGTCATCGGCGCATCTGGTCAGTTGGACCAGCGCGTCCGGTCAGTGCGACTGCAGCTGTTTTAAGTGAGTAACGGCTATATTCGAAGGGGTACGTCTATAAATACTCGTTGGCCGGCTCAAGGCTCCATCTCTTGGACATTTGACATACTTGTGAGCACTTTGAGCTTAGCAACTCCCCTCCCACTCATCTCTCTTGCTTCTTTGCATATTCGAAGTGAGATTGAGTGATCCAAGTGCATTTGCATTGTGAGATAGCATCTAGTTGGCACTTGGTGGTTGATTTGCTGCGGGATTCTTGTTTCTTTTGGTGGTTGCCGCTACCTAGACGGTTTGGAGCAGCTTGGAGGCATTGGCAAGAGTTGGTGATTGTTCTTGGCCACCTCTGGTGAATGTGAGGGGTTTATGCCTACCTCGGCTAAGCGCCAAAGGCAACATTAGTAAATTGCTCGTGTCATTGCAACCTTTTGCCATTTGGTAGGTTCTTGTGGTGCCTTTTGAGAGGCTCGGTGTGAGACCGATTAGCCACCGAACCACGTGGTGAAGAGGGACACAACGGGGACTAGCGTGCCGGCAATGCCACGTCCGCTACGTCGGCAGGGTCTTGGAGCCAGAGATGTTGGCGCCATGCCGTTATAGCTTGGCACCGACGACTATGGCGCCAAGAGAAGGGTCCATTTTTTGAAATCTTTTCGTAAGGGACATATTTGAGAGAATCTTTCGAAAAAAAGACTAAAAAAAAGACGGTCGAGACAGCGGGATACGGATCGAAGGCAAGCGAAGTGGAAGCGTGCAGACGATCAGCGCGATGGCGTCGATCGAGCGCTCTGTGATAGTCGGACCCATGGCGCTGTCTGGTCGCGTCACCAGTCCGATCGCTGCCGACCATCACAGGGATCATCCTTCACCCCTTTTGGCCATGAACCTCATCAGCAGTAGTGCTTGAATAAGAAAACGCTGCTCATACCAAACGGCGCCGCGTCGTCACTTGCCAACCACTGGATGTCGACGGTGGAAGGCAAGCACCACGCAGGCAGGCAGACAATCAGGACAGGTTGTTGGCGCTTCTGACATCAAAGGTGAGATATGATATCTCTACTCCTAAAAAGAGTAAACATGAGACGTCAACACCGACTTCAACGTGCCTCTCCACTTCGGCGTACTCCCCGCTCCGTCTCTCTCCCCGTAAGCGCCAACAGGTGGGCCAACAGGACCGCTCTACCTCTCAGCACTCTCGCTCATCTCTCGTTGCCTCTGCCCTCACCCTCGCAGTCTAGCCCCCGCTGCCGCCCTCACTACCCCCCACTCTCTCTCCATGGAGCGCGAGGTCGAGCGCCGCAACCGTGAGGCCAAGCTCCTCGTGCTTGCGCGCCTCCACCCGGTCTCCACCCTCGACACCTCTTGCTTCCTCTCTCCTCGCCCGCAGGCGTCCTCTCCCACCGCACAGTCCTTGCTCCTGCAGATGTGGCGGGAGCTCGAGCACTGCCGTGCCGACGCCGCCCACCCCTTCGACCGTGAGCCCTCCCTGGACAACGCTGACTGTGACCGCGAGCGCGTGCGCCAGATCGCGCGCCGCTTCACGGACACCGCCGACGGTCCAACAACCACCGCCGCCACCGGGGACTGGCTTGGCGAGACGGAGAGGCAGAGGTCAGTCTCGTAAGGGAGTCGGTGCAGATGGCCAGCCAGCCGCGTGACTACTGTGCGGGCGCACGCTGGGACGAACTTCCCGCAGGCACCGACAGGAACAGGCAAGGGGTGCCGGAGGCTACGAGGCCGGCAGGCTCCCATGTCCCATGTCATGTCGGAGTTTCCTCGCCAAGTTTCGGCACCCAGGGGAGACGGCGGTGGGCGGGGGCTCCACTTCCTGCTGCAACGAGCACAATCCCAATTCGATTCAAGGTCGAGCCCATGACAGGCCTGACGAGCGTTGACGGGTGCGCTCCTGCTGCCGCTCCAGATCTGCCCTGCTCCGTAAAGGTGACTCATTCAGCCATTGTTGCTTCTTGAGGATGGTTGCTTCTAGCTTTCTAGGACTAGCAGCATCTTGCTAAATCTGCTCCTACATCTGCCTATCTATTGTCTTCGCTATAGATTTGGGAGCAAAAGGTGTCGTAGTGAAGCTGATTAATAGCCATGGTTTCAAGGACAAGATCATCAAAAAAAAGGTGCGTTCATACACATACATGAATGATTTATTAAGTTTTGTTGTTGAGAAAAGCAGTCTTAGATGTAAAGTAAAAAAATTTCTGATGAATATGACACCTACATCCTACTGTTGTGTTTGTGAATCCCTTTGTGACTGTCAAGTACCATAAATGATGGTATTTCATTATCAACCAGGCAACAAGGAAACTTGACATGTTTTTTTTAACGGAATATATATAACATTTATGAGGGAGATATAGTTTTTTTTACCAGGATATAGTTTCTGTCAATACTTTTTACATGCAGTCCATATCCTAAATTAGCGGCAGCACACATATTAAACCTAAATTGATGAAAGTATCAAATTGCTTCTTGCAGGCTGTGGCACCATCTGGAAATGGAAGAGCGCCAGATGCCATTGCCAATGTGAATGCAAGTGAGAGGGAGACACATAAAGAGGCTACTGGTGCAGATGGTGCTGAGACTGGGACTGGGTCCCCAGCCAGAAGAAGTCCGGCCACCAAAGTCAGGGCTCCAAACAAGAAAAAGAAGACCTCACTGATTTGGAATCATTTCACTGAATTGTTTGTTGAAGAAAAGGCGGATGGCATAGTAATCATGAAGAAGATGGCATAATGAAATTACGGTGACAGCATTATGGATCATGATGATGGTAACAACACTATGGACCTGGAAGAGGAAGACAGATTACATTTGCTTCAGGTTACTCCCTGTGCTTCTGTATTTTTTTCAGTTTATGACCCTGTGTGTTTTCAAATGTTGCTACACAATTATGGTTATTATTCAGAATTTTAGATAGTTAAAAATGAAATGGTAAATGAAAAAATAATTTTGTCAATC
The DNA here is from genome assembly GCA_022457205.1 of Saccharum spontaneum. Lineage (NCBI taxonomy): Eukaryota > Viridiplantae > Streptophyta > Magnoliopsida > Poales > Poaceae > Saccharum > Saccharum spontaneum. The sequence goes on along the minus strand of CM039580.1, from coordinate 32,808,443 downwards.
TGATGTATAATATCTAATCTGTGCGACCTAGAATATTTTTTTTGTACATGTGAATTCAACTTCTAATCTGTGTCAATTCTTACGATCTCCTATCATTTTTTATGGTCTCATATCTCATCATTTTATTGTAGGCAAGCAGAGGTGCCTCACGGCTTGTTGTTCTCCTGCCCGTTGGGTGTGCCATTGCCTACTGCTGCTTAATTTTATTGGTTCAGTACTTCACTTATATGAGCTCAATGTCTTGTACTTTGATCAGCAAGCTTAATGTCATGTACCTTGATCGGCAAACTCTGTGTAGACCTATTCAGTGTCACGTACCATTGGTTGTTAGGAGGTGCTGCTGACTGCTTTTGTTGTTTGGATTTACTTCATTTGATCTTATGATTTTGTGATCTGAGATATTCCCCCCTGTTCGGCTGAGCTTATCAGCGCGGCTTATCAGCCGTGGAACAGTGTTTTTCTCTCACAACAAATCAGCCACAGCCGGCTTATAAGCCAAAAAACAACCTGCCGAACAGGGCCATTATTAGTAGTGTACTTTGATTTTGGTCCACTTGGGTTATCGATGAACTTAGCACTAGAATTTTGTTTGTCTCGGATGAATTTACCGATATTCACTTTGACTTGGATTGAGTAAATATCTGAATGCGGATCCACATTCGAACCATTCGTTTTGTATTTGTGTTCGCATACGCATCTAAACTAAAATATGGTAAAAGGTGACATCCGCATTAGATTCCATGCGTATTTGATCCATTTCCATCCATAGCCAGAAGCATAGGACTGACACATTAAAAGACCATCTGGTGGTAGGGTCAGGTTCAGTAAAACTGATCTCAGATATGCCAACATATTAAAAAACGCATCCATGTCGTCTTCTGTCTATGCTAATTTCTTTACCTGATTCTATTCATTACTTGAACGTTGTGGTTCTAAATTTCAGTTTTGTTCCATTGCCCAGGTGATGTGTTCTGACTTTGAAAAGGATCGATTTGCACTTTTCAATGAGTGTTATATGGCTAGCTGTAACTGGTTGCAAAATCAATTATCTATGAAATATGGTGCCTCATGTTGCATATTTGTAAGGATACTTCTCTATGATTATTGCAAAAATAAATATTCTAATTATGGTTGTTTTGACAATGTTATTAAAATTGATGATTGTTTATTTGAATGTGGCTCAAAATAGTACATTACGAAGCTGACTTTTTTTTCTGTTGTCTGTTCATTTTGATCCACTATTTTTTCTGTACTCTTATTACGGGGAAAATTTTGAAGCTCCGGACCCACTATTTTCTTCGTACTCTTATTGCATTGAAAGTTTTTAATTTCCTGTAGCAACACACAGGCATCTGCTAGTGAAGACTGAAGAGAGAAGAATCCCACTGCGTGTACACTGTACAATCAATCCGTTCGGCCGGCCGGACCATCACTGATCAGCGCATGGCATGCTTTCCAATTCCGGCCTGGTTTAGATCCTAAATTTGGGATTCAAATTTTATACAGTAAATGTCTTGTTACACTGTAGTAATTTTGTTTTTATTTGGTAATAATTGTCTAAATATTGATTAATTAGGCTTAAAATATTCGTCTCGCAAAGTACAACAAAACTGTGCAATTAGTTTTTAATTTCATCTACATTTAGTACTCCATATATATACCGACATTTTGATGTGATGGGAATCTTCTTTTTGCATAGTAGAATTTGAGGGTGAATTTGGTTATCTAAACGAGGCCTCCAATTTCCAAGCAGCAGGCTCCACGTACGGCATTTTGTTCTGGACTCTGGCCTGCTTCCCGTTTGTTTTTTCAAGCAAGGCCTCCTTTAGTTCACGGATTTTTTTTTAGAAATGGCACTGTAGCACTTTCATTGTTATTTGACAATTAGTGTCCAATCATGATCTAATTAGGCTTAAAAGATTCATCTCGTGAATTTCGTCTAAACTGTGTAATTAGTTTTATTTTTTATCTATATTTAATGTGACTGGAAATCTTAAAAAATTTCGTATAAGAAAATTTGATGTGACAGGAAATCTTAAAAAATTTTGCAAAATTTTAAGAGACCCGATCAACTGCCTGGGGCCATTGCATTCTGTGCCAGTGGCAGACAAACCCAAAGGTGATTAGTACCTTCTTCCATGTGTCCAGTAGCCTGACCTACTACTAGGCATCTTCTCGCACGTACTTCCTCCGTCCCAAAATGCTAGTCGTTCTAGCGGTGGGAGAGATTATCAAGATATTACCTCCGTCCAGAAAAGAATGTAACTACGTGTTGCGTGCCAGCAAAAGTAGTTCACGTTTGACTAAATTTCTAGCAAATACTATTCACATTTACGGCTCTAAAATAATTTATTATAAAAATACATTTCATAATTAATCTAATAATATTTATTTGATATCATAAATATTGATACATTTTTATCTATTTTCAAACAAATTTCAAATACAGTTTAGGTTAGAATTTGATTTTCCATTTTCTATTTTCAAACAAATTTCAAATACAGTTTTCAAACCTCATTTTGAGCAAGAAAAGGACCTTTTCTGAAAATAGCCCAAAAATAAAAGTTGCTTAGAATTTAATTCTCTACAACTTTGATTAAGGGGCCAACCTCAAAACTCTTATAGATTTTGAATTGTAGAATAAAAGCTAATTTAGGGAGGATTCTTGAATATTTTCAAATAACATTTTTGAAACAAGTTTTTGACAAAACTTTGAGTAATTTAGCTGCTCCAAAAATTTCACCTATAATTCTAAGTGGTATAAAATTTATAGTTGCACAAATTTGATGAATGTAATTAGCACATTAACACATCATGTTATGAATACTATTTTCAAAGCTTTTATTTCACTAAAGGCATAATCTTACTACATATGATTATGAATGTCACGACATGTTATGCTCATGATTTGCAATGTTAATGCTTGCGTAACACCGAGGTGTTACAGCCCTCCCCCTTATAAAAATCTCGTCCCGAGATTTGGGTTACGAACCATTTATTATAAAAATCTTCGTATGCTTTTTGTAGGTATTCACCCGTTTCCCAAGATGCATCCCCTTCATCATGATGACTCCACTATATCTTATACGTTTTCACCACACTGTTTCGAGTAGCCCTCTCCTTGGAATCCAAAACTCGAATTGGCTGCTCACGATACACCAGATCTGACTTAAGTTTTATGCCTCGAGGTTCAATTCTTTCCTCTGGAACGCGCAAACACTTCTTGAGATGTGATACTTGAAAAACTGGGAATATAGCACCCATTGCTTCAGGTAATTCCAATTTGTAAGCCACTGGACCCTTTCTTTCCAAAATTTTGTAGGGTCCTACAAATCTGGCGGCAAGCTTCCTGCGTACTCCAAACCGCTTCTTCTTCATGGGCGTGACTTTTAGATAAACATAGTCACCAACTTCGAACACAAGTGGTCTCCTCCTCTTATCCGCATAACTTTTCTGACGTGACTGAGCTGCTCTCATATTTTGCTGAATGATATGAACTTTCTTTTTAGCTTCTTCCACGAAGTCAATACCGTAATACCTTCTTTCCCCTGGCTCAATCCAGTTTAGAGGTGTTCTACACTTTCGGCCATACAGAGCCTCAAAAGGTGCCATTTTGATACTTTCTTGATAGCTATTATTATACGCGAACTCTGCTAAGGGTAACCATGACTCCCATGAACCTCTGGAAGACAACACACAAGCTCTTAACATATCTTCTAAAACAGCGTTAACTCTTTCAGTCTGACCATCTGTTTGAGGATGATAGGCAGTACTACGAATCAAACTAGTTCCCAAACCTTTATGCAAGTGCTCCCAAAAGTGAGCAGTGAACTGTGACCCTCTGTCAGACACTATAGTCTTCGGTATTCCATGCAATCTCACGATCTCAGCAATATACTTCTCGGCATATTGAGATGGTCTATAATATGTCTTGACAGGCAAAAAGTAGGCTATCTTAGTAAGACGATCCACGATTACCCAAATCGAATCATGGCCTTTCTGAGTAGTGGGCAAGCCTGTGATGAAATCCATACTTATATCATCCCACTTCCAACTAGGTACTGACAAAGGTTGTAACAATCCGGCAGGTTTCATGTGAATAGCTTTCACCCTACAACATGTGTCATATCTGGCTACATAAGCTGCAATTTCTTTCTTCATCTTTGTCCACCAATAGCGAGGTCTTAGTTCTTGGTATATTTTACTACTGCCAGGATGAATGGACAACTTAGAGAGATGAGCTTCATCCATAATTTTATTCTTAAGCTCTCTATCCTTTGGAACAACAAGACGGTTGTCGAACCACAACACGTCCCGTTCGTCCACTCTGAAGTGTTTTGAGGGTTCTTCTCTAATTTTCTTTTTGATGTGGAATATCCCTTTGTCTGCTTTCTGGCCTTCTATTATCTTACTCTCCAAGGAGCAACTGATCTGAATACTATGTAACACGGCAGGGTGCATTAGATTAAAACCATCCTCGAGTAAGGGTTGCATATTCAAGCAATGTGACTTTCTACTCAAAGCATCCGCTACTACATTGGCTTTCCCAGGGTGATACTGTACATTCAAGTTGTAATCTTTGATTAGTTCTAACCATCTTCGCTGTCTCATGTTCAATTCTGGTTGGGTAAAAATGTACTTGAGACTCTTGTGATCGGTGAAAATATTGCATACATTACCAAGTAAATAGTGTCTCTAAATCTTTAAGGCATGCACTACAGCGGCAAGCTCAAGATCATGTGTCAGATAATTGATTTCATGTTTTCTCAACTGACGGGAGGCATAAGCAATGACTCTTCCCTCTTGCATCAGAACATAGCCTAATCCTGTTTTTGATGCGTCGCAAAACACATCAAAAGGTTTTTCGATGTCGGGCTGCGCAAGAACTAGAGCAGTGGTTAACAGTTTCCGCAAGGTGTGGAAAGCTGTCTCACACTCCCCTGTCCACACAAACTTATGGTCTTTCTGTAACAGACTTGTCATTGGTTTGGCAATCTTCGAGAAGTCTGGTATAAATCGGCGATAGTAACCAGCTAACCCTAAGAAACTCCTGACTTCTGACACTGTGGTTGGAGTTTTCCAATCCATAACCTCTTGCACTTTGCTCGGATCTACCGAAACTCCATTCTCAGATAGAATATGACCAAGAAAAGGAACTTTCTTCAACCAAAATTCACACTTGTTGAACTTAGCATACAACTTATGATCTCTCAGTCTGGTCAAGACAATTCTCATATGCTCTTCGTGATCTTTCTCATTCTCAGAGTATACTAGAATATCATCAATGAAGACAACTACAAACTTGTCCAACTCTGGTATGAAAACCGTATTCATCAGATACATGAAATAGGCAGGAGCATTTGTTAAGCCAAAAGACATAACAAGATACTCGTACAACCCGTATCTGGTAGAAAAGGCGGTTTTCGGGACATCTTGCGGCCTAATCTTTATCTGATGATACCCTGATCTTAGGTCTATCTTGGAGAACACTCTGGCTTTAGCTAACTGATCAAACAAAACGTCGATATGAGGCAAGGGATACTTATTCTTGATAGTTACAGCATTAAGAGGTCGATAATCCACACACATCCTCAAAGTACCCTCTTTCTTCTTCTTCACGAACAATGCAGGACATCCCCATTCAGACTTACTTGGTCGGATAAACCCCTTCTTTAATAATTCCTCAAGTTGCTTCTTCAGCTCAGCTAACTCATCCGGAGGCATCCGATAGGGTCTCCTTGAAATAGGAGCTGTCTCGGGGATCAACTCAATTCCAAACTCAACATCCCTATCTGGAGGAAGACCAGGTAACTCATCTGGAAACACATCCGGGAACTCACACACTACCGGGATCTGGTGAATGGGAATGACTTCCATGGCACAGGTTATACTTACAAGGTTCGTTCGCCTAGGTAATGGCACCTGAAAAGTACCATCTATCTGGGGATCCTTAAGGGTAAGCATTCGACTGCTTGTATCTATGACTGCTCCCCAGTCCTTCATCCAGTTCATTCCTATTATTACATCTAAAACTAGTCCAGGCATAACTACCAGGTTTACTTGAAACTTTTGACTACCTAACTCAAGGGTTGCCCCTCTAACCATCTGATTGGTTAACACATCAGCCCCTGCTGAACTTATGCGATAACCATAATTCAATTCTGTGCATAGTTGTTCATGCTTCCGTGCAAATGCTTGACTCATAAAAGAATGCGAGGATCCAGAATCAAATAGAACAACTGCAGGGTGATGGTTAACAAGGAACTTACCGGCAGTTACAGGCTCTCTCTCAGGAATCTCATCCACGGTGGTGTGGTGTACACGAGCAGTGTAAGTCTGTTGCTTCTTTTTATTCGGATAAGGGCAGAACTTTGAAAAGTGGCCTGGCTGACCACAATTATAGCAGGGCCCCTTCACTGTACCAGCAGATCCTATAGCTCCCTTGGAATTGTTCTGTTCTGCAGCTGCGGTGATCTTTGCTAGCGGCACGGCCATCTTGTACGGCTTCTGTGGTCCCTTGTAGTTCTGGGTCTTATGCTGTGGCGGCCTGAACCTTGTGTCGGTACCAATAGCATAGGGGTACCCACATTCGACGATAATAAAAGCTAAAATGACTAACCCACGACAAAGCACCACCCATTTCAAAATGCGCGACAGGTCCGCCCCGTACGAGGCCCTCTCGACGGGATGCCTCGACCGCGTCCCATTTTCCGACTCGTACGAGGCCCTCTCGACGGGACGCCTCGACCGCGTCCCGTTTCCGACTCGTACGAGGCCCCCTCGACGGGATGCCTCGACCGCGTCCCGCACGACAAGGCACCTCGACTGAACTTCGACTCGCGTGAGCCCGGGTCGGGGCGCTCGACCCCCTCTCTTTACCTACCCCTGGACAAAAGCCTTAGCATTTAATGCAATTACCTACTACCACCTACCGGCATGGCTGCACGCGTGATCGACGTGGGAACAATACCAGTGTCAGTCCTCACTGTTTAACCGCCCATCCCGTGATGGGAGGTGAAAAACGTCACTGTACCCACCTTACCTCACACTGTACATCACTAGTTACCCTCGAGGGCAGATACGACAAAGTCCGTACGCCACGATTCCAGGGATTCGGACTTATCCGATCGGCCTCGACCCGGCCTCGACCCAACCTCGACCCCCAACATAGCGTAACAGGGAAAGAAGGACGGTATGGCACGACGCTCCGGGTCATTTCGACGCCTACGACATCACGTCCCAAAGGATGGCCTCCCATTTCTAAGGCACGTCGCTACAGCCACCTCAACAGGATTGACAAAACGTCATCTCAAGGCTCCCGTTGTCCTGGCCTCCTCTCGTCCTATAAAAGGGTAGGCCAGGGCTCTGGAGAAGACAACGGACAACCAGTCATACACAACATAGCGATCAACATCTCAAGCAATCATCCTGTACTCTTTCTTTTTCTCCTTTGAGACTTGGGCTCATCGCCCTCTCTCGCAAGCTTGTAGCCCCTACACAAGCACCTCGGTGCAAGGAAATACAAACCTCTCCTCCCCCGCTGGACGTAGGGCCTTCTTTTGCCCGAACCAGGATAAACCCCCGTGTGTTCTCCTTGCATCACCATCCAGGAAAGGGACACGCAGCATTTTACTCGTTGGTTTAGGACCCCCTCGGGTCCGAACACCGACAGTTGGCGCGCCAGGTAGGGGCACGCTGCGTGCTAACGTCGCCTTCCCGCCTTTTTCCTGGATGGCTGACCCCGAACGCCCCATCCCGTTGGCCACGGTGATCTGGTTCGGAAGTTTGGAGTTCATGTCGCTCGGCTATGGCTACGATATGGTCCTACTCCCGCCAAGACACCCTACCGACGAGGATTACGAGCTCTCCCAGCCTGGGGGAGCAATCTGCTGGTACCGCCGCTCCAGGCAGGCGCGAGCCGCCCGACGGCAGCGAGCCCGGCGCAACCATCGCCTCCACCTCGCGGACGGTAATGGGGTTCCCCGATTCGGCACTTCCCAGTCAGACGCCGGCCCAGATTTTCTCGCGGAAGGTCTGGGTAGGATGGGTCTGGCCGAGGACAGCATGCCAGCAGAGAACCCCGCCGCTCCTCCGCCCAGTGCGACGCCGCTGCCCCGTGCATCTCTTCCGGCGTGGGCAGCAACATCGCCTTCGCCGTTTCCGTTTGGGCTGGTTCCGGCTGCCCAGGCGTACGCTTCTTCCGTGAGCGCTTGCCTGAGTGCTTATGAGGAACTCCCTGGGCACCATCTACGCTCCACCCTCGACCTCGTCGCGTCCACGCCGGCTTCTGATTATCTGGACTCTACTGAGGCGCCAGAAACAGAACCCCGTGTGGCCGCTTCTCCACACCACAACCCCGGTAGCGGCTCGCAACGACCATGCATTCCCCCGTCATACTATTATTTCGGCGCCCCTGACTCCGACTCGGCTGACGACACCTACGATCCGACCCGTGAGTGCTTCAACGTCGATGTTGAAAGCGCGTCGGATTCGCAGGAAGAACGGCCGGTCGGAGGAAGGCACACGCCCCCTCATGACGGGCTCCCTGCCGGGCAAGGTGAGGCTCAACTCCTTGCGGATCAAGGGGTGCAGCTCGACCAAATCCGTGAGTTGCAGGAGAGGCTCGACGAGGAACGAGAAAACCTGCGTCTACTCCAACAAACTCTCGAGCATGAGCGTGCGGAACGCGCACCTGGCGGGAGAGCTCGCGGAAGAGCTCGCGACGTCAACCGTCGCATCGACGAGGACCGGGTAACCGATCCCCCGGTCTTCGCTCGAGCCAGCCAGAACGTCGTCGCCGCCGCCATGCTCCTCCGCAACATGCCCGAGCCGTCGAACCCCGAAGCGCGCCGGGCTCGAGATGAGATCCGAGAACTCCTCGAGACCGCTGCCCTGCAGCAGGCCGAGAGCTCTGCCTCGAGGCGACGCGAGCCCGCCTCGGAGCGGCTCGCGGAGCCCTCTCGGCAGGAGAGAGAAGCCTCGGTCCATCCCGAACCTGCCCGACGGATCCGGATGGCTCCCGCCCCTGAGCCCGTCGCTCACGACTAGGGACCTCGAGACACCCGTGGCAACATTATCGAGCGTCGCACGCGCAAGCACGGTGACGGTGTGGCTCGGGGTTACCACGTGCACAGGGGCGGGCGTTATGACAGCTCGGAGGATCGCAGCCCTTCACCCGAGCCTCCGGGCCCTCGGGTCTTCAGCAAGGCAATCCGCGAAACGATACTGCCAGCACGGTTCCGCCCTCCCACGACTCTTGCCAAGTACAACGGCGAGACCAAACCCGAACTTTGGCTCGCCGACTTCCGCTTGGCATGTCAGCTAGGCGGGGCCACCGACGACCGAGTCATCATCCGACAACTCCCCTTGTTCCTCTCCGACACCGCTCGAGCCTGGCTCGAGGATCTGCCACCCCAACAGATCCACGACTGGGGTGATCTCGTAAGGGTGTTCGAAGGAAACTTCAAGGGAACTTACATGCGCCCCGGCAACTCGTGGGACCTCCGGAGTTGCAAGCAGAAGCCAGGTGAATCCCTCCGGGATTACATCCGGCGTTTCTCCAGGCAACGCACCGAGCTCCCCAACGTCACCGACTCTGACGTGATCATGGCTTTCCTCTCGGGCACCACTTGTAAGGAGTTGGTCCGAGAGTTAGGCCGTCACACCCCCCTCACTGCCAATGGGCTGATGGACATCGTCACCAACTTCGCCGCCGGCGAGGAGGCAGTTGGTGCCATCTTTGGCGGCGAGCAGGACACGGGGAAGCAGAAGACCGACGATCCTGCGAGCTCCACCCGGGGCCCCAAGAGGAACAACCGCAAGAAGAAGAAAGGCCAGCAGGGCAAGCTCGAGGCCCCGGCCGACGAGCTTGTCGCCGCTACCGAACGCAAAAAGCCTCGAGGCCCCCCCGGCGGGGGCATCTTCGACAAAATGCTTAAAGAGCCGTGCCCTTACCACAAGGGACCCATTAACCATAACCTCGAAGATTGTCATATGCTCCGCAGGTACTTCGAGGGCGCAGGCAGCAAGAGCACCGACAAGAAGGAGGACCCAAAGGGTGATGACAAGAATGAGGGGTTCCCCGAGATCCACGACTGCTTCATGATCTACGGAGGACCCTCGACCCGCCTCTCAGCGCGCCAGCGCAAGCGAGAACGGCGAGAGGTCTTCTCCGTGCAAACGGCGGTCCCTCGTTTCCTTGATTGGTCTGCGGTGGCCATCACTTTCGACCGTGATGATCATCCGGACTACATCCCCAATCCGGGGGTCTACCCTCTTGTCGTTGATCCCGTCATCGCCAACACGCGCCTCACCAAAGTACTCATGGACGGCGGGAGCAGCCTCAACATCATCTACTCCCAGACCCTCGACCTCCTGGGGGTCGAGAGAGCGCGCCTACAACCTAGCGTCGGGGGCTTCCACGGGGTCGTGCCAGGGAAGCGAGCAGAACCCCTCGGACGGGTCGATCTGCCCGTTTGTTTTGGCACACCGGCCAACTTCAGGAAGGAGACCCTCACCTTCGAAGTGGTCGGATTCCGTGGGACATACCACGCCATCCTCGGGCGCCCGTGCTACGCCAAGTTCATGGCCGTGCCGAACTACACCTACCTCAAGCTCAAGATGCCCGGCCCAAACGGCGTCATCACTGTGGGGCCCTCGTATGAACATGCCTACGAGTGCGACGTCGAGTGCGTCGAACACGGCGAGGCGGTTTTGGAATCGGCGACTTTGGCCGCAGACCTCGACGGTCTCGCCAACGAGATTCCCGATCCAAAACGCCACGCCGGCAGCTTCGAGCCCGCGGAGAACGTCAAACTCGTGCCCCTCGACCCCGCTGATCCCAACGGGAAGGCGCTGAACGTCAGCGCCACCCTCGACCCGAAATAGGAAGCCATGCTCGTCGACTTTCTCCGCGCAAATATCGACATTTTTGCATGGAGTCCCTCGGATATGCCGGGCATACCCAGGGAAGTCGCCGAGCACGCCTTGGAGATCCGGGCCGGGTCCAAACCGGTGAAGCAACGCCTGCGCCGCTTCGACGAGGAGAAGCGCAGGGTCATCGGCGAAGAGATCCACAAGCTACTGGAGGCCGGGTTCATCAAGGAGGTTCACCATCCCGAGTGGCTAGCTAATCCTGTATTAGTTAAGAAAAAGAGTGGGAAGTGGAGGATGTGTGTAGACTATACTAGTTTAAATAAAGCATGTCCAAAAGTTCCCTTTCCCTTGCCACGCATTGATCAAATAGTTGATTCAACCGCGGGATGTGAAACTCTTTCGTTCTTAGACGCTTACTCCGGTTACCATCAGATAAAAGTGAAGGAGTCCGACCAGCTCGCGACTTCATTCATCACCCTGTTCGGCATGTATTGCTACGTTACGATGCCCTTCGGTCTCCGGAACGTAGGGGCAACGTACCAGCGATGCATGCAGCACGTTTTCGGAGAACACATCGGACCAACCGTCGAGGCGTACGTCGATGACATCGTAGTCAAGACCAAACGAGCCGATAATCTAGTAAACGACCTCGACGTTGCCTTCAAATGCCTTCGAGCAAAGAATATCAAGCTCAATCCAGAAAAGTGCGTTTTTGGCGTCCCCCGAGGAATGCTTTTGGGGTTCATCGTGTCTAAACGGGGCATCGAGGCCAATCCAGAAAAAATCTCTGCGATAACCAAGATGGCCCCCATCCGAGATCTGAAAGGCGTACAGAGGGTCACGGGCTGCTTAGCGGCGCTCAGCCGTTTCATTTCGTGCCTCGGCGAAAAAGCGCTCCCCCTGTACCGCCTCTTGAGGAAATCGGAACATTTTTCCTGGAACCTCGAGGCCGAGGAAGCCCTCGCCAAACTCAAGGTCACACTCTCTAACTCGCCAATTCTCGTCCCTCCGACCCCAGGAGAACCGCTCCTACTTTATGTCGCTGCGACATCACAAGTAGTCAGCGCAGTCCTGGTCGTCGAACGGGCCGAGGAAGCTCACGTCTTGCTCGTCCAGAGGCCGGTCTATTTCATTAGCGAGGTGCTCTCAGAAACCAAGGTCCGTTACCCTCAAATCCAGAAACTGCTTTATGCTGTCATCTTGACACGGCGCAAGCTCCGACACTACTTTGAGGGCCACCCAGTTACTGTGGTTTCTTCTTTCCCCTTGGGAGAGATAGCCCAGAACCGGGAGGCCACGGGTAGGATCACCAAGTGGGCGGTCGAGCTCATGGGCGAGACCCTATCTTATGCGCCGCGTAAAGCCATAAAGTCACAGGTATTGGCAGATTTCTTAGCTGAATGGACCGACACCCAGCTCCCTCCCGCACAGCTCCAGTCCGAGCTCTGGACCATGTACTTCGATGGGTCGTTGATGAAAGCAGGAGCAGGCGCGGGCTTGCTCTTCATCTCACCCCTCGGGGTTCCCATGCGCTACGTCATCCGGCTCCATTTCCCTGCATCCAACAACGTCGCCGAATACGAGGCACTCGTCACGGGGTTAAGAATTGCCATCGAGCTCGGGGTCCGACACCTTGATGTTCGAGGCGACTCCTAGCTAGTGATCGATCAGGTCATGAAGAGTTCGAGCTGCCGCGACCCCAAGATGGAAGCCTACTGCCGAGAGGTACGACACCTCGAAGACAAGTTTCACGGCCTCGAGCTCAACCACATAGCACGCAAGTATAATGAGGCCGCCGATGAACTCGCAAAAATCGCGTCAAGTCGAACCACGGTCCCACCTGACGTTTTCGTAAAAGATCTCCAACGGCCATCCGTCGACCTTGGATCAGACGGAGGGGTCGACGGGACGTCGCTCGACCCCCCACCTGAGGCAGAGGCCCCCTCGACCGGGGCCGAAGCCATGCAGGTGGAAGGATCGACCCCACCATCTGACATCGAGCCTGACTGGCGCGCGCCGTACCTCGACTATCTTATCCAAGGGGACCTCCCCTCGAGTAAGACCGAGGCTCGACGGATCGCTCGCCGGGCCAAAACCTTTGTGATCATTGGCGACAGTAGGGAGCTGTACCGCCGCAGCCCTACGGGCATTCTCCAACGTTGCATCACAAACAAGGAAGGCAGGGACCTGCTCAACGACCTGCACTCGGGGGCTTGCGGTCACCACGCTGCGCCTCGAACCCTCGTCGGGAACGCCTTTAGACAAGGGTTCTATTGGCCGACCACGGTCTCCGACGCTGTCAAGCTAGTACGCTCCTGTGAAGGTTGTCAGTACTATGCAAGGCAGACTCATCTCCCGGCACATGCTCTGCAAACCATTCCCATCACATGGCCGTTTGCCGTTTGGGGGCTCGACCTCGTCGGACCGTTGAAAAGAATGACTGGTGGCTTCACCCATTTACTTGTCGCAATCGACAAGTTCTCCAAGTGGATCGAGGCTCGTCCCATCACCAGTATTAGGTCCGAACAAGCTGTGCTTTTCTTCACCGACATTGTCCATCGTTTTGGAGTTCCGAACTGCATTATCACTGACAACGGCACCCAGTTCACTGGTAAAAAGTTTCTGGATTTCTGCGACCACCATCACATTCGCGTACTCTGGTCGGCCGTAGCTCATCCAAAAACAAACGGCCAAGTAGAACGTGCCAATGGCATGCTCCTACAAGGCCTGAAACCCAGAATTTTCGACAAGCTAAACAAGCACGGCAGAAGATGGGCCGCCGAGCTACCCTCGGTTCTGTGGAGCCTAAGAACAACGCCGAGTCGAGCCACGGGGTTCACTCCGTTCTTCTTAGTCTACGGGTCTGAGGCTATGCTCCCAACTGATATAGAATACGGATCCCCAAGGTTAAAGGCCTACAACGAAAGAAATAACGACGCCGCAAGAGAGGACGCCCTCGACCAGCTCGAGGAAGCCCAAGATGTGGCTTTGTTGCATTCTGCCAGGTACCAGCAGGGTCTCCGACGCTACCACGACAGACACGTACGCAAGCGCGACCTCAACGTCGGCGATTTGGTGCTACGTCGGAACCAGAACACCAAGGGGCGCCACAAGCTCACGCCACCATGGGAAGGACCGTACATCATCGCAGAAGTACTAAAGCCGGGCACCTACAAGCTATCCAACGAGAAGGGCGAAATCTTCACCAACGCTTGGAACATTGAACAGCTACGTCGCTTTTTTCCTTAGAAAGCCTCGAGGCTCTGTAATTTCTTCTCCGTCAATAAAGAATACAGCAGTGTTAAAATTTTCGTCTCACGATGAGGGAGGATCGACTCTGTACTACCAGAATCGACCCTCCCTCGGGGGCTACATAGGGGGAAACCCCTCAGTCCCCGAAAAAATTTACACTCTTTTCTAAATTTTAAGAGCCACTCCTTAGGTCAATGGTGCCGCTTAGACCAAGTTCTCATACGATCTGCGAAAGCCGCAACAGCATCCTAAAGCTTAAGGGCAGTCGAGCCACGAGATCACTTACGCCTCCGAGGCTACGGTACCTCCACTCACTCCCCCACGCCAAAGGACGCAGCTGCGTGCCAAGTAAATCGTACGGGAGCACGATCCAAGCCATTAAGGAAAGAAAAGCTCGCATAAAACCAAATTAACCACGAACTCGTTTATGTCTCGAGTTCTTAAGGCCCCTACGGCCGCCACAACCAAATTTCAAAAATAACTAACCTATTACACAGGCCTCCGTGCCCAGATTTGGCTCACAGGCCTTCGTCGTCAGCAGGCGGCACCACCTCAGGCTCAAAGAGCGAGGCCAGACGGCTCCCAGGCCCCTCCGCGGCTTCGATCAGATCCAAGCAGGCGTCTTCGTTCTCCGCGTCCGTCCGCTCCGGGTCCGTGATAAAGCCGTCGGCGACGAGCTCCATGTCGAACACAAAACCCGAGCGGACGACAGCCAGCGCCCTCTTTACGCCGTGGTGGAGGCTGTCCCGTATCTTCTCCCGGGCGAGGTGACCTAGCGCCGCCACCCGACGGACGAAGGAGTTCCCCGGAGCGTCTTCACCGGTGTCGACGTCGGGCTCGACCCCCAGACCGTCACACACCGAGGTGATCGCGCCCTCGAGCAGCTGGGTCCTCCGGGTCTCGGCTTCGAGGAGGCTCTGCAGGGAGTTAGCGGTCGAATGGGCCTCCTGGTTCTCGCGCTCCAGCTCTGAAACACGACAAGGCAGATTAGCACCTAACGCGATGCCTCAACTACATGGCCGTAGCAAACTACTTACCCCCGATGTGAGTCTTTAAACCCACAACCTCGTCGCGGAGCCCCCCGCACGTCCGCTCGAGCCCCAGGAGGGCGCTGTCCTTCTCGCGAACGGCCGCCTTCAGTGCCTCGATCTCTTGGCGGGCGGTTTGGAGCGCCGCGTCCCTCTCCTGGACGGCCCCGTTCAGCACCGAGACCTCACCCTTCAGCGCCCCAAGCTGGGCCGTCACCTGCCCGATCTGGACATTGAGGGCGTCCCGCTGATGGCCAACCTGGGAGACGTCCTCCTCGAGCTCCTTGACCCGCGCCGACAGGGGCTCGAGGTCCCGGCGGGCCTGGGCAGCCTCTTCCCGGGCCTTGTCCGCCTCGGTGCGCATCGTGGCTTCAGCCGCCCAAGCCTGGATCGCATCCTCCTTCACCGTCGAGTAGGCGGTGCGCAGCTCCGCCATCTCAGCGGTCCGATCGGCGAGCCTCTTCTGGGTCTCCTCGACCAGGGCCCGTTGTCGGGACAGCGACGCCCACACACCGCTCTCACCTCGGATGAAGAGCGACTTACAGCGGGAGGTCTCCTTGAGTTCCTAACTCAAGGAAAACCGAAAAACATAATGAATCCAAAGAAAAGAGACACTAAGAGCCACGAAATAAGCTGACAGATTAATCGTACCCCGGTGGCATCCCGCATGCCCCGCGAAACGGCGTCGAACGCCACGCTGAGCAGCCGAGCGAGATGTTGGCGGACGCCCTCGAGGTACTGCCAGCGATGGACCTCATCTCTGTCGTTCAGAGTGAGGATGGGCTCGGCGTCGAGGTTCGCGGCGTCCCTAAACTGAAGGGGCGGCCCTCCCCACCTCGGGATCTCCTCGGCCCACGCTATCGCCAGCGCGGCGAAGTCTGGCCACGACGATGACGACGCGGCCGGGGCACCTCCCGGCCCGGTCGAAGGGCCGGCCTCGTTGCCCTCGCCCGCAGCTCCCGCGACTCCGGCGGAGGTCGGGGCGTCGGCCCGGCTCGTGGTCTCGCCCTCCTCGGCCCCCATTATTTCTTTTCCCTTGTCTAGGGGGGCGTCGTCGAGGGTAATAACCACGGGCGCCCGCCCCTCGGCGGTGACCGGCCCCTCGGCAACCAGCGCCTCCGGAGCTGGCGCCTCCACCGTCGACCCCTCTGGGGCCGGTACCTCGCCCGACGGCGGCCCGAAAACCGGCGCTCCGACCGCCGGTGCCCCCGCGACCGGCACATCAACCTCCGGCGCCACTGCCTCCGGGGCTCCGGTGGAGGGCTCGGCGACCTCGCCCACCGCCGCGCCCACCGTTCGCACCGGCGGGTCCTGCTGTGGCTGCGGCCCCCTCGCCGACGCCACCTCCTGCCCCGCTGCCGGTGCGGCCCCCTCCACGGTCGCATCGGCGGCCGCTCCCTCCACGGCCGCTTCCACGGTGGCCTCAGCCGAGGGCAGCGCCTTGGGCTCCGCCTCAACCTGGCCGGGCGCCACCACCCTCGCCGGCTCTGACCCCGCCCGGCGGGGTCGGGACCGGCGACCGTCGAAGCACCTGCGGCCTCCTGCCGCCGACGGCGCTCCTTCGCGGCCTCGACCTCGCGGACCCAGGCCGCGTCCTGTTCCGCCGACCGGTTAAGGACAGCGGCGCTAGCTCGGAGGGACTTCACGGGGGTGGGCCCCATGGTCTCCGCCTTCCGCTTCAGCCTGAAAAATAAAAGAAAAAGTCGGTCGACGAACTCGAAAAAGAGGACAAGTCCCCTTAAGCTCGAAAACTCAACCGGAAATCGGCACCAGGGGCCTCGACCCCCCACGGTCCGAGCCGCTCGAGGCGGCAGGCGGCGGCCTCGTGGCAGCCCCACCCGCGGACCGAGCGCTCTGTGGGGCTCTCGCCGGCGCGCCACTGCGCGCCTTCTGTGCCTCCGAGGCCAGCTGGCCTCGGGTCTTCACGCCCGACGGTGGCGCCGCCGACGACGATGTCGGCGCCACCGCCCCCGTCCCCGCCCGAGCTTACGGGGCCTGGGCTGGGGCAGGTGCCCCTGTCGACCCCGCTTGCTGGGCCCGGGGCGAGGCGGCCCCTCCTGCCGAGGGGCCCGCCCCTTTCTTCTCTTCTTCCTTCTTCTTCCTCTTCTTCTCCTCTTCCTCGTCGTCCTCCTCGACCTCCTCGACCACGATGACCGAGGAGGATGACCCCGCGATGGGCTCCAGCAGGGGGCGGATGTTGGGGAGGCTCCCCAGCCCGGTCGCGGCCTCGTACCGCGACAAGGCATCATCATCCACGCCGCTGCTGCCGTCGTCCTCCCCCGACATGGTCTCGGAGGGCGACGGCTCCAAAGGGAGCCCGTCGAGGGCCTGTTGGCGCCGGAGTTTCTTCCGCGCCTCCTTCTCCCTGGCCTTCCGGGCCGCCCGCTTCTTGGTCGATTCCTTGACCGCCTTCTGCTTCGAGGCATGCTGCCGTCGAGCGTCCCGGGCAGGCTGGTCCTCTGGAACCGGCGGTCGCGTCTCCCGCAACGCCGATAGGTCCTGCACATAGGCGTCGACCGGGTTAAGGGGGTCCGAGAAACGAACAGAACCAAAAAACAAGCGTACCGACCCAAGGAACTTACCACGGGCTCGAACCCCTCAGTGGGCCTCATGGGGAGCCGGTCGGCTTCCTCCGCCTTGAAGGTCCCCACCATCCGGCGGGCCCGACGAAGCCCCTCCTCGAGGGTGAGGGCCTCATGCGACATCCGGCTCCCCTCCAGAGACGCCTTCGGAGTCATCTGGTCGAGGCGCAGGCGACGTCGGCACAGCGGCATCACCCGGCGGCGATGAAACGTCGTCGCTACCGCCGCCGCCGTCAGCCCTCGAGCACGTAGCTGCTGCAGCGCCGCCAGCAACGGGTCCAGACGCGGCTTCTCGACGTCCGGCACACCATACACCCAGCGATCCTCCCGGGCGGTCAGCACGCGGCCGGTGTACCTCGGCAGCTGGTTGTCGTCGTTGCGGAGGTAGAACCAGCCCTCGTGCCACCCGCTGTTCGAGGAGATAAGGCGAGCCGGGATGTACTGGTCCGCCCGGCTCGACCTCAACTGCAGGACGCAGCTCCCTACCCGCGCTGCGTAGAGGACGCCCTTCCCCCCCGCATTCCGCGCGAAAAGCTCGGCCTTGAAAAGGTGAAGCCACAGGTTCCACTGCGGCTCCACCCCGAGATACCCCTCGCAGACCGCCGCAAAGATGGCGGCCTGCGCGATGGCGTTGGGGGCGAGATGGTGGAGCTCCACCCGGTAGTAGTGGAGAAGCGCCCGCATGAAGACCGACGACGGGATGCCGAAACCCCGCTCGTGGAAGCTTACGAAGCTCACCACGTAGCCCTCCGGGGGCGCCGGCTCCCGGTGGGCCGGCGGCGGCGCGATCCACTCCGGCCGCGACCGACTCGTCCTCGGCCGCAGCAACCCATCTTCAACCAGCTCCTCCAGCTTCCTCTCCGTCACTGAGGAGGAGGCCCAGTCTTCGGCAGGGAGGATTTGGCTCTTTCCGGCCATCAGCGCTGACGGGAAGGGAATAAGTGGAGGAGAAGGCGGCGGCGGAAGCAATGTGGGCGGAAGGCGCAAGAGGGCTAGGGTTTTCTGAGGCTAGAGGATGGCAGAAGCGCAAGGGACCGGAGGGAAGCACGGACCCTTGGGTCTTGCCTTTATAGGCCAGACGGAAGTCCAACGGCCGCGCGAAAAGGTAGGAACAGTTTCCTGTAATAAATGCGCTCACCTAACCGTCCTTCATGCCTTACAGGAGCAAGGCACGTGGCCGTCCCCCACGCAGTAACTGAACGCCACGCCGCCCACTACCGCGCCGATCTCGCCCTAAAAAGGCGCGTCAGGATAACGGGTGGGGCGAGATCCACGGACGGATATTCCTAGATTCCCTTAACGGGCTCCGGGCCCATTTTAAGTCTCGAGGGAACGGAGGCTGGCCCTCGACCTAGGTTCGACAGCTGCCCTCGAGCAACAGAGCAAGGGACGACCAGGGATGCGCCCGTACACGGCCAGGGCTCGAGCCACGCACTCGAGGCATCCCAAGACGTATTCGAGGCCAAAGGATGAGGACGAAGCAGGAATCCCCTCGGGGGAGGCATCGAGCCCTCGGATCCCGTCGCAGGGAACCGACATCCGCACGACCACTCCTTGGCATCTTTGAAGAGTGCCCCCGGGCCCCAAGCCGACTCCTAACGACTGGAGCACGGACTCTCACTCGAATCTCCCCGCTAGTAGCTCACCGGAGATCGCCGGACTCGCCCAAACGGGGTAGTACGACGTTCCCCACCCCTCCTCCTCCTCTCCGAAGGACGAGCGTGAGGGCCGGATAACGAAAGACGGCAGGGACTCCGATCGACCTCGTGCGTGCGAGGCTCGGGGGCTCGGCCGCATCAACTACTCCCGGATGAACCACGATTAAAGACCTCGGAGGAGACTTTCTCAATACTCCACCGAGGCCTCGGGGGCTACACCCGGCGGGTGCGCTCGCGCGCCCCCACCGGAAGAAGTCCTGAAAGCGCTCAGACGCCCCCGCTGGGAAAGCGAACAGCGCTACGACTCTAGTTCATCGGCAAAAAAAACCTTTAGGAGAGTGAACATACACTCACCTAAAGGCTCGGGGGCTACTGTCGGTACCAATAGCATAGGGGTACCCACATTCGACGATAATAAAAGCTAAAATGACTAACCCACGACAAAGCACCACCCATTTCAAAATGCGCGACAGGTCCGCCCCGTACGAGGCCCTCTCGACGGGATGCCTCGACCGCGTCCCATTTTCCGACTCGTACGAGGCCCTCTCGACGGGACGCCTCGACCGCGTCCCGTTTCCGACTCGTACGAGGCCCCCTCGACGGGATGCCTCGACCGCGTCCCGCACGACAAGGCACCTCGACTGAACTCCAACTCGCGTGAGCCCGGGTCGGGGCGCTCGACCCCCTCTCTTTACCTACCCCTGGACAAAAGCCTTAGCATTTAATGCAATTACCTACTACCACCTACCGGCATGGCTGCACGCGTGATCGACATGGGAACAATACCAGTGTCAGTCCTCACTGTTTAACCGCCCATCCCGTGATGGGAGGTGAAAAACGTCACTGTACCCACCTTACCTCACACTGTACATCACTAGTTACCCTCGAGGGCAGATACGACAAAGTCCGTACGCCACGATTCCAGGGATTCGGACTTATCCGATCGGCCTCGACCCGGCCTCGACCCAACCTCGACCCCCAACATAGCGTAACAGGGAAAGAAGGACGGTATGGCACGATGCTCCGGGTCATTTCGACGCCTACGACATCACGTCCCAAAGGATGGCCTCCCATTTCTAAGGCACGTCGCTACAGCCACCTCAACAGGATTGACAAAACGTCATCTCAAGGCTCCCGTTGTCCTGGCCTCCTCTCGTCCTATAAAAGGGTAGGCCAGGGCTCTGGAGAAGACAACGGACAACCAGTCATACACAACATAGCGATCAACATCTCAAGCAATCATCCTGTACTCTTTCTTTTTCTCCTTTGAGACTTGGGCTCGTCGCCCTCTCTCGCAAGCTTGTAGCCCCTACACAAGCACCTCGGTGCAAGGAAATACAAACCTCTCCTCCCCCGCTGGACGTAGGGCCTTCTTTTGCCCGAACCAGGATAAACCCCCGTGTGTTCTCCTTGCATCACCATCCAGGAAAGGGACACGCAGCATTTTACTCGTTGGTTTAGGACCCCCTCGGGTCCGAACACCGACACCTTGCACCTGGTGTGGACGGACGATAAGAAGAACTATTGGCAGTGAAAACTCTGGACTGTGATGGTCCTGACTCAAACACCCTCTTGTGATTCTTAGATGCAGTGTAGGTGTTGTTGTTCTTTTCTTGTTTCAGACAATCACTGACAAAGTCATTAAATCTGGCGCAGGTATTGGTACCCACATGCTTCATCATTTTTGGACTTAACCCTCTCTTGAAACTAGCAATTCTCTTGGCATCTGTGTCGACCATGTCTGGAGCATAACGGCACAAGTTGTTGAAGGCATGCAAATATTGCGTCACGGTTTTGGTACCCTGATTTAAAGCCAAGAAATCTCCTAACTTCATTTCAACCAGCCCTGGTGGAATGTAGACCCCACGAAAAGCTTCAGTGAACTCTCTCCATGAGATCTGTGCATTTGGGGGAAAAGTGGTGCGGTGATGCTTCCACCACATCCCTGCGTGCCCTTGTAACTGATGTGCAGCATATTCTGTCTTCAGGACTTCGGTCAGCCTCAACACGCGGAACTTATCTTCCATGTTGTTGATCCATTCTTCCGCGTCGAGTGGCTCTGCTGCTTCCTTAAAAATAGGTGGCCTAGTATCCATGAAGTCCTTGAAGTTGTTGTACTGGTTCACTCTATGGCCACCACCTTGATTATTACCTCTCTGAACATTTTTGGCGATGGTACGCAGAAAATCTTCCATATTCTTCTGCGACTGCTCGGCATTGCGCCGGCTTCCAAGGAACTGCACGAAGAATACCTCTGCAGTGAGCGGTGGAGGAGGGGGGAATTGTGGCTCTGGTTGTGGCTCATGGTGGTTGACGTTGTTTGCACTACTCCCACCAGCCCCTGCACCGTTACCACCGGTTTTAGCGGCCTCATACGTGGCACGGCGAGTGTTTGCCATCTGCATATTCCAGCAACAAGTAATAATTGAGCGAAGTTGTAGTAATTGTAGTTGAATGAACAATCATGCCATACTGAAATCATTGGAGAGAACAAGTCATACAATAAAATAGAGGCACAATAATCACATTCCAATTAAAACAACATCACTAATCACGTTACTTCGAATACCACATCGCGTCCAACACAACCATGTTCCAAAAGATCGCCAGTCCCAAGATCAAACAGGATACTGTCATGGAACCGCCCAAATTATAAGAACAAAAGTACAAAAACAATCGCCGGAGCAATTAAATTCACGTACTTAAGCTCTTATAACTCCGGTAGTCCAATAAAATCCCGAGGGATTTCAAACCAATCAACATACAAGCCAAGATTGTAGTGGTCCAACATAACAGGTCATATGTTACATCCATTTCATAAGTAATTCAACATATATCGGAGTTCAGTAGAGTTATTACAACTCAAGTTTAAAAGTAGCGGAAGCAAAGTAGTTTGAAAACTAATATCACCTTAGTTAAAATACATGCCAGTACCAAGGTCAATTTCCAACAAAAGCATGAGAGATAAGATAGCTCAGAAGGATCATGCCCATGATCACACTCCGCCACAACAGCCGGAGTCTTCCAATTCTTGCAGTAGCTATGATACATCACAACCTGCAACAAGTGGGAATAAACCCTGAGTACAAGAAGGTACTCAGCTAGACTTACCCGTCATAAACCAGAAATAATATGACACCAAGGAGTATGCAAGGCTTTCTTTCAGTGGACTAGCTTGACTCATTTGTGAAAAGCATAAGTTATTATGAATAAACTAATTTAAGTCCTTTTTGCATCATATTTATTATAACTTATTCAATCTAGGTAAGCACCTATGCTAAAGCAATCACTTGATTAACCATTAACATCAAAGGTTACCATCTCAGGTTTAGCATTTTCAACATTATCCACATAACCATCTGTGTTCCATCATCATTACTACGATGCAGTAACTCGAGTCAAGTGCTCACTATCCAGGAGCGATGGCGATTCGAATCGATTATTGACCAGCTGGTAATTTATTCCTCACACAAACCTCACTCACCCGCTAAAGTGAGGTATTGGTCACCGAGTCAACCATTCAGGTAAAGTCGCGAGCTTGCCAGGAACCACATGTACCCGGGGGCCGCCCGACTGCTCTTTGGCCTTATCATCGCGCCCCCGTTTCCTGCCACTACTGCTCCGGTACAGTGCGTTGCGGGCAATCCACTCGGCCCGAATAATCTCCTGGCTTCGCGGTCGAAAGGTACTTTATTCGGCCAGCTAAATGTGAGGCATGCGTTCAACATGACTCGAGGCCCAACAACGGTCGGTCCTTAATCGACACAGGCGGAAACTACAAGCACCCTAGAACCCTGTCTGGTTGCCCCATACTTATTCCGCCCGGTCTCCAATTATCCATCAACACTTGGTTATTTCCAGGATATCATCCATTCCATAGCTAAAGTATTCCAACAACCACCTATAGTTGCCGGTGACAGGAAATCACCGATCGCTACCGGTCTAAGCAGGGCTAAGCAATATTTTCGATCCCGAACCAAAATAGGATTTCAGGCATATTTGCGGGACAAGGAAAAGGATATATATATGCAGCAAGTGTTTTCAATCAACTCCTATAACTTAATGCAACAATACATATATAACATATATATACTCAATTGCTTTTGTAAAGTAGGAGGCTTAGAATACTCCGGGGCTTGCCTGGGATCAAACACTGGGTTAGTGATTGACAGATGACACTCGCTCGGCGAGCATCTCCCAACCCGACACTTGTTTAGTCCTTCCATCTTCGGGATAGGTCCACCAAACACCGTCTTCAGGTTTGGCTTCAACATCTCATCCTTCACGTGATGCATCTAGCGAACCTAATTGAGATGCAAGATGCATGCGTATGAATATGATGAATGGTAACACAAGATGTATCACATAATCATTCATGTAAACACACGATTAAGACATAGACACCAAAAGCTAATTAACTAACATCACACAACCAATTAAAGAGGGCAAGCACATTAAGCATAACACAAGTTTAACAAGATCACAAGTATCTTAACTTGACCATCATCAAGGGTATAAGCCACACTTAGCAACACATGGAGTAAACAACCATAACTCGCATCTGAAAATTTCTAGACTGCAACAACAGCTACATGTTTTGATCATAACTGGAGTTATAAAAATCCAATAGCCATGCAACAAGACATTCTGGAAAGCTTATGAAATTGTCTATAATTCATCTTTAATCATCTTAGCATGGTTCTCAAGTTAACCAAGTCAAACATGCATAATTACAGAATCTGCTCCAGAGATTCCAGAGAGCAACTATTTCTGGAACCCAACTTGAAACAGTCATTACTCACAAACTATAAGGCCAAATGCCACCAAAATTTAACACAAGCTAGATTAATGAGTTATCTACAACTTTGTTATAAGCATGTTTCTCAGAAAACATAATTTTCATGGTGCAATTACCAAAATCCCAGAAACTGTCCAGGAAAGCATCAATTGCAAGAATAAATATTAACTTACATTCCAAACATATATTTGGCCACAACCAATATAACCATCATAAAGTGCATGTTAAATGATCACCAAAAAGCATAGTGTTCATTATTAAATAATTTCTTTTAATGCATTTCTTAATTTATTTAAATAGCAAGGTGAAATAATAAACATATATCAAAAGTCCATAATAAAATCTATAAAAATTACAGTAGCTCTTACATACACCCAATAGTCTACTATACAAATTTCAAGCCATTTGGACACGTATGTCAACCTCTATGAAAAAGACAAGTTGCTATTATAAGAATTCATGTGAGAGCAAGATACACTAATAACTCACTCAAATGGCAACCAAAATTCATGAAATTTTTACCACACATCAATCATCATATGAGTAGCATGCCACAAAAATTTCACTTCATTTGGAGCCCTAGATCTACAGTTATGAAAATGACAAATACATCTAGCAATGAAAACCTAGCTGCACAAATCCATTTTTACAGAGAAAACTTTAAACTAAAACATGCAATATTATAGATCTACTGCATAGCGAATTTCACAAGGATTCCAAAAAGTCCTCATTTGCTATTTTACGATTTTTCTACAATTTACTATGAATTTCCAAAGTTCCTGCAAAATAATTACGAATCAGTCCCGAGAGCACTATTCATTTGAGTCTATGACAGTGCAGATAGGCCCCTGGCTTTAGTCGAATTCTCGGACGAGGTCCCTGGTCGCGAGCAAGAACAGAGAAGGGCGATGAAGCTCTCGGTTCCGGCCGTTGGGGAGCTCGTCGGCGGCGACGAGGTGGCGGCGGAGCACCAGGACATACGCGCGCACTCGTGGACGGCCTCAGCCCGCCCGGTGACGGCCCGTGGCCTCCTGGCCATGTGCGCCCGCGACGCACGGAGGCACAGCTCGGGCGGCAGCCTTCTACTGCAGGGATGAGGCCGAACGAAAGGGGCACGGGACGGAGAGGAGGAAGAGGCGGAGGCGTCGGTGCACGCAGCCGCGGTTGTGGTGGCTTGGAGTAGCGGGAACGGTAGCGACGGCCGGAGCTCCGCGGTGGCCATGGCGTTCGCGCTCTCCGGCGCCGAGCAGAGCGAGGGAGGGAGGAAGAGGGAGTGGGGAGGCGAGTGAGGAGCGTCAGGGGGCAGCTAGACGTCCATTAAGGAGAAGCAGGGGAACGAGGACGCGCGTCGGCAAGGGTGGGGCGAGCTCTTGCATGGCTGCCACGCGCTCCCCCGCTGCGGCATAACGTCGAGCATGTGGCGGGCGACGGTGAGACCGGCGTGGGAGGTCATTTTGGGCTGCTTCCGGGCCGAATTGGACCATGAGACAAAAACGAAGTTGGAAGCCCACATGAAGCTCTACGTTTTTCATTAAGGAGTCAAGGTCATTAGAGCAACGGATTAGCGGTTAACTAGTTGTCAAAACTGCAGTGTCAACACCTTGACGACAGTCACGGAAACTCACTTTCGATGGTCAAAACTTCGTCAAACTGAACTCAACTTGTTGCATGCTCTTCGCCAACCTGTAAACTCCAACTTTTATATTTGGCTCAACCTAAGTTACTTAGCAAAAACACGAGAACGCGACGTGCCAACCGTCTTGTCGTTGCCGGTCCAACTTCATGAACATGACGAAACTAGCAGTTTTGTGAAATAATTTTGAAGGTCCAAATGAGCTCCAAATCTATTCAAACTTCTCTGAGCTCTTCTCCACTCTAAACACTCCAACTTTTATAAAGAGTCCAACTTCAGTTGTTTAACAAAATTTTGAGAACGAAATGTGCCAACCTGTCAATGTCAGTCCACATATTCTATGACTTAGAATATTTTCCAAGGCTGAAAAACAGCAGCTAATTCAAACTTCGAGCCTCTGTTTAACAAGCTTACAAGCTGATCTAGCTCTTGGTCCAAAAACAAAGTTTCTTCTACACAATATGAACTACAACTTTTATTTAAGGTCCAACATCAAAACTGGTATATAAACTATATTTCTACTTTGACCAAAGTAGGATCACGATAACGCTTAAATTACCCCTTTTTGATCAATTGGAGCATTTTCTGGGCATTTGCTCAACACGAACCTTTCTTGACTTTTGTTGTAGAGTCCATCTAGAGTCATTTGGGCAAGGTTGCAAGATTTTGGTGATGATCTATATTTCCATCCACTTAATAATGCAATTCCAGCACTTAGTAAAGTCATTCCAACAAGCATATAACTTATCATTTCATGTGACTTTTTGATTCCAAACGTCATGAAACTTTTCCAGTGACCAATATAAATAGGTACTAAGGTGAGTCATATGAAGATATTGCAATAACACCACCTGAGCATATATCTTGAAAATGGACTATATGTAAAGCAATGGTGCAACATCCAAGTTTAGGTTGGGGCTCGCTTCCATAGGTTTGACCTTGACATCTTCATCACCACTTAATCTACCATGTTTGAGCTCAAACCCACTGCTTAACTGGTGGCAAACACCTCGGGTGTTACAGCCCTCCCCCCTTAAAAGAATCGCGTCCCGAGATTCGGTGCGAAGGACTTTTCAAGGGAAGAGAAATATGTTATCCAATTCCAACATCTGCAAGTGCATTAGGCTACTTAGCTTCAAGTAGCAGAGAGGCTAATTGGGCAAGACACTTTCTGATACTCGCTCTATGTAGAAACTTTTGTCTAAAGAATTTCCTTCACTGACTTCCATGAAGTATTGTTACTTTAGGAGGAATCCAAGACAATACGGTACTTCATTCATGGTGCATAGAGGGTACTACGAGCATGGACTAATTACTCATACCATTTACTTTTCTAGTGGCATAACATGTGCAACTTCCGATAAGGGTTGGATCCATATACGAGATAATCATTCTTTGAGGCTATCAGAAACCGTCTAACCAATAGACAATTTCCATACCGGTCATAGATGACTCACTCACTTAGATGCCAATTGATGGAAACTACAGATTGCTCCATGTGTGTAGTTCTCTTTCTCTGATGCCAACACTATATTATCTGAGTCTATTGAGGGAACAGTGAAAGTGATAGCTGACTCTGTTAGTACTGGATTTCTGCCAAATGTTACCTAAGAAGATTCTCTTATACAAAGGCACATAGGGGTGCAATTAGTCTTTCCAAGGGTACTGAGGGTTGTCTAACAACAAGATACCTATCAATTGCAAGTTCTTGGCATGCATTACAAATATAACCTTCCAATGCGAAGGATGATCGCAGTCAACAGAGAAATCACTGATTCTGTATCCTTTTGTTTTCTGTTCATATCACATAAACTACTACTTCAATATGCACAAATATTGGTGGGCATATAGATCCATGGGTCTTCTAACTACTCGCCAAAATTGAGCTCAAACGGACACCGTTTGACTATCCAACAACCCATCCACCAAAATAGCTCTGTTCTGAAATGGTAGCAAACCGAGCTAACAAGACATCTCTCAAATTCGATGTTTTACTCAACCAATACTCATACCAACTTAAGACATTGAAGGGTCCTAAGCAAGGAATGAGGTTACCAAGTTTGGGGTCAATCCAATTTTTTTTTTGAGTCACTAGCCGTTGACTTGAAGATAACCGAGTGTAGTGCGACAAAATTCTGGACAGATTTCGTGTTCTTCCTTTTCTTTTGCTTCACATGTTGAGGTGTGTGTTTTGCACTCTCTGATCTTTCTCATAGTAGCAGAAGCCTTTCTCTAGCTGAGGATGGAGGCTATAGTCTTCCTAACATGTTTCTCAGGGAACAATTTCCGACGTTGATCTAAACACCAACTTGACGATGCACAAGCATTGGACTTGTGGCTGCTTTCACAGAGCACAAAGCATCATTCCACATGGAGGGCATCCCTACGTAGATAAGGAACCTTTTCTGAATATTTTTTTTTGGCACTTCGTCCAATAGAACCTTAAACCAAAACTATTTGTGGTACTTAGGGGCACAATGATGCAGATCGAAACTATGGACATGCTTTCTCTAGTTCTTCACTTAGTGAATACAATATTTTGCACCATATACGTGATTGTCCAAGATGGAATTGACTTGATAGCACATTTGGAGAAGATGCAACACCTGCATTGCTGAACGGCTTCATGGCCTCTTTGCTTACTATTGTTCGTTGAGACATAACCATAATGGCTATCAAAGAATCATTATGTGACTGGAGATTAACCTTCTTACTGGTAACTAATCAGTTGTCTCTCAATTCTCAAAGTTCTAACCTTTACTCTTGACCACCATAATAAGTGCAGTCGAGGCACAACAAGTGGTCGGCATCGAAGTCTACAGATAAGGAGTCACACCAGAGAGAGTTGATTTCATCTGTATGACTGTCATCTACACAAGGATCAAGACTTTGATAGTTAGGTCAAATGCACCATGTGACGATCGGTTCTTCTCCAATGGATAACTTATCCAATCATTTAGTGTTAGGTGCCCATTCGATTCAACAGGGATGGCATACATTGCACAATCGATGACCGATGTCGTACAAGGGCACATAGGGAGAGTCACTTGTCTACCACCTCTTGCAGTCTGTTACTGGCTATGTTGTGACTGTTCTTCAAAGGTTATCCTCTTAGCAACTTCAAGGGAATATCTACTACATAGGGTCTGAGATATGAATCTTTAGATAAGATATAGGAAGATAACCAAGGAAAACGGTCATGAAAAATAACACATCGGGTGTCATTTCATAATGGATCATGAATAGCAACCCTGATACCAGCGCGTGCCGAGCAGCACAACCTTGTGTGCGCGCCCACAGGAGGCTCTCGGTTTCGTCGCGGCACCATAGAATGCTAATCGTAACACCATTATTAAACGCACAAAGAAAGTGAAATTTCAAGTGGCACCAATTGGGTGGTAAGAACAAGTACCAGACAAGGGAGGAGTGGCAAGCAATGGTAGTTACAAGGTTTAGAGTCAATGAGGAGGTGATCCGAAGATTAAAACATAGCGTAAGGGGACATAGCTTAATTGCCGAAGACAACTGAGCAAGGGTTCTCAGTTATTCCCACGCACGTCTTGCGTCCACCAAGGTGATTACCAGACGAAAGGTTCCGGTCATGTTGGACAACAATATGAGATCAAGATTAATAACGTTGAGAGACGTTAGAAGTTGAGAGGGACTTTAGCAGACTTCTAGAACAAAATGATACACCGATCAGAGATTGGGTTGATAAGATAGCCACCTAATTTCGCAAGCAAAGATTTCTAGATCAGACGACGAGAGATTAGCGTTGCTCGGATCATCTATAGGAGAGACAGTCGGGAGGTCCAACATGGAATTGGGTATGGTCTCCAAAACTTGGCAGGCAACAACTGTGGTCAAGATCGACATTCGTTAGGACTTAACTGGGTTGGTCAATGGAACAAGGGCATTCTCCAAAAGGTAGCGGACGTCCAAGACCTAAGCAAACATATAAGGGGACTACGCTAGGGCCTACGGTTCAAGCAAGGCATGGATACAAAAACATTCAAGGGCTAGCAACCACGTCTAAGGCTCTGGCTCCTATGGAAGAATCTAATTAGAGACGACGACCATGCGATTACGTAATGTGAGCGTTGTTCTAGGATAAAGCATCTTCAACACCCACATGCTCACCGAGGACAAAAGAGAGGTCAACTATGACACTTCCTAGATAACAAGCATCTACACAGCATCACAGATTTAAGCAGACACTTGAGATTATTAGTTAGGTTAGCTTAAGCATCCAATACTAAGCAGAAGGCTCACACCTAACAAGAATTTATCCAACAAGAACTAACTACAAGTTTAGCTAAAACAAAAGCATGCTAAAGTAATCAACTTAGTGCATACACATCAATCACAAGTTACTTATTTATTAGGACAAAGGTGGGAGGAGCATAGTTATATGCACAAAGCAACAATCATGACGATGCATGCTTCGTCCTATTCGTCCTCACAAGATTGCCAACCTAAGGTGGCAATCACGTTCTATGTCGGTGGCATAACACGCATTCTCTCGATATAGGGCTAGTCGTCAGCTACATTCAACTTACGCATTCGTGGTTAGCGTACCTGCAGAAAATTTCATTGCAGCCCAACAATTCCCAATATAGCACACAATGAAAGCAGTAAATTAAATACTCTACATACATACATCCCCTGATGCATATACTTCGGTATCAAAGCTATCCAACAAATGTACCCACAATTAAGTACTTTCATAATTACATGGTTAAACATGTAATTATGTCAGTAACCATAGCTAACTCTCCCCTAGACCGATGGTTGAACGGTCATGCTCTCCCAACTCACACTTACCTTGGCGTAGGTGCGACGTTGCAAGAATGTAACTCTAGCGACATATATGGCTATTTCATATATGAAGGTTACCACTACCATTCGACCACAGGGTAACGGTGCGGTCAAGTTATCACTCATACATACCTTGTCTTGGGCGTAGATGCAAAAATTTAAAACCCCCAAGTTAGTACTTAATTAAGCCACCTAATGGTCCTTAATGGGGCATAAAGGAAATGACCACTGGCATACTTAGATTTAAAATTCAGATTTGAACAAACCTATATATGCAGTAGCTATAAGTTGTCAAAAACTGAGTTTTGCAAACAAAAACCTTTGTTTTCAATACACATATGACATGTTTAGTGTTGAACCTTGCTCCGATACCAGCTGTCACGGAACCGCCCAAATTATAAGAACAAAAGTACAAAAACAATCGCCGGAGCAATTAAATTCCCGTACTTAAGCTCTTATAACTCCGGTAGTCCAATAAAATCCCGAGGGATTTCAAACCAATCAACATACAAGCCAAGATCGTAGTGGTCCAACATAACAGGTCATATGTTACATCCATTTCATAAGTAATTCAACATATATCGGAGTTCAGTAGAGTTATTACAACTCAAGTTTAAAAGTAGCGGAAGTAAAGTAGTTTGAAAACTAATATCACCTTAGTTAAAATACATGCCAGTACCAAGGTCAATTTCCAACAAAAGCATGAGAGATAAGATAGCTCAGAAGGATCATGCCCATGATCACACTCCGCCACAACAGTCGGAGTCTTCCAATTCTTGCAGTAGCTATGATACATCACAACCTGCAACAAGTGGGAATAAACCCTGAGTACAAGAAGGTACTCAGCTAGACTTACCCGTCATAAACCAGAAATAATATGACACCAAGGAGTATGCAAGGCTTTCTTTCAGTGGACTAGCTTGACTCATTTGTGAAAAGCATAAGTTATTATGAATAAACTAATTTAAGTCCTTTTTGCATCATATTTATTATAACTTATTCAATCTAGGTAAGCACCTATGCTAAAGCAATCACTTGATTAACCATTAACATCAAAGGTTACCATCTCAGGTTTAGCATTTTCAACATTATCCACATAACCATCTGTGTTCCATCATCATTACTACGATGCAGTAACTCGAGTCAAGTGCTCACTATCCAGGAGCGATGGCGATTCGAATCGATTATTGACCAGCTGGTAATTTATTCCTCACACAAACCTCACTCACCCGCTAAAGTGAGGTATTGGTCACCGAGTCAACCATTCAGGTAAAGTCGCGAGCTTGCCAGGAACCACATGTACCCGGGGGCCGCCCGACTGCTCTTTGGCCTTATCATCGCGCCCCCGTTTCCCGCCACTACTGCTCCGGTACAGTGCGTTGCGGGCAATCCACTTGGCCCGAATAATCTCCCGGCTTCACGGTCGAAAGGTACTTTATTCGGCCAGCTAAATGTGAGGCATGCGTTCAACATGACTCGAGGCCCAACAACGGTCGGTCCTTAATCGACACAGGCGGAAACTACAAGCACCCCAGAACCCTGTCTGGTTGCCCCATACTTATTCCGCCCGGTCTCCAATTATCCATCAACACTTGGTTATTTCCAGGATATCATCCATTCCATAGCTAAAGTATTCCAATAACCACCTATAGTTGCCGGTGACAGAAAATCACCGATCGCTACCGGTCTAAGCAGGGCTAAGCAATATTTTCGATCCCGAACCAAAATAGGATTTCAGGCATATTTGCGGGACAAGGAAAAGGATATATATATATGCAGCAAGTGTTTTCAATCAACTCCTATAACTTAATGCAACAATACATATATAACATATATATACTCAATTGCTTTTGTAAAGTAGGAGGCTTAGAATGCTCCGGGGCTTGCCTGAGATCAAACACTGGGTTAGTGATTGACAGATGACACTCGCTCGGCGAGCATCTCCCAACCCGACACTTGTTTAGTCCTTCCATCTTCGGGATAGGTCCACCAAACACCGTCTTCAGGTGTGGCTTCAACATCTCATCCTTCACGTGATGCATCTAGCGAACCTAATTGAGATGCAAGATGCATGCGTATGAATATGATGAATGGTAACACAAGATGTATCACATAATCATTCATGTAAACACACGATTAAGACATAGACACCAAAAGCTAATTAACTAACATCACACAACCAATTAAAGAGGGCAAGCACATTAAGCATAACACAAGTTTAACAAGATCACAAGTATCTTAACTTGACCATCATCAAGGGTATAAGCCACACTTAGCAACACATGGAGTAAACAACCATAACTCGCATCTGAAAATTTCTAGACTGCAACAACAGCTACATGTTTTGATCATAACTGGAGTTATAAAAATCCAATAGCCATGCAACATGACATTCTGGAAAGCTTATGAAATTGTCTATAATTCATCTTTAATCATCTTAGCATGGTTCTCAAGTTAACCAAGTCAAACATGCATAATTACAGAATCTGCTCCAGAGATTCCAGAGAGCAACTATTTCTGGAACCCAACTTGAAACAGTCATTACTCACAAACTATAAGGCCAAATGCCACCAAAATTTAACACAAGCTAGATTAATGAGTTATCTACAACTTTGTTATAAGCATGTTTCTCAGAAAACATAATTTTCATGGTGCAATTACCAAAATCCCAGAAACTGTCCAGGAAAGCATCAATTGCAAGAATAAATATTAACTTACATTCCAAACATATATTTGGCCACAACCAATGTAACCATCATAAAGTGCATGTTAAATGATCACCAAAAAGCATAGTGTTCATTATTAAATAATTTCTTTTAATGCATTTCTTAATTTATTTAAATAGCAAGGTGAAATAATAAACATATATCAAAAGTCCATAATAAAATCTATAAAAATTACAGTAGCTCTTACATACACCCAATAGTCTACTATACAAATTTCAAGCCATTTGGACACGTATGTCAACCTCTATGAAAAAGACAAGTTGCTATTATAAGAATTCATGTGAGAGCAAGATACACTAATAACTCACTCAAATGGCAACCAAAATTCATGAAATTTTTACCACACATCAATCATCATATGAGTAGCATGTCACAAAAATTTCACTTCATTTGGAGCCCTAGATCTACAGTTATGAAAATGACAAATACATCTAGCAATGAAAACCTAGCTGCACAAATCCATTTTTACAGAGAAAACTTTAAACTAAAATATGCAATATTATAGATCTACTGCATAGATAATTTCACAAGGATTCCAAAAAGTCCTCATTTGCTATTTTACGATTTTTCTACAATTTACTATGAATTTCCAAAGTTCCTGCAAAATAATTACGAATCAATCCCGAGAGCACTATTCATTTGAGTCTATGACAGTGCAGATAGGCCCCTGGCTTTAGTCGAATTCTCGGACGAGGTCCCTGGTCGCGAGCAAGAACAGAGAAGGGCGATGAAGCTCTCGGTTCCGGCCGTTGGGGAGCTCGTTGGCGGCGACGAGGTGGCGGCGGAGCACCAGGACATACGCGCGCACTCGTGGACGGCCTCAGCCCGCCCGGTGACGGCCCGTGGCCTCCTGGCCATGTGCGCCCGCGACGCACGGAGGCACAGCTCGGGCGGCGGCCTTCTACTGCAGGGATGAGGCCGAACGAAAGGGGCACGGGACGGAGAGGAGGAAGAGGCGGAGGCGTCGGTGCACGCAGCCGCGGTTGTGGTGGCTTGGAGTAGCGGGAACGGTAGCGACGGCCGGAGCTCCGCGGTGGCCATGGCGTTCGCGCTCTCCGGCGCCGAGCAGAGCGAGGGAGGGAGGAAGAGGGAGTGGGGAGGCGAGTGAGGAGCGTCAGGGGGCAGCTAGACGTCCATTAAGGAGAAGCAGGGGAACGAGGACGCGCGTCGGCAAGGGTGGGGCGAGCTCTTGCATGGCTGCCACGCGCTCCCCCGCTGCGGCATAACGTCGAGCATGTGGCGGGCGACGGTGAGACCGGCGTGGGAGGTCATTTTGGGCTGCTTCCGGGCCGAATTGGACCATGAGACAAAAACGAAGTTGGAAGCCCACATGAAGCTCTACGTTTTTCATTAAGGAGTCAAGGTCATTAGAGCAACGGATTAGCGGTTAACTAGTTGTCAAAACTGCAGTGTCAACACCTTGACGACAGTCACGGAAACTCACTTTCGATGGTCAAAACTTCGTCAAACTGAACTCAACTTGTTGCATGCTCTTCGCCAACCTGTAAACTCCAACTTTTATATTTGGCTCAACCTAAGTTACTTAGCAAAAACACGAGAACGCGACGTGCCAACCGTCTTGTCGTTGCCGGTCCAACTTCATGAACATGACGAAACTAGCAGTTTTGTGAAATAATTTTGAAGGTCCAAATGAGCTCCAAATCTATTCAAACTTCTCTGAGCTCTTCTCCACTCTAAACACTCCAACTTTTATAAAGAGTCCAACTTCAGTTGTTTAACAAAATTTTGAGAACGAAATGTGCCAACCTGTCAATGTCAGTCCACATATTCTATGACTTAGAATATTTTCCAAGGCTGAAAAACAGCAGCTAATTCAAACTTCGAGCCTCTGTTTAACAAGCTTACAAGCTGATCTAGCTCTTGGTCCAAAAACAAAGTTTCTTCTACACAATATGAACTACAACTTTTATTTAAGGTCCAACATCAAAACTGGTATATAAACTATATTTCTACTTTGACCAAAGTAGGATCACGATAACGCTTAAATTACCCCTTTTTGATCAATTGGAGCATTTTCTGGGCATTTGCTCAACACGAACCTTTCTTGACTTTTGTTGTAGAGTCCATCTAGAGTCATTTGGGCAAGGTTGCAAGATTTTGGTGATGATCTATATTTCCATCCACTTAATAATGCAATTCCAGCACTTAGTAAAGTCATTCCAACAAGCATATAACTTATCATTTCATGTGACTTTTTGATTCCAAACGTC
Source organism: Saccharum spontaneum (assembly GCA_022457205.1). Classification (NCBI taxonomy): domain Eukaryota; kingdom Viridiplantae; phylum Streptophyta; class Magnoliopsida; order Poales; family Poaceae; genus Saccharum; species Saccharum spontaneum. The sequence continues at coordinate 32,772,842 of CM039580.1, read as the reverse complement.
ATGAAACTTTTCCAGTGACCAATATAAATAGGTACTAAGGTGAGTCATATGAAGATATTGCAATAACACCACCTGAGCATATATCTTGAAAATGGACTATATGTAAAGCAATGGTGCAACATCCAAGTTTAGGTTGGGGCTCGCTTCCATAGGTTTGACCTTGACATCTTCATCACCACTTAATCTACCATGTTTGAGCTCAAACCCACTGCTTAACTGGTGGCAAACACCTTGGGTGTTACAGATACAACACGATACATGGAAACCAAAAGAAGGCCATCGCGACAGAGCCTAGCTACTAACGCAGGGCACTAGCCTACTCTTCAAGGCCATCGTCGAGGTCGGAGGCGTCGCCATTGCTACCATCAGAAGCGGCGTCGTCATCGATGTCCATATGGACGGCGTCCGGAGGAGCATACGGGCCCACCCCGTTGTAGAGGGCATGAAACTCTTCATGCAAGTTGGCATTATACTCTTCTAGCTCCTCGACCCTCTGCCTCAGAAGGTCCCTCTCGTTCCAGGCTTCATTCCTTTCCTGAACTAGCTATCCCATCATGCGGTCTGCATTTCTGTTGGCCTGAGTCAACGTCTGCACCCGCTGCATGGCACTCTCACCTCTCTCGAGTGCTCGGTCTCGCTGCAAGCTCATGTCGGCCAACTTCTCCTGCAAGCTAGCTATAGCACGTGCTTGCTTCTTCTTCTGCTTCCTTGCTTCAAGCCGGTCATCACCACGCAGACCAGTCAAGGTCCAATAGGTACTCTCAAGACCCTGGTATGCTCTGATGGCTGCATATATGGCACTCATGGCGTGGTTGTCACTAGCCCATCCTTCACTTGGGCCTCTAACCAGGGCACTTCCTTGCGGTTGCACCCAAATGGCATCACGAGGATCATCTCTCGGAAAAGTACCAGCCAAAGTTGCTGCCAACTCATTAGGAAACCTGCTCATTATGTCTCGGATGACACGAAAGGCTGCGCCCTCTGCACCCTCAACTGGAGTGCGTCCCTCAAACTCCAAGTGCCAACCATCCCATTCTGGCGCATCACCAAGAGCAGGGACGGTGATTTCCACTACTGCAAGTCTATCCTCAGCTAGCTGGCTTTCACTCCAAGAGTACACCGGCTCTTGACCCTCCGGGTACCCCACATCATGAAGCACTCTCCAAAGCAAGGTGGGCATGCCAAACTCGCTTAGAAAAGTGTCCGTGCTGCGGCGCTCCCGCGGGGCCATCTGGTGACGGGGTGCTCTTCCGCCAGTGGATTTACGGGCAATCTGCTTCGTGCGGGCCATCTGTAGCACAAGTTTTAATTACCCGGTGAGAACATATTTTAAGTCGATATAACTTTTATCAAAATGGGATAATCCTTTTATAAGGGGAGGAATGCATGTTAAGAATGAAATGCACAGGCAATATGATGCATGCGCGAGTCTTACGTTCTCACAAACTTAGAAAATAAGAACATCTAACGATGAATTCGGTGGCATACAAACGATCCCTCATATACGTAACTAATTCGTTCTACACGAAAACGCTGTTATGTACCTGCAGAAAATTCATTTCAGCCCAAATCCCATGAATGCATGAAAGCGGTAAATCTACTTACACGCTCTACACGAATACCCAGATGCGTGTACAATGGTAGTAACTACCCAAACACATCGTCCTATTGACGGCATCGCCTCATCGGACAGAACACCCACACATGCGATACTTTCATAAAAACATTTGTAGAACATGTAATTATTCTAGTATCATATAAGCACTCTCCCTAGATCGGCGGTGTATCCGATCATGCTCTCACAGCTCACACTTACCGAAGCGTAGAGGTAACTGATACATACATTACCACTCAATTAAGTGGCACTCATACAATAGCACGCCGTATGAGCAACGAAAAGAGAAATATGGTGCAAGAACCCCAAGTTAGTACTTAAATAGCCACCTAGAGTCCTTAACTGGGCATACAGGATATGACCACTGGCACACTTTTAGTTTGAAAATCACACTTTTTAAACAAAATTTTGTTTTAAATATACTTATGAACAGTAATCACGCTAAACCATGCTCCGATACCAGCTGTAACAGAACCGCCCAATTATACGAGATTAAGTAGGAAAATCATCCAACGAGCGGACAATTTAGCAAACTTAAGCCCGTATAACTCGGTAGTCCGTGAAATCCCGACGGATTTCAAACCTTTTCATATAACAGCCAAGATCGTACTAAGTTTAGCGGTCACCATCATAAGTTACATAAAAGTTCGCGGCACAAAATACATTGGAGTTTAAACATAGTTATTACAAACCAGATTCGAATAAAAGTAGCGGAAGCAGTAGTTCACATCACGCAGACACACAGTGTTTGAAATAAAGTGCCAGCTTATGATCATCTCCAGCAAAAGCATCAGACGAGAAGTAGCGAATGACCATTGCCCATGGTCCTAAGCTTCGCCCATCGCAGGATAGAGGCAGTTGATACAGTAGCCGTAATACATCTGCCCATCTGCAACAAGTGGGAACAAAGCCCTGAGTACGAGAAGGTACTCAGCTAGACTTACCCGACAGAACCAAAAATAAAATGACACCAAGGATCATGATAGGCTTACTGGTGGGGTAGCTGACTCATTTGCAAGAAAAGCATTTTTAACTTAATAATTCTTTTCCAAAAGCATGCAGTAATTTAATCTTTATTACCCTGTCAACTATGTTTGCACCTGTGCTAGAGTAACATGTAATTAAGCAAGTAAGGATTACCAACGATCATTAACAATAGTATCGTGTCATCTTTCACATAACTATCCAAGTGTTTTATCAATATTACTACGATGAAGTAGCTCAAGTCAAGTGTTCACTATCCAGTGAACGATGGCGATTCGAATCGATTATTAACCAGCTGGTAATTTATTCCTCACACAAACCTCACTCACCCGCTAAAGTGAGGTATTGGTCACCGAGTCAACTATTCAGGTAAAGTCGCGAGCTTGCCAGGAATCACATGTACCCGGGGGCTGCCCGACTGCTCTTTGGCCTTATCATCGCGCCTCCGTATCCTGCCACTACTGCTCCGGTACAGTGCGTTGTGGGCAATCCACTCGGCCCGAATAATCTCCCAGCTTTACGGTCGAAAGGTACATTATTCGGCCAGCTAAATGTGAGGCATGCGTTCAACATGACTCGAGGCCCAACAACGGTCGGTCCTTAATCGACTCAGACAGAGAACACTACAGTTCAAAACCCTGCAAGTCTCCGCCCGGTCTCAAATCCCGTTCGACACTTAGTTATTCTCAAATGACACATCTTTCACATAGATCCAAGTAATCTCCTAGAGCTCGCGGATGACAGGCAATCACCCGACTTCTATCGGTCTAAGCAAACTAAGCAATTATTGACCGCGGACACCAAGGTAACAAGGATCGGGTAAAGCAAGGTGAAACAAGGTATAATGCAGCAACGGTTGCAAACAACTCCTAAACGTAATGCATCAATTAAGTAAAATCAATAATAAATTATTTTCAAACAGGGAGAGAAATGCTCCGGGACTTGCCTCTCTCAAAAGAGCTCGGACGGTGGTCGGGGCACTCTGGAAGATCTTCATCGGCCTCCTCTTCGGCTTCGGTCGCCTCCTGCTCTTGCACCTCGGACTGCTCTTCCGGGTACTCGGGAACTGCTACCGGGGTCACTTCCTGCGATCCTGTATGATGCAGAATTATAAGTGCTTATGCCTAGGTGCATTGCAGGGATGACATGAGATGATGATGATGAATGAGATGTAGATGAGCATGTTATTTTATTTGAATTACGTGGAACTTACGACTTTTCTACAAGGTAGTCTATATCATCCAAGAACATGTACTCATAAACTACCACCACTATTCTCTATCATGCAAAGGCACCTTGACACTTAAGATGCTTCAAAGATACACCAAAGCATAGTTTACTAACTAATCTTGCATCAAAGATTGAATGTAAAACCTAGTTAGCACTAGGCTTGAACAGCAACACCTATTTTGGTAGCAAAAAAAATCTTAGAAAATTACAGTGGATTACTATCATCAATTCAAGCATGCCACAAAAATTTCATTGCATTTGGATTACTAGAACTGTCTATACAAAAATAACAAGCTAAGGCCTAAAAGCGAGCATGAAAATACTTTGTGTTATGAAAAGTATCAAACAACAGATTTAGCATTTTTCCTACTTTCTACACAGTAGACAATCACTATACAAAAATTATCATATACATGTTTTATATAATTTTTGCTCTTTATCAAAAATAACAAAAATCATCAAATAAAAGCATTTGCACTACACATCCAAGTTTTCCTACAGAACATGCATGTCACATATTTTTCCTAGCAAATACATGGCACAACAAGGTTAACAAATTTGGAATCATATTTTTTTGAATTTTCCACAATTTACTATCCATTTAACAAGAAAATAGCAATTTTCAAAGTTAAATAAAAACCTTACAGAAAAGTAGTGCAAAAATTACATGCAATATTTTTACATGGTAGATCTAGTTGTGAGGAACTCATACAAATTTATTTTACAATTTTTGGAGCACATTTAATCACCCAAATAATTACTAAGCACTTATATTTCTAATTGATAAAAGAAAATAAAAACTGAAATCTTTATTTTGAAACGGGCCGACACCAAAAAGGGGGCAGACGGCCCGGCCTGCTCAGCCCAGAGACGCGCGCGCGGGGGTAACGAAAACGGGCCGTGTCCCGTTGAGACCGGCCGGCCCAGCCACTGGCCTCACTCACAGGCGAGCGGGGCAGCGCGCGTGTCCGAGCGGGTGCTGGCCACCGCGGCGGTGCGACGGCCGCCGACGGCCAGCTGCTGCTACAGTACTCGAGCGAGCGAGGCAGGGTGCGCAAAACGGCCGCGGGATAATGGTGAACAAGTGAGCGGAGTAGAGAGATAAGGGGGGAAATGGAGGAGCCGGTGGCCGGAGCACGAGCGCAGCGGCTCTGTCACGGTGGCGCGGCGAGGAAGACGAATTGACGCCCTACCGGAGCGAGCAAGAGGACAACGGGGCTCGTTCGGAGGAGGCAAGGGGGTGGCGAAGCTCGGTGCAAGACGAATTCGGTGGTGGTGGATGGTCGACGTCGGAACGGGGGAGCGGAGGTGGAGCTCGCGGCGGTGAGCCGCTCGCCCGCTTGGTTTTTGGAGGGAGGAGTGGATGGTGAGCGGGAGTGGGAGTGAGAGGGCGAGGGGGGGTTCGGCAAGCGGACTTGAGCGTGCTCGAGCTGGCGGGAGGGCAGAGCGGAGGCGACGCGCGGCGGTCGGCGACGGCGCATGGCCGACACGCGGCGAGCGCGTTCTGTCGCGGCGGCCAGCGAGGCGCGGGCGGCGGGAGGAGGAGAAGACGGCCGGACTGGGCGCGCAGAGCTGGGCCGCTTCCAGCAGCGGGCCGGAAACGAGGCGGCGGCCTGTTTAGGTTAGAATTTGATTTTCCATTTTCTATTTTCAAACAAATTTCAAATACAGTTTTCAAACCTCATTTTGAGCAAGAAAAGGATCTTTTTCTGAAAATGGCCCAAAAATAAAAGTTGCTTAGAATTTAATTCTCTACAACTTTGATTAAGGGGCCAACCTCAAAACTCTTATAGATTTTGAATTGTAGAATAAAAGCTAATTTAGGAAGGATTCTTAATATTTTCAAATAACATTTTTGAAACAAGTTTTTCACAAAACTTTGAGTAATTTAGTTGCTCCAAAAATTTCACCTATAATTCTAAGTGGTATAAAATTTATAGTTGCACAAATTTGATGAATGTAATTAGCACATTAACACATCATGTTATGAATACTATTTTCAAAGCTTTTATTTCACTAAAGGTATAATCTTACTACATATGATTATGAATGTCATGACATGTTATGCTCATGATTTGCAATGTTAATGCTTGCGTAACACCGAGGTGTTACAGTCTGACACTAGCTAGCTGCTGCACTTGCACTAGTTAGGCTGCTGCACCTGCGCTGGCTAGGCTGCTGTCGCTGCAATAGCTAGAACGTCAAGCTTTTCGGTACATAATTTGAATCCTAGAACGTGTTCGATTGTGAGACAGAGGGAGTATAATTTGTGTATAGACTATAGTAGAGCAGAGGCGCAATGCGGCGCAGTTAGTTTCAAAAAGGAGGCAGTTGTAGCCAGCATTGGGTTTATTGAACAAACCCTCCTCCTTGATCATCGTTTGAGCGGTTCTGTGTGTGGGGCGCCATACCGTCAAATCGTCACGGTTGCTGCCTGATTATCGATCGTTTTTGCCCGAGAAAGAGGGTACTTAGGCCTGGTTTAGTTTCCCAAAATTTTCAAAATTTCTTGTCACATCGAATGTTTGGACACATATATAGAGCATTAAATGCAGATGAAAAAAAACTAATTGCACAGTTGGGTGAGAAATCGCGAGACGAATCTTTTAAGCCTAGTTAGTCCATGATTGGACACTAATTGACAAATACAAATGAAAGTGCTACAGTAGCCAAAATAAAAAAAAATTCTCAAACTAAACACACCCTTATCCTAGCTTGACCGCCAGGAGAGTTCCCACATTGCACGGATGACGGATGAATTGGTTGCCTGTCAGCAAGACAGCAACTCATGTCAAGCCCATGATTCCATCACACCGACCATGGCTTCGTGGCCAAGGAACATCCCAAGGATACACGTACACCGCCTGACCTGCGGCTCCATGTGTCCTGTGACTTTTGGGCCTGTTTAGTTCTCAAAAATTTGCAAAACTTTTTAAGATTTTCTGTCACATCAAATCTTTAGACGTATGCATGAAACATTAAATATAGATAAAAAAAATAAAACTAATTATACAGTTTAGACAAAATTCACGAGACGAATCTTTTAAGCCTAATTATGGACACTAATTGCCAAATAACAGCAGTGCTACGTAGCCTGCCTCTGCAGCTGGATGACAGCGAGTCAGCGACGGCGCACGTGTTAAAGAATTAGGCAATTTTCAGATTAAAAGCATGATTAAATCTAGAACATAAATCATGACAAATATATGAACTAGATTAAACATATATAGCATACTAGTATAGCAGATCAACATATTCCACAGCATCAACATGACAAACATTGATAGTCCAGCAGATAGATTAGATTGTACGAACGTCAAGATTAGATCAAGAGAATTATACCTTTCGATTGTAGTAGTAGCAGATGGTGTTGAAGATGTGGCTGGCGGTGGTGATGGAGCGAGATCGCTGATGTCGATGTCGTCGATGTTGAAGTCGTCGTCGATGAGAGGCGGAGGAGTATTCTTGATGACGATCCCACGAGCTCTAGCACGACGAAGCCGACGCGCCGATGCACCCTTTGGAAGACGAGCTATTGTGGAAGCTTTGGGAGCAGTCGCGCGAAGAACGCTTTCTAAAAACCTTATTCGCCTTTTCCCGGTGCAGGATCGTAAAGACGAGGGTTCCGGAGACCTGCTCACCCGGTCGCCGGTGCACGCAAGCGATCGACAGCGGCGGCGCAATAGCGAGAAGAGGCAAAAACCCTAGCTCAATTGGATACGTTTTGGCGTGGCCGACAGGTTGCTTATATAGTCCTGTCCAACCAATCTCGTGTCGCGATCACGATCTAAATTGATCTAGGACTCTTAATTTTTAACCGATTAGGACTCATGCAACTTGAAGGCCAAGAAATCAAAAACGAAAACAGCAAAAGGAGATCGCACTCCTGCAAGGCGAGGAGCCGGATTTCGGCGGACCATTCACACAGGTGCCGCGCACCCGCGCGCTCCGCTCGCGCGAGCGTGCGGGCTTCTCTTACTCCTTCTCACACTAGACTTGAGGAAGTGAAGAGGACATCCATATTTAAGTATGACTACCACCACTTCAACAAGCAAGGTGGTACTAAAGAGTTCTCACATCCCCTCTTGCTCACATGAATGAGCTTTTAAAATTTATTATGAATTTTACAATTAATTATTGGCCCAAGCTCATATAAATTCCAACATCACGCAGCAACGGTGAAGAAGACGGCCGGTGTTGATTAATCCTTTTCCACTGTTCCCTTGTGCTCGACCGGCCGGAATCAGGGTTGTTTAAAAGTCACTGGACTTTCCTCGCACGCCCGCATTCGACGCTCCCGCGGAGGCATGGCGTGCCGACACGTGCCCTCGATGATTATGCAAAAAGCTCCCTACCTTTGCACAAACCAACCCGCAGTCCATAGTCACTCCAGCAACCTCGCTCCTGCACGAGGAGCCTCCCACATGAGCGGCGGCTTGGGTGTGCCCAAACCCTAGCCGCCCCATCTCTTCCCATCTCTCCCCTCTGCCTCGCCATACGGTGGAGCGCGCCCAGATCTGCGGAGGCGGCGGCGTGTGACCATGGAGACACGGCGGTGGGCACGGCGGTGCTTGCGTGCTCGGAGAAGCAAACCGGAGGCGCCGACGTGAACCGAGGGTACGACCGGGAAGCTTCTTCTTTCCCTCAGGCTCAGCTTCTTTCCCTTCTCCTTCCCTCAGGTTCCTTTGGTGTGGCATGTAGAGGGAGGTCTTCAGCGTGGATCTCGGCGATGGCTGTTAGATCCACGACTTGCTCCACCAGATTTAGGTGCCTGGGGATGAGGATGAGGAGCGGTGCCCTGGCGGTGGAGAGTTACAGTGAGGTCGGCAGCGAGGCACTCGCGTATCGCCGCCATCGCTCCTCCGCCGCCTCCAGCAATGCATCCGCGACGGCGACGTCAAGCTGCTCCGGCATCTACGGATCCCAGCTACGGAGTAGGGATACCCTCCTCATGAAGCCACTGAGCGAATCCAGTCGACTCCGGCATCGTTGGCCGCGGATCTGGGCTCGGGGGCAGCGGGTCCGGCTGGCCTACACCAGCTGCTTTGCGACGAGGCCTCCCGAGGTACGCGCGTGCTGCTGCTGAAGTGATTGGACCGGTGGCTGCACCGGGGCCACCCATGACGACGCTTCCAAAGCATACAACGTTGATGAATGTCGACTGCATCGCCGGTGCGCGATGTGGCCTCCTCCGCGACCCTCGCCACCGTAGATGGTCCTTCTCTTCCGTAAGCTTTCCTCTTCCTTTTGTTGTCTCTCTCCCCAGATCTGACGAGCGGTGGTGCTTGGCGCTGTGAGAAGGCTCAACGAGGCGGCACAGCGATGGCTCCTGCCGCCCAAGCCGCCTCCTGACCTAAGCCATCGCTTACCTCCGTCCCTATCGAGGATGAGGATGACCTGCAGCTCTGCGCGCCCTTCACGTCCTACAAGAACACAGCTCCTGCCTCAGCTCTATAGAGGTGCTGACCAAGCCTCGCCATGCCCCCTCACATCATAAGCACCAAATCCGTTATTCTGGCATCCACGTTCCTTTGATTAGTTGAAGAAATTGAGTCCCATTTTTTATGCGATGGATCAGATTGGAACTGACACATTAAATATGTGAAGATGAAGATCAGCCAACCAAACATGGAGGATTTCTGCTACATCACCGGCAACACCTACACCAAGCAGGTATGTGCTCATCCTTTCTTTATGCTTCAAATGCGACCTGTCTCTAGATCTTGCCTTTGGTTAATCCCAAAATGTTAATTGATACGTGTAGTTTGGTTATTAGGATCTGTAGGTATTTAATTCAGGATGGAGAGAGATAAACTGAATGTTCTCAAGTTTGAGATGGCTGATCCTACCACCAAAACATTTTTGAGGTACACGACGAATTTGTCAGCATAAATCTGTTTCTACTTTTTTTGTGTGTGATTTCTTTGTTTTTTAGAATGTTCATCAGGTCTGGAAAATAAGACGAAAAAGAAAGCAACCGTACATTAATGCAACTTTCCAATTTGTTACAGTTCCACCATGAAATTTGCTTCCATTTCCAATGCCTGCGGCTTCTGTCCATCATTTTCTAATCCATTATGTTGTCATGCATATTGCATAGCATCCTTGCCTTCGGTTGTTTTCAAGCCTGGGACTAGATCATGTGATTTTCATTAATTCTTATTAAAATAGTCACACAATTAAATATGGTGATCCAACATCGGAGTATCAAGCTCATACTGGCAGACATTAGTGATGCTTCACATGTACAATAGATCAGCTACCGCATTCAAGGTGTTTGATGCAATGCCTTAGGCGAATAAAGTTTCTTGAGTGCCCCCAGTTGCTACAATTGTTTACATGAAATTCTTGATCAAGATATTTGACAATATCCATGACTGGACATTCAACATGCTGCATTTTATATTGTGTATCTGCCTTTTAGTTCACACTGTATCAGACTAGGATGATTTAATTATTTGAAAGGTGAGTAGGCGTCTAGGAGACGGCTGGTTCTGCCTGGACACTAGGTTCACATTTTTTCCCAGCATGATCCGAACAAAAGAACATCTATAGTTGTGTTATGTTAATTTGTTGATGAAATAAACATGCCTATGAGAAGTATTTGTGTAGTTATGAAACCTATGCCTATGAGAAGTAATTGTGTAGTTATGAAATTTGAAATCTTGACTTTTGCAACAGCATTGCGAGCAGATAAAACCTATGAATGGCAGAAGGCAAATATATCAAAGAACAAAAATATGGTCGCATAACTCAGAAGTGCTTTAACTGAATTTGATGGAAGTTCACACATCATGTGATACATACTTAAATTGGGGTCGGCACTCCTGGAATGTATAGAACATTACTTTCTTTAAGATAATGAAGTATGTCCTGAAAGAAACGCCCCTCCCTGTCATGCTGCAGAAGTGCAGATGCACTGGAATGCAAAACCAACTATTATACAAGTTAAATGACATGGGCAGAACCAGCAAAGGACATCTGTTAAGATTCAGGTGTAGTGGTCCAGTCTGGTTACTGAACTCAGGCCACACCTTCAATTGCTTTCAGTGCGAGATAAATCATTGAGGAGCAGCACATGCTGTTGAGATGTGTTAGGTAGTTTTGTAACAATAGAGATCTGTGTAGCATACAATTTGATGGATTATGCTTGAACTTGTGTCCTAATTTCAAAAGTTGTTTGTATTATCATATTTTCTATCTGTTGCACTGATATTAGGTTCTAGGTTTTTGTTTTACATTTTGTTCCTTGTGGCCATGTGAACGAATAATCAATGAAATAGTTTTCCATTTTTTTCCTAGAAAATTCAGAAGAAGGGCCAACAAGATGATAGTGAGCTTTTCCTGTTTTGCGACAAAGTGGCATCACTTGGGTAATTCTTTGTTTTTTTTTCGTCGTTTGCTTAATGCATGGGCTATCTTTGAGAAGAAGAATGTTCTTTCGATGCAGATGCTGCCTCATATTTTAGATGAGATTGCCAATGTGTGGTCCCTGCTGAAGATTTTCAGTCTAACTATATGGAAGGGCAACCATTCTTGATTCTTTTTTCCCTTGAAAATTATTAAATTTATTTAGTTCAGGTAGCTCCTAATTTAATTGCTATGTAATATCCTAATATGATTTAGTGCTAACCATTTGAATGGTAGTGCATGTGACGTTCTGAAGTCTAAACCTGTGTCTAAATTGTTGAGTAAAGTTGTCAATTAGTGAATTCTTTAGTTAAAGTTACTATACTTTTGGTCTTGTCTCACTCCTTGAAAGTAGCTTTGTTATCTCATATGTTTTACTCATCTATGTACTTTGTAGTGTTTTACATGTCAACTCAAGAATACGAACCGTTCATGCTTTTTTAAGAAATTAGCCATTATGCTTTTCCGTTGTTGATGAATGAAGCCATTCTCTGAAGAAACCTGGAAAAATTCCAGAAGTCATGGTAGGGCGCCCGAAGGGCGACTGATGTTCTAGTATATGTGCAGTGCAGCTTCCAATCCAAACAGCGTCCAGAACGCTCGCCGACAGCAGCCAGCCCGGTGTCACCGCCAATCATTGCCGATCACGCGTCACAAACTAAAGTCACAGGACACATGGAGCCGCAGGCCAGGTGTACGTGTATCCTTGGGATGTTCCGTGGCCATGAAGCCATGGTCGGTGTGATGGAATCATGGGCTACTGTTGCACGTACTCCGCACAGTCCTTTGACGGTTGTCGAGTCACTATACAGTACGCATGTAATCTCTGCTCACTGCCTGTCTGGATGTTTATGTGTGGAGGTAGGTCGGTCGGCAAGGCAACGCTGATCCAACTAACCATCTGCAGGCTAGAAACATCGATCCGTGCAAGATGCGCTTGATTGGTACTACGTATGGTAGGCAGGCAGCTGGGGCCTAGGGGCAGAGTGTTCGACACTGAAAATGAAGGTTCAGAAGGATGTTCAGTTAATTAATTAAAGGGTCATGCGTAAGCGGAACAGGCGCATAAGGAGATGAACGCCAGTTTGGGGCACAGTGCGCTCACATCAGGTCGATCGAGCACGACGTCCTACGATTTGCCACGTTGGCATAGTAGGATGCACAAATGTGTGTGTGGATAAGGGAGGAGTAGCGATAAAGGAGTCAGGCTGATGATGTGGTGTGGGTCTAAGGCTATTGCGTCGAACAAGTCAATCGAATCAAGTGAGGTGAGTATGCGTCGTCCCCAGTCCTGACTCCCGACACGGGTCGAAAAGGATGTGGAGTCACGGTGGCCATTGCCAGAGCGTAGGGATAAGGTCAGGGGATAATCATACCGTACGCTCCTCCCTCGTCAGATCCACGTACGGTACGGGTTTAGTGAAAATTTGAGTCTGGCTAGTTTCGTACGTACTAGTGAACTGCGGGATTCATTCGTCGCCTCCCGTAGACCCGGTACGATGCAGTTGCTAACCAGCTTGGCACGCGCTTGGCGGAACTGAAACCCCTGGCTGCTCTTGTGCCCTGGCGTGTGAGCCACTGAGCCGAGCCGCGCCCGGGCGGTGGGAAGAGGTTACTGTACAATGCGACGAGCCAACACTTGGGATCGAGATGCTGGAACGTACTTCCAGCAGATTTTACCACCTCGATCTTTGCGGTCATGTTGTCAGGCAAGCGTCGCCATATCTGTATGCTGGTGCTTCGGTCGTCACGGCCAGGATTATATATGTTGGGAGCAAATCGTGGAGCCTCGGATCCTACCCTACCCTCCAATCAATTGCTGGTGAGCACGCGTTTCGCTGTGCATGCTCCCACCATCACATACAGTTAGTGCAACGCTGCAAGTGCGTTCACAAATCGGCAAATCCACAAGGGATATAGACGTCACCAAGGCTTCTTTATTTTGACATTTCTTTGAGTGAGACGATAAGCATAAACACACACAGGCCTGCATACCATATCACTGTCAAGAGAAAACAAACGATGGTGGAGTTTTGCTATCGCCCAATTATGCAGTAGCAGTGTACAACGCTTTTCAGGATACAAAAATTAAACCACCCAATCCGATGTTATCATCTTATCTGAATTTCTGCGGCTGGCGATGGGACTCCGATCCGAGATCAACGACGCCACCACACAAAGGTCAACATTCTCTCCCAGCAGAGAGTGCAGTGGTATCCACGGTGCTGTTGGCCAACTCCGTTTTTTCTGTTTTTTCGCATCGCATCTGCCCATTTCTTTTCCTTTCACGCCACACCGACTCCTGCGTCCTGGGGCTGCCCTACCCGCACTACCATCATGCAGCAACTCGATATGGTTACTGGAATTGTTAATGGCGAAAGGATTAGAGCCCAAGCGATCAGGTGACATGACGACATCGTCCACTAAAGACACACGGAAACGGAGCGGCGACCCGGGGAGGGAGGCAGGGATGATCTATCATTGTCCGAGTCCACTCCACTAGCCGCCGCATGTGCGCAACGAAACCCATCATCTGTCCACCGACGACGCCGAGCGCCGAGCTCCCAATTTCTCTCAAGCTACATCGTCAGGCCCTGTTCGGCTGATCGTTTCTGCGGCTGCTGCTGATGCTGATACTGATTTGTTGTAAAAGAAAAACACTGCTTAATGGTTGGCTGATTCTAGCTGATAAGCTCAAGCGAACAGGGTCTGAAAGTCTGAACGTGCTCATGGATATCCGGCTCCCAAGGATCTATTAGCAGGTGCAGGTCGGATCCAGATTTCATCATTAATTCATTCATGGCTGGAAGCCTGGAAGGAATGGAAATAGAGTGGTCTTGTCCCTTTGGTGTGCGTCAACATCCGGTTCTACATGCCCATGTTCCGCGCCGTATATGCACACCCGAACGGCAGCAGTGGCGAGCTTTTTGGTTTTGGGTCCAGCTGCACGAATTGGCGTCCTATTCGCAACACTTTTGTTTTTATCAATAATAACCACTTGCTTTGCCAGAAAAGAAAAGGAGGGGAGATCAGTTTCTTGGTAGTAGTGCTTGTGACAGAGCCAAATTAAAAAGAAAATGGTTAGGATGTGCTCACCAAACCATTGGATCGCATCTCTGTTAACTTTTTGTAGTACTCTGATTCCTGCGGATCGGAGGGGCGCTAGCTGCACCGTCTGATGCGGTGCGTGTTGGTCGAAATGGACAAAATTTAAAAAGAAAATCCAGCGACCTAATAAAATGTCTGTAGTAGGATATCTTAATTGACCGCTTTTGTCCTCTCGTAAGATCAAACAAAGGAGAAAGACGCGCATGCATGGCGCCAAAAAGCAAGAATAAAGGTCAGAAATTGTTGGCCCTTTTTTTTCTCTAAAATAAATGGAAAATCGTTGCTGTTGCTTTGAGTGGGGAGGAATTGGATGGCCCTTTCGCTAGCTGCAGTCGCCGAATTAACCAACGCACGCACTGTCTGGCACTCAGTCACTAACCATGAGATGGCGAGAAGACAAACACATAAGAAATCGTGAACTAGCTAACGTAGTGATGGCACCTAATAAACAACCATGGCCATTTTTTTTTTCTCTTAACGACTTGTGTGGACGGGCACTTTGCCACACAGAGTGGGCTATAAGCTTCAGTGCTTCGCCATTGCTTTGATTGATCCACATAGCGGGAATGGATTGCCCCAGAGGGCCAGCACCGATTAAACTCCTATGAACGGCTACGGCATCATGAGGTTTTACCGCTTTAGTAGTGTTATACTACCTCCGTCCGTTAAAGTAGCTTAAGTTTGATTAAGTATATAGTAAATAGTACTAGTATTTATATTTTTAAATAAATTTATTATGAAAATATATTCTATAACAAATCTAATTATACTTATTTTATCTCATAAGTGTTAGTACTTTTCCATATAATTTTAGTCAAAATTTAGATCGTTTGACTCCTCAAAATATAAGAATTGCATTCTTCTGTGGACGGAGGGAGTACTTAGCGCCCCACGGCATCCAATCACGACATCACATCATAAATACATGCAGGACGCGTGTGGACGATTGCTCATGAGCTGCAGCATGTCACGCAAGCTCCAGCACACGAGAGCAACGATTTTCCATGTGCCATGCCATCGCCCTCCATGCACGGTGCACCGCTTCTGACGGCCGGGGCCCGCTCTGAATCTACTAGCAGTAGCGATTAGTCGTTCACGCACGAGCGCCAGCTGGTTCTACTCCCTCCATCCCAAATTATAAGACGTTTGACTTTTTTGACCACAAGTTTGACCACTCGTTTTATTCAAAAAATTTGTACAAACATAGTCAAATTTAAGTCATTCTTGAAGAACTTTTATTAATATACCAAGCCACGATAAAAGAATTGATATTTTGCACAATTTTTTGAATAAGACGAGTGGTCAAACTTGGTGTCAAAAAAGTCAAACGTCTTATAATTTGGGATGGAGGGAGTAATTGCTAATTGGCGGGGAGCCCGCGACACAAGTCAAGGCGGGGAGTTGAACGCAGAGTATAATACTAATACTATACCCAGCAGTATACGTATATTTATATATCGAAATGAAAATGAGTAAAATTTACTGACACGGTGGGACCCGGCGCGCGACCGTGGCAGCGGCTATATAAAGGCCGGTCCAGTAACCGCGTCCCCAACCCCTCCTCCAAAGTCCCCTCGGGCCCTCCGCGTCTCTGCTCTGCACTCTGCAGCAGCGCCAGCAGCAGAGCGGCCAGCATGGCGCGCGCCCTGAGGTGGTCGTCGTCGTCGTCCCTCGCCTTGGTGCTCATCATCGTGGCTGCCGCCGCCGCCGCCGCCGTGACCGCGTCGGAGGCGGTCAGGGTGCCCGCCGTCGGCAACTGGACGGAGGAGCTGCGCGGGGCCGCGGCGAGGCGGGCCCGGCAGCGGCACGGGTGGCGCTCCCGGCGCCGGACGTTCGAGAACGGCCTCGGCCGCACGCCGCAGATGGGGTACGTACATATACACTCGCCGTCGTCGTCGCTGCTAGTGCTAGCTACTATCTTGGCGCCATTACCGCCGTCCACCTGCTCTTGTTTGTCGATTGCTTTTTGCCGCGCCATCGGCATGTTGCCAGTTGATCTGCACGACCCGCATGGCTCAGAAAATGGCACCACCAAACCAAGTTTTTTGGGCGGAGGCACCGAGGGAAACTGAAACGAAATTAACTTTTTTTGGGCGCGGGAGTGAGGGACAGAGGGAGGGAGGGAAGGAGGGGAACGGACATGTCCTTGCTTGCGTCGGAAGCGAGCCGGGGTCAATCCCCCTTGCGTCTCCGCGCTCAGCGTCAGCAGCTTTTTGCTTGGTGTTTTTGGCTTTCATCATGGCCAGCTCGAGGCTGACCCAGTGTTTAAAGCCCTTTTGTTCGTTGCCTTCCTGCATGGCTCAAGTAGCGCCGCGCGCCGCGCGGCCCTTTTCTGTTGCGTCTCGGCGGATAGATTCTTTTTCGTTGCATGCGTGAGTGGCAGGATTACTTCGCTAGTAGGAGTAGTTAGTTAGTTACTGTAATCAGCTAAGCTAGCTAAGACGCGGTCGAGGTGGTGGTTGCCCTTTATTTTTTTTTAAAAAAAATCCTTCCAAGAATGATCCTGTTCATTCGGCTTATAATTCGTCTTTTTCAGCTTGTTTTTTTTAGCCGAAATAATATTTTTTTCTCACAACAAATCAGCTAATAGTGTTTTTCAACCGGCTTATCAGCAAAGTCAGATACATGCATGGAACGAGCTCAATGGGCACAGGAAATTTACAGGTTGTCCACATCGGTTATATTGCTCACTTTAAATGTCGCTTACGGTTGAAAATGGAATTCCAATATTCCATGGAGCTATTTATTTGGACGGTGAAAGTGATCGAAACTTGGGGCTTGTTTAGATGCCATTCAAATTCCAAGTTTTTTTACTCTCTCTCCATCACATCAATTTTTAACCGTTTGCATGGAGTATTAAATGTAAGTAAAAAAATAATTAATTACACAGTTTAGTTGGAAATCACGAGATGAATCTTTTGAGTCTAGTTGGTCCACGATTGGATAATATTTGTCAAATAAGACGAAAGTGATATTATTCATCGGGTTCACTTTTTTTGCAATCTAAATAAGCCCTTAGCGGGGGCAACTGATGCTATCTGTAGATAGAGGTCGGAGCACGTCCGCGGAAAATGCGGTTGTTTAGTCGGTGAAAAAGTTTGGGTTGGCTACTGTAGCACTTTTCGTTTTATTTGACAAAATTTATCTAATTATGGACTAACTAGGCTCAAAAGATTCGTTTCGACATTTACAGACAAACTGTGCAATTAGTTATTTTTTTACCTATATTTAATGTTCCATGCATGCGTCCAAAGATTCGATATGACGGGTACTGCGCAAATTTTTTTTTGATTGGGGGAGAAACTAAACAGGCTCAAAGGATGCGCCCTTTTTTCGCTGCTTTTGACGTCAGAGACTCGGCCTAGCTTTTGTTTCCCGGTTTTCCACTCTCCTGTCGCCTTTCGTGCCTGGCTCCATCTAATGTATCACCGTACCGGCATGATTCAACTGCACAAGGCAAGTTGTCGACTCGCCGCTGTCTGTGGGTGAAAAAAAAAATCAACAGTTTATTCACTGCACTTTCCATCTCGCCGCCGTGCATGACGCACGTAAGTAACGTACTTAAGCGTTAATTAAGCAATTTGGCCAATTTGACCTTGATGAATGAAGGGAATCACTATGTGCGTTTCAGCTACTTCATTTTTTGGTGGCAGTAATTAGCACGAATGTCGTCATGCTTATTCTTAACCTGCAACATACGTACAGCGGGGTGGTACTACTCTACTGTCAAGCAAAGCATGCGTGTACTCGTATACTTGCATCACGTATTTACTTGCTGCTGTCAGTTGTTAAGCTTTTGGGTCTCCGGTGACGAAATGTTCGCGCAATGCTGTGTTGTTTTAGGTGGAATAGCTGGAACCACTTCGGCTGCGGGATCAACGAGAACCTCATCAAGCAGACAGGTACGCGTACGCCTGCTCCTCCCCTTCCCCTACCACACTCCATGTCTCCATCTCCATCTGAGGCAACCAGCTAGCCCTTTTCTTTCTCGGCTGCTTGCTTGCTAGGAGTAGGTAGTCTTTTGCGTGTTCGCGGTCTCGCGGAGCAGAAAAGAAAAAAGAAAAAAAAGAGTGAAATGCGGGCGTATCTGCTGCATGTTCTCGGGCGAAAAAAAAAGGGAGTGCTAGTACGTCGTGTGTGTATTATTATCCGCGAGAGGTCGATTCCGTGGTCCGTGCCGAGTGCCGACTCTCCCTTTCAGCTTTTGAGTGCGGTCGAGTTCGGCAGGGTTCTGTTCATCCGGCTTAAAATTCATACTTTTCAGCTCGTTTTTTCAGTCGAAATAATATTTTTCTCTCACAACAAATTAGCCAACAGTATTTTTCAACCGGCTTATCAGCACAGCCGAACGGGCCGAGGGTCGGTCTGTTAGGCTCTCTCTCACGTACGTAGCATTAGCATCCTGTTGGTTCGGGTGGCATGTTAGCATCAGCAAATTCGGCGATGAACTTGCGCACAAGAGGATTTTGTTGCGTCTCTGTCCGCTTTTCAATCGTCCTGCTCTAGAAGGAGGAAAAAGTCTACTTAACCCCCTGAACTATCAGCTAGCGTCTAACTTACACCCCCAACTATAAAACCGTCTGTTTTACACCCTGAACTATTCAAAACCGTTCAAACTACACCCTGTGGCGGTTTTGGACGGCGGTTTTGCTACAGTAACCATGGTTTTGCTACAGTAACGTCGGTTTTGACTTTTTCTTTTTCTATTTATTTCCGCTGAATCTTTGAAAAATCATAGTAAATCACAGAAAAATCATAAAATAGAAAATCTAATTTTATTGGACTCCACATGAGTAGATCTACACGATGAACATATAATATAGTATGCTTTAGTACAAATTTTTTCTGTAGCTTTAAATTAGTTAGAAAATCAAATTTTGTCTGTAATTAATTGGAATAATTCATAGCTACAGCTTCTATGGTCCAATTGTGGTGAAATTTTTATGATGGGGTTATTATTATATGCTTGAACTATAGTAAAAATTTCATACTGATTGGATCATGTATAATTTAGTTATAGATTTATTTATATTTAACAAGCATAAACCTAAATAAATCTATAATTAAGTTATATATGATCCAATGAGTATGAAATTTTTGCTATAGTTCAAACATATAATAATAACCCCATCATAAAAATTTCACCACAATCGGACCATAGAAGCTGTAGCTATGAATTATTCCAATTAATTACAGATAAAATTTGATTTTCTAACTAATTTAAAGCTACAGAAAAAATTTGTACTAAAGCATACTATATTATATGTTCATCGTGTAGATCTACTCATGTGGAGTCCAATAAAATTAGATTTTCTATTTTATGATTTTTCTGTGATTTACTATGATTTTTCAAAGATTCAGCGAAAATAAATAGAAAAAGAAAAGTCAAAACCGACGTTACTGTAGCAAAACCATGGTTACTGTAGCAAAACCGCCGTCCAAAACCATCTCAGGGTGTAATTTGAACGGTTTTGAATAGTTCAGGGTGTAGAACAGACGGTTTTATAGTTGGGGGTGTAAGTTAGACGCTAGCTGATAGTTCAGGGGGTTAAGTAGACTTTTTTCTCTAGAAGGACAACCAATGCAACCTTTTTTAGCTTGTCTGGGTTAGAGCCAAATCAACCATGGTGGTGCTGCCTGTGCGCAAGTTGCATCGACATCACCGATTGTGTAGGTAACCAGAAACTCACGACACTCCAAATTGTACGTATAGGTTCAAAAGAGGTGCCGTTGGTATGGACTGCGGAAATCATGTATCTTCTTCCCGGATTTCGCAAGACGTCTGAGCTCCACCCCCCCCCCCCCCCCCCTTACTCTATTTTTTACAAGCAGGAAAGATTTATGCTAGGCACGTATATGCCGGGCAGAACTCCTGCCGGTCGTTTCAAAAAAAAAATCCTGGGAACAATTCCAGTTCAAGTACGTATACATTACCATCCAAACAACCTGTCGTTGTCAGTGACAACACGCGGCCGGGTTAGTAAACCAGGCGATCAGAACGCGGAGCACAAGGCAGAGATGCCCACCGAGGCTTGTGCTGTTGTGCATTGGGGACCGGCCATCGGATACCGCAAGAAGTAGACACAGTTCGCCAATCACCACCGCCGCGCGACTGATGTCGGCCGGCGAAAATTATCTACTAGTTCCTGGGTCCTGGCTTCCTGCAGAGCTGTTGGATGTTTGTTACAGCTTGCACCTTGCAAGCAGCAAACTGAAATGCAAGTCATGGACCCTCCAAGGAGGGAGAGGACAAACCAGATTCGCCGCACCGCACAATGCCAGATTCCTCTTCCCTCCCCGGCTCCCCCACTCTCTTTCAGCACCGGCCGGATCAGATCAGATCTGAGGTGTTTTTGCCTTGAACTCCTGCGCAGATGGTCTCGCCCAACGACCAACGACTCGATACAGTCGGAGCACTGTGGCTCAGCTGAACCGCTTGATTGCTTCAGAAAAGTTCAGAACACAAACCATAAAAACACACACTTCAGACACCGAGGGAAACAAAATACCATGTGTGACTGTGTGTAGCTAAATTTTCTGGCAGAGACATGCAGAGAATATTTCATTTTTTATTAAAAAGTGAAGAGTTACAAAGGGATTGGCAGAGTGTGTCCTTGGGAAGTTTTCTATATATTGTTCATTACATGACGACCCATACCCATAAGCAGGGTTTTTTTTACCGACCGGTTTCCGGTAACCGCCGGCCGGCGGTAGCGGTTTACCGGTCGGTTTACCGGTAAACCGGTCGGTAACCGGCCGAATTCAAATTTGAATTCAAATGTTCTTCGGTTCGGTTTCCGGTCGGTAAACCGGCCGGTTTGGAGCGGTAACCGGCCGGTTTGGCCGGTTTACCGCTCGGTTTGAGTTTGGAATTTTTTTTTCTTTTTTTTTTCAAACTTCTATACGTATAAATAAATACTAAACGAACTCGAATTTGAAAAATTTTTACACCATTGGCTTCTATAAATCATGAACTATTTTTAGGAATTTTTTCAGCATTTTTTGTTTTTTTCAAATTTTAAATTTGAATTTGGGGGCCTTAACGGGCCGGGACCGGGATTTTTTTTCTTTTTTTTCAAACTTCTATACGTATAAATAAATACTAAACGAACTCCAATTTGAAAAATTTTTACACCATTGGCTTCTATAAATCATGAACTATTTTTAGGAATTTTTTCAGCATTTTTTTTTCAAATTTTAAATTTGAATTTGGGGAAACCCTAACCGGGCCGGACCGGAACCGGACCGGCCCGGTTTGGGCGGTTACCGCGGTAAACCGCGGTAAACCGGCCGGTTTTTTTAACCCTGCCCATAAGGCTCATGATCCACCGACAAAAGGGCTCCATGGATTCTTCCTCTTGTTCCTGGAGCGTTGAATGGAAAATTGAATGAACCCACGGCATGTGCTGGCGGATCTCTGAATAAATCTAGATATCCTCTTTATGAATAAATCTAGACAGCGGTCTTTGTGACAGGATACATTAATCGTAATCTTTGTGGTCCAATGGACAGGATAGCAAATCAATTGACCATTGTGTCACCATGGTCTATAGAATCTATGTGGTTGTTGATGGACGAAAGCATTGAGAAAAAGGGACGTCTGATCAGCCTGAGCCAACAAAGTTGGGTCAGACAAGGATTGGTGCAGCCTAACCTAACCAGTTTCTAATAGGAGAGGGGCAGATGTAGATCATGCACCTGCTCCTCTTGGACTGTCTCCATTGACATATAACTGTGATTAGTACTGAACCACTTAGTCACCAGTTCCATGTTATGGGTGGTTGAAGCGGGACAAATGGCCCGTGAACACGTTGTTGTATCAGAATAATGCAAAGGATATATTATCCTGTAAAACTTCTCCTATCAACAATGATCATTCATAAACTTGCCATCGTTACATACATATTTGGTTTGGAGAAATTGCTCGAGATCCTCAATTCTGCTCTAATAGTTTTCCTTTTCTTCAGCTGATGCACTGGTCAACACTGGTCTGGCGAAATTGGGCTATGAATATGTTAATATAGGTATGGATTATGATCTAAACCTCATTGTATGATATACATAAATTAGTCCTTAGCTGAAAGGTTTTGCGTATCTTTTTTCAGATGATTGCTGGGCAGAATCTGACAGGGACTACCAGGTAAGAAGATCCAATTTGCCTACAGATGCAGCACGCTAAGTCGCTAACCACTAACCACCCAAATCATTTTCAGCATTAACATCAGTGCAAGCAAAAAAAAAAGTGGAGAGGAACTTCTAGAAAGCACAAAAGTAAACGGAGAGGAACTCATCAATAACTAGCTGATAGAGAACTTTAAAACTTTGTTTTTATATATATGGTAATGAGGATTTAAATGCAGAACTAGTATGTGGACTATTGCAGCTATAATGAGTAAATGAAGTTTTTTTTTCTTTTACAAACTTTTGTCATCCAGTGGCCAAAACACACTCGACTTTTATTTTCCTCTTACAGGATGATCTGACTACATTTTAGTACTGTCGATCTGTCGCTATTTACAAAGTTGCATTATTATTTCTCAGGGAAACTTTGTTGCAAATAGACAAACCTTCCCCTCTGGCATCAAGGCACTCGCAGATTATGTGCATGCAAAAGGGCTGAAGCTTGGCATCTACAGTGATGCTGGGTAAGCTAGGCTGCTAGCTATCAAAAATAAGTTTTGTTATGATATATAGGTGCCAATTTATTCTGGTTCTAGAGTAACTGTAATCCTCAATACCGAAGCAAAATAATAATTTGTAATAGCAAACCACTGAATTGCTACTGTTCATTGCAGGACACAGACATGCAGCCAAAAAATGCCAGGATCACTTGATCATGAAGAGCAGGATGTGAAAACATTTTCATCTTGGGTAAAATCTCTTTCTATTGCTTCCCTGATGACTGTGCCAAATCAACATTTTTTGGTGTTCTTCTAACTCTTCTTCTCTCAACTCCAGGGTATTGATTATCTGAAATATGACAACTGCAATGATGCTGGCAGGAGTGTAATGGAGAGGTAAACAAGAAAGATACCTTAAAACTGCATTGTGATTGATGCATCTAGCATTGCATGCCAGATTGCTGAGTAACTTATGGCTATCGCAGATATACTAAAATGAGCAATGCTATGAAGACCTATGGAAAGAACATCTTCTTCTCGCTGTGTGAATGGTGAGTTTCCTCCTAGCAGCACTTCTGTCCAGAGGGAAGAAATTGTTACTGGTACTAATTTCTTCAACTGTGCCTCTTCTATATAGGGGAAGACAAAATCCTGCTACCTGGGCAGGCAGCATGGGAAACAGCTGGAGAACAACTGATGATATCGCTGACAACTGGGACAGGTGCTGTTCATTTCATTTTAATCTCCCTTGGATAGCTACTGAAATTGACAGGACTAATCACAGTTACCATGATATTTCAGCATGACATCTCGTGCAGACCAGAATGACAGATGGGCTTCCTATGCCGGACCTGGTGGGTGGAATGGTAAGAGTTCAGACATCAGACGATTCTGTTCGTGCCTAAACATTTGTGAATTGAAAATCGATAATAGATTCTCTTGTGTTTGAACATCAGATCCTGACATGCTTGAAGTGGGCAACGGTGGTATGTCTGAGGCGGAGTACCGCTCTCACTTCAGCATCTGGGCACTTGCCAAGGTACTAAGCATGTTAACAGTGCTATTGCAATGTAAAATGTTCTGCAGTTTCATCATGGGAAACATGTCTTGCCTTTTGCAGGCTCCTCTTCTGATCGGGTGTGACGTGCGGTCGATGAGCCAGCAGACAAAGGACATACTCAGCAACTCGGAAGTCATTGCTGTGAACCAAGGCAAGATTTCCCTTTCACATTCTTAACTTTGATGATTTATGGCGTTTTAGTGTACTGATGCAACAGATCTCTGAACAGATAGTCTTGGTGTCCAAGGAAAGAAAGTGCAATCCGACAATGGCTTGGAGGTAAGTTTTCCTCAACCTTAGCATTAGCACCTTCCATGAAGCAGTTTGTTCCACAGCAAAAGAACAGAAAGCCTTAGTATTGTTCTGATTTCTGGTGCTGAGAGTGCTGTGTTCTTTTGTAGGTTTGGGCTGGGCCACTCAGCAACAACAGGAAGGCCGTGGTGCTCTGGAACCGGCAGGGCTACCAGGCAACCATCACCGCACAATGGTCCAGCATCGGGCTTGCTTCATCCACAGCTGTCACTGCTCGTGACCTATGGGCGGTACACTTTCTTTCTTTCTTTCTTCAGATTGCATACTCCATAACACAATCATGTAATGAAGGTTGGTGCTCAGACTGAGATTTCATATTCCATTTTGTTGTGCAGCACTCATCATTCTCGGCTCAGGGACAATTATCAGCTTCAGTGGCACCACATGACTGCAAGATGTATGTCCTGACGCCAAATTAACTTAGAAGACAAGAGCAGATTCCATAGTGTGGGATGCAACCATTCGATCAAGATTCATGAAAAAGAGTATGCAGGCAAGGATTCCAAGAGAAGGAAACGAGATATCATAGTGGGGAATAATTTATAATCTGTAAGTGTATCTAAGGCACTGTCAAATGTCAGTGCCTGTATTACTGAATGTTTGCAACGAAAGTCGCAGCAATAAAATTGGCTTGCCCACCACTCTCTTTACGAGCATGTGAACGGATTTCAGAGAGCGGGAGAAATATACAGACTTCTAAGCTTATACCATCATGGTTTCGGTTCGTTGAATATGAAAATGCCATCCCGCTTTCGCCGATTCTTCACCCACTCCTGTTTAGTCTCCTGGTGGGACGGCTCCTGGTGGGCTGGCCACAGCCTCTCCGCGGGTCAGATAGATCCTAATAATTCCTGAAAATGGACTGCGAATCAACGGCCCGTCAACTTTGATCCCATTTGGTTCGGGAAAAAAGATACATTTTTCCTCCCACAAGGCCACAATTATCACAAAACTCATCTTTTTCTCCTTAGTCTCCCAAATTCAGACACGTGACCCACGGCTAATTTTCTCACTGTGCTTTTACAAATTTCAAAAAAAAATCCTGGAGATAGATTGAGATACGCCAAATTCAGATGAAATATTTAGAGCTCACGAAAATATATCTAGACGTTTAAAAATAGTTTTATCTCTAAAAAATGGAAAAAATGCATAAAAAATATAGAAAATTCCTAAAACATTTTAATCAAAGTATAAACGTGTTTTAAAAATTTTGCATGACAAAAATATGAGATGCAACTAGAATGAATGTAGCATACATTAATGTTGAATGCATTTATGCTATGCAATTGTAATGGTTATGTATTATGTATTTTATATTTGATAAGTTTTGAAAACATGTTTACAGATTGATTAGAATGTTTTAAGATTTTTTTGAATACTTCTTCATTATCCTAGAGCTAAAGCTACTTTTTAAAGCATCTAGAGATATTTTTATGAGCTCTAAATATTTCATTTGAATTCTCCATATCCCAATCTATCTTTAGAATTCTTTTTAGAATTTTAAAAGCTTAGAGATATGTCATATCACGTGGTTTAAAGAACTTATCAACATTTAATGAAAATTTTAATTAGAAAAGTTAACCACCTTCAAAATCACTCAAAATCAGGACACAAAGGTAAAACTATCTGATTTTAGAGTTTGAGGAGGAAAATCAGACTAATATAAGGTGATAGTTGGGGAAACTGATTAACTTTAAAACAGATTACCCAAACCAATTTAGCCCACAACCTTCCTAGTCTGTTTCCCTCCAAACCAAATCGGCCCAATAAGATAAGCAGACCATAAAAACGGTTTCGCCGGCATGCTGCAACCCTGCCGTTTGCCCGTTTCTTCTTCTTCCACTACCTCCAGCGTGCCGTCGCTGCCGATCTAGGTACGCCGGGTGCCCAGGTCTTGTTCGGGCCTTCACCGACGAGAGACGAGCACCACCAGGTACGCCCACCCCCTGTTTTTCCTTCCTGCTGTGTTGGATTTACCATGGGCTTGACCCATAATATATTTAATAAATCAATAAACTTTATGGTCCGTAATACTATGTGTGGTGTATGATTTATACCGTATAAAAGTTTGACTAAACGTTGATTCAACTTATATGGTTGAATTTTATCCATTTATATTGGTGGGATGAGGAAAGGATAAAGGCGTGCCGCGCGCGCGCCGCCGCCGCCGGCGGCGGGGCCGTGGGCGTGGCGAGGTTTTGCCATTCACCTCTCATAATTGCGGGAGTTTCAACTCTTTTGCATTATGGTGAAGTGGGTTGGCATTAATCCCGTGAGTTACCGTCTCCTGATCTTCCCAGCTGGACTCTTCTCCTCCCCGCTGCGGGCTCGGTTTTGCCACTCACCTCTCATAATTGCGGGAGTTTCAACTCTTTTGCATTATGGTGAAGTGGGTTGGCATTAATCCCGTGAGTTACCGTCTCCTGATCTTCCCGGCTGGACTCTTCTCCTCCTTGCTGCGGGGATAAGAGTCCTCGCTCCTATTCTTCTTCTTTCGTGAGAGATAACACATACAGACACAATATCCTCTGCTGCGAGATGGCTCTCCCCACCTCGTGATTCTGCGCGCACGGAACCGCGAGAGAGCAGGTGCCTCCGAAGCCCTTGCCGTTTGAGAATCCTGCTCGGGGTGTGCGGCGATTAGGTTTTTGGGGAGCGACTACGCGACTACTCGTTCGTCTTCCCGGCAACATCATTTGCTCGTTCTTCTTCCTGGAGGCGCGGACGGCACTGCGATCCTCTTCCTGCATCAACTGCGGTCCACTACTTCAAGCAACTCACTGATTCTACCATGGGTAGTACAAGTGAGAATGAAGCCTCCAATGCCTTTGACATAGGACCCTCCTTTAGGTACACCCTAAACTCTGTATCTTATATTAATATCTTGATATTTATACTTTGCACTATCTCTATTACGTATAATATGCCATGGATGTATGTGTTTATCCTTGTTTATGTTATATTCATGGCTTGTGCGCTTCCTGGTACGCTTGTTTATGTTATGTTCATGGCTTGTGCGCTTCCTGCTACGTTTTATATAACATGATCTTGTTGGTATGTACCTTTTTGCTATGGTTTGATGCTTATAATCATGTTGATCATGTTTATGATTTTCGGATGAACATATATGATGCCATGATGTTATTGTTTATTTTCTCATATGACATCATCGTGATACAATTATTTTTCTGAATTAAATTGACTTGAAAATTGTCTAAATATCTAACATGTTGTGCGAAACCGGACCCAAACCCTAACTTAGTATTTGCAATCGGATCTGATCTAGTTAAAGTGTATATGCATGCATTATTATGCGGTTATGCCTACTAACTTTGAGTACTGCAAAAAATTTCAGGTGTACATGTGTACACCAATGTCCTTTACTGGGTCCGCCCCTGGTTGATGCCGTACCACATTGAGATAATATTACCCCATCCGTTGATGGAAAATCATGTTATTCTAATTTTCCTATACTCCACAAAGTGGCAACAGTGTTTTGAACTCATATTATCATTTTTCTTCTTCGCTTAGCTCAGCATCTGATGCAAAATCACTTCCAATATTTCCACAAAAATAGAACAAATTTCATCATGAGTGGCTTTACAGCTGATGCCGTTTCAGTACACAAAACACAAAACTCAGAAATTTCAACGGTGCATAGAATTTAAGATTTTCAGATCCATGGTGCAAACTATTATTAGGCATTTTAAGCTTCTCCATTTATGGGATGGGATTAACATATATATACAATACAACAGATTGGTCACTATTTCCTTTTTTTTTTGTCTCTATGCTAACTTGCAGCAGCATGTATATGTAGCATATGCTTCAAGCGAACAAGGACAAAATGGGTTCATCTGAGGATGACTTCACCCCACTGTCTGAGTTGACCGTCGGAAAGAACAACTGTAGAGTCCGGGTGCGTGTCTCACGGCTGTAGGAATCCTTCAATCCGAAAAGTGACATATCATTTGGCCTTAACTGCCTTCTGATCGATGATCAGGTGATGCATTCCCTACTTAAGTTAAACACCAAATGTCTGATCACATTGCTTGCTACTAATGTTAAATTGCCATCCTTTGAGTTTTCAATACACTGATTCTTCCTCTTGTTTTTCACTTGTAGGGTGAAACTATGCAGGCACGTGTGCTTCCTCACGATATAGACCAGTTTGAAGGGCAGCTAATTGAAGGGAAGGTCTATGCCTTGTCGGATTTTACAGTTGATGATACTAGGAAAGCTACATGACCTGTAGCAATGAGTTCACTATGTACTTTGGAAGGCAGACAGTGGTCAATGAGATAGAAGGAGATACTGATTCGATACTCCTCCACAGCTTTGAGTTCATTGATTTTAAGAATCTCCACTCCAGGTGCATGTTTTGATGATTAAGCAAAGACGTGTTGCTGAGGAAACGTTTTGCAGTTTGCGCGATAGGTTGCACAGATATTCACGTTGCGATCTATAAGGATTTGTCTTGTCCTGCATCCTCCGTTTTATATTTGGCCTAATTACATATTTTAGGATACCATATTCAAATAATTATAAGCAAGGAATAATAGAGCATGATTTTATAAAAAATATATAATCAGTTTCATTTTTTTTGAGATAAAACAAATTTCTAAGAATTTTCTAAGATTAAATAAAATTTTTATTATTTTTCAATACATGTTTTTAAAAATATTTGGATAATTTTTCAAAAAAAATGCTTTTTATATTTTTATATTAAGTTTAATTAACCTTCCTAAATTATTGTGAAAGTCAGATTTACCTTTCTCGTGGCTGATGTAGAGCTACATATGATGGTTGATGTCGCTTTTAAAACCGCTTAGAAGATATAGTTTTAAAAATTCATAATTCTAAAAAGGAAAAGTCCACAATACCTCCCTTAATTTTCACAAAAGTCTGCTTTTCTTAATTTTCACAAAAGTCCGCTTTTCCTCCCTGAACTCCAAAATCGGGCAAAACACCTCCCTCAACTTTTTAAATCATTCATCTTACCTCCTTGGCCCTGTTATAACCAGTTTTGAAGTCGGTTTTGTCTTCTTTTTATTTATTTTGGCTAAATCTTTGAAAAATCATAATAAATCACAGAAAAATCATAAAATGAAAAATTCAATTTTTTGACTCTACATGAATAGATCTACACAGTGAACATATAATATGGTATGCTTTAGTACAAAGTTTTTGCTATGGCTTTAGATCTATGCTTTTTTGTAATTAATTAGAATAATTTATAGCTGTAGTTTCTATGGTCCAATTGTAATTAAATTTTTATGGTGAGCTAATTATTATATGATTGAACTATAGTAAAAATTTCACAGTCATTATATCATGTATAGCTTAGTTATAAATTTATTTATATTTAACAAGCATAAACCTAAATAAAATCTATAACTAAGTTATACGTGATCCAATAAGTATGAAATTTACTACAGTTTAAGCATACAATAGTTAGTACATCATAAAAATTTCACTACAATTGGACTATAGAAACTGCAGTTATGAATTATTCTATTTAATTACATAAAAGCATAGATCTAAAGCTACAACAAAAACTTTGTGCTAAAGCATACCATATTATATGCTCACTGTGTAGTTCTACTCATCTGGAGTCTAACAAAATTAGATTTTTTATTTTATAATTTTTTGTGATTTAATATGATTTTTTAAAGATTTAGCCGAAATAAATAAAAAAAGAAAAGATAAAACCGCCTTCAAAACCACTTATAACCGGGTCAGGGAGGTAAGATGAATGGTTTTAGAAGTTGAGGGAGGTGTTTTACCTGGTTTTGAAGTTTAAGGAGGAAAAGTGGACTTTCGCGAAAGTTGAGGGAGGTAACGTGGACTTTTCCAAACAGATCACCAGACGAAATCAGCCCACCAACCTCCTAGTCTGTTTCCTTCCAAACCGAAGCGGCCCAGTAACATAATAAGCAGACCATAAAAACCGGTTGTGGCCCAAACCATTGTTACCTGCTTTAAGTTTGCTCCGGACTATACGCCGACACACTGCCTTTTCTTCTTTCACTACCCCCAGCGTGCCTTCGCTGCCGACCTAGGTACGCCGGGTGCCCACTGCCCAGGTCTTCTTCGGGCCTTCACCGGCGACGGGCACCACCAGGTATGCCCACCCCTTGGTCTTCCCTTCCTGCTGTGCGAAACCGAGCACCCAAACCCTAACTTACTATTTGCAATCGGATCTGATCTATTCATGTATTTTGCGGTTATGCCTCCTAACTTTTGAGTGCGTTGCAAAAATTATCGTGTACACCCATCACCCAGGTCCTTTGCTGGGTCCGCCCCTTATCACATTGAGATATAACCGCATCCGTTGATTGAAAATCATGTTATTCCAATTTTCCTATGCACCGCATAGTGGCAGCAGTATTTTTGAACTGATGTTAGCATTTTTCTTCTTCCCTTAGCTCAGCATCTGATGCGAAATCACTGCCAATATTTACACGAAAAATAGAACAAATTTCATCTGGAATAACTTTATAAATGATGCCATTTCAGTACAGAAAACACAAAACTCAGAAAATTCAACGAGTTAAAAACTCCTGTTTAGTCGGCAATTTAAGATGGGAAAGCAACCATAGTCCATAAAGTTTCAGAGTTTCGGATTCATGGTGCAAGCTATTATTAGGCATTTTAAGCTTCTCCATTTATGGGATGGGATTAACATATATATACAATACAAAAGATTGGTCACTATTTCCTTTTTTTTCTCTATGCTAACTTGCAGCTGCATGTATATGTAGCATATGCTTCAAGCGAACAAGGACGAAATGGGTTCTTCTGAGGATGACTTCACCCCACTGTCTGAGTTGGACGTTGGAATGAACACATGTAGAGTCCGGGTGCGGGTCTCGCGGCTGTGGGAATCCTTCAATCCAAAAAATGACATATCGTTCGGCCTTGACTGTCTTCTGATTGATGTTGAGGTGATGCATTCCCTACCAAGTTAAACACCAAATGGCTGATCACATTGCTTGCTACAAATGTTAAATTACCATCCTTTGAGTTTTCAATACACTGATTCTTCCACTTGTTTTTCACTTGTAGGGTGAAACTATGCAGGCACGTGTACTTCCTGACGATATAGACCAGTTTGAAGAGCAGCTAATTGAAGGGAAGGTCTATGCCCTGTCGGATTTTATAGTTGATGATACTAGGGAAAGCTACATGACCTGTAGCAATGAGTTCACTATATACTTTGGAAGGCAGACAGTGGTCAATGAGATAGAAGGAGATATTGATTCGATACCCCTCCACAGCTTTGAGTTCATAGATTTTAAGAATCTCCGTTCTAGGTGCGACGACAATAGCGTATTAACAGGTAGATTCTTTTGGAACTGCAAATTTGATCAGAGTTAGACCTGCCACATTTCTATCTCATTTCCCCCCCTTACATATGTGGCTATATAAATTGCGCAGATGTTCTGGGCCACATAGTATATGTTGGGGATCTGCAGGAGGTCGAGAAAAAATCCCGCACTATAGAAATTTGCAATGCAACAATTCAGAATTTGAGGTAATTGAATACAGTTCTCCTTTTCGGATGATTGATGCCCCTTGATAGCTCCTCACTGCTGGAGTTACTGTTTACAGTGGAAGGAAACTGGGTGTCACATTATATGGAGATATTGCTTGCGGTTTTGCTGAAGATATGCTCGAGAAAGGCCAAAAAGCCTCAGTTGTTGCTGTCTTTGCAGGGATGCGCGTTGAAAGCTCACATTCAGGTTAATCCTTGATACACCTTTTCATTGTCGGCTTTTACCATGTATACTATCAAGTTATATTTCTTTCTTTTTTTTTATTGTAAAACGTTAATCTCTATCATTTGATGCAACTAGTGTGTACTGAGATATTCTGGTGCCATTTGTTCTGAAGTCATGATCTTTTGTGTTATAGTTTGCTCTACAACATGTTCGAAGTACTATCTAGATTTGAAAATACCAGAGGTTCAAGAATTCTGTGCGAAGTGAGTGGACTTCATAAGTTCATACCTACATTGATGATTGATCTATGATGTATTAGTACATGGCTAACTTTTCGTGTTCATGCAGTCTGCGCATTCAGCTAGAAAACCCTATTCCAGAAAAAAGTGAAGCTCAGAAGTTAGCCGAGAGTTGGCGAACAATTGAACAGATAAAATGCCTCGATCCAAAGGATTATGACGAGGTTAATTAAGAGGCTGCTCTTATCATGACGTGCAAAGCTTATCTGTTTTTCTCACATACCTGTCTTCACTTGTAGGATACTACGTTTCTGTGCAGAGTCTCCCTGATAGATATAGATTGCACCAGTGGTTGGTGTTATCTTGGATGCAATACCTGCTACAAGTCAATGTACAAGGCCCCAAGAAAATACAAGTGCAGCCGATGTGGCCCGATTAAGAGGCCAATTAACTGGTATGCTGATCATCAATTTTTACTTGTTGCTCAATTTGCAAGTCACTAATTACCACACTGCTGTTCTGGGCATGCAAGGTACAAGCTGAAGACGACAGTGCAAGATGAAACCGGCACAATGACCTTGATGATCTTCTGTGAGGTGGCGGAGGAGCTGGTCGGTGTCTCTGCAGAGGAGCTCGTTGATGAGATTGAGGATGACGAGGAGTGGTACACCCTGCCAGAAGAAATCGAGGATCTTCTTGGATCGACCCACACCTTCCAAGTATTCGACAAGCATCTAAGCGGGAGCTTCTCGGTATATTCAATCATGGACGATGATACTGTCCCAGTCTCTTCTGCAACCATTAGTCAATGCAAGGAGGAGAGTGTACCTGAGGGCAGTGTTAACGCAGCAGTCCCTTCTCGAGCCACTACTCAATGCAAGGTGGAGCCCATCGTTGAGGACAGTGTTGGCATGGCAGCCCCTGCTCCAACCATGATTCCATGCAAGGAGGAGCCTGTCCTTGAGGAAAATTTTAGCATGGTAGTCCCTGCTCCAACCACGAAACATGAATGCAAGGAGGAGCCATTCCTTGAACACACTGTTAACATGGCAGTCCCTACGCCAACCACTGCTCAGTGCAAGGAGGAGGAGCCTGTCCCTGAGGACAATGTTGGCACGGGAGAAGCAAGGTTGAAGTCCACTCGACTCCAGAAGCCTAACAAGCGTCTGCGAGGGGATGACTGGATCAACTAACTCGTTTGAGCCACATTCAGAGTTCAGACACTCTGTGACTCGTTTAGCGTACCTTAGGTTAATGCATCCTCTAGGATGGGTCCTGCTCTCTTCTAGTATCTGGGAACAACTGTATCCACTGCTTTGTGTTGTGACTCGATCTGGTGTCAGTGCTAGGTAACTGACCATTAGCGTGTTTAAGAACGCTGTTCATCGTACCATTGTTAATGCCAAATGTGCTTGGCGTTGAGTGGCGTGCTTTGTTAGCGCCTGTGCGACGCGGTGCTCACGGGTATAGAATCCGGAAATATTATACATGTTACTACTGCTAGAGTATCTTACAACAAGTAGGCTAGTCTTGCAACTTCGATGGGAAATTGAACTTCCGTCATTTTGCAAACGATGTCGGTGCCGAGGACCGCCGTCGTGACGAGGGCGGCGACGAAGACAGATGCATCAACGCATGGCAGCTCGAGAGGCCGCGGAGCTGCTGACCGGTAGTGGCGCGGACAGAAGGGAAGGAGGAGCCGAGGAGGTGATCTGCTCGGCGCAGAAATGGAAAAGCGGCATAGGTGATCGCTCTGCCTGCTCCTGAAATGCAAATGCGGAGAGGACAGGGTGCGAGTGCCAAGCCAGAGCAAATCAAAGAATACCTGCTTACCTTACTTCCGAATTCAGCGGATATGGTCATTCCAATTTATTCCCGCCAATCACGTGCACATCACGCTCGACTCGGCTCACTTGCATGCTCTTTGTCCTTGAATTGAACCGAAAGCATCGCAACGAGCAAGCACGTTCCTGCAGGTGTGACAGCAGGCGAGTGAGGTCACTAGGGTAGTGTTTAGTTGAGAGACAAGGTATAGAGTGAGATGGTCTGATACAGGACGATCTTATTTTCTGTTTGGTTTAGAAAGGACGTGATCGACATTTTTTTTTTGCTTGAGATCACCAAAAGTAAGATTAGCTATATGACAGGTGAGGGCCACGTGCCAGTCTCTTCTCTCGCCTCTTCTTTCTCCATCCCTCATTCCAGTTCGCATGTATCAGGTTGGACCGCCGTCGCCCTCTCTCCCATGGCCGGCCCCACGCATGCCTCCACGCCCACCCTCCCGCCTTTATATATGGCCATTGTCGCCGTGCACCCAGCTGTGCCTTCACAGCTTCACTGATGGGTCGGCGACGCCCGCCCTTCCATGACACTCTCCAAACCTCAAACCACGACGTTCGTAGCCTAGGGCTAAGGATGTCACACACGACCTCCACCCTTCATCCCTGCATCCGACGGCACCGTGACACGACTCTCGGCACCGCACGCCGCCAGCCTTGTCTCCTGGCTTCTCTTCCTCGCATGCCCCCACACATGCACCAAGCCAGAGATGACTTTGTCCGTTCAAAAAAAGAGGGACATGGAGTCACGGAATCTTTATAGAATATTCCGAGTGGATGTCTTTAACTCCATATGTCTCTAAACAAACACCAAAAAAAAAAGAATTCATTTTGTCCATACTCTAAAAATCCTTCTAACCAAACACTACCAAAACAACTTTGTTAGGGCTAGAGGAGATAGATGATAGATGTTGTTTGGGCTCCACATGGCTGTGATAGTAAGGTCAGGGAGTGACGAAGGCTAAAGTGGTATGTGTCCCAATTATGTGGTTGATTTGACCCAAGAAAAAGATATAATAAAAAAGGTCAAAATATTATACTGAAGAGGTAGCCTTATTAACTAAAACACGCTATACCTATTAATTTACATGTCTCATCCTATCCAATACGAGATAGAACTATGCCATCTTTTTTTCACCCTCTCGAACTAACCAAATAAAAAAACGCTAACCATCCCATCCTTCTAACCAATCGTGGATTGAGATCATCTCATCTAAAAAAACATACATATGACCATCCCATCTCATGTTAAGCACCGGCGAAGGGCTAGTGGTTCGTCAGGTTTGTTGTTTTCTTCAAATCTTAGCACTTGGTATGCTTTTTAGAGGTAGCAGTTGGTTGCCTTTTGATGCGGCGATCTCGACCTCTTCTTTTGGTCTATTCTATAACAAGGTCCGGCATCTTAATACACTATTCTGATAGCGAAGGATTGTAAGTCTGCTTCCTTGGAGGTTTCCTCTAGCCGATGTTCTATCAATGAATACTAGATCTCGTTGTCAACAGCGAGTGGCTATTTTGGTCTTCAAGGCCTTATTTGATTATTTTCCTTAAGACATATCAAATGTAACACTCTTTTGAGTGTCTTTATAAAAAAAAGGAACTAACACATGAGACTCTAATTATTCACCTGGACACTAGAATGGTCCGTTGTAGTTTAGAATGGAGTAAGGCCACTTGAATGTTGCACGCGATTTATTTTAAAATATTCTCCTATTTCTTTATTTTTTAAATATTAAAAATACCATTAGGCCATCCAATGCTCTTCTTCTTAGATCCTTTTGCACTGTTATGCATTTCCTCCACATCTGCAGAGAGAAACTGAACCTCAAGGTGTTTTAGAGTTTCAAGCCAATTCTAGGTTGTGATCAAATTCCTACTCCCTTTGCAAAGGTGTTTGGTTGAAGAACAGAATAGGGGACCAGGGGTTGAATAGGAACCCTCAAAATCTTGTCTCGCCGAGCAAACGAGTGATATGTAAGCTATTTTTCAAAGGTCAGCCCAAGTGTCCCTTCTAGTCAGGAATGAAAACGGTGCGGATATTTTCCGACCGTATTCGAGACCGAATCCGTTTAAAGGGATTCAGATCTGTCCGTATCCGAGTCTGAATATTCAACATCCGATACCGTATCCGTATCCGAATATTTAAATTGGATATTTATGATGCCGACATCGAATCGTGTCCTATTCAGCATGGCTAACACAATCTGTATTCGAATCCGAATCCGACCAAAAATATGAAAACAAATGTAATATCAGTCATATCCGTCCGTATCCGATCCGTTTTCATCCCTACTTCTAGTTCTAGTTCTCCCCAGGATCACACAGTCACAACACACCTACTGGCCTTAGGAGCACGACTAGGATGATCCAAAGCTAAACGAGCAAAAGGACAGGGCAAAACACCAAAAATTAGTAAAAACAGATCACTGTTTAGCCAAAACTCAATCACATAAATTTTGGATCACCTGGTTTCAAAATCGGATGATTTGTTTTTCTAGATTTCAGCTTGAGAAGATTTTTTTGAAAAAAAGGTAAAGAGCAAGCAAAATGACCCCATGGTGTGTTAAATCGTTGTTGGGTTGATGCAAAAAAAATGAGTAGAAAATTGAGTTACTCACTAGTCAATTCCATACTTGTGTAGATTTAATTGGAAATCTTCTTTAGTATAATAAGTGATTTGATAGTTTGATTTACAGTGAATTATATAAATTGTGTGGGAAAAAATTCTTACATGTTTGTCATGTGAGAAGTAACCTTGTATGTTCGCCTATACGATCCTTTTACCATTAAGGCTGTAATAATTATATGTGATATCAGTATAAATACAATATAACATACGTGATTCAACCAAATATTGGTTAAGTTTAACATATGTGCCTGGCTATTCGCACTACCTAGAAATGCAGGCTGGATCCACCGTGTACCTAACTACCTATTCATCGAGACATGCAAGACAAGGCTAATGTTAATCAGATGTAGTACCTGTTCCCCCCAAAAAAGATGTAGTACCTAAAAATAGATAGTATTCTTGAATAAAATGAGGAGATGGGAGGCTGATTAGGTTTTTCTCATGCTGTTTCAATAAAATTGCCGCTGCAGAGGATACTCCTTATATTCCTTCTTCATCGCCCCTGGAGTTCATCTGAGGTAAGAGAGGTTTTTTTTGTCTTCAATCTTATTTGTGTATTTGAAATATTGAGCTGCCAGATTCCCCCTCCTCTAGTGCACTGGGGATTCATCGATCTCCATTTGAGGACTCCAACCCATGCTGTTGTTATTGTCATGATGCCGTCTCATCTTTTGGTGGAGTTTGGAACCACAGCAAATGATTGAAATTTACTTTCTACAATAGAACATTTTTTATGGATCAAACGAGTTTTTACATGCTCCCTATAGTATCCCCCTACCTTCCTTTTCATTATGGAACTCACAAGCGAACTTCGGCTTAACAAACATGGTTGCATGTTAATCTACAGTTTGTTGCATGGTATCTAGATGACTTGACGCTCGAAGATTTATGCAATGACCGTGTTATCTTTTCGAATATACATATTGAAACAGACCCCGTACCATGGTACACACGTGTCGTTTGAAACTTGATCCCATGTTAGAATTGGATTTTGTTGGCTCTAGATTGAAAACATGGTGTTGTATTGTATTTTGGTTAGAAACGTGTGGACGACAGGAGTGAGATGCGGACGGCAGAGAGCGAGGTGCGTTGAGATGTGTTGAAGGACGCATACTCAGGGGAGAAAAACTTTCGCACTTTAATATTAGGTATATATATTAGATATAGATGATGCACATATATATATGAGCCATTCCCTTTGTTCTTATTATTTATATAAATATTCAAGTATTTGTTACATTCCATATTGATCCTTCCTCATACCTCAGGTACACTTCAGTCAATTCAGAAGATCCAATATGAGGAGTAGCGATGAAGGCCTTGTGAATGCGATGCCCATCTTGCTAATTGTGCTTTTCGGACGCCTGACATTGCCTGGTAAGTATACTTCACCTTCTTGTGTTAAACCCTAATTATATAAAATTCATGATGGATACAATTGGATATTATCTACTAATAATAAAAATAAATTTTCAAATAGGTTGTCCTGAGCTACTCAAGGCAGGAGACGCAACGAGTTACCAAAATAGTCTTATATCTATGGACACAAGCTCAAGTGCAGTTATAGTCCAAAACACATCGGTAGGGGAGAAAAAGTTCACTATAAAATTTTGTGTGAGGTATAACTGCGACGAGGA
Organism: Saccharum spontaneum; assembly: GCA_022457205.1. Lineage (NCBI taxonomy): Eukaryota > Viridiplantae > Streptophyta > Magnoliopsida > Poales > Poaceae > Saccharum > Saccharum spontaneum. Next base: position 32,734,435 of record CM039580.1, on the reverse strand, counting down.
TCATCACCCCTGCTACTGTTGTGATAACAACCCACGGGACCAATATTGTTACCACACAATGGAGAAGTGTCAAGCCAATTGCCCCGCGTGCAACCCTCATTGCCCCCCACAACAATTGAATCAAACAATGATGGTAGGGAGGTCTTCACGCACATTAACGAATTCTACTTTAGTTAGAGGTGCATGATCTTACACTTGTTATATGTGCATGTCAGATGCACAATATATATGTTAGCATCCGGTTTTCCTAAGAAGAATAAACACTTGTTTTATGCGTATCCAGGATATCCATAAGACACATGTAGTGACAAATATGAAAAATATCATAAACGCTACTCATTAAATAGCAAAAATATATTTATGTTAACACTTACATCTTTGAAAGAACACAACAAAAACGATTAGGCCCCATTCGGTTGTTCTGGAACAGGCCATCCTGGGCCTGAAACCATTGCTCCATAATACAAATTTGTGAAGGAAGGATGTGGTTGAGAATCAATCTCAAATAACCGAACAAGGCCTTACTAATTTTCTCTTAGACCTCCATTCTCCACAGATATGATTGATTGGAGGAGTACTCACCTGGTACTCATAAAACTCCTAAAAAACTCTTAAGATGCTTATAAGGTGTGTGTGTTTACACAGTACTCACCCGGTACTCTTGAGATGCTTATAAGGGTAAGGTGTATGTTTATAGGGATGAGTGTGTGTATTTGCGTTCGCAAAAGCAAAAAAAAAACGCATAAGATGCACCATATGATTCCCATTTAAGATTCGTTGAATATAGAAAGTGTGATCAGCATGTTACGTGTACTACGCCATGCTTGAGTGCGGCAATTAACGACTGGCATATCGTACGTGTAATGCGTACCACCCCATCGTCTCCTGCCACGGCCAGCTGAGCCCACTTGTTGTTCCTTATTATCAAATGCAAACTTGCTGATCTTTAATCCTTCCTGTCGAGCATCAGTTGCAATTGGTTTATGTGTGAATGCGTCTAGCAGCTTGCAGGGAGGTCATTGAGAGTCTTCATGCATGCTAACCTTTTTTTTTAATGCTCGTGTAATAGTAACGCTAGGAACATCATATTTGTATCATCACGACGTTAATTTTTTTTTCCGTGGGAACATACGAACATTTATCTATCTCTAATAATAAAGAGGCAAAATTTCAGGCTCTTTTTTTCGTCCATCCATTTGTTTGGTCCGTCTCCCTTTAACTACCGGACGATGGAGAGTTTTTTTTCTATTTAGACTCATATATATAACTCGTGCTCATACAGGAATCTTAATCTAAATAGGAATCCTTCATTCCCATAGAATATGTTTATACTTTCTAATTCTAAAGAGGCAAATTTTCTCTCCTGCTTTATATATATAATAACATACGTTAGCTTTCTAGAGGTAACCTAGATAGATAGGTACGAAACCAAGTCCCAATCAAAATTGATCCTTTAAGTCATAAGTAAACTTGGTAAGAATCCTAATCCTATCCTACTCGAGCTCTACATAGAACAAAGCGTTTCTTCAAACATAGAAAAGCTTGATACGGCAAGCACACACGTCAGACAGTTTAATTTGAACATAATACGACAAGCACACTTGAAATAGATATGATACGGTAAGCACAACTTGATACATTGTCACATTTTTTGTTTGGCCTTTCCCTAACTAACTTTGTAAAAGTTGAAATTGTCTCTTTTCACATCCACGTGTTCAAATATATAAGCTTTTTTAAGTAATCTAAATAGGAATTGTAAAAAAAATATATAAAAGGAATAAGAGTATAAATCTATCCCGCTTCCACACGTCCCTGAACTTTTGATCTCGATTTTGCTTCCACCAGCACAGTCCTTTTACCGTCTCATCTATGTTTTCTTATTTTTTCCATAAATGAAAACAAATAATAATCTATTATAGGGCCGACGTAGCAACAAATACTCTTCCAAAACGGGAGCTGCCCGTTTCTCTCCGTGGTTGTTGGTCATGTACTCATCGGACTGCTATACTATGGACGTAACTATATGAATTATCTAAACCAAGTTGAATCAAACCAATAGGATAAAAACTATAGATTTTGAACCGAATAATATAGGTATAGATTAATTTAAACAAACCATTCTACATACAATAAAGGGTTACAAACGTATGTTTGTAACTCGCTAGGATCCATCGATAACATGTTCAAATAGCCGGCACCACATGTTTGATTGTAATGAAAAATTCATGGCCTAGGTCAAGGTTCACAAACATATTTAGGTCCCATTTGGTTTTTTAAATTGAGTTTCACGAACAGCTTTACCGATAAAGCCGAAGCTATTTTAGTGACCTATTTGACAAGAAAGCTCCTTGAGGTGACAAAAAGAATGAAATGACCTAATGTCCTTCTTTTTTCCTCCTTTCCTTCCCTATCCGCTCGCTCCGATCTCTAACGATCCGCATGATTGCTCGGACGGGCGTGGCCTTGCCTCGAAGCCATCCACCTGCTCCTACCGTCGCGACCCCATGCCCTGACGCCTTAGCAGTTCGGCCCAGTGGACGAGCCCTGTCAGTGCTCGACTGCGCCCTGACACCTACAGCACGGCGGTAGCGCTCGCCCCGAAGCCAGACGTCCACGTCCCCCGTGGCCACAATATGGCGTTCGCTCCCCATGGTGAGCCCATGTCCCAGCGACCATGCCCCTGATGTCTATACCTCTACCCTTGGCATCCACGCCCCTACCCTAGCCCGACGGTCGCACATGCCACGACGGCCCTCTTCACGGTTGCCAGGGGCAAATCCACCATCCACACAAGGTGGGGTCCACTGGTCTCAGGTGAAGCTGAGAAAAGCTGTTATTTCAACTTTATCCCACCCTATTCCCATGCGGGAGTAGGTATTAAGAAGATTTATCTATTAAGTTGTTTGCAAAAACCAATGTTTGGCACAAACACAGCTTCATGAATCATGACTGAGCAGACCATTGACTTTTAGCAAGGTTATGCATCCGTAGCAACGCACGGACATATTTGTTAGTCTAATATAAATACTCTACTAATAAATCCTTAAGAAACGGCCTTGTGCAATATTGGTACGGAGGAAGCGGACGTACGCGAGCAGAGTTGCTCTCACAGGATCGCGGGCGGACGGCGAACCGAACGGAACAAAAAAAAAAGTCGCACGTGGCCCCGTCTCCGCCGCGCCCCGCTCCTCCTTTACAGCCTCACAGGCTCACAGCCTCCCGCGTCCGGACCCGCGCTCGAGGCTTCCCGCGCGGTCCCGCCTCCGGCAACCATGCTCGCCGCCGCGCGCCCCGTGTCCGCCCACCTCCTACTACTCGTCCCGCTCCCTTCTCCTGCCCGCCTCTCACATCCCGCCCCCACCCGCAGACTCTACGCCCTCGCCCCCGCCCGCCGCCCTGCGGCGGCGGCCGTGCGCGCGCGCCGCGAATCCTCTCCTCCCTCCGCGCCCTCCCCTCCCGCTCCCGCCCCGGCCGACTCGCTCGACTGCGTCGGCACTGGCTCGGATGTCGAGTGCTTCGTCGACGCCGGCGCCGAAGACGCCGCTAGTCCCCTCCTTCCCGCGCGCTCCCCAGCCCCAGGCGCGTCCAAGGACGATGGGAAGAGCGAGGGCGACGCGGCGGTCTCGGCTTCATCCCCTGCGGCGGGGAGGGAGCTCTGGGAGTGGGCATCCCTGGTGTCGCCCTTCTTCTTCTGGGGCACGGCTATGGTGGCCATGAAGGGGGTCATCCCCCGCACGGGCCCCTTCTTCGTCGCCGCGCTGCGCCTGCTCCCCGCCGGCGCGCTGCTCGTCGCCTTCGCCGCCGCGCGCGGCAGGAAGCAGCCCTCCGGCTGGGAGGCCTGGCTCGCCATCGCCGCGTTCGGACTCATCGACGCCGCCTGCTTCCAGGTGCATACTCGTCGCCATGTTGACAGCTCAAGGCGTGAGCTTTTAGCCCCTGTGCCTCCTCGAGTGTGTCTGTGGTTCTTGGAATCAAAAGCGCGGTGTTTGTTCTTGGTTGCTTTCACAGGGCTTCCTCGCGGAGGGATTGCAGAAGACGTCGGCTGGGCTCGGGAGCGTAAGGCGAAATCCAAACTCCCGCGGTGTTCTTTAGCTCATCAGGCAAGGCAAGCAATTGCCTTGTCGTCTGGGCCCGGTGAGCTGGTAGCACTTACGCAGTTCAACTCTCCATTCCAGGTCATCATTGACTCGCAGCCATTGACGGTTGCTATCCTTGCATCACTGCTCTTTGGAGAGTCGATTGGCGCCATAGGAGTTGGAGGGCTCGTGTTGGGTGTCGTGGGGCTCTTGCTTCTCGAGGTTTGCCTTCTGCTGATGCGAGTTCAAACTTAACATATACAGTAGACAGGTTGGCAATCTTGGGACCTGAATATTGATTATAGTGACAAAGTTCCATTGTTCATATTCTGTTTTCTTCATGTTCAAGTGCATATTTGCAACATTTGAAGGCAGACATTCATGCATATATATATATATATATATATATATATATATATATATATATATATATATATATATATATATATATATATATATATATATATATATATATATATATATATATATATATATATATATGCTCTTTATTATGCAATATTTTGGACCACACCTTAACTGATTTGGTGTTTAAAACAATTGTCTTCTGCAAATGTTCTATATTCTTCTCCACTGTTTCTATGTCAAGTGTATATTTACATCACATTCATCTGTAAAATGTTCAAAGATGGTTGGTCAGTTTGGACTCTATGAAATTCAGATCGTGAATGCCAAGTAAAGCCCTTTTTTACAAATAAATTGCTTCTAATTATGGATTCTGCCTTGCACTATAGCTGGATTTTTGTCTCCCCTTTCAATGATTTTTTTTTATTTCGCTAGGTTCCAGCACTGTCAATTGAAGGAAATGACACAGCAATCTGGGGAAGTGGGGAATGGTTGATGTTCCTCTCAGCTCAAAGCATGGCAGTCGGAACTATCATGGTCCGCTGGGTGTCAAAGTACTCTGATCCAATTATGGCAACAGGATGGGTATATTATCCACAGCTGAACAATCAGTCCATGTTATGTCTTAGTTTGTGTCACACACGCCAAAGCTCTACTATGTTATTGGTTATGTTGCTTCAAGTTATCCTTTTTGTGGTCTATTCTGGCAAATGATTTTGCATATTTCCTGGAATTGTTAATTTAGTTAGTTCATTCTGCAGAATGCAATGTATATAGCATTTGTTGCTATTATAATTGCAAAGCTTATTGCATACTCATGTAGTTCCAATAATATGACCCATGTAGTTGAAGGCAGATGCATAGATTGCAAAACAGAATTGCATTTTTTATTTGTTGATATTCTTAAAGGTACCTAGGCCTCCCAACTTAATTAATGATCCGTGTTCCGTCAGAATGAAGATGTTACCTTTAATGCATGTTGTTGAAATTTTGTCCCTTTTATGGGATGATTTTAATGGTCCTCGCAATTAGTATCAAATCTGCCATTACCTCGTTATTAAATACTAACATCGACATTATGACAGCACATGATTATAGGTGGGCTTCCTCTGCTTGGTATATCTGTTCTTAATCATGATCCTGCTCTGAGTGGCCATATTCAAGATCTTACATTGAGCGACATATTAGCACTTGGCTATACATCTATATTTGGCAGTGCTGTCAGCTACGGTGTATACTTCTACAATGCTACTAGGGGTATGATTGTTTTATACTAGTCCAATGCTATTTTCATGATTCACTCTGAAAGGTATCCCACATAACTAGTTCTTTGTCATTTTTTCAGGTAGCTTAACCACACTTAGTTCTCTCACTTTCTTGACCCCCATGTTTGCATCTGTTTTCGGGTAAGATCCTTATGAGGATGTTGTGCTACCTGATTTTCAGTTTTCACACAATGTTATCTTGACTCCTTGCCACCTCTTTGCTGTTCAGGTACCTGTACCTGGGTGAGACCTTCTCACCAGTACAGCTTGGTGGTGCGCTTCTCACACTGGTTGCCATCTACATGGTCAACTACAAAAGCATTATAGGTGAGAAATAAGAGGCTATCACATACTTGTGTGGTTTCTATCACATAAGGGTGTTTGGGTGCTGCAATGCAGCACCTATTGCCACTTATTGGGTTCAGGAATCTGAAGATTAAGTACAATCGTGAAGACTCAGGCAAATTATCGGATTGGAGAGAGATGTGCTCTGTTTCAGGTCTAGACTGAAAATGCAGTATAAAGTGGCACAAAACCAAACAGGTTCCATCAGTTCCTTGGACATTACTATTAGATTTCCTGGTTATGTCATCGCATGCTTCTAGGTTAGCCAGCAGCCTTTTTCTCTGTTATGTGGAGCTGAGAAAAAAATTATAATTTATAGGATGCTTCCACATTTGTAGTTGATATGCATTATCAGATAGGGAGCATTGTGCACTGGTCAGAGCATGGAAATAGTTGGAAGGAAGGCTCATTTGTATATATGAATTCGCTGCATTTTTAAATATATAAGAAGACGTGTATTTGTTTATCGAAGATGGAAGAAAGGCTCATTTATATATGAGTTCATTCCTGGATTGACATCACTGAAGAGTGCTGACCTTTCGCCTGTTAGCTGGATGTCAGTTGCCTGGTATGATCAAATTTATATATGAATTCGCTCCATTTTCAAATAGTTGGAAGGAAGGCTCATTTATATATGAGTACATTTATATATGAATTCGCTCCATTTTCAAATAGTTAAAGGCTCATTTATATATGAGTTCATTCCTCCCAAAATCTACAATCACAAACATAAGAACAAGTAGATCGGGGCAAATCATTCAGAAGTCAACTTGCACAACAAGAACAAGCAAAGAAGACGTGTTTTTGTTTATCGAAGTTCAGATTCACCTCCATAAATCACACTCTATTGAGGAGCTCCCAAGGGAGCCGTGTCTCTTCTAACCACTTACCCTCGCCAAAGAACCCATAAAGATCGACCGTGGCCTTTCACTACCTTGATTTCTTCCATGTGGAGGAAAAAACAAAAGCTTCACCTCCAGGGAAAACGTCTAACTGGACAGGGTGTCCCAATCCGCCCATTTCGAAGGCCTAACGAGACGAAGGTACCTCATCTACTTGACCTGTAAGGCATCATAGGATGCACTTAGAAACCGATTCAATCTGTAAAGATCCAACTAGATCTCTTAACAAACTAGGAAACCAACCTATCCCATCAGGCCTTTCCATTGTAAAACCCTACTTCCCAGCTATATAAAGGAGGCTTAGGGTGCCCTAGATCGGAGAGGCTGAAGTTCATTGTCATAAATGTCATTCCACCATGAACACTAGCACCCCACCCTTGCAACCAGCACATGGCGCACAGTAAGGAGGCTCCTTCACTGGACGTAGTGTACCTCATACCCATGCTAATATAGATGTGTGCATGTGTGTTACCATTCGCTATGTGTGATACGCCGATCACTAGTCGGATGCAAAATTCACTGACAACGCCGTGCTCGGGGAGGAGGGCTTGGGTGGTGCAGTATGGCAGACGGGCAGCGTCAGGCCGTCAGGGACGGTGCGAGCGGCAGATGGGCAGGATCAAGAATGACGCGGGGGCAGCGCCTGAGAGTTTCCGGCACGAGTGAGGGGGGATAATGTGGGAGACGGTAGGACGCGGCCTGATTTGGTAGGCCTCCAACTTTTTATAATAATGATTCTCCACGAGCGTCCGTCCCATGACTTCCGTCCGCACGCGACTTGACCTACGTAGGACCGCGGCTCCTATCTCTCTCAAAAAACCCACTCCACTCATCCTCCAGCCCCCTTCCCTCACCGCGGCTTATGTTCCATCAAACGTGACGCGCCTCTACCCGAGAAGCGCCCCCTCCCCCGCACACGTTGTGCCTCTGTGAAAGGTCCTGATAGCTAGAGGGAGGTGAATAGCCTATTAAAAATCTACAACAACACTAAGCCAAGTGGTTAGATAATTATGAGGCGAAGCAAGTATTGCGCTAGCCTACTAAAAATGCAAGCCCCCTATCCACAATTCTATTTGCTATGGTCTCTAATTCACACAATGGCTAAGTTGCTACTCTCTACACTAGTTGAGCTAGGAACTAATTACAACTAAGAAGTTAGGCTACACAACTAGCTACAACTACTGCAAGCTCTACACAAAGTAAAGGCACAATGTAATACAAGAGAGTGGTAGAGAGATATACCGTCGTGACAAGTGATCAATCAATGAATACCAAAGAATATCAAGGAGACAATCAAGACATAATGATTTTTCCTCCGAGGTTCACTTGTTTGCCGGCAATCTAGTCCCCGTTGTGGCGATTCACTCACTTAGAGGTTCACGCGCTAATAGGCATCACACGCCTAACCCGCAACCGGGTGCCGCACAACTAACTCAAGATGAGGATCCACAAGCCACGTGCAATCCACTAGAGTTGCCTTTGGCGCTCCGCCGGAGAAAGCACAAGAACCCCTCATAATCACCTTCCTTTCCTCGACGATCCACCAATCACAGGGCCATCTAGGTGTCGGCAAACACTAAGAGTAACAAGATCTCCACCAACCCAAATCGCCCAACTAGTGCCACAAGATGCTAGATCACTAAGCAATACACTAGAGGCTCTCCAATCTCACTGAAGATGATGAAATCAAGTGTGCAAGTGAGTGGAGTGGTTTGCTCAGCTCCCAAAGGGTGTACACAGGTGTGGGAAGTGAAAAGAGAGTGGCCAAGGCCGGCCACCACCTCTATTTATAAGCCCACAAGCAAATAGAACCGTTACCCTGGAGCCACTTTCTGCGAGGGCACCGGACACGGTGGTCTAGCCGTTGGGGCACCGGATAGGCAGCAGTGGCACCGGACATGGCATGGCAGTGCCACACTGAGCCAACTGCCCTTTTTCCCTCCTCTCCGAATAATTAGGGCGGTGCACCGCTAAGGGGTGGCGGTGACCGCGGCGGTGCCCGACTCAACAACCGCTGCTCTCTGTTGAAAAACGGCGGTGGCACCGGGCAGCTGTTTCATACGCATATTGCAAGTGTTTCATACGCATGTTGTAAGTTTTTTAGGTGTTTCATATGGATGTTTCAAGTGTTTTATTTGAATGTTGCAAAAGTATATCGGAGATGTTGCATGTGTTGCAATGGATACACACGTACGTTGCAGGTGTATGTTTCAAGTGTTTCAGCTATTCCAGAGGGATGTTGCAACTGTTTTATTTGGATGTTGCAAAGTAGATCTGGATGTTCCATGTGTTATAATGGCTTCACATGTATGTTGCAAATTATTGTTCCAAATATTTCATTCATTTTTAAACTCGTGTTGCAAGTGTTTTCCTCTGTATGTTGCAAAACTAGTTCTAGAGGTTGCAAAAGTATATCTGCTTTTCAAATTCCTGTGTGCGCGTGCAAAACAGAGCGAGCGAAACCGCGTGCGCGCGTGGAAAGGAGGGTAGGATGGTCCCACAGGGCGCGCATGCATGCAACGTAGCGGGCGGGGCGGCGCGTGAAACGGAGTGGGGCGGGGCGGATCTGCCGCGAGTCCGAGCGGGCGGGTGTAAGGTCCAAATGGCTAGAGGGGGGTGAATAGCCTATTTAAAAATTACAAGCTTCACTAAACAACCATGTTAGTATAAAAGATGGCTAAGTTAATTCTAGCACTAGCTCAACTACACTATGCAAGCCACCTATACAATTCTAGTGAAGCAAGGCTATGATCTCTAATACACACCAACAAGGCTAAGTCACTAAGCTACTTACTCATATGTGATAAAGGCTACACTAAGCAAACTACACAAGGACTAGTACAAGAAAGTAAAGAGCAAGTGACTTGATTCTTATACCAACGATGTAGAGAAGCAATGCACTCGAAGAATCAATCACAATGAGCAATCACAAGAGAAATCCTCGACAAAGAGATGACACAAGATTTTTTTACCGAGGTTCACTTGCTTCTCGGCAAGCTACTCCTCATTGTGGCGATGCACCTACTTGATGGATCACGAGCTAATCAACTATCAAGAGTTGAACCCTCAGCGGGTGCCGTACATCCACTCACAAGATGGGGATCCTCCAAGCCACGTGCTTCACTAGAGTAGCCAATTTGCGAACTCCCGCGGGGAAGGCTCAAGAACCCCTCACAATCAACTTAGTGAGGCTCGAAACAATCTCCAAGGTCGAGCTCAACACCATCGCTGCTCCAAGCCATCTAGGGTGTCGGGAAACACCCAAGAGTAACAAGCAATCCGCAGCAAACACGAAGATCAAGTGCCACTAGATGCAACTCTCAATGCAATGCACTTGAATCTCACTCAATCTCTCTATAGTATGCAACCAAGCAAGGAGATGAGTGGAGGGGAAGTTCTCTAGCTTAAAGTGTGCCTCAATATCTCAAATGTGCAAGAGAGAACCCCCAAGAGCCGGCCACCTCTTATTTATAACTTTTCACTCAAGAGCTAGCCGTTATCAACTTCACTAGACGATTTTCGGGGGCGACAAACGCTGCACGGTAGCGTCCGTTGCTCTTACGCGTGTCACGTGTCCCAGCGACCGAAAACCAACGGTCGAAAACTCATGTGTTAGACGCGTACGTCGCGGTAGAGTCCAGCGTCTGTCGCGACGATAGACGCGGTCCAGAGAGGCCATTTTCGCCGAACACTCGACGGACGCGTCTGTCGACTCAGCGACAGACGCAGTCCAGCATTTGTCACAGCCACCGCGCGCTCGCCTTCGCTACTCGCGCCAACATGCGACAGACACGTCTGTCTCGACCGACATACACCGCCTCGCCACCGTCAGACGCGGTCCAGTGGCCACGTTATCGCGCCGGAGCGTCAGACGCGTCCGGTGCCTGTTCGATGGACGTGTCTGTCGCGTAGAACCGCGACGCGCCCACGCGACAGACGCGGCAACAATGCCATGCACGACGTCTGTCGCGGTCACATCCCCACGTCTGTCGCACCCGCACGCACAGGCCGAGCTAGGGTTTGGCGTCAGACGCCGCACCCCGCGTCTGTCGCTAGCAAGCCGAGCGTCTGTCGCTCGTTTCTTAGTGATGCTTCGTCGAAAACTCGTTCCGCTTGATCCGCTGTAAGGTCCTAGATGGCTAGAGGGGGGTGAATAGCCTATTAAAAAATCTACAAGAACCACTAAGCAAACTTGTTAGAATAACAAACGGCGTAAAGCGAGTTTTGCTTAGCCAAAGGATGTGATGCAAGCCTCCTATCCACAAGTCTAGTAGACTAAGATCTCTAGTTCACTCAAGAGCTAAGTCACTAAGGAAACACTAGAGAACAAGCTAACACTACTAGCAAAGCTACTTCTAGAGCTACACAAGATAAACTAGTGAATGTAAGTGCAAGAGAGAGGATTGTGATTATTATACCGACGGTGAAGTGAAGATGTTGCCAATCACCAAGATGATATACAATCAATCAATATTGACAATAACACAATATGAAGACCAATCACCGGGAGACAAGAGACACAATATTTGTTCACCCGGTGTTCACTTGTGCACCGACAAGCTACGTCACCGGTTGTGTCGACCAACACTTAGATGGTTCCTCGGTGTGACCCTCAAGTCACTTGCCCCTCAAGGCACGCCCCGCAAGGCACCGCAAGACACCACTCTCAAGTGAGGTAACTCAATGAAACGCGGAATCCACTAGAGTTGCTTTTGGCGTCCCGCCGAGGAAAGCACAAGAACCTCTCACAATCAACTGGAGGTGGCCAAGAATAATCACCTTCTCTTGCCAACGCCTCCAACAATCTCCAAGCCGGCTAGGAGCGGTACTCTCCAAGAGTAACAAGAAATCCACCGGCTAAACCACCCACAAGTGCCACTAGATGCTCTCAAGCTATGCAATGCACTTTGGGATCACTCAATCTCACTTTTGATTTGCAATCAAGCAAGAGAGATGAGTAGGAGGAGTAGTTCTAGCTCAAAGGATGCACAAGAGTGTTAGAAATACTAAGAGACCTCCCAAAGGGCCGGCCAACAAGTATTTATAAGCATCCCATCCAAATAGAGCCGTTAGAACTCAACTAACCGTTTTCTGCGGGACCACCGGACGCGCCGGTCGTAATTGACCGGACGCGCTCAACCGCGTCCGGTGCCTCTGCGACGTCCACGTGTCCTCTGATTTCAAATTCGTCCGTTAGATCCTCCAACGGTCACTGTGCGCCAACGGTCAAACAAGCGACCGGACGCGCTGCAGCGAACCACCGGACGCGTCGGTGCGCACAGAACCCGCTCGCGCGAAGACATCATCGGACGCGCTCCTCTCAACCACCGGACGCCACAGTACCCGCGTCCGGTAGGAGTCCAGTAAGCTCCCTGGACCACCGGACGCGTCCGATGGTGTGTGACCGGACGCGCTCCGCGTCCGACGTCCTCGGATCCCTCAGGGCGCATGACCGGACGCGCCGGTCCCGTGGGTCACCGGACGCACCGGTGTCAAACCCTAGCTCGCGCGCCTGACGCCCGCGCTGCACTGACCGGACGCGCTGGTCCACAGTGACCGCGTCCGGTGCAGCGTCCGGTGCAGCTCTGTGACCGCGTTCGCCTCCGTTTCTTTTCCGACTTCCGGCGCAATGGAAAATAGGCATTTCATTTTTCCGAAATCGCCTGAATCCCGCGCTCGCACGCTCGGCGGGAGGGAGAGAGGAACCCAAACCCCTCTCTACCCGCAAACGGCAGCGCGACCAACGCCACCTTTGTAAATGTGCCAACACCATCAAGTGTACATCTCCATGTGCTTGTGTGTTAGCTTTTTCTCAATCATTTTCAAAGGTTTTCCAATTAGCTCACTAGGCCCTACATGCAATGCACTTCATGAATTCACCTAGTGGCACCCATGCGTCGAATAACCGATAAGACTTCCCCTCTTAATAGTTCGGCTATCGACCCTAAACCACTCACACCCTCTATGGTGTCTTGAGTGTAAAACAAGAAATGGCCCTATGGTTATACCTTTGCCTTGAGCCCATTTTGTTTCTCCAAATGATATGATCCACTTCATATCATCATATGACCATCTCGATCCATCGACCTTGATTTCACTTGCTCTTCACCGTTGCATCGGTCCGTCGGCGCCAAGTCTTGCTCAAGCTTCACCATCGCATGGTCCTTCGCTTTGAAGCCTCGACTTCCCCTTCACCTTCACAACCGGTCCATCGAGCCAAGCTTCATATTGGTCTTCACCAACTTGGTCATATGAGTCAATATCATGTCTCATATTCAATGACCACCTTTATCTAAATCATCCACTTAGATACAAAGGTTAGTCCTAGGTTTCATCAATTAGCCAAAACCAAACTAGGGACTTTCATCCGCCCTTTCACTTATGAGCTACTCTCCATATGTGTATCACTAAAACACATGTTTTAGCTCATGAAACACCTCCGTGCTTTCACAACCTTTTCAACCTCCGGCGCAATGGAAAATAGACATTTCATTTCCCCGAAAACGCCTGAATCCCGCGCTCGCAAGCTCGGCGGGAGGGAGAGCGAACCCCAAACCCCTCACTACCGCTCAAACATCGCCGCCTTCGCAAATGTGAGAACACCATCATATGTAAAACACCATGTGCACATGTGTTAGCATTTTCACAATCATTTTCCAAGGCGATATGTTAGCTCTCTACTAGATCCTAATGCATATGCTCAAGAAGATGACCTAGTAGCACTTGATCCACGAGCTAACCATGATTGCCCCTCTTGATAGTCGGCTATCAATCCTAAACCCGGTCAATCGCTTCTCTACTCATTTTAGACCGGCAAAAGTGAACCCTATGATTATACCTTTGCCTTGATCATTTTGTTCCATGTCCATCTCCTCATGCTTGATCACCATGACCATCATTTCATGTCCATGCACCATCTTTTTTGTGATCTTGTGGCCACCACTCCATGCCACATGCACCTTCATCACATGTATTGCTTATACCTAACTTAAACCACTTAACATATGGCATTAGCAACTTGGTGTCATTAATTACCAAAACCAAACTTGGGTTTTCAGCGGGGCGGAGTAGGGAGCTGCGTCTGGACGCGACGTCCCATCCGGACGCTAGGTGTTCCGATTTTTTTAAGCCAAATAAGGGCCCTGTTGGACCCTATGTTTTTAGGCTCACCTCTCAAAAAATGAGTTTGAGGGTTCAAGTAGGTGCGTACATTAGATTAATTTTTGCGAATGTATGTTCAGAGACATCTAATAAAATTAGAATTTTAACAAGATTAGTATGGTGGCCCTTGTTCAAGGATGACATGAAAAAGTTGAGAAATGGTCCGTATTTTTTTAGTTTCTAACTTATCCTTTTTTTTTGCTGATTCGAATTCACAGTATTCACAATGAAGCCCTTACAGAATGCTTAGTCGCACTGAAAGTCTGAAACGATTATGGCCTTGTGCTCTCGTGTCTGATGTCGATTAAACTGCCATGTGCAAAATATAAACACTCATTTGGACGTATAAAGTTACTAGGCTGTGTTCACTTCACATGCCAACCCAAAATATTTCCTCTTCCACCCATCACATCGAATCTTTGGACGCATGCATGGAGCATTAAATATAGGTAAAAAAGATAACTAATTGCATAGTTTGTCTGTAAATGTCGAGACGAATCTTTTGAGCCTAGTTAGTCCATAGTTGGACAATTTTTGCCAAATAACAACGAAAGATGCTACAGTAACTTTTTATCCATTTTTCACCAAGTGAACACACCCTAGTTCTATTTGGTAATTTTATGCAGAACTTCGCAAAGATCACAGGTTATGCTGTCTCTTTCTGTAACTCATTCGTTTTCGACTTTGCAGCGAAGCCTGTTTTTTCACACTGCAGCTTCACAGGCACTGTTCTTAGGGTGACCAACGAGGCATTGACAGAAATCTTTACAATCAATTAAAATGGAAAGCCTGACATTCATAAATCTAGTCATGCTACAAAAACTAACATTTCTTTTGTTTCGTTGGACTTCGCTTCTTTGCACTAAAAACAGTAATAGCAAGCGCTGTAATATTCATCATGCTGAATTGCAATTTGGTATTGGGTTTCCCACGAAGGAAGTTAAGCAGCTGTCTTGCTCTTCTAGACTTTCCTATTTGAAGCATAACTCAATAATACAGCGATCAGAATGAAAACATGGGCGTACAACTGCCTTGTAGAAGAGAATGAAATTGTCATCAACAGATTCAGGTCCAACTGGAGTCTTCGTAAGCAGTTTCATCCTAGACTAACATTCAAGAGGGCACTTAAGTTCACAAGCAACAGCTACAATATGGATCCAACCCCACATTGGATATCAAATTAGTTGCAAAACTTCTGTACAGATCAGTTACAAGAAACAGAAAACCTTTTGAGTGCCGACATGTTTGGTATTCGCTGCAGTAAACTAAAGTATAAATCTATCCTGCGATTGTTAGACTCACTTTACCATCGCACTGTACTGTAAACGTTTTGCTACCGTTGTTGGTGGTGTAAGTAATATCAGTAGCTTCAAACTGAACCCATGTGGTTCTTTGCAAGCTACTCCAGATCAGCGGTTCACATGGGGTGAGTGATGAAGAAGTTGAAATCATGGTGCTGGACTCCAAGCTGCTTCAACCAGGAGTCCGCCGCACCGAAGAGGACGTCCATCTTTCTGTGATCTCCTGTTACGGGGTTGGTCCAGAGGGAACCTTGTATCTTATGTGCTGCGAGGCCAAATGGAGGCAGTGATACAGTGTTGCTCTTTTTATCCATATGGCCATTTTGTTTGCCGTTGGCAACTGGATGGCAACAATCATTGGTCATGGTCTCAAGCCCGTGATCTGTAAGAAACATAACACATGTTACTGTGGTTTGGAAACAGTACTAAGGTCATCACTGGTACAGCTGCAAATAAGGATATGATGCATTATCAAATAACTGCCGGAAAGTCAATGTCTTAACATGCAAAGCGTAGTCAAGTTCAAAGATCTGGCTTGATTTGGACTTTAATATCATTATTTGTTTTCTTAGAAAGGACAGCTGGTGAACCTAGGTGCTTTTGCACATTTCGCAATCCAAGCAAGTTTTCTCCAAAGATGTGTCTATAAACAACACTTCCTCCATGTCTTCAAGGAACAACTGCATGTCTAAGATTAAATACTAAAGTCATGGAACATGACAAGGCAGTCTCTTTAATTCTCTTTACTGAGCAAAAAACTGCTGCCACCAACTTTTATTTAAGTGGTTTCCTTAACTAGACACTTAAAAGCTAAGGCAGAAGCCTTTTGAAACCAGCGTTGACAAACTGGATGCAAAATAGCAAGCCGAACAAAGCCTTGAAGGAAACTCTCATACTCTTGTAAGCTAAGCCATCAATTCATTTAAGAATAGTGTGGCATACCAACTGATATGCAGTATAAAGCACATCATTAAGTTATATAATATGAATCTATCAATATATAGAAACGTAACTGAAGCATCAGTTGTTCCTTTTCCCAATATACAGTTCATTGTTTGAAAACTAAAGACCACTCAACCAACCAGTTACAAGAAGAATGAGAAAGCAACGTTTTAGAGTCCTTTCTTCTGATCTAGGCCACCAGATTGCCACTCCTCTTTCTTAGTGTACATTAAGCAATATATCGATGGCTCAGGGAAATCTTTTCTAAGGTACACAGACATGAGAAATACTCTTTCCTGTGAATGATAATAATGTTGCAATACATATCATGTGATTTGAGCTTGAACAAATGGCAACCTTTTTCACTCATTAAGCACTAATGTTTTATATGCAAATAAGTTCTAACTCACAACAGAAAAGAAGTATTGGAAGACTAGATGTTTATTATAATACTGCACTAGAGGAAAGGAGCTGTCATTATATCCTGTAGTCATGCTCTTCCGGGTACAACCAAGTTTGAAATTTCAACCAATATGCCAACACAAATATATGAAGATATTTGTGTGGCATTGGTACAATTTCAACGGTTATACAGTGTCTGTGTGGCATTGGTACAGAAGCCTATTAGAATAATCAAATTATTGTGCCATAAATCAAAATGGTAGAGTTTAGTGTCTGATACTCTGATCTGCAACAAACATGCCTTGAAACAAAACATGGAGGAAAACACATACCTTGAAATGAGGAAGAAATGGTATGGTAAGTTAGGAAGCATGCAGATAAATCCTTCACGCTGCGCTGGTAAGGAATGTGGTATATAGGGTACCTAGTTAAAGTAGCAGACGTGAATGATAATTCTAACTGCTATCATCACTGAAAAGAAAATCACCAAGAATTGATTTCTGAACCTAGAAATAACGGTTACTATTTAGAAACAAAAGATCATCGAAGCACTCAAATCTGTCATCAGACTGCTGTAAGGCAGAGGTTTAGTGCGGTATGCAACTGATTCATTCAATCTATAAAACTATTTGCGAAGAGGAAAGCTAAACAAGAATGATCTTATTTACAAAACTACTAGATAATATAACTATTTCATCAGCAAATTTTTGTTCTTTCAGAAGAACATAAGCAGTGGACATAAATTTGATCATACCAGGCAACTGACATCCAGCTAACAGGCGAAAGGTCAGCACTCTTCAGTGATGTCAATCCAGGAAAGCCCTGGGATAGTTCATAAACCTAGAAAGGGCAATGATCATGTAAGAGAAGCGATCCATACCACAGTGGAAATAAGGTCACAGCAAAGCCCATAGAAATTCACCTTGTCAATGAGCGGGACCCTTCCATAAGGTGAACCTACTTCAAAGAACTCAAAGTACAAGTGCCCTGGGCGCTTCCTATTGGACCATAACACATCACAGTTGAACAATGATTCATCAGAGGTCGAACTCCAGGATCTCGACATCTTCTCGTTGTCCTCATCATCACTCCAGAAATCCATGCCATTATCTTCACCAAAGCTCCTGCAGGAAACAGAGACTTGGATTGGCCTACAGCTCAAAATCACCATGAATGAACTTGAAATCTCCCCCCTAGCAAGGATCTTGCCCATACCTGGATGCAGTCAGGACCTTGTTGGTGTATAGCTGCATCCCTGACAGGTATGGAACATAGTACTGAACTACTCTCTCCCCTCCTGGGAGCTGCACCGTAGCTCCGGCGCCGTACGCGCTCCACTCGTAGTACTGTTCCCAGAGATCGGCAAGATTGAAGTACTCAACGCTGTCCATCTCAGCGTGGTGCCAGGCATCGGTCGGCAATCGTCCATTCATCTGGATCAAAACGAAGGGCGGCTCACTTTCAGATAGGATCCGTCACCCAAGAGCATTAATGGAACGGTTGAAGAGCAGACGAAAATTGACACAAGGAAACCGAATTCAAGATTGTTCTCCAGCTAGTAAGACTTGGTATCGTGCAAACAATCCTCCAAATAATTAAGGGGGGAAAATGAAAAGAAGAGTACTAGCGACGCAGAACGATGCAATTTGACATGGTACACAAAAGGCTACGTTGTTGTTGTATTTACCGTCAGAAAACGCAGAACGATGTATCAATAAAAAAAGATAAGCCGTAATAAAATAAAACGAGTAAAAGAAAGCCCATCTTTTTCCACCCCCAACACGCTAAGCGGTGCAGGGCAGAGAAAGGAGTAAATGACAAATCCGAAACTCCCAGGACGCCGCAGATCGACGGCGGCCATGGCAAGCCCCGGCCAGAAAGCAGAAAGAACATCTACTTAACGGGGGCCAGTTGCGTCACCTTGGGGAGAATGTGCGTCTCCACGGTGGGGGTGGTGCAGTCCAAGAAGCACTGCAGGTTGGACGGCGGCATCCCCTCCTCCACCCACTGCCCGCCCATGCGCTCCCCTCTTTCCCTTCCCTCGCCTCCTCGACTCTCCACACGGCCCTCGCCTCTGCAGTCACAACCCCACAACAATCCGCGGCGCACCAAATCGCTCACGGCAAACCAAAGAAGAAACCGAACCGGCAGCAGCAGGAGGGAATCCAGCCGAATCCTCCGGCACTCTGCGTCTCTGTGCTACTCTGCAAGAACCGAAACCGTGCCGCTGGGAAGATTGAAGCGCGGAGGAGGAAGACTGGAAGAGGAGGGGACTTTATTCGAGCTGCGGAGGAAGGGAGGGAGCCGGAGGAAGGCAGGAGGAGCAGCGGGGTGCGATATGAAACCGGCTTCGGTTTGCTTTGCTTCGCTGTGTGTCCTCTTCTCGCTTTGCCTTGTCGGACTCCAAACCAAACGCAACGCCGCCCGCGATATCATCCACCCCACGTCACGCAGGAGGAGTACCTGGGGAAGGGAAACGCAGGGAGGCCCCAGTCCGTGGGCTGCCTGGACCCGGTAGCCCGCCCAAAGACCCGGTACGGTTTCTTGCGCGGTTTGGGCAGTGTGTTATTTAAGGTAGTATATATGGCTATTTCCAGAGGCTATTAAACCTACATGAGTTGTGAATTGTAACCATGGAATCTCCATAAATGATTTCTTTCCATGTTTCTCTTATCCTCTACACATTTATTCAAACCCTAATAGAAACGTTCTGAATTTAATATTGTCATTTCCAAAAAAAATCCTTGCTTGATTTGAGGAGCATGTTGGAAATTTCTACCTATTGGATACCCTAATTGTATCAAGAACCTGAAGTTGACACGGTATGCGATTGTTTTTAGGAAATTCACGAACAATAAGTCAAGTGTACGCTGATGTGATGAGCATATATAATCGTCAGTGTGAGCATATCTTTCCTATAATAATTATTACAAAAGAGATGTTTATGGTGGCCACACAAGACATTCTTATGCATTTGGGTTGATATGTATAGTAGTGTAACTTTATACTAGTGGACTAGTGGATGTATAGAAGGGGCAAATCATTTTCACAAGGAAAACGTGTGGCTAGGCAAAATGCACAAGCAAACGAAAAAGAAAGAGGCACCGTCCCTTAGCCATACATATATATCTCACAAAATTCGCAAGCAATCTTAAAGAAAAAAAAGGGACATTCTGTCTCCAGAATAAAGCTGGACTAACGAGCCAGCTCGACTCGGCTCGGCTTGTTAACCAAACGAGCTAGAAAGCTTGCTCGGCTCGGCTCGTTTATTAGCTCGAGCTGGCTCGATTGGCTCGCGAGCCAGACAATAAACAAACCCTTCCATAAATTACAAGAATGTTAATGATGTAAAAAAACCATCCAAGCAAACAAAAAATATCAACAAGTGTTGACATCATGGATTCAAAGTCATAAGTTAGTCACATATCCATAAGACCAGGCAATACACCCATACGGCTATACATATACATATGCTGAGATGCTGAAGAGACATGCAGTCCACAGCTACGACATCCAAGTTTCAACTTCCATATGTACATATATATACAACCATATCACCATACCATTAGTATTAGCCCTACCTACATAACATAATATGTCTTGGCTCGTTTGGCTCGCGAGCCAGTTCGAACTGGCTCGTTATAACATGAGCTAGGATGCTTGCTTAGCTCGTTTGAGAAATTAAACGAGCCGAGCCGAGCCGAGCCACTGTCGATCCGAGTCGAGTCGAGCGAGTTACCGAGTTACGAGTTTTTTTTTGTCCAGTTTTACTCCAGAACCTCCACCGGCCCAAGAAACTATATAACTCAATAACCCATTTAACTTGCAGCACAAAACCATACTCCCTCTATCCTGATATATATAGTGTATTCTAAACATTTAAGACAACTTAACAAAACACTCCAATAATATATGTACCCATAGACTATTTCAATTAAGAAGTTTATCCTCAAATCATGATTTTCTTTTTACTAAACTTTTTTAAATTTAAGCATAGTCATTACATAGAATACAATATATTTTAGTATAAATTGTACAAGTCACACTGCACCGCTCAGGACGGAGGGAATATGTGAATGTCATGTCAGTTAAATATTCCTTTCTAGCTTTAACTCGAAATAAGTCACCGTGCCATCCCTCTTGTTGGGCCCACTCTCTATATCCAAAGAAAGGTGCCCACCCAGGCGAATATCCACGTATATATACTAGTATATAACGCGTAAAAGCATGCTATTTGTGGATCCGATAGCCCGCTAATTGGCATGATTCTTCCAGCTTTGTGCCTTGGTCACACCGCCTCCATGTGTCCAGTTTTGCAAGCCAGGACTTCTCCTGCGTCATTCACTCATTCTCTTGCCTTTTTTGCAAAGCCTCCCCAATACAAAGATGCAACCATCCGTATTTTTTGAAAAGTTGCTTGCCCTTTTGGCAACTAACCGACCAATGGATTCCCATTTTCCTTGACCATTTTGTCATACTGATTGAAACACTGGCGACTTTAGGCTCTTGTAGAGATGTTCGTGTTCCATCTCCTAAGTGCACTGGTCTTTTAATTTGTTGCTTCGGTGATGAGGTGTTTAGCAAGTTTAAGCAGCCATGGTCCATGCCTTTTTAACGAGCCAATGTTAGGTTGATCTCCTGACCAAGGAGGCCCAACGGCTTCTTTGGGCCTTGACTCGCGCCCTGATCGGGGGCGCCCAGCCCATCTATGGCTGGAGGGCCCCCGTCACCCTGCGCTATAAATAGAGGTGGGGTGCCGGCGGCTCACATCACGAGGTTGACCTGAGCTCGACGCCCCACCTACAAACCCTAAATCCGATCTCGAATAGGGGCGCAGCCAAGTGACGGGAAGCACCTTCACGCCGTCACCGCCACTGCACTGCGCCGCCGGATCTTCACTGCATCGACTTTTCCTTCCCCGAACGTCGCTGCCCGAGCGCAGCCACCATCAACGTCCGCGATGGCGACCGGCTCGAGCTCCAACACCACCACCCTTCCTTCCGATGGTTTGCACTACCTCAATCTCTCCCTTTCTCTCTCTCTCTCGGATCCGTTAGTTCTTATACTAGGAACTTGATGTTCATGACTGAAATATATAGATCCTACCCCACTGTACTACCTCTAGTAAGATCCTAAAGGCTAACAATGGTATCAGCCGCCTACTTAGATGTAGATCCAGTTCGGGGAATAGAAATAGAATGCAAAGAACCGTTTGAAATCGGAAAAGAACTACGATACAAACCCTAACCCTAACCCTAACATGACCGGGGCATACCTGGGTTTTCCTCACCGCGGGCGGCACCGTCACCGCATGGAAAGCAGACTGCGACGCCGCTCATCGCCGGCGCGCGGGACAGACCACAGAGCCGCGAGCACCGCGCTTCACCTCGCACGCGTGGCCACGGCAAACAGGGCACCACCACTGGCCCCTCGACGGCGGCGTGCTCAGCCTTGGGCGAGCACGCACGCCGGCGAGAGGGCGCGGGGCGGCGCCATTTTCTTCCACCGGTGGGGAGGGCGCGGGGCTGCGGTGGACAGGACGGGGCTGCGGCGGTGAAGAAGAACAAAATGAATTAGGGTTAGGGAAGCTGGCGTCTCGGGCGGGTTTTGTTCCTCCGAAAATGCCTCGTGGCCGTCGGATCGACTAAACCTAGCATCAACGGTCCAGATCGCATCTCGGGAAGTCGGGCTAGATTGAGCCCAGGCGGGCAGGAGCCGCAGGCCACTTTCCCGGCCCAGGCCCAGGTTGCGGCCTGGGCGCGGGGGGGGGGGGGGGGGGCGCTGCGCGCGCGTCTGAGGCCGAATGGGCCGGCACAGGTGATCGGCCCAAAAAGAAATGAACTGAAAAAAAAAACCCGGGCTGGGCCGCAATTGAACAGCGACCGCGGCTGGGCCAAAACAGAAACAGAAATTGATTTCCTCTTTTTGTTTTTCCAGAAACTATGTTAATGCATATTTCAATGTTTTGATTTGAATTTTGATGTTAGATCTCCGTAAAAATTTTGTCCAACGATAAATTTTCGGAGAACAGTACAGTATTTTTCATGTTTCTGGAAAAATAATTATGGGAATATTTATGTTAAAAGTGTTTCCGCTGCGTACTTAAAGATGTTATTTCATTATTAAATTCGAACCAACGGGAGAATTTAATTTTGAAAAATGGATAAATTTAAAATATGATCATAATGTTGTTATCATTCTGACCAACGTTGATTAATAGCAGTATTATGATGTTATTATGATTTCCTCATGCATTAATTCTATTTCTGCCCAACGGTGATCTAGAATTAGTGTAAAAAGAATGTTTTTTTATGTTTTAATTTTGACCAACGTTGGAACTAAAGCATGCAATTATTCATGTTATAATTAAGTTCTCACTTTATATGACTTATATTTTCAGGAGGTTACTCTTTGATGGGGTTTATCAAAGATATCCCACCCCTCAAAGGTGACAACTACAATGAATGGAAAAAGAAAATAGACCTCGCCTTTGTTTTGGCTGAGGTAGACTGGGTGGTCACCACACCATGCCCCAGTGAACCTGTGGCACCGGTGAGGGAGGCTAATGAGTCTGATGCTGAATGGCAGAAAAAAGAGAGGGACCATGCTCCAGTACAGATGGCATATGACCTACAAAAGCAAAAGTGGGTCAATACCAACAAAAAGTGTGTTGCTGTCATAAAGAACACAATTGAGCCTACCATAATGGGCTCAATCCAAGAGTGTGACACTGTCACAGAGTACTTGGAAAGGATAAAGAGTCAGTTCTATGGCTCTTCAAAGACATATGCTACTCAGCTGATAAAGCAGCTGGTGACAGAAAAATACACTGGAGGTGGAGGCAATGGCATTAGAGAGCACATATCAAAGATGAATCATTTGAATAACAAGTTAAAATCAATGGACCTGGCTCTTACAGAAGAGTTTCTTGTCCATCTGATTTTTGCTTCGTTACCAAAAGAGTTTGACACTTTTGTTGTCAACTACAACATTCAGCCCGAAAAATGGGATTTAGAACGTTGTATGGCGATGTGTGCACAGGAAGAAGAGAGGATAAAAGCCGCCAATGGTGGTACTCTCAATTTTGTTAAAGACAACAAAAGAAAGAACTACAATGCCAATGCCAACTCTCCCTCAAAGCCAAAGGGCAAAGCTCCCATGCAGCATCAGCCTCAGCAGAACAAGTGTACAGTCAGCAAAGATCAGTGTCTTCACTGCAAGAAGACGGGACATTACAAGAAAAATTGTCCCGATTTCCTAAAGATGATCATGGCAAAGCAAGGTGAGAACATGATTACGTTTATAAATGAATCCCTGTATGTACAGTATTCGAAATCTACTTGGTGGATTGACTCAGGAGCAACTGTTCATGTTGCAAATTCTTTACAGGGATTCCGTTCGACGAGAACTACGCAAAGAAGCGAAAGGCAAATTAAAGTCGCAAATGGAGTCCAAGCAGACGTCGAAGCTGTTGGCGATGTCTCCTTAGAGCTTGCCGATGGATTCATTCTTTTATTGAAAGATGTTTTATTTGTCCCGTCATTACAAAGAAACTTGATTAGTGTGTCATGTTTGGACAATGATGGATTCGATTGCCATTTTGGAGATGGCAAATGTGAAATTTTATGTAATAATGAATGTGTTGGCCTTGCTTTTCAAAAGCAAGATCTTTATTTGTTATCACTTCGTGAAAATGTGAATTCCGTATGTGATGCGAATGATAACGTATTCTCGTTAGTGAACGCAAATAGAAAACGAAAGAGAACTCAAGATGCGTCGTCGAAATTATGGCACTGTCGTTTAGGCCATATTTCGAGGGGGAGAATAGAGAGACTAGTTAAGAATGATATTCTTCCTCCATTAGAGTTCTCAGACTTTGAACAGTGTAAAGAATGTATTAAAGGAAAATACACAAAGCAAATTAAAAAGGATGCTAAACGAAGCACAGGGATTCTACAGATAATTCACACAGACATCTGTGGTCCTTTTCCTGTGAAAAGTGTGGATGGTTTTGACTCGTTCATCACATTCACAGATGATTACTCCCGTTATGGTTACATTTATCCAATTAAAGAAAGAAATGAAGTGTTGGATAAATTTAAAATATTTAAGGCTGAAGTCGAAAATCAGCATGATTTAAAGATTAAAGTGGTCCGGTCTGATCGTGGTGGGGAGTACTACGGTCGGCATACCCCGTATGGCCAAGTTCCTGGACCTTTTGCAAGGTTTTTACAGGAGAATGGCATAGTAGCCCAGTATTCTACACCGGGCGAACCTCAGCAGAATGGAGTAGCTGAAAGGCGCAACCGTACCTTAATGGATATGGTGCGTAGTATGATGAGTTACTCTGACTTGCCATTGAGTCTATGGATGGAGGCGTTAAAAACCGCCATTCATATTCTAAATAGAGTACCAAGTAAAGCGGTGCCCAAAACACCATACGAATTGTGGACAGGAAGAGAACCCTCACTAAAACACTTACGTGTGTGGGGGAGTCCTGCTGAGGCAAAAGTGTTTAACCCAAATATTGGGAAGTTAGATCCCAAAACAGTTAGCTGCCATTTTATTGGCTATCCTGAAAAGTCAAAAGGTTTTCGTTTCTACTGTTCAGACAGATACACAAAGTTTGTAGAAACGAGACACGCTGTTATCTTAGAGGATGAAATGATGAGGGGGAGCATAGTGGCTCGAGAAATTGTTCTTGAGGAGAAGCGGGTATGTGTGCCCAATCCGATGATTCAGGAACCATTCTTTGAACTACCTGTTCTTGTTGCACCAACAGTGTCAGATACTGTAGTGCCAACACCTGTTGTCAGTTCTCCTGTGGTGACAATAAACAATGATGAGGAACCTGTTCTTCAGGAACCTATACAAACTGATGCCACAGATGAGGGGGAGCAACAACAGCCCCAAACAGAAGATGTGCCAAATGTGGAGGCCCCTAGAAGGTCTCAAAGAGTTAGAAGATCAGCGATACCTGATGATTATGAGGTGTATAACACTGAAGAATTTCAAATGGAGGGTGATCCCACTTCATTTGAAGAAGCCATGAGAAGCGATAATTCATCCAAGTGGCTTGAGGCCATGGAAGATGAAATAAAGTCAATGAGTACCAACAAAGTTTGGGACTTAGAGCCTATTCCTAAAGGAGCCAAGACAGTAGGCTGCAAATGGGTCTACAAGACAAAACGTGACTCCCAAGGGAATATTGAGAGATTTAAAGCGCGACTTGTGGCAAAAGGTTTTACGCAAAGAGAAGGGATTGATTACAATGAGACGTTTTCTCCAGTCTCATGTAAGGATTCCTTCAGAATTATAATGACGTTAGTGGCACACTATAATTTAGAATTACATCAGATGGATGTAAAAACGGCATTCCTGAATGGGGATCTGGAGGAAAATGTTTTTATGGCACAACCGAAAGGTTTTGTCGTAGAAGGAAAAGAACGAATGGGATGCCGCTTAAAGAAATCGATTTATGGGTTAAAGCAAGCTTCGAGACAGTGGTACTTGAAGTTTGACAGAACAATAAAGAATTTTGGGTTTAAAGAAAATATTGAGGATAATTGTGTTTATACAAAGTTTAAGAATGGAAGGTATATCTTCCTAATCCTGTATGTAGATGATATCTTACTCGCTAGTAGTGATATCAGTCTACTACTGGAGACAAAGAAGTTTTTATCTTCAAAATTTGATATGAAAGATCTTGGTGAAGCTTCATTTGTTTTGGGCATAGAGATTCACCGAGATAGAAATAAAGGGGTATTAGGACTATCACAAAAGGCATACGTAGAAAAAGTTTTAAAGAAATTCAGTATGCATAAATGTAGTGCCTCACCTGCACCTATGGTCAAGGGCGACAGATATGGGGATTTTCAATGCCCTAGGAACCAATACGAGCTCGATCAAATGAAAGTGGTTCCATATGCTTCTGCTGTCGGAAGCCTGCAATATGCTCAAGTATGCACGCGCCCTGACTTAGCTTTTGTTACCGGGTTGCTTGGCAGATTTCAAAGTAATCCAGGAATTGAACACTGGAAATTGGTAAAGAAAGTCTTGCGATATTTGCAAGGTACGAAAGGCCTCATGTTGACGTACAGAAAGTCAGATTCTCTCCAAATAGTGGGGTATTCGGATTCTGATTATGCGGGAGATGATAGAAAATCCACGTCAGGATATGTATTCACTCTCGCAGGAGGAGCAATTTCATGGAAAAGCTCGAAACAAACCGTCACTACATCGTCCACAATGTATGCCGAGTTTGTAGCATGTTATGAGGCAACAGGGCAGGTGAACTGGCTAAAGAAGTTCATACCCGGTTTGAATGTGGTCGACAGCATACACAAGCCACTAAAGTTATACTGCGATAATGATCCAGCAGTACAGTACGCTCACAACAATAGGTCAAGTGGTGCTGCCAAACACATTAACATAAAGTATTATGTTGTGAAGGATAAAGTCCGGGATCAAATTATAAGTCTTGAGCATATAAGCACTGAAAAGATGCTCGCGGATCCGCTTACAAAAGGCTTACCACCCAACGTGTTCAGAGAACATGTAGCCGGCATGGGTTTAAGGGAAAGCCTATGACTCCTGGACTATAATAAAGGGCCCAAAGTTAAAGTAACTGTTTCAGATCAGATATGTGTATTGTAGCTGTCAAATCCATCGGCGTTTGACCGTGACGATGAAATATGCTCTATGCACTTATCTGTGATGGAACGAGTAAAGTGAAAAGTATTGAAGTCAAAGTTTAAAGGTTAAAGTATATGTTGAGATCAAGGGGGAGAATGTTAGGTTGATCTCCTGACCAAGGAGGCCCAACGGCTTCTTTGGGCCTTGACTCGCGCCCTGATCGGGGGCGCCCAGCCCATCTATGGCTGGAGGGCCCCCGTCACCCTGCGCTATAAATAGAGGTGGGGTGCCGGCGGCTCACATCACGAGGTTGACCTGAGCTCGACGCCCCACCTACAAACCCTAAATCCGATCTCGAATAGGGGCGCAGCCAAGTGACGGGAAGCACCTTCACGCCGTCACCGCCACTGCACTGCGCCGCCGGATCTTCACTGCATCGACTTTTCCTTCCCCGAACGTCGCTGCCCGAGCGCAGCCACCATCAACGTCCGCGATGGCGACCGGCTCGAGCTCCAACACCACCACCCTTCCTTCCGATGGTTTGCACTACCTCAATCTCTCCCTTTCTCTCTCTCTCGGATCCGTTAGTTCTTATACTAGGAACTTGATGTTCATGACTGAAATATATAGATCCTACCCCACTGTACTACCTCTAGTAAGATCCTAAAGGCTAACAGCCAAGAGTAGTCCAAGCAAGGCAGAAAATTGCCAGAGACTGAAAGGCGTCTGCAAAATTGCATTTCAATGGAATCATAATCCCCCTAGTACCTTAATACAATGATACGTAAAGCCTTTTGCGTATTCGAGAGAAAAAAATCATACATGTTTGGTTTTCCTTAATTGCAAAATCTTCATTTCACGGAAGGAGATGGATATTAATAAATACACAATATCCCGAGATGATATGCATCTTAAATGATTTGATTGGATATCGATTTGGCACACATGTAGGTGTAGAATTTATTAAAAAGATATTTGCATTTATAAATGGTGTGTGTAGTAGCTATAAATGCGCTTGTGGATGCAGATATGAACGAATGGCTCACTGGCTTAGTTTCCCCAGTTCTCACTACAAAGCAAGCAGAGCAGCAGCATGTTCGGTGTTCCCCAGCACCCGCCATTGGCAATTGGCATGCTGAGTTGGTCCGTGCTGACCGAGGTTGCTATCCTTCGCCAAAGGTCCAAAAACTATTATCTGTCTTGGCCACAAATCCGATGGAATTTCTTTGCTGGATCAGACTGGTCTATTGGAAGTGGACATATGAGACCCTCTCGTTGGCAGTTGGGCAGTTGGCAGACTGCTGGCCCATCCCAGTGCCATTTCCAAGCTGGAACCTGAAGCCATTTCCAAGCCCTTAGCTGTACTGCTGTAGGCCTGTACCAAATCCCAAAATGAAGCCAGAGAATACAAGAAAAATACACTGTTGTGGAAGTCAAGAAGGTTCTGCTGGCCCACCCCCACTGTTGGTTCCTTCTCCTTGCAAGTGTGGCCTGACGTGACGGTGAGAAAGAAGGGTATCTTCACAGGGTCACTGGACAGGAGGAACCATCCGATGATCCTTGATCCTGGAAACCATATTCCCTCCTAAAGCAGCCTCTACCACTAGTCCTACCCTCTCTGTACTACAGTGTGCTACTGGAAAAGATGCTATGCTAGCCACAATAATTTTGGTGTGGTAGGAGGAGCAGCGGCTTTATTCGCGTGCCCCTGATGCATGTTTGTGCCCGGCCGGTGGCCTCCATTGCTCCATCCATGTCTGTTGGCAATTGGCATCGGAGACCCCTTTTCTCTGAAACTGAAACTCTGAAAGCTTTGCTTCAAGGATTGGGGTGGTGTCGGCCATTAGTGGAGAAAGACAAACGTTTCTGAATGCTAATGAGGCATCTTTATAATGCAAGCATGGTAAGCACTCCACTGTCGACGTTTCATTAGACACCAACGGATACTCTTTCTTTGGGTGGCCTTAGATATTAGCACAGACTGATCTGTGAGTTTGGGAAATCACTATTTAGACTTTAATGGTTCTTCTCATTTTGATATGGCTTGAGCATATGTTCCTTTTCATCAATCATAATATAAATATTTGATACTCACAGATCAGCAGCTTCAGCATATATGGCTTGAGTATTTGGGTTAGTGATTCTCTTTTCTTAAGTTGCAGACTTGGCCAGTACTTTTTACTGAGATAATACAATAATCAGCATGTTCAGTAGAGCTTGTTGCAATAGCTATTTTAACTAAAATACAATAGCCAGCTTGATCTTGCTGCTATATATTTCACTAAAACCTACCTTTTTTGACAAATTTCTGCATAAATTTCGTATTTTCAGATAAAGATGTCAATAGCCCAAGGTACACAAAGTTTGGCGAGGACCATGTTCGAATAGCCAAATTTCAATGGCCGGAGAGAAAGCGGCTACCATTCCAAGTTCAAGGTCATCAAGCTGTCGCCATCTGCATCATTCTTCCTTTTTCTTGCGGGATATGCGCATTCTCAATACATTGTGTGCCATTTTAAATTTTTTCACCTTAGACCCTGTGCCTAACTTTCTATCCAGATTCCAGACCGTTATCTGATCCCGTGCAATCCCCCAAAATTTGACTTCTTGTTTGGATCACCTTGGAATTCCGTGCACAATTGACAGCAAGCATCCGATGCCCTTCACTCACGATAAATTTCAGTTGACAAAATTGACCTCGGGGGCTGTGCGGTTAGGCAGCTCAGCAGGACTGCAGCAGCAGCCACAGCTCGTCGATGCCATTAAGATGAATGAAAGCGACGTGTATGGAGTGACGTGGCACGGATAAGTTAAATCAGGTCCTGATCAGGATATTATGTGAAAAATAGACCTTGACAACGCTGTCCCTGTCTTTGTCAGCACAGCTAGTCTGCTCGACAGATCACTACTAGTAGACACTAGTCACATGCTTGGTGGCCTTCAGCTTTTGTCAATTGTGCTACAGAGGTTTTGTGGGACATCCCAAGCAAACGATATATTGTACTCCGTATCTCTTTGAGGGCAGCTAGCATGCCAACTTTAATTTTGGAGAATTGTTTTGTGCCTTTTGATTTCGTCGTAAAGTTGTATCGCGTCATTAGTGGATGGTGACGGGTGCACCCGGTGCTAATGCGATTGTGGTCTCGTGGGGTACTGATTGTGGCCCTGTTCATCTGGCTTATAATCCGTCTTATTCGGCTTGTTTTTTTAGCCGAAACAGTATTTTTCTCTCACAAAAAAAATCAGCCAACAGTGTTTTTCAGCCGGCTTATAATTCCAGCCGAACGGGGCCACGTGTGTTTTAAGATGTATATAATTTGGGATGGAACTTAGTTTTTAGTTGGCCATGGGATCAGTAGTGGTCGGCTATAAGGGAGGATGTAACACCCCTGGGTGTTAAGCATGCATTATCACCTCAAAGCATAAGCATTCAACATCATTGCATGATTAGCCTTGTTTGATTTGTAGCCCTTTCAAATTTAATTAGAAAAACAAATAAATGGGAACCCTAAGTTTAAAATAAATATTAAAAAGTTGGTGTACTTTTTAGAAGTAGCAATTTTAAATAATCTAGAATAAATCAACTTGATTATTGGAGCAAAATTTGGATTCAAATTCTTCTCAAATTCTGTTTTAAAATTATTCTAAATAAATGAGTTTTGATTTTTAAATTAGCTTTAAATCTCAAATTTAAAATCTATTGGGAATTTTGAAAAATGTTCTATATGAAAGTTGTAGAGAATAAAATTTTGAGCAACTTTTGTTTTGGGTCAAATTTCTGAAAACCCCGTTTTCATCCCCAAATTCGAATTTCAAACAGAGATTTAAAATCTGGAAAATATTTTGAAAAAGAAAAATCGGATTTTCGTTGTTGGGCTCCGGCTTCACTTTCGGCCCAGCCCCGCTGGTGGCCCGGCCCACGCCTGCGTCGTCCCCCTCCCGCTCCCCCGCGCGCGCGCGCCCGCGCATGGCGTCGTGGCGCCGCGGCAGCGTTCGGCCGCCGCGTGGCCGTACGCCGTCGAGCCGAGCGACACGCGCCCTGTGGCCCCCGCAGCGTCCGCGCCCGCCTACTCCCCCTCCGCGCGCTCGTCCGCCTCGTTGCTCCCTCCATTCTCGCTCGCCCGCCCGCCCGCAGCAGCAGCCGCAGAGCTCCGCCTCGCCATTGCCGGCTCCCGAGCTCCGCAACCGCCCTAGCCTCCGCTCCGGCTCACCGCCTCCGCCTCCGTCTTCGCCCTCGCTGCGCCTCGTCATTGCGCATCCGGTGCTCGCCTCGGCCCGCACTGATTCGGCCTCCACCCGCGGTAATGTCTCGCCGGAGTTCCGGCCAAGCTCACCGGAGTGACCCGCTCCGTGGGCCGCACCCCTCCACGCCACTTCTCGCCCATTTCTCGAGCGTACGAGCACCGCACTTGCACCGCGAATCTCACCGACCTCACCGCACGGCCTATCTCGGTCGGAGCTGGCCGGCCGACGGCGTCCCGTGCCACCGAGCCGCCATGCTCGCCGGCGAGCTCTATGCCGAGCTCGTCTGGCCACCCACTAGGCACCACTGGGTTCGCGTCGATGAGAGGATCACATTGGTGCCCTCCCCGTCGTCGGAGGACTCGCCGGCGGCGAGATCACGGCCGTCCACGCCGCCTCTGGCCGGCACCGGCTGACGGGTGGGCCCGTCTGACGCATGGGTCCCGCCTGTCTGTCTCAGCGTTTCGGTCTCTGGTGTCACAGCGGGGTGCACGTAGCGTTTAAGTCCGGTTTTGATTTTCGGTTTTAAAGAAATTGATTTCCAGAAAATCTGAAAAAGGCTTCCAAAAATTGTATCTCAATATTTATAGCTCCAAAAATCATGAAACAAATTTTGAAATGTTCCTTGTGAATAGATCTACAGTTTAAAAATATCCCATGTTATTTTTGTGACACTTTACTATCCAATTTCATTTAATTGTTATATACGCTGTTATCTTAGAAAAATTGCAGTAAATAAAATAATATAGTGAAAAAGGTGATTCTTGTTGCATTAATCTTCTTTAGTGATGTACTTTCTAGGAAAAATGCTAGTGAAGCATGTTCTGTGGGAAATTTTTGAAGTGTAGTTCAAATGCCTTTATTTGATAATATTTGTTATTTTTAGTAGAAAGCAATATTTGTATATAACATACTTATGATAATTTTTGTAGTATGTTAGTTTACTGTTGGTAACCTAGGAAAAATGTGAAATCTGTTGTTTGATACTTTTCCTAGTATAAAACAATTTCATGCTCACATTTAGGCTATAATTTGTTTATTTTGTACAGGTAGTTTTACATTTCCATTTACCATGAAAATTTGGTGGTAGCTTAGTTAGGGTAAGAATACTCTACTGTAATTTTTGTAGATTTTTATCTACACCAGAGATAGGTGTTACAGTACAACCCTAGTTAAATAAGGAATAAATGATTATTCTTTATGAGAATTTAAGAAGAATAAAATATGTTTGGTGTATCTTTGAAGCATCACTAGGTCTTGCTGATGTTGTGAGTGAGTTAAGGTGGTAAGGTTTGGTTATTTAGGGTCACTTGCTTGTGTAAGGTGTATGATAATTAGAGTAATCGCAATGGGTAAAATTTAGGGTACATGTTCTTGGATGACGTGGACTACCTTATAGAAGATGAAGTTTTGTACTAACTGCTCATTCCATGTGCTCGTCTGCATCTCATGTCACCTCATCATTCCATCATGATCCGATGCATCATTCGCATGTACTTATGCACTTGCATCATACAGGATCGCAGGAGGAGTCACAGGCAGCAGTACCGGAGGAGCAGGCTTGGACGGACCAGCAGGAGCCCCAGGCACAGGAGGTGCCCGAGGAGGAAGAGCCAGGCGAGGAACTGCCAGAGTGCGTCGACCACCATCCTAGTTCGTTCGAAAGAGGCAAGCCCCAGAGCATTATAAGTCTCCTATTTTATAAAAGCTATTCTTTATTACCTGAATAATAATTCTATGTATATTGTTGCATTAAGTTATAGGAGTTGAGTGAAACCGTTGTTGCATTATTATCCTTGTCCACCGGATTATCTTTTACCCTGTTAGGTCAGGATCGAGTACATTGCTTAGCCATGCTTAGATCGGTAGAAGTCGGGTGATTTCCTGTCACCTGCGAGCTATAGGTGAATACCTGGCTATGGTTAGCAGTATTTGTGAATCTTGAAAAGTAACCAAGTGTTGATGGATAAATGGAGACCGGGCGGAGTCTTATAGGGTTTTGGACTATAGTGATTCCGTCTGTGTCGATTAAGGACCGATCGTTGCTCGTCCCTCTTGTCATGTTGAACGCATGCCTCACATTTAGCTGGCCGAATAAAGTACCTTTCGACCGCGAAGCTAGCGACACTTTTCGAGCCGGGATAAACTCGGGTTGGCAGACTGGTGTTGAAGGGGGTGTACGGGGACGCGAAGAGTGAGCCCAAGGTGCGTCCTGGCAGTCGGGCGGTCCCTGGGTAGTGCGATCCATGATTGTTATCCCGCGGCTTCTTGGAAAGTGTCATTGGTGATCTACGCGACCCTGACGGGGGAAGCATGGTTTGTGTGAGGAATAAATCTCCAGCTGGATAGGAATTCGATTCGAATCGCCGTCGCTCCCGGTTAGTGAGCACTTGACTCGAGCTACGGCATCGTAGTATTAATGATGGAACACGGATGGTTATGTGATTAATATTGGAAATGCTAAACCTGAGATGGAAACCCTTGATGCAAATGGTTAATCAAGTGATTGTTGTAGCAATAGGTGCTTGCCTAGCATGAATAGGTTATTCTAAAAATGATGCTAAAAGTATTTATCTTTAATTATTCATAATAATTTATGCCTTTTGCAAATGAGTCAAGCCAGTACACTATATAAAGCCTTGCATGCTCCTTGGTGTCATGTTATTTCTGGTTTATGACGGGTAAGTCTAGCTGAGTACATTCTCGTACTCAGGGCGTTGTTCCCATTGTTGTTGCAGATGGTCAGATGTACTACGGGTACTGCTCCAACTGTCTGTATCCGGCGATGGGTGACAACTAGGACCTTGGGCAAAGGTCGTTCTGTTTGTCTTATCTACTGCTTTTGTGGACCATGACTATCTACTGGCACTGTAATTGAACTAAGGGTGTGTGCGTAAAACTATTTGCTTCCGCTACTTTATGTTGAACTATGTTGTAATAAATTTTATTTCTGAACTCCGATGTATCTTACCTTATGGTCAACTTTATGTATCGTGTGGACTGTGGCTGCTAAATCAGTACGATCTTGGTTGTATGTTGGTTGGTTTGAAATCCTTCGTGATTTCACGGAATCTCGAGTTATACGGGCTTAAGTTTGTTAAATTAACCGCCTCGGTGGAAGATTTTCTTACTTAATCTCGTATAATTACGTTGATCCGTTACAGAGGAGGAACTAGATTTTGTAGCGCCGTATTAGAATGACATCTAGCAAACTTCATTTTTTGTGGATATGATTGTTGATTGATGTTCTACTGAAATTTGTAATATATGCATTCGACTTAAGTAACACAGACAGATATTGTGGTATGACCTATCACGAGAAACGGTTCTAAAGTCTCATATAGCAAGGTCGTTAGGATCAAGATCTTAATTTCAATTGTTTCTTGTTTGTGATTCTATAAGATTTAGAAAAAATATATTCTTATGTAAGATTTGTAAATTCGGAATTCGTGACATTCATATTGTAAATTTTGAAGCCTGTAATATTGATTTTGATCAATTTAATGCCCAGGGTTTCTATAAACTTGACTTGACTTGACTCATTCCCATTATTTCCAAACCTTGTAATATTAATTATAGTGCGATGCCTTGAAATCTGAGGTCACGTAGGTCCAGTGGCATGTACAAGTATAGGTACTGTATTTTACACGATTAGCCACGCAGCAAATCTTGCGCAATGCTGATGCATGTCGATCTAAAAAACACTGCTCATGCATGTCAATTTTGATACAAAGGTTTGTGGACATCCCAAGCAATGATATGATATCTCTTTGGAGGCAATCTAGAATTCCACCTTTCATTTTGATGGATTACATATGGGTGTTTTTTGTCATAAAAGTTGTGCGGCGTGCCGACATCCATCTGGTGTGGTTTGTGCGCGTAATGATTGTGTTTTAAGATGTAATTGAGATGAATTTTGATTTGTAGTTGGAGATGGCTTTAGTGTGGGCTACGGGAGAGGAGTTTTAGTGGATTTTGTGGCTTGATCAAAGAAATAGGCATGTAACAAACTTCACTCTTCTTTGATATCATTGATGTTTCCAATAATTAGTATTGTAGTATATACATTCAACTTGAGTAACCACTCACTAAATGATAGATCCTCCTCGAGCAACCATGTGAAATCGTCCTAAAATCTCATATATCGAGGTTGTTATCAGTGACAGAATATGAATAGAATCATAGAGGAAGCCAAGTTTAACATGACAAGAAAAGGATCGGACCAATGGGTCATTTTAGAATTTTCATGTTAATTGAGTGATAAAATTAAGTAAATCGTTTACATGGGAGGGGGAATGGCACTTTGGTCATAAAGAAGTTCCACACTTGGTTATTTTGATCGGGTTGTTATGTAGCCTTGTTTTCCGTTTTAGAGAATTGAATCCTATGATGTCACTGCTGTCACCACCACCACTGCCCACGGTAGACAAATCCCTCTAGATCAAGGTTAGCACCATGCACTTTATAAGCCTCGTCGCTTGGTGGGTGTAGCTAGCTGAGACTAAGCTTCACACGATTATATGGCCTGATCTCTGCCATATGATCCTAGTCCGCTTTGGGTATGATGAACACGAGTTCCTATTGTGCCAATTGTTTCACATTAGATAGGGATCTGCCATAGAATATGCCGACATGTTCTCTAAGTTAATTGATCAGTTATTGGTCTATGAGCCCAATTCCAAGCAATAGCACTTCTGCAACACATTCCATTGATGGCCTACGCGATGATATCAAGAGTATATTATTCTTGTTTAGCATCCATCTAGTTTCAATGCTGCTTGCACTCTCGCTTTGTTGCGGGAAGAAGTGGTGGACTCTAACCAATGTAGTGATTTCATCGTTGTTAATGGTAGTTAACAACCATTATAAACCATCAATATAAGGGCATAAAATAATCACTAACATAGGTTTAAGAGTTTAAACTAACAAATTTTATGAGTTTTGGTGAATTTGTGTTTTCTGCAGGGTTTATTCATAAAACCATCAAGGTGGACCCAAACGTCAGATTTAATCGTAATTATCTACGACGAAAACAACTCCAAAAGGTTTCAGAGGACACTAGAAGGCAAACCACCGAAGAAGACCGTGAGCGATAGTCGGCCCCACCAGCAGGTCGGTGGGCCCCTAGGCCCACCTGTCAGCCCCCTCCTTCGAATGTCGATTCTCCATCACCTTAGGGTTTGCATCTACGCCGTTCTTTCAAGTCGGTTTGATCCGAGGGCTCAGGATTGACGCTACCCTCTATATATAATAGCCCTTGCCACCCCTAGGAGAATCATCAATCATTCGAGAGATCAAGAAACCCTAATCATCCTCAGAGCTCTACTATATTTTAGGGCATAGCTAGCTAGGCTAGATCTAGAGGGAGGCAAACTTCGCTTGGATTCCTGATCTTGTCAAGAGCGTGGCTTGGTATAGCCCCTTGTATCCTCTTTTGTGTCTTTCATTATTCATATGTTTGCTACAATTAATTCAACATTGTTCTTAATATTATTCATGTTCCTAGTTATTATATTCATCGTCTACTTTGATTATATGCTTAGTATAGCTAGATTATCATCATGTTCAAGCATAAGTTCGTATAGCGTTCGCTCCAAAGTACAAGGGGTGAGTGGTCAACATTGTGTAAGCGTGGTGCTTATACGTTGTTTACTTGCGGATGCACCCTATATTCCGGGCCATGTGGTAGATCGCGGATGTGACACTCCCATCAAGTCCTTTGTAGTCCACTCTCCGAGTATAGGTCAAGTAGGATCTAGTTATGAAGGAAGTCATGCTATGTTCTTAATCTTCCTTAGTAATATCCCTTATGTGTAGATATGAAGTGATCTTAGCCATGACTACTGAGTGTAATTTCACTAATCATAGTATGCTTTGACTTGTAATTAAGAATGACTTAGGAATTATTTCTCTAATTTCTACTTAGCCATACTAATGCCATAGAAAGGAGTATTTTGAGTGATCAATATCATTTATCATTTACCTTATATATATATATATATATATATATATATATATATATATATATATATATATATATATATCTTGACTTATCCCTGTTGTGAGTAGAGTAATGGTTATGATTTATTTCTCCATCAAAAGTATAAGTTATCAATATATCCATCCGCCAATCCTTCCCTGTGATAAAAATATAAGTAACGATACCTAGAATACTCCCGGGTGAAATGCTACAATGGTTAAATTATCTGTGCGCTTGCGGATCCCTTCATATATATATTCTTCCTAGTCACAATAAAATACTTTAGTACTTCTTAGTGTCATTCTAGAGGTGACGCTAGAAAGTACCAACAAGCATTTCTGGCATCATAGCTAGAGATGACAACTTAGCAAAAGTGATGTTAAGAACTATCAACAACATTACGTGGCTACTTAAACAAGTGACAACTCCGTGCCTGCCTCTCTACAGACTCACTGCAGCCGCGCCCTGAGCGGCCACCATGCCTTTCCCTGCAACCACGTCGCACTTGTGCCGCTCGCCTCCCACGTCGCGGCCCCCACCCCCGCAGCGTTGGCCGCACGGGCGAGGGCGTCACGGTGCCTGCATGCCTAGCTGTCGTGACCACGCCTCTGTGGCCGGGGCAGCTGGCTGGCGCTGGGAAGGCCTCACGAGCGACCACCTCCCTAGGTGGTGCGACTGACACCAACGCTCAGATCTGGCCTCCACGGCGACGTAAGCTGACACTTCCCCTGTCTTGCGCTTCAATCTCAGCGTACATGGGGTGCTGTTGTGTCTTCAATGGCCTCCAATCCCCCTCATCTTTGATCACCGTGAGGCCCCCATCTGTTGTTTCCTTTGCTCTTGCTAGTCTGTGCCCTTCAAGTGCTCAATGAAATGCCTAAAGGGCTCTGTTTGCTGATCTTGCATCGGTTCAGTGCCTTCCAGTCATTAGCTTATCATACTATCATGTACTTATCATTCAGCTATCTGTGGAGTTGGTTTCTTCAGCTGCAACTAGAGGCCCGAGGCGGACACCTACTCATGTTAATCAGTCACACGGAGGTAATTTTGTCATATCAGCGTAGCTCATCAAGTTTAATTACTGTCTCCATGTCTTCCTTCAGTATGCATGTACATAAACATCCATTACTTTTGCTTTCTGGCACAAGTAATGTTATCAATAAATATCCAAACAATGTTCAGTCCTCTGCTTCGACTTTGCATTTATCAATGCCGATTTCAGAAACCCTGAGCGGAAACCTACTTATGTAAATCAGTCACACAGAGGTAATTTTGTCATATCATTGTAGCTCATCAAGTTTAAATACTGTCTCCATGTCTTCCTTCAGTATGCATGTACATAAACATCCATTAATTTTTCTTTCTAGCGCAGGTAATGTACCAATAAATAACCAAAACAATGTTCAGTCCTCTACTTCGGCTTTGCTTTTATCAATGCCGGTTTCAGAAACCCTAAGCGTCAGTAGATAGGTAGTGTTGATTCATCTACTTTCGGCTTCACATTTACAGATGCCAATTTTAGAAACCTTGAGTGAGTGGTCCAGCGATGCATGGTATGGTATTACTTACATCACTTTGTTTCAAAGTAATATACCAAATAGGTTCATACTTTTCCTATGATTTATTTTTAAGGTCTTATTAGGTGGCACTTATTAGTCTCTTAACAATCTCTTCATCGGTTATGTGAAATGAACCTCCTATGAATCAAAGGCACTATCAATGTATCAAACTGCTATTTCGCTGCAAAATTCCAGCAAATACGGAGCTACTGTTGTCATTCTGATTTCATATTCCTACCCCACATTGTATTTCTCACTAGGTGAGTTTCATAATAACAGCTACTTATATGATCATTCCAGGATGACCTTTCCACAGTAAGTATGGGAGCCGACAGATTTCTTCAATGCCTATTTCCAGCAAAGGGAAGGCTTCATTTTAGTTATGCCAAGTTAGATGGTGCCAAAATTGCATTCTTCCTTTGAGTGCAGGTGACACAAATTTCTCATTCTTCTCAGAAAACGTTCATTCCTACCTCAAAATGCATGTATGCAATTTAAAAAGAATACATTGGAAGTATGGAACTCTGCTCCTCCAACTCTTTTTATGGCCACCTGATATGTTGCTACTACTGTCAACAATAATATGCACATTTCGTTCATAGTTCGTGAAGGTTGGAATTATTGTTCGTATTTTTTCCATCTTATGTGTAGCCTACAAAAAATACTACTTTTCTGTAAATCAAATAGTTTGTTTTCGTGCCCAATAGCTCTCATAGATTGTCAATTGTTCCCGTCAATATTTTCCTTGCTTCTATACATGCCGGTGAATCTCAAATTAGTTCATATGCGCATTGCAAGAAAAAAAATTAAAGATTTTAGGTCCTGTACATTCATATTGTTAGTTTTTTTTTGCATCTTATATGTGTAACCTAGAAAAAATACTACTTTCCTATAACTGAAATAGTTTGTTTTCGTACCTGTTAGCTCTCACAGATTGTCAACTGTTCATGTCAATGTTTTCCCTGCTTCTATACATGCTGGTGAAGCTTCCTTAATCAGTATGATGCTTTTTCTATGATCAGTAAAATTCATCCATTTATGCTTGGTCAAACTATGTTTGTCATCTTATTCGCCAGTCTCTGGTCTTTGTCTGCAATAGATATGCCGCGACCAGGGCTCTCATTACCACTCAAACTTGTAGGAGATATTGAACAGTTATACCTTCTGGAAGAGAAGAAGGAATGTTCTCATATTTTAGCAAAGAAACAAGAGTTCTACATGTTACATCATTAATGTTCTCCCGCGTTCTTCCTACTTTATCTATTATTATTTCCTTACATGTATGTATAACTTGGCAGAAATTCGGCACTGCCCCTATATAATCATCACCGATGTTAGCTCTTTGCTTGCTCATATTATTCCTATTTTCCCACTAGCAAATGTTAGCTCTGTGCAAAACAAACATGCATATGTGCTTCCATATTGCTTTTGTCCATATAATTTCCCACCCAATACCTGTGCTCAGCCCCATCAGCAGCTAACTATACTCATTTCTCTTTTACAACAGCTCTCTAAATATTTATTGTCTAATGCAACTATTCCTACTTTAGGTTTGATCTATAGTACATGCCACACATCTAAGGATTGGTCAACATGTGTGCACTAGAAGTCCCTTTTGTTCCATGATCTATGAAGCTTATTGTAGGGTACTATAGGCCTACCCTTCTCATCAGCTAAAATGTAATATTCATATTTTGCATGTGCTTTGTGCTTGCATTTGACAAATGCTCCCTCTCTATGTATAGAACATACTTTTGTACATCTGGCAGTACCAATAAATCTAAGTATTGCAATGCTGCCTCTTTACGTATAAAACATACTTTTATTGCAGGATGTGCACATACAAGGTTCATCGTCCATTTGGTTTCCACTAACTTTACGTTCAAGCACTATCGAATGTCCCTGTATGGAGTTGTAATCCTATGTGACTACATTCAAACACAATAAAAGTATGGAAAACAAGAACAGGTGTGCCATGACAAAATAAAAAAGATTCAGTGGACATGGTTGTTTCCCCTTTTTTGTCACCTCATATCATAACACAAACTTCATTGATTTATTTCGATATTTGACTGCTGCAATCATGACATGTTATTTTGCTTATGAGACATTTAACATATGATGTTTTTTTCCAGTCATCAGTTGCTATTACCGCTCCTGCGTGCGCAATGCGCGGGGTACTAACTAGTTTTCTTATATGGAGGTACATTGGCGTAGAACGAAGGGGATATCCATTCCATATGAGACGTCAAAACTCAAAAGTGGATGACTATGCTTATAACGAATACATATTTATACATTATAAAATTCAGAGCGTGTAAATAAATAATGATGTAGATCAATTTATTAATTGGATTTTTATAACCTTGCATGGACTCTGTTTGCATTATTTTCAAGTATGTCTCCTCATCAGGTGACTGATTTTTTGCTTAGCTATCAGTCATCTTCTTCCTCAGGTGAGTAAAAACGGATTAAACAGTACTCGAGCACGCACCGGTCAGGTCTTGCCTCCTCGGTCGGAGTCGGACCTGACGCGGAGTCACAGACAAGAGGAAAGAGCACGGCAGGATCCACACCGCGCGCGCACAACCGTGGTCCGCGGAAGGCGGCAGGCGGCACTGCGGCAGCAGCCGCGCGGCTCCGTTGGGGCCTGGCTGACTGGGTGCGTCTGCGCACGCACTAACCCACTCGTCCGGGCCTAAGACGTGACGGGCGGGGACTCGGGAAGGCATCCGAGTTTGCTTGTCGTCAAAAGGTATGTGACTGATGGATTTGCGTCATCTTAGTTGCCTGCCAAGAAGTATTTCTGTATTTTTAAAGGCTATAATATTGTACATTAAGATGCCTGGAAGTCGAGATCACGTGCATACGACTCGGAACGGAAGGGAGTACTGTTTTATGACATACGAGCATTCATAGCTAGCTTGCACAGCTGCATGTGCATGTCAGGCTAAAACATGCCGCTCATGCATGTCACAGAGCCTGTCTAAACCTGTCTAGTTGGTGAAAAGACCTTAAAAGTTTATACAGTAATTGTTACATCGAATCTTTGACGTATGCATGAAGCATTAAATGTAGGTAAAAAAATAATTAATTGCACAGTTTGTCTATAAATGTCGAGACAAAGCTTTTGAGCCTATTTAGTCCGTGATTGGATAAATTTTGCCAAATAACAACGAAAAGTGATACAGGAACTTTAGCCAAACTTTTTCACCATCTAAACATGCCCTTACTCTACACTAGTGAGGTAGTCAGTGATGGATGTGGAGATCAGCCCAGATATTATATTTTTTTTCGTGGCATTCAAGGCGAAGGGAGAAAGGGACATCTTTGGTGTTCCAAAACCAAAAGCGGTCACGATTATCTGATTGGGAGAGCCCAAAAAGATGAGGCATGGCAGGGGGCGCAGACGCGCACAGGGCAAACAACTAAAACAAGGGTTAGTGCAGTGTACATAGTGCGGTGCCCACTCATCATCCTTTCCATTCCATCCACTGCACGGCATGCATGCCAAGTAATAATGGGTTCCCATGAAAGCTCGCTCGCTCGATCATGGCATCATCCGATGGCAACTGCGCGCATGTCCCTCGGCACGGCATGTAGGGCCGCCCGGGTGGGTTATCCTAATAATCCTATACGAGTAGGTTGCTTTGCTTCCCAACTCATCCCCATGTGTCGTCCCTGTGTTGGGACCCCAAAACGATTACTTGTTATCGTGCCGTATTCTACTCATCTACTGTCGCATTCGCTTTACTCTGTGTCCTGTGTACTGTTGTGTTTGCCGCTTGTCCATCGGGTGCATACTACTCCATTAATGTTATGTTATGATGCAGGAGAAGGAGATCCCTAGCTAGCTCTTTGCTTCATCCTCGTTCTCACAATCTCACTTATGACACACACATGCACATATACGTACAGGTGCCGACATGTCGGCCAGCTAGCACACCGTACCCCCACCTCACTTATCCACCCTGTTCGTTTCGCTGGATCAGCGGAATCAGCAGCCATCCAGCAGTATTTTTCTCTCACAACAAACCAGCGAACAGTACTTTCAGCACAATAAACCAGCGAAACGAACAGGGTGGTGCATGCATGACCAATTGACAATTAGGATTAGGAAGAAGAGATTCCAGCAAAAAAAAACGACGTGAGAGGTAGTATAAATAATAAAACGAGGAAACAAATTCGCCTCGATCGAATTTTTACTCTTCAACTTGCTTGTTGCACTGGCATGCATGCATGCGTCGCATCATCATCCATCCGTGTCGTACGTACGTGCCCGTAGGCCGTAGTCGTACTGTGTCCGTTCGTGTTCGTGCATGCCGTAGTAGTATAGTACGTGTCCACAGTAGAGCACCGTGCACGTCCGATCGAACGACGTGATGGCCACAATCCCACGACTTGAAAACAACGCCCGTACGTACCGGAGCAGGCCGTACGTACGTCGTTTATTTTTTTCTTTCCATCCACACATCCAGGCTGGATAACGAGCCTGGCTCGGCTCGTTCTGGCTCGTTAGGATAACGAGCTAGCTCGGCTCGGCTCGTTATCTTAACGAGACAGAAAGCCAGCTCGGCTCGGCTCGTTATGAGCTCGAGCTGGCTCGTTAGGCTCGTGAGCCAGATATAAAAATACACAAAATATAATATTTGCATTTATCTAAAGCTTAAAAATATTAATAATATAAAAATAATATATTCAATAACCTTAAATCGAATAAAATATTCATATGAGCTAACATATCATCCATTTGTGAAGTGCAAGACATGAAGTAATACAAAACTAATATAATTTATGATGACTTTTTCCTAAAACTACGGCTCGTTTGGCTCGCGAGCGGCTCACGAGCCAGCTCGAGTTGGCTCGTTATAGCTAACGAGCTAAAATCCTGGCTCGGCTCGGCTCGTTATCATAACGAGCCGAGCCGAACTGAGCCGAGCCAGCCACGAGCCAAACGAGCTAACGAGTTTCGAG
Organism: Saccharum spontaneum; assembly: GCA_022457205.1. Taxonomy (NCBI): domain Eukaryota; kingdom Viridiplantae; phylum Streptophyta; class Magnoliopsida; order Poales; family Poaceae; genus Saccharum; species Saccharum spontaneum. The sequence goes on along the minus strand of CM039580.1, from coordinate 32,690,288 downwards.
TTTTTCGTGCAACCTTGCATCCACGTAACTTTGCATGGCTATATCCTATACGTAACATGCATCTTTGGCGTACGGTACCGGCCGGCGTGCTGCAAAACCACATGCGTGCATGCAAGAGCTAGCGGACCAGCGCACGCAGGCTGATTAGCTAGCTCGCCGGCTCCACAGGAGCGCTGGTAGACTACTCCTAGATCACTAGAGACATTGTCAAACCCGGCCGGCGAGGCGAGCAGGAGCGCCGGCCCGGGACCCTGTAACAACACGGATTATGCTGCTACGGTAGTTTGTGGATTGGATAATAGAACGTTACAGATACTAGGAATTGGTCGCCGCCGGTGAACTCGAGCCGCAGCTCGCCACCATCTAATACCGGCGCGTTCCAAATCGAGTTCCAGTTTCGTTCCGTTCCCCTCTTAAACGAGTTTGCTTACAGCTGTCTCAAACAGCACATCACCAGACGCAGCTGGGCTTGGGCTTCGTTTATGTCTTCCAACCTGGGCCGTGGTACTTCGGGTTGGGCTTCTTAGTTCTCTTGCTTTTCTTCCCTTCTGAGCCTGCGGACACCTTGCGCACTGTGACATTTCCCCCTCCATTAGCAACGGCTTGTCCCCAAGCCGTGAACTCCGGAAACAACCGAAGAATTTCATCTTCTTCTTCCCAAGTAGCCAATTCCGGAGGAGAACCTTTCCACTTGATCAACAGTTGGTAACTTGTACGATGGGCCTTGTTGTGGACACGACGATCAAGGACCAGCTCTGGAGATTGCATAGCAGAAGGCTCTTCAGGCAAAGGAGAAAATGGAATTGGTGCAGATCCAGTTACCTTTTTAAGCAATGACACATGGAAAACTGGATGGACTCTCGACTGAGGAGGCAGCTTGAGTCTGTAGGCCACTTGGCCAACTTTGGATTCCACTTCATAAGGTCCAAAATAACGATAAGCCAATTTAGTGCAAATTCTAGTAGCCACAGAGGATTGAGCATAAGGTTGGATCTTAAGCCAGACTAAATCACCCACTGCAAACTGTCGATCCACCCTATGTTTGTCAGCTTGAGTCTTCATTTTCTGCTGCACTCGGAGTAACTGCTGATGAAGAAGAGCAGTGATAGAATGTCGTTGTTTAAGCCAATCATCAAGTTCAGCTATCACACAATCATGCTCAGGATCAATACCAAAATGTCTTGGAGGATGACCATAGAGGATCTCAAATGGTGTGTGATTAAGAGCAGAGTGGTAACACGTGTTGTACCAAAATTCAGCAAGGTGTAACCACTGGGACCACTTAGCTGGAGTAGAATGTATAAAGCACCGAAGATAGGCTTCAATACATTGATTAACTCGTTCGGTTTGGCCATCACTTTGTGGGTGATAAGCAGAGCTCATACAGAGACTAGTACCGGACAGCTTAAACAGTTCCTTCCATAGGATGCTAGTGAAGATCTTATCTCTGTCGGAAACAATGGCTTGAGGCATACCATGCAACTTATAAACATGTTCCATGTACAGCTGAGCTATCTGTAAAGCAGAGAAGGGATGTTTCACCTTGATGAAATGAGAATATTTTGAAAACTTGTCAACTACCACCAAAATGCAGTTATAATGATCAGAGGTAGGCAACCCTTCAATGAAATCCATTGTGACCACTTTCCAGGCCTGGTCAGGAACTGGTAGGGGTTGAAGTAACCCTGGATAAGGCAGATGCTCAGACTTAGCTTGTTGACAGACTAAACAGGCTGCAACAAATTGTTGAATAGTATCCTTCATGTGGGGCCAATAAAACAGCTTCTTGACTCTCTGATAAGTGACAAGGAACCCAGAGTGGCCTCCTATGGGACTAGCATGGAGCTGCTCAGTGACTGTTTGCTGAAGGGCTAAAGAATGTCCCAACCAAATTGCATTTTTATACTTGATAATGCCCTGAGCTAGAGAATACTGACCAAATGGATTTTGGATTGCTAAAGAAGTCAGCAGATTTTGAGCAGAAGGTTGATCAGCATAACTGCTCTGAACAGATTGCAGCCAAGTTGGTAAAGCAACAGACAGAGCTGACAAAATGCTAGAGCTATGAGTCATTCTTGAAAGAGCATCGGCAGCACAGTTTGTAGTGCCCTTTTTGTACAAGATCTTGTACTGAAATCCCATGAGCTTGGTCATGGCCTTCTGCTGCCAGTAAGAGTTGAGCTTTTGATCTTGCAAATGAGTCAAGCTTCTTTGATCAGTTAAAATAGTAAACTCAGCAGGTAATAGATAAGCCTTCCACTGATCAACTGCAAGAAGGATAGCCAGACTCTCTTTTTCATAGGTAGATAATCCTTGAGTTCTTGGACCTAAAGCCTTGCTGACAAAGGCAATTGGATGACCTTCTTGCTGTAGAACTGCCCCTATACCATGGTCAGAGGCATCTGTCTCAACAACAAATGGTTTGTTAAAATTTGGAATGGCCAAGACAGGAGCAGTAATAAGAGCATTCTTAAGTAACTGAAATGCCTTCTCAGTTATATCAGTCCACACAAAAACTGCACCCTTTTTGAGTAACGCAGTAAGTGGGTTAGCCAACATGCCAAAATTTTTGACAAATCTGCGGTAATAACCAGCCAAGCCTAAAAAACTCCGTAGATCCTTAAGATTGGAAGGAGTAGGCCAATTCTTGACATCAGCAACTTTCGAAGGATCAGTAGATACACCAGCAGTGCTCAAAACATGGCCCAAATAGTGAAGTTGCTGCTGAGCAAAGGTGCATTTGGACAGCCTGACCTTAAGCTGATGGTCTTGTAAGAGTTGAAACACAAGCTTCACATGCTGTATATGGTCTTCAAAGCTCTGACTGTAGATGAGAATATCATCAATGAAAACTACCACACATTTCCGGAGCAATGGTGCTAGAATATGGTTCATAACAGATTGGAATGTAGCTGGAGCTCCAGTAAGACCATATGGCATCACCATATACTCAAAATGACCATGATGGGTCTGAAAGGCAGTTTTGTGCTGATCGGCCTCATCAACCATAATCTGATGGAAGCCAGATCTAAGATCCAAAGTTGTTAACCATTGAGCTCCCTGCAATTCCTCAAACAATTCCTCAATAATAGGTAAAGGGAATTTATTCTTTACTGTATAAGCATTCAATCTCCTATAGTCCACACACAGACGCCACTCGCCAGATTTCTTCTTGACCAATAGAGCAGGTGATGCAAAAGGACTGGTACTCTCTTTGATCATATTGGATTTGAGTAACTGAGCAACTTGTCTCTCTATTTCATCCTTCTGAAAAGGAGTGTATCTATATGGTTTCAACCGAAATGGTTGAGCACCAGCAATGAGTGGAATAGTGTGAGTGATTGATCTGGATGGTGGTATGCCTGTTGGTTCAGAAAACAACCCAGGAAACTGAGATACCAATTGAGTGATTTCAGTAGGAACAGCAGGTGATACCTCACTATCATCTGTAGCAGTGTAAACTTCAACAACTCCCCAAATGGCATCTGCTTTAGTCATAGCAGTCAGCTGATGAACAGTAACTTCAGGGCAAGTTTTGGGGTCATCACGGATACCAGATAGCTTGACTGTACAACCTTCATGAGTGAAACTGAGCCACTTCTGTTTCCATTCAATCTGCATAGGACTATGAGACTCAAGCCATTCCATACCCAAAATTGCATCATAACAAGTGAGAGGCAAAACTTTAAATGTATCAGTGAATAAGTGGCCCTGAACTGACCAAGAGCAGTTAACTATCTCATGAGTGCATAACAAGGTAGCACCATCAGCCACTTTAACTGTCATCGGCTTAGCTAATAATGTCCATGGTGAAAGTTGAGAAGCCAGATGCTGACTGATAAAATTATGGGAGCTCCCGGAATCTACCAGAACAATGGAAGGCAAATTCTGGATAAATGCAGGGAACTTCAAAGTGTGAGCAGCAGATGTACCTCGAACAGCATGTTCAGACAGAGCCATTAGTTCATCATCATCATCAGACTCGGACTGAGTTGCAGGTATTGGTGTAGTCTCGGCTAAAAGTTGCCAAACCTCTTCCACAAGATGTAAAGGCACAGAAGGCTGACATTTATGCTGTGGACCCCATTTTGCACCACATTTGAAACATAATCCCCTGGCCTTGCGATAAGACATCAAGTTGGCTAGCTTGTCATTGACAGGTTTGGAAACAGGAGTGGCCGAAGACTCTTGAGAACTAGCATGCTGAGAGGTTGATTTAACAGTATTGCCAGGTGAGGAATAAGAATATTTGCTTGAACTTTTGTGCTGCCCAGCTGAAGAATCAGGCTTCGTATAGCCAATATGAGGTTTCCCAAGCACCACTTCCTCCTGCAAAATGGCAAGAGCACTAGCAGTATCTAAATCCTTAGGACGATGCAACAGAACAACGGATTTGATATCATCAGAAAGGCCATCGATGAATTTGTTTGTGAGAAAGGCAGGATTGACAAGGGGATCATGAGCTAGCAACTGATGCATCAATTCGTCGAACAGAGTAATATACTCAGTGACAGAAGCAGTTTGTTTAACATGGAAAAACTGACGGATGAAATGATTAAATTGATCTCTATCAAAACGGTCAACAACATGTTTACAGAAAATGTCCCAAGGACACTGACGCAGGTTCAACTCAATGGTTTGCATCCAAAATGCGGCAGTACCAGTGAAATTGATAGTTGCTAACTTCACCCAATTGTCAGGAGGAATATCATATAGATCAAAATAGGAATCACATTGTTTGATCCATAATTTCGGATTGGAACCATCAAATTTAGGAAAATCCTGTTGAGGCATGTTGTGATGATAGTTGTGATGGCCTGAACAGAAAGTATGCTGGCTAGGACAACAAGGATGCTGAGAGGAATGGAAGCCAGTATGAGCGATGGAGGAACCGAGTGGCTCACCTTTGACCGGAGGTGGTTCGAGGGTGAGTCCACCCCCGGAACCAGCCCTCCGGTGACAGTTGACATCGCCGTGGCCTAACGGCCCATGCGCCGCTTTCGATGAGGATGGGTCCAGGTGGGCGGACCCCGGCGACTTGATGAAGACAGATCCCTCACCGAGTTGGGGTTGTGATGTCGGAGTAGCCGATTTGAGCGCCTCGACCTGAGCACGGAGAGAATCCAAGCCCGAACTCAGATCTGCTACCTTGCTGTCGACTTGCGGCCGCCAGCGCTCGAAATCGTCGTTCGCAGCACGGAGGTCGTCGATGGAGACTTGAACTTCGTTGATGCGGCGATTCCCTTCGTTGATGCCCTTGGTTTGCTCATCCAGCTTGCCGATGATGAGAGCGAGCTGATCGTCGATCTTCATGGTGACTTGAAGACGGGTACGGTGGTCGTGCGCCAGAGCGAATCGAAGCACAACGAAACCGGATCGGAAGAGACAACCGATACCAGATTGTAACAACACGGATTATGCTGCTACGGTAGTTTGTGGATTGGATAATAGAACGTTACAGATACTAGGAATTGGTCGCCGCCGGTGAACTCGAGCCGCAGCTCGCCACCATCTAATACCGGCGCGTTCCAAATCGAGTTCCAGTTTCGTTCCGTTCCCCTCTTAAACGAGTTTGCTTACAGCTGTCTCAAACAGCACATCACCAGACGCAGCTGGGCTTGGGCTTCGTTTATGTCTTCCAACCTGGGCCGTGGTACTTCGGGTTGGGCTTCTTAGTTCTCTTGCTTTTCTTCCCTTCTGAGCCTGCGGACACCTTGCGCACTGTGACAGACCCCATGCCCATGCCCATGCCCATGCCCATGAGACTATTAACTCGCCGTACGTGCTGACCTTTGTTAATCTCGGTCTGACTTTCTTCTCTTCTTCTGATGATCCTTGGAAAATACTGTAGATTATTACTAGTACTCTTATTAGTTACGGAGTATTACTAATCAACTTGTATGGCCTCAGGTATGTATGTACTACAAGTACACGTTAGTTTTATATTGACCGAGCTATATAGCTAGATCGTCATTGCATTGAAGCAGGCGCCAAGGAGGTGATATTTATATATGTATCAGTAGCTCTAACAACTATACTGTGGGTGGGCTCTCTGAAAGCTTCAACATCAGACTAAGTTATATTATGTGTTTGAGTGACAAACAAATTAAAGATGGAGGGTGCTAAGCTAGCTTAATTTTAAGTAGTTCTAACGTAACTACTGCGAGCTGAACGTTTCAAGATGAGATATGTTCAAAGATCGATGATGCACGTACGTACCTGGCAGATAAGCGTGTCTGTCAATGCAGTGTTTTTTTGGTTTATAAACGGCAACGTGTTGTGGACCGTACGACGTACGACGGTACGAGTTTGAATGGGCTGCTGTGTACGTGTGCGTTAGTCCCAATCCCGGCCGGAATCCCCAGTACGCCCAGGCAAGCAATCGTTGAAGCGATCAGGTACGTTGGTACACAATACAATGGGGTGCTGGATCGTAGAGTACCTTTTGGACGATGGTGCTTATGTTTTGACGAAAATAAAAAGGACCACGGCCTGGGACAACACGATTTCCAGTGGCACGTGACAAGATTTGCTCTGTTTAGTACGAGGCCGAAGAAATTTGGACATGTTATTTATCGTTGGAACGTCAGAATGGGCCAAAGTTCGAATTGGACCATCGTCGACTTGAGTTACGAACATGGCGCTCCGTTTCCGGGGCCCTGTTTCAGTCCAATTCCAGCCCAGCACCGCGCAAGCGCAGCTAGTATGTCCCTTTCCTCTATACATTGATTGATGGTGCATGTGCATATGCCTGCACCTGCATGCTGGTATGGTATCTGCTGGTGCCTGGTATGGCACCAAGTTAAACCAACAAGGTCTTGCTACAGTACATAGATTTTTTTTGGGGGGTCTTCTTTGAGCTACTTTTTTTTTATCTGAACTTTGAGCTACTAGTTGGAGTATCGGATAACCCATAGAGAATCGGATAAATTCCGAGCTGAAATTAAAGGAGTGGCCACATGCTGTGATAGAGAGAGATCACGCGTGTCATCATTGTTTTCCCTGCCTGTTGGAGATGATTTTGGTATGAGATGCTACCATTAATTTGGTGATGAACTGTTATTGATGAGTTGAAGGTGTAATAACATTTGATCCTTTCAAAAACTACCCTGTTTGGGGTACTGAATGCGAATGGGACAGGACCCAACGCGTCTAGCTGACAGTCCGCCGCATCAGTGGCTTTGATGAGCTGATGTGCATGGGCTGGAGAATTTCATTGGAAGTGGCAAGGGAATTCTTAGTCGTCTTAGTTGTTTTCATCTCTCAAAAATCATGAATGTGCTCGTAGTGCTATGCCTCCTTTTCAGCATGGCGGCGCCGGCGAGTGGCCTGCTGCTCCACTGCCACCGCCGGTGGCTTGCAGACCCGCCATGGGGCACTAGGACGCGAAACCTCTCAGGCACCCGCACCAGCCACAACCTCTCGGGCACCCTCTCGACGACGGCCACGACCCTCGCCCACCACCACAACCCACACGCTCTCCTCCGCGCTGGCAGTAAAATAATCCTCAGGCTATGCCTTTCCTTCTCAAAGCAACCATTGCAAAAATTCTTTGAGGGGCTCTAGTATGCTCCATGGGATCAGTGGTGGTAGGGGGCATGAGCCCCTCCTACCCCACCGCTAGATCCGTCTCTGGCGGTAAGGAAATACTTTGGCGTTATAGGTGGAATCTATAAGCTACTTAATTAACAATAAAGTTTTCTACTGAGGAACGAACTTGTATAAGTCACCCAGCTCCCAAGCCACAGATCCCTCTCATCTCTAGAATGAAAGATCCACACACAATCTTCCTTAAGCCAAAGCCGCCACCGCACATAGTTGCGGTGGCGTGGCAGCGCATCCCCTCAGCGGCCTCAATTTTCATTGGGATGTTGCGGCATCTGTGTTCTAAACTTTGCGCCACCGGCGGGCATAATTCCATCGAGATAAGTGCTCGTGGTACTCCCCCCACTTCGTTAGTCTGCTAATCAAAACGACTCTGCGGCGTGCGGCAATGAAGCCCGTCTGAGGAGGGAGGCGTGACTGATGCGAGTCAGAAGGGAGGCGTGACTGATGCATGACAGGTGCGCTGCTAGACTAGAGAAGAGACATTGTCAAACCTGGCCGGCGACGAGCACGAGCCCAGCTGAGCGGCAGAGCCCACGCCCATGTGACAATTAACTCGTCGTGCCGACCTTTGCTAATCTCGGTCTGACTTGGTTCCCTTCTGATCTTTGGAAAATACTGTAGATTATTATTACTAGTAGTACACTCTTATTGCTAATCAACTTGTATGGCCTGTGTGGTACTACAAGTACACGTTAGTTATACATTGACCGAGCTATATAGCTAGATCGTCGTTGCATTGAAGGCGCCAAGTAGGTGATATATATGTATCAGTAGTTCTAACAACTATACCGTGGGTGAGCTCTGAACGTTTCAACATCAGACTAAGTTATATTATTATGTGTTTGAGTGACACGCAGATTAAAGACGCATGGAGGGTGCTAGCTTAATTTTAAGTAGTTCTAACGCAACTACTGCGAGCTGAAAGTTTCAAGATCAGATGTGTTCAAAGCAGATCGATGATGCACGTACCTAATAACATATAAGTGTGTCTGTCAATGCAGTGTTTTGGTTTGTAAACGCCAAGGGTGCTGGTCTGCTGGATCGTCAAGTACCTTTTTTTGGACGATAGTTTTTGTTTTGGCGAAAATGAAAGGACCACGGCCTGGGACAACACGATTTCCAGTGCCCACTTTTTTTTTTTTGAGAAGATTTCCAGTGCCCACATGACAAGATTTGCTCTGTTTCGTACGAGGCCGAAGAAATTTGGACACGTTAGTTATCGTGGAACGCCATAATGGGCCAAATTTCAAATTGGCCCATCGACTTGAGTTATGAACATGTTGCTCCGTTTCCGGGGCCCAGTTTTAGTCCAATTCCAGCCCAGCACCGCACCGCAAGTGCAGTTTGAACTGTTCTACTCCAACAACAAGGCCCAGCTAGTATTTCCCTTCTACTATATAATCATGGTGCATGCCTGCACTTGCATGGTGGCATGTGCTGCTGCTGCTGGTATGGTACCAAGTTACACCAACAAAATTTTGCTACCGTACATGATTTTTGTCTTTTTTGGGCAAGTTGGAGTATCGGATAACCCATAGTGAATCGGATAAATTCCGAGCTGAAATTAAAGGAGTGGCCACATGTTGATGGAGAGGGATAGATCATGCGCGTCATCATTGGTTTCCCTGTTAGAAATGATTTTGGCATGAGATGCTAGCATCAATTTGGTGAGCTGTTACGGGAGTTGAGGGTGTATTAACGTTGATCCTTCCAAAAACTCCCCTGTTGGGGATACTGACTGAATGCGAATGGGACGGACCCAACGCGTCTAGCTGACAGTCCGCCGCATCAGTGGCTTTGATGAGCATGGGATGGAGAATTTCACTGGAAAGTGCCAAGGGAATTCTTCGTTGTTATCAAGGGAATTCTTCGTTTTTGAGATAATATAATTTCGACCCTATAATTCTTAATAGTCATGGAAATAAAAACAAAACTGGTGCAATCCTTATCCTGGGGCCAAATAAAGACAAGAACAAGCAGCAGGGGACCAACTGGGCAGTGTGATGCGTCACACGTACTGTTGTACCGGCCTTTGATATATGTGGCCCATATTAGGTTGTTGCAAGATGGGCCGGACTCGGGACTGCTAACTGAAAGCGCCCCACTGGCCCTGGCCTACTCTTCCCGGCTTCTATATTCTCGCTGAGCTTATCCGTTCCGACGTTCCGTCAGGGATACTACCTTTCCCTAAAAAAAGAAAATCAGGAATACTACCTGCAGGCTGCATGAAAGCTTTTGACTATATACATGTGTGCTTACTTCCGTTATGTACCTTGAGGAACAGAAACTTGGATTATTGGTTGTCCTCTGTGTTTGAAGAGGAGAGTCTGAATTTTGAATTCAGTCGATTTTGACTAAACGTTCGATTGAGATAGTTATACGCTTGTACGTTATCCGAGAGAGAGTAGCGAACAGGCCTCTGCCTGAGTTGGTTACGTGGCTCTAGTAGTTTAGTATATGCCATTAGTTAAAAGATGGATATTTTATATTGTTTTTAAATATGTTACGAGTGGTGATTTATATGGCACTACGTGGAGGGCCTCCAATAAGACGCGCACACGTAGCAACGGGTTGACCCAGTCGTTATCGGGGGCGCATGCGCCGCTAACTGAAGCGGCGCACACGACGACTCTGTCGCCGGAACTGAGGAAGAAGGGGGCGGGTGGTGGGCGGAACGGTCACCAGCGAGGTCGCCGTGGCGGAGATAGTGGACGAGGCGACGGTGTGGTGACGAGTTAGGGTTTTAGATTTTGCATGCATCCATGGCCGGTGGGCTTAGAAGGAGGGGCCTGACGGTGGTGGCAGGTTGCCGATGGTGAGAGGCGGTGAGGCGCGACTGAGTAGGCGACGGAGGGACGGAGTCAGCCGTGAGGCGAGGAGTCGTAGGCGAGGTGTTCATTTGGGATTAGCGAAGGGTGTTGGTATAAATTAAATGCACACAAGTTATAAGGTATCTACAAACGCACAGATAAATCTATCCCGTTGTAGCACTTCACCAAGATAATCCCGATTTTAATATCAAACCCAAAGGAATAGTATGTGAGTATGTTCTAATTAGCTGGTCTATAAACTTAATCCAAATTCACAATCAATGTCTGATAATAAAGGGGAATACAGAAGACTACTAAGAACTGTCTAGTTCCAATCTCGATAAACTTTGTCAACTAAAGCTCAATTCGTGGGCAATGTCTCCCAAAGAATAAAATCATAATTCCTTCCCTACGAGCACAATTTGGCCTACCAAATCCTATCGACGGGAGATGGACTGTAAAGGATCCAACGCAGTTGTCACCTACGCGATCTACCACCTTCCGGCCAATAGGGGATATTCACAAGTAACCCTAGTCTAAGCACCACGCTTACACTACGAATACTACTTCAATCAAGGAGCTACCAAGATCAAAGCACTCAAAAGAGAGTTGCAAACTTGAAGAACAATAGAGACAAATTGCTTACTTGAATTAGAAGTTGATTACCAAAGAATCTTAGAAGCAAGCTCCAGAAGAACTTGATCCCGCAGAATATAGCAGAAGAGAGCATGACAGGCCGGAACTCCTTTAGAACTCTACTCTTGCACTCTATCTCTCTATCTCTAACTAAGACTAAATCCTATGGAGGATTAATCTTTTCTTGATTGCTGGTCTAGATCCTGATGGAATAGGAATTAAGGTTTCTGGCTCTGGATCTGACTTGACTTCAAGGGGGTTCTGCCCTTTATTTATAGCTCAGGAGGTTGAATACGAGCCCTTGGATCAAACCGACTTTACGTATGGTTGAGATGCATCTTTGAAGGCGGTGGAAGAATACTCTAGAAACTCATGGTGGCTATCCACCACAAGGGGCCGGACGACACAGGGGTGGGGCTGGCCGTCCCCACCTAACAGGGTCTGGTCCCCTCCCTCGGCGTGCAGGCCTCTAGTGTCCTCTAGAACTTTTCCGTGTATTCGTGATGAAATGATCCCGCGATCTCTTTTGATATTTAGGTTCTCTTCGATGATTTTCTGTATAAATCCTGCAGAAAATGTAGATTCACCAAAACTCGTGGAAACTGTCAGTAATAACCTCCTACTCTATAGTATTTATCCATTTTGATTATTTATGGAAGAAAGGTTGATGGTTCATGGTATACTTTATCTACCGTCAACAAAGGACGGGAAAGGTCGGCGCAATGGGGTGTTGAGGTTGCCGGCAGCCCAGGTAGTGGCGGAGCCAGAAATTATACATAAGGGGGACCAGTTGGAGAATTTCAAAATATGAGAATTGAGTGTAGCTTATTTATTTAGATTTTTGTCCCAAGGTTTGGCTCGATTTATTCTAGTATTTGACGATTTAACCATATGCTCGCTATTCTTCACGTATTAGATGACCATGTCTATCAACAGTGGGGTGCATGATGACTCATGAATATTGAAATCTACCATAGCATTTCAAAAGTGCTCATACCCGTGGTAGGTAACCGTGTCTGTCGACAACAGGGCACATGCGATTACTCATATGAATCTTCAAATCTACCAGCTTAGTATTTCGAAAGTGCTCATAATAGAGTAGGACGTGTGTTTGATCATAGGAGAGTGTGAGTACGTGCAGTTGTGCATGTACGTGAGCATCTACATTTGTATTGTGATTCACAATAAAAAGGGATAGTCACCGAATTGTTATTGCTTGTTAAATACACATTCAATAAAATATGAAGTATAATGAAACATAAGTATTTTAGTAAATAAAAAAAGTTAATAGATATATCTAATATGGTAGGCAAACAAATTTAGATAGATCAAATATTTTATTTTAATTATATTCTATGTGATTTTGTTGCCTAAGAGATATCAATAAACAATATAAGAATATTTTCTTTATTATTCTCTTTTAATATAATCATAGATTATTTACTATACATATTATATATAAAAAGTTTGCATGGTTTGGGGGGGCATACCCCCGCTGCCCCCTTGGCTCCGCCAGTGTATACACTTGTCGAAGTGTGAGCACAACTTAAATGTAGATTGTTAGAGCAACTCCAAGAGGTTATCTAAAATTAGATTCCAAAATTAAGGATTCCGCCATTGTCTAAAATAAAATATCCCTTGAAAAAGTACTGCAATGCAACAGTCTTTCTAAATTTTCTCTTCTCTATTTTTTAAATCTGCCATGTCATCACAGACCCCACCTTCCTTCGCCGCACGCATACATGCAGGAACCTGAGGCCACGCTCATTGGTGGACATATCAGCACATAGCGTGAAGGCAAGCGGCGCCCGCTCGCTTTTTCTAGCTAGCGGAATTGACGTAGTACAAGACTAGGTATTTTAGAATTCAAAATAGAACATCTGTTGGAGCACATTTGGTACCTCAAAAAGTGTAAATCTGACTCAAAGGTAAAAATAGCAACTCTCTTGGAGTTGCTCTTAGAAACAAAGAAGATTCTTTTTGTAAAATCAGCTATGCTTAGTGTAGCAGAATCATTCCGAGTAAAATAAGAGGAAAAACTTTTGCACTGAACCTGTATAAAATCAGCGAACTCCCAAGCCATAGATCTGCCTCTCATCTCAGAATGCAAGATCAACATACGTTGTTCCTCGAGCCTGTGCATCTAGCAGCGATGACCATAGTAGCCGCCGCCCTGTGTTGCCCTGGTGTGCTTCACCACCGTGGACGTCCTCTGGCGCATGGGGGGCGCTTCGCCGGCGGAGGCGTGGAGGACTGGAGGGGGGCAGAGCCACCACCCAGTGGCAGAGCCAGGAATTATGCATAAGGGGGTTGATTGAAAATTTTCAAAATATGATAATTGAGTGTAGCTTATTTATTTAGATTTTTGTTCTAAGGTTTGGCTCCTATTTTTTGGATTTATTCTATTATTTGACAATTTAACCATATGCTCACATATTAGATGACCGTGTCTATCAACAGTGGGGCGCATGTGATGACTCATAAATATTGAAATCTACCCTCTTAGCATTAATTTGAAAGTGCTCATACCCGTGGTAGGTAACCGTATTTGTCGACAGCGAACACATGTGATTACTCATATGAATCTTGAAATCTAACAGCTTAGTATTTCGAAAGTGTTCATATGGAGTAGGATGTGTGTCTGATCATAGGAGTGTGCGTACGTGCAGTTGTGCATGTACGTGAGCGTCTACATGTGTATTGCGATTCACAATAAAAAGGATGGTCACCAAATTATTATTGCTAGTTAAATACGCGTTCAATAAAATATGAAGTATAATGAAACATAAGTATTTTAGTAAACCAAAAAAAATAATAGATATATCCTAATATGGTAGGCAAACAAATTTAGATAAATCAAAATATATCGTTCTAATTATATTCTGTGTGATTTTGTTGTCTAAGAGATATCGATAAACAATATAAAAAGATTTTCATTATTATACTCTTTTAGTATAATCATAGATTATTTACTATATATATTTATAAAAAAGTTTGTATGGTTAGGAGGGCGGCATGGCCCCCGCTCCCCCCCGCTCCGCCAGCGAGCATGTTACCGTCATATGATCCTTTGGCTATCTAGCTGCCTTACGGTTTAAGTGGAGCAGTATCATATCGGGCGATGGTGGCTCATCCTTGAGGATGAAGACACAATATCTATCGAGGCAGGCACAAGGCATTGCAGCTGTGTTAGGCACATAGGGTGTGTTTGAATTCCTGGCATTTTCTAGCTTGGACAGTTTTAGCTCAGGCGGTGCTTGAGGCGGCGGAGAGATAGAGTGGTGCGGATGGAGGAGGAAGAAACCGTGTGCTAATAACCTTGCTGGTGCGGGCGCGCTGATTAAGAGACTCGGTCCGGGGGTTGTGCACCATGTAGGATGCAAGACCACTGGCCGACCACAACGGCTCCGTGAAGCGGCCCGGACTTGCTGGAGCTGGGAATTCGAATCCTCCGGTCTGCGGCCTTCCGATGCATCGTGTGCTGCTACAACAAAAGGCACCAACCATGCTGCTTGCTGGCCTGGACGCTTGCCTGGGTGCCCGGGTTCCTCAGAGCAAGTACAATAATGGACTTATAGCTAAGTTAGTCAGCATTTTTACTGATGTGGAGGAGAGAAGGTAGGAGAGAGAAAAGAGCTTGACTCTTATTCTAGTATCAAGCTGGGTACGAAAGTATAGACATATGTGGGCCCAAACAATAGTGTATGTGAGGAGGAGTAGGAAAGAGAAAGTAAGACATGATACCACATAATAAGAAAATATTTTTTGTACAAACAAATATGAGACAACTATTATATAACTTAGCTCTTATACTTAACTTATAGTCAAACACTTAGCTTTATTATTGACCTTGCTCCGACACATGTGGCGTGATCATATAGCCGAAATTAAAGCAGAAACCCGCGCGCGCTCGCGATTTCTCTGATTACCTGGCCTGGTCCTCGGCCCGCCGCCCCCCAGGGCCTGCCTGCTGCCGGCCGATGAGTCGCGCGACGGCAATGCATGCTAGATTGCGAGTCCCCCCTACAACCGTCGGCGTTACATCACTTGATGAAGATCGAGCGATCGATCTCAGATCCATGGATACCGGGGGCTATATATATACACGGATCTGAGTTCTGAGTAGAAGATAGCTGCAGGGATCTGGTCTGATATGCAAATGAGTACTCCGTACGAGTCGTGGTAAATACGGTAGGGACTAGGGACGATGGCAGCAGCCCGTGTACAGCTAGCATGCAGTGGAGTACTCGCTCCGTTCCATTGAAATGATTGTTTTTGACTTTTAGATTTATTGACTGTTCATTTTATTTAAATTTTTATATAAATAATAAAATAAATAAATTAAAGTATCTCTAGTGATAAAATAAGTCATAAGAAAATAAATAATATTTATATAAAATTTTTTAATAAGACGAATAGTTAAACAAGAAGACTAAAAGTCAAAAACAACACTTTTAATATAATGGAGGGAACACTAGCTATTACTTGGAGTATTAACACGTTTTGGTCCTGTTTATTCGGCTTATAATTCGTCTTTTTCAGCTTGATTTTTGAGTCGGAACAGTATTTTTCTCTCACAACAAATCAGCCAACACTGTTTTTCAGCCGGCTTATCAGCACAACCGAACGGCTCCTTTGTCCTTTAACTTTATTGTGGTTTGGGCTCTACAGTCTACACGCGTGGATTTTATTGGATCGTAGCTAGTACCACAGGCGACAGTCTTGAATCAATGTAGAACCTGTTCAGTAGTCCAAAACAGGACGACAAGTTGTCATAGCAGCGTTAGTGTGACATGTACCATCGATAGATTTACGCACCGCTTGTTATATGTAGCAGCGTCAACACGTACATGCTGCCGGACTTTTCATGAGCCAAACGAGAACACTGGAAGGAGCTATCTATCTAGATTCATATATATGCATCTGTGTTCTTAATCGAGGTAGACAATACAGCATGTACGTACACTATGCAATATTGTTTTTCGAAGAGAAAAATTCACCGGCGGTTCCTGAACTTGGCACCTGGTGTCACTTAGGTCTCCAAACTTTAAACAATGTATTTCTGGGTCCCTGAACTTGGCTTCAGGTGTTATCTAAGTCCCTGAACTTGGTTTTAATGTCATTTAGGTCCCCGAACTTTGAACAGTGTATTTTCGGATCCCTGAACTTGGCTTCGGGTGTCATCTGGGTCCCTGAACTTGGCTTCGGGTGTCATCTAGGTCCCAATGCTTACGTGGCACAGTCCTACATGTGGGGCCCACATATCAGTCGGTTATATTTCTATTTCGGGGTACTGTAGCTACAATATTTCAAAAATTGTATCTTTTTCATATGATCTCAGATGAAGATGATTTTTATATGAAAAATGTAGCTCTCGACAGTTGTAGTCGCATCGCATGCTGCAGGTTTCGAAAAAGTTGTAGATCTCGTCGAGACAGAGATTCAGGGTTTTTTCCGGCCTATGCAAAAAGATCTTCTCTTGCTCCAATGCTCGGTGGCTTACCTGGGCAGGTCAAGTTGGAACAACCGAAACACAGTAATTCAGCTGGATCACTGAAGGCATTCTAGGGGTGTTTAGGTGCAAAAAATTTTAAAATTTTGTTACTGTAGCACTTTCGTTTGTATTTGACAATTAGTGTCCAATCATGGACTAATTAGGTTTAAAAGATTCGTCTCATGATTTACAACTAAACTGTATAATTAGTTATTTTTTTACCTACATTAAATGCTCCATGCATTTGTCTAAAGATTGATGTGATGGAGACAGTATAAAAATTTAAAATTTGAAAGGGAAGTAAACAAGGCCCTAGTGTCCTTGTCAGAAGAGAGAGGCAGGATTCTTGTGAATTCAAGAGCTTGTTTAGTTGGTAAAAAGATCAAAAAAAAAGTTTGCATAGTAACTGTCACATCGAATCTTTGGACGTATGTATGGAACATTAAATGTAGGTAAAAAAATAATTAATTGCACAGTTTGTCTGTAAATGTCGAGACGAATCTTTTGAGCCTAGGCCTCGTTTACTTTGCAAATTTTTGCAACCCGATGAATAGTACCACTTTCGTCTTATTTGACAAATATTATCCAATCATAGACCATCTAGGCTCAAAAGATTCATCTCGTGATTTCTAACTAAACTGTGTAATTAGTTATTTTTTTACCTACATTTAATATTCCATGCAAGCGGCTAAAAATTGATGTGATGGAGAGAGAGTGAAAAAACTTGGAATTTGGACGTCATCTAAACGAGGCCCTAGTTAGTCTATGATTAGATAAATTTTACCAAATAACAACGAAAAGTGCTACAGGAACTTTACCCAAACTTTTTCGCCAACTAAACAGGCCCCAACTTCACCCTCAGGCCTGCCCACAGTAACTGCATAGGCCGTGGTACTAGCTCGCTGGGCTAGAAGCGGTAGAAAGCTTTTCACTTTGACGCAGCGCCGCAGCATAAATGCGTGCGTGCATGCACGCATGGGTGCCAACAGCCACCTGCCCGCTGCTTGAATGCGGACATGCGGTTGAGGGCCTGCATCCGCGTTCGTTCCATACTTCCATTTCGTTTGCATGGAAGGCTTAGGCTGGGGATGGGGAGATGCAACCGGCCCCTGAATGGCTGAATGCCTGAATCCATCGTCCTTGCCTTGCTCCACCGGTGGTGAAACCAACCTGCCAATGGCGACGCTGCATGCAGGTGGTATGCTAGCCCCTCTGCATGCTCGTGTCGTTCAACGTGCTCGCACGGAGAGGGAGCGGTCACCGCCGGACCAGCGGAGCACGGGGAGGTTTGTGCTTATCCAGTGATCCAGCTCTGCTAGACTGCTACCCAAATAAACGTTCAACTCTAGACTGACACAGTTAGTTGGCTCGGTTTGAGAAAGCCCCTCGTCGGTCCCCTAACTGTCTGTAAAGAGTTCAACAAGGCTTGGTGATGGCTATTCAGATTGTAGTTGTGTGTAGACTAGAGTGACTGAAAGAAAGCTAATTAAAGCGAGTAATTTCAGCTCGAACGATCGACCAGCAAGCTATTCGGATGGACGAGGAGGCAGTACTGCTAGGCATATATGCTTGCCTGATCTCCAACACGCCACATGCTAATTTCACCGCAGGGCGTCATTGATAGGTTGTGGAGTGAATCGTGTGACAGCAGGGCCAGTCAATTTCAACGCAGGATCGATCGATGTCCAGGACCACGTTTAGATTGCAAATTTTTTTGAACCTGATAAATAGTACAACTTTTGTCTTATTTGGTAAATATTGTCCAATCGTGGACCAACTAGGCTCAAAAGATTTATCTCGTGATTTCCAATTAAACTGTGTAATAAGTTATTTTTTACCTACATTTACTACCTCATGCATGGGTCTAAAGATTGATGTGATAGAGAGAGAGTAAAAAAATTTTAACTTTTGGGGTGCATCTAAACAAGGCCCAGCTTTTCATCTCTGGCAGTGTCTAGATGCCCGAATAGGGGATGCCTGAATCACTGTTGAATACTGTAGTAATTTTATTTTTATTTACTAATAATTGTCAAAACATTGATTAATTAGGTTTAAAATATTCGTCTCGCAAAGTACAACAAAACTGTGCAATTAGTTTTTGATTTCATCTATATTTAGTACTATATATATGTCGGTATTTTGATGTGATGAGAAATTTTCTTTTTATAGTGGAATTTGAGGTGAATTCTGAAATCGAGGCCTCTTTGGTCCCAATCCCAACTGCCAAGCATGCCAATCTTTGCCTGTAGACGCGTACGGAATGGGCCAGCCGGTTAAATGATGTTGGGTACTTCGGGCAGTAGTAATGCAGTAGAAGTAGTAGCTTGGTATCCGATTCCTGATTTTCTTTGATTCCGTGTTTAGATCCGGTATCTAAACAGATCCGGCATCCGGCATCCGGCATCCGGTATTATCTCCTCCATAGGCTGGTAGAAACATGGTTATCCGAGCTTGTAAAGGTCTGTTTAGGAGAGTTCCATCACTGAAATAAGTAAAGAGCAACAGCTCCACCGTGGATCAAGAATCACACCATTGATCTGGGATCTATTCGATCTGGACAACACCGACTCGCCGAAGAGCCTGGATGTTATATGATATTATTTATATATATTGCTAAGGAAGTTTTATAATGGCTACTACCCTAACAGTTACACCCTCCATTTCAAATATAAATCATTTTGGTAATATCTAGGTACATTTTTTTGCTACTATGTATTTATTAGACATGATACATCTATCTAGGTGTATGTATAACTAAAGCTATACACTTAAGAAAAGCCAAAACAGCTTATAATTTAGGATGGAGGGATTACTAAACTATATGCATTCTCATGTTTGGCCCCATTTATATTTATCCTCAAGCTCCACCACTGACTGGACGGAAGGTGGTGGCGTGAGCAAGGAGGACCGGCGGCCTTTTGTTTGATGCGGGGAGGGGTGACTTCTGTCAAGAGAAGAAGAGAGTGGACATATAACAAAAAAAATCTAATCGGTGCAGTAGTCTATGCATTGGGTAATTACCATCCAACTCGTCAAGGAGGTACGAAACTCCTAATTTCATAGCACCCCTTGAAGAACTCCAAGTCTATGGATTTGATCCATCTAGGATTTTGGTGAATCCGGATTCCATAGAGTTGGATTATTTGGTAAAATTTCATGGAGTAGATTTATTTTGTTAGATCTAGAGCTATTGAAGCTCTCACAAACAAGCCTTGAGATTATGGAAGCTGGATGGTGGGAGTGGGATTTTGGTATGTTTGGTGGATACCACCTGAGCTTCCTTCCGCGCGTTGGATTGTGGAAGTTGATACTACGACTGGTCCTTGGCAAGTCCAGTGGATATAGTTAATTAATCACTTACAGTAATTAAGCAACGGGATAGAAAAAACACGGCACCTTAATTGCGACAAGTTTTTATCGAGTTGTTTCCATGTTCTCAATATTTGGGTTGACGTTTCGAGGATGAGGACGTGGCATGGCTCCACGTACGGTTCCCGTGACCAGGGGTACGATGCATCACGTGGTGTGTTTAGTTCATCCAAAAGTGCATTATGCAAAAAGAAAATTTCCCGTTACATTAAACTTGCGATATATACATGAAGTACTAAATGTAGATAAAATTAAAAACTAATTGCACAGTTTGGTGGTACTTTGCGAGACGAACGTTTTGAGCCTAATTAGTCAACGGTTGGACAATTATTACCAAATACAAACGAAATACTACAGTACCGCTACAGTGAATTTTAGCACTCCAAATTCAGTGAACTAAACACACCCGTAATTTGAAATTTTGTTACTTCCTTCGAAGGTTTTTCCGCTGTTCTTTTTCCACAAGTTCTAGAAAGGGGGACGGGGACCCATTACTCACTCCTCATCGAAACATGAAAAACTTGAAAAAAAAACTCTTTCGACTTTTCCTACTAGCACCAAACTGTCTAGAAAAAGCTTGTACCTATACTATACTCATAACAATAGCGATGGACGACGTACGGTACGGGGATGGCAAACTGATGCCATACTGAGCTACAAAACGCTGTGAGAAGATGGACAATAGCGTTAGGTGCTGGTTGCTAATTAAGATGTGTTGCAAGATTCCAGGCAACTATAGGATGGCGTCATGCTGCCGTTGTACGTCTCGCAGACTCGCGGGGTTGTCTCTTGGCGCAGCAACAAGTCACATTTCGTTTTGCGTGAGAGGCAGCGCCGACATACAAATACTACTAGTACAAGTATATACGTAGTATATTTATTATATACTGTATATACGACAATGGATCATTATGGACCTGGAGTAAGTCTTAAACCTATATCTGACTCGCCAGTGCCCAGACGTATGCTCAGGGTACTAGCGTCGGACGGTATCCGTTCAGCGAGTGAGCGCGCACCCCAGCGTGTCTGGCTTGTGAGCGAGCTCCCTACAGTGAGCCTACGTCACCTTGGACGTCGCCCGTGCCGTCAGCTGTTTCCCACGCGCATCCCATGTGCAACACCCGATCTACTTTCCAAACATCCAGATGCAACATACCCTTTGTTCTAAATTATAAGTCCTTTTGACTTTTTTTGTTCATCCATTTTGCTATGTATCTAGATATATTATTATATATAGATGCATAGTAAAATAGATGTACTAAAAAAAGTCAAAGTGACTTATAATTTGGAACGGAGGGAGTACAAAAGAAGGCAGGTGAGACACTTGAAACATGCATCTGAAAAACTTGCAAAAACACCTGAAAAACACTTGAAAACAATTGCAACAGACGTACGAAACACCTGAAATACTTGAAACATACGCTTGCAACATGCATGTATATACAACGATATAGTTGCAACGTCCAGATAAAAACACCTGTAACATACGTCTGATAAAGATGAAACATTTAGAACATACACTTGAAACATATGTGCATAGCCATTGCAATATGTGCAACATTCTGATCTACTTTTGTAACGTCTCGATCTACTTTTGCAACAACGATACGAAACACTTCCAACATACCTCTGAAACACCTGAAACATATGTTTGCAACATGCGCTTTCAGTGCAACATCTCCTTGCTTCTTGGGAATGGAAGGCTCGTCAGCATATGGAGTTCACTGGTGTAGAGCTCGCTGCTCCGGTGGGGAAGGCCGTGATAGATCTGGCGCGAGCTATCACTGCTCCGGTGGAGAAGGCTGCGGCGGATGAGAGGCGACGGAGATGGAGGAAGGCAGGCGGCCGCGGCGAGCCGGAGACATAATGGAGATAGAGGAAGGCGGGCGACCGCGCTCGGGTGCGGTGGAGATGCCGGCCGGCGGCACTCGGATGTCATGGAGAACGTCGAGACGGCGCAGCGGAGTGCGGTCACGGCAATGCGGAATGAAAGCGTCCAAGTGTTGGAAGCCTTCTAGAGAACAGAAGCATCCAAGTGCCGGAAAGGATACGATTGTTGGGCTGGGCCGTTGGACCGGTGGTCAGAAGCGTCCGGACGATCGGAGGCCCTCAGCACAGCATTCCCGAACCATATTGCTAAAAAAAAAGTACTTAGTAGCTAACTAAAAAACAACTTCCATGTGAATTTACAGGTGCATACAACGTGACACACGATGAGTACCGGTCACTCACTTTCCCCTGATCAACATCAACCCGTTGGGCCGGTCCACGCGCGCATGCATCGCATGCAGCTGGCCCAGACCAGACCAGACCAGACGTACGTGCGTGACTGCGTGTGGTGCGTGCGACGCATGCAAATGCAGTTTTGCACCCATCCCAATCTCACGCTCCAACACCCGCATCGCATGCTACGCCCTGCTTTCTGCGTCAAACTCATGCGCCGTCATAACTTCCGCTCCGTCTCCCCCACTCGCCGCTCCATTTACTCCCTCGTATCCACCCCTGCTTCCCGCTCATTAAAACTCGCCACCCCCGGCACCACCGCTAGCAGCAGCAGAGCCAGAGCGAGCAGAGGCAGCGCGGACACGCCCGGCGCGGCAAGCCAGAGCCAGCCACTCTTCTCGCGTGAACCTGCCAGGACAAGGAGAGAGAGAGGCTAGCCACTCTTCTCGACTGTTGGGCATGAGGAAGGGGGCAGTGGCCGCCGGTATGGGGAGGGAGGCCGCGGCCGCCGTGGTGGCGGCGGAGCTGGAGGACTCGGCGGGGAAGGCGGCGGGGGCGGGCGCGGCGGCGGCGGCGCCCGTGCTGAGCCCGCTCAGCGAGACGCTGTGGCGCGACAGGGCCGCGGCGGGCGGTGTCCTCCTCGGGGACGTGTCCGCGCGCCTGGCGTGGCGGGACCTCACCGTCACCGTCGCGCTCGGCACCGGCGACACGCAGGCCGTGCTGCAGGGCCTCACGGGCCACGCCGAGCCCGGCACCATCACCGCGCTCATGGGCCCGTCGGGCTCCGGCAAGTCCACGCTGCTCGACGCGCTCGCAGGGCGCCTCGCCGCCAACGCCTTCCTCGGCGGGACCGTCCTCCTCAACGGCCGCAAGGCCAACCTCTCCTTCGGCGCCGCGGTACGTACGTCGCCGTCATGTCATCGTCACTACTGTTTAATTAAAAGAAGGATTCATGTTACGCTTGTAGATCGAACAATTTTTATGTACTGTATATATATAAGATACATTTCCGAAGGTAACTTGGCGTTAGCTCTAGTTAATTATGTTGCCTATATGCCTTCCTGCGTTTTCGGTGTGAAAAGTTGTAACTGACCATGTGTCTCCCATCCCATCCCATGAACTTGGAGTGGATTGGATTTGTCAAAAAGTAGCACTACCTACGTGGTAGCAGTAGCACATATCACACTTCCGTTGATGTCACCTCCCGCCTGATGGTGTGTGCTGTCTCTTTCCACAACCCATCGGCGACCTTGAATTCTCTTTGGATCTTGCGGCATCGCCTCACCTGAACAACAACACTCTGGCCACTGACTCGTCACTCTTGGCTCATCACGAGTCACGTGCCAGGTTTTGTAACCTTGCCGGCTTTCGGCAGCAGCTTGGCAATCGCATCTGCCCATTTGAACCTAATTAATCAAGATTTGGACAATTATTTAAAAAAAACAAAAGTGCTACAGTGCTCGGAGGTGGCACTGTGCAGAATCGGCCACCCCCGAATTGGTCATCTAAACAAGGCCAGAATTTGGGCGATCTGCCTCCACTGTCGCCTGTCTGTTTCCTGATGGGTCATTCTGTTTTCGGGTGTGGGTTTGGTGATGGAGTTAAACACTCACTGCATGCCTCACTGGTTGGTGAGGAGACGCCGTTATGTTTCCTGGAAAGGGGATTTGGGGTTGGGTGTTGTTCACCGGTTTCTTCAGCACTGGGCTCACTAAAACCTCATGATCTATTAAGACCTGGAGGTATTTTCTTAAACACCCCCACCCCCCACCCACTCACGGTTACATAAAAGAATGTATAAACAAATTCACAGCAGTAAAAAAATGATGATCCCAGTTTTTTTACGTGGCATGCATCTGAATATTTAATCGATGTCGTTTAAAAACCTAGTCACAATGCAAACCATGCATTCTCACCCTGATACTGGAAACTATTGTCAATCTGCAATTTCAGGCCTATGTGACACAAGATGACAACCTGATTGGCACACTGACAGTAAGGGAGACGATCTCATACTCGGCGCGTCTCCGACTCCCTGATGACATGCCCAGGGAGGAGAAGCAGGCTTTGGTCGAGGGCACCATCGTCGAGATGGGGCTTCAGGACTGTGCCGACACAGTCGTCGGCAACTGGCACCTGAGGGGGATCAGTGGCGGCGAGAAGAGGAGGGTCAGCATCGCCTTGGAAATACTGATGAGGCCTAGGCTGCTCTTCCTGGATGAGCCCACCAGTGGTCTCGATAGGTATGCGCTTCTATTTCATCTCTTTGGCAGCAATTAACCTATCATCTGCCGAAGTGACTGATGCAACAAAAAAAATTGTGCAGTGCTTCGGCATTCTTTGTGACACAGACGCTGCGGGGACTGGCAAGGGATGGCCGAACCGTCATAGCATCGGTCCATCAGCCGAGCAGTGAGGTTTTCCTACTGTTTGACTGTCTCTATCTTCTATCAGGGGGCAAAACAGTCTACTTTGGGAAGGCCTCTGAGGCTTGTGAGGTAACAATATGACATTGCTCATCTTGTTTCTATCTATGTTTCTGCTTCACCAATGTGGCATCTGAATCATCTGGTCTATTGTGCATGAGAGCAGTTCTTCGCCCAAGCTGGTTTCCCATGCCCGCCGATGCGCAACCCATCAGATCATTTCCTCAGGTGCATAAACTCAGATTTTGACAAGGTGAAGGCGACTCTGAAAGGGTCGATGAAGACGAGGGTAAGTCCAATTTTATCACCTCTTTAGTATTTGTTGTAGCTTGTAGCATATTGGTGTACGTGTCTTGACTGAATTTTTGCACTCCTTTTCACATATGTAGTTTGAAAGATCTGACGATCCGCTCGAGAAGATCACAACTTCGGAAGCCATGAGGAGGCTGATCAGCTACTACCAACACTCACAGTACTATATCAATGCGCAACACAAAGTAGATGAGATGGCCAGGCTCGTAAGTACTTGCTGATTTTCTCCAGCGCTTTATGATCATTCAAACTGTACTAGACCGTTCCAAATTTCCAATAGAATTGAAAGGATCCATGTGGAATGTCCTCACAGAAAGGAACAGTGCTGGATTCAGGAGGGAGCCAAGCTAGCTTTCTGATGCAGGCGTTCACGCTCACGAAGCGATCCTTCATCAACATGTCAAGGGATTTTGGATACTACTGGTTGAGGCTTATTATCTACATTGTTGTGACACTTTGCATTGGGACCATATACCTCAATGTTGGCACCAGATACAGCTCTATTCTGGTAAGAGTTATTTGTACCATTGATGTTTAAATTTCTCCACTTCAGTAATGTCTTAGGCACTGAATGTATCTACTTGTTCTGAATTTTAAACCTGATGTTGATGACTGGGTTAAACTGATGAAAACTATTAGGCCCGGGGCGCATGTGCTTCCTTCATCTTTGGTTTTGTCACATTCATGTCGATCGGAGGGTTTCCATCTTTTGTGGAGGACATGAAGGTTTGTGGAGCCACTGAAGAATGAATGAATCTAGAAAAGTCTCAGGTCCTTCAATTGCTCAACTTAATTTCCGTTTTTCAGGTCTTTCAAAGGGAGAGGCTCAACGGGCACTACGGTGTGCTTGCGTTTGTCATCAGCAACACACTCTCGGCGATGCCATTCCTGATCCTGATCACCTTCGTGTCGGGCACGCTGTGCTACTTCATGGTGCGCCTGCACCCGGGCTTCATGCACTACCTGTTCTTCGTGCTGGCCCTCTACGCCAGCGTCACCGTCGTGGAGAGCCTGATGATGGCCATTGCCAGCGTGATCCCCAACTTCCTCATGGGCATCATTATCGGTGCAGGGATTCAGGTAAACTGAACATCCGTTCCAGCAGCTTGATACCCTCCATCATCTGCCACACAACTGTTTATAGGAAAAGAAAAACGCTGTGCATCCGAACTGGGATTAATTCTGACGCTGTGCATGGAACCACGCACCATAAGGCTGACGCCTGCTTATATTCTCTTCTGATGATAACAACCCACATTTAATGGGTAACAATCGTTTTGAAATGGACAGGGGATATTCATGCTGGTGTCAGGTTACTTCAGACTTCCGCATGACATCCCAAAGCCCTTCTGGAGGTACCCCATGTCCTACATCAGCTTCCACTACTGGGCATTGCAGGTAAAATGGGGATTCATATTTTCACAGTGACCGTCAAATTAAACTCAGTTCAAGAATAAAGCAGGGCTAATCTGTAAGAAAGATGAGAATAATGAATGCGACACGAACATGCACGGGTCGTTGATCGTCTTGCAGGGCCAGTACCAGAACGATCTGAAGGGCCTGCTGTTCGACAACCAGGACGACGAGCTGCCCAAGATCCCCGGGGAGTTCATCCTGGAGAACGTGTTCCAGATCGACGTGAACCGGTCCAAATGGCTGGACCTGGCCGTGCTGTTCAGCATGATCGCCATCTACCGCCTGCTCTTCTTCGTGATGATCAAGATCAGCGAGGACGTGACCCCCTGGGTGCGCGGCTACATCGCGCGGCGGCGGGTGCAGAACCGGCGGCAGCGCAAGGCAGAGCTGGCCACCCGAACGCCGTCGCTCCGCGGGTACGTGGTCGACGCGGCCAGCCTGCCGGCCGATCACCCGTGAAGCGCGCGAGAACGGGGTATCAGTATCACACAAAGGCTAAACTGGAACTGATAACAGTCCGGTAGTACTGCAATATGAATGTGTTAAGTTGTCATATTTATAGCTAGTAGCAACCGCTTAAGCTGTAATGGAGTGTTGTTTGATGCACTGCTAAGATGTATGTATATCACCAGCTTGATGCAAGTTTTCTCCGTTATTCTTCGGCTGCGAGTGTGATCATTATCTCACGATACAGAGACCACGGTGAACAATCAAATCTCTCATGTGGCATGATGCCAAATCAAGAGGGGGGTAGTGATAGCAGTGGGGTGTGAAAACAATGCTATAAATGGCAACATTGCACAGACGCAGACTGGAGGAGATTTTGCCGATGGATGATGGATCTCGCTCGCCGTGGCCGGGGCACCACGCAGATGTGCAGTTTACGACAAGAACAGCATATGCAAGGACACCGGATGGTTATTGCCATTATGGGCCAAACTGTTTGCCACCATGGGCAATTCATTCATTACTGCTACTGATCTGAATGGCCTCCTGTCACACACAGCGATCAAAGCTGCGCTTAGCAGACGTAACCAGATCAGGATGATGGGCTCGTCGTTATCATCAGTTACTAGGAGTAATAGCATATCTCTCTCAGCATGCATGCATTCGCTGACAGATGCTTTTGGTGCTGTGACCATGAAGAAGTTATTGCAGTGGGCAGCGGCAGCAGTGCTACAAAGATACCGCAGGCGAGGCGACACATGAACTCAGGGGTTGTTTAGTTGGTGAAAAAGTTTGGGTTCGGCTACTGTAGCACTTTTCGTTTTATTTGGCAATTTGTGTCCAATCATGAACTAATTAGGCTTAAAAGATTTGTCTCGTGATTTACAACTAAACTGTGTAATTAGTTTTTTCTTTCGTCTACATTTAGTACTCCATGCATGTGTCGTAAGATTCGATGTGACGGATACTGTGCAAACTTTTTTGGGTTGGATGGGCAACTAAACAGGCCCTCAGCCAATTCGGACACTTTCGTTAAACAGTGTGCATAAAAATATCTTGCCATTATAATGCAGGCCGAGGATGGACCTTACTCAGCTATGCCTATGGCATCGCAGTACCTTTTGCTGCATTAACAAGTATAAGGGGAGACAGGAGAACGAACTCTCCCCTCCTCGGCACGGCATTCCGGGATTCAATTTGCAGCCGGCCGGCGCCTCTCTGCGCTCGCCGCACGGCATGCCATGTGTGGATCCGTCGACAGGAGGCGCCTAGAGTTGGTGTGCAATTACTTGCAGAATAACTGAATCGTGCGATTGTTCCCTCAAAAAAAAAACTGAATCGTGCGATGTCGTCTTAGTCAACTGAACCGCAAATGCAGTGTCTCAGTGTCTGGGATTTAATGGTACCGCCTTTTTTTATTGTTGGGAAGTCTGAGGTTTTCTTTTAAAGTTGCACTATCTGTTCCTTCATGAACACTGACTAGTTTAATGGAACAAAACATGCATGAGTTTGTCAGGTATCCTGCCTTTTTCGGATGAAATTCTAACCCTGTTCGTTTGAGCTATTCAGCGGAATCAGCAGCCATCCAGCAGTGTTTTTCTCTCGTAACAAATCAGCGAACAGTACTTTCAGCCACAATAAACCAGCGAACAGTACTTTCAGGCATCGTAACTAGTACTAGATTAGGATCTGTTCTGTGTCCAGAGAGAGGGAGAGGAGGTGATGGTGCTAAAGATGGATGGAAGCTGGCATGTTCTTCAACAGGGAGAGAGAGTACAAGCTAAAGGCTGAACAAGCATCGACCAACTCGGGGTCATTAACTGGCTGCAGTACCCGCAAACATAAGCCAGCTTTGCTCGTATAACATGATTAAGCCTGCACGCAAAGAAGGTTGAGAAATTGGATTCAGTTTTGGTTGAGACACCGGACATTCTCCAGATGAACAGGGAGTTAGGTGGCGTTCGGAGTGAGCTGAATGATTGATGTGATTTGAGGCACTACGGCAGTTTCAGTGGAGTCGGTCGCGGCCGTTGAGGTTTTCAATCGCAACTTGCAAGGCTGCTCCATTCCCTACCAAGCAGTAGGAGTACTCTTGTAGAGAGAAGAAGAGAAAAGAAGGTGCAAAATAGTTTTTTTCCTAACGCGCCAAGCACGCGTGTTCCCGTAAGAGAAATGGAGTGTTTGTTTGTTACTCGTTCCGTTCTAAATTATAAGATGTTTTGTCTGTTCTAAATAGTAGTATCTAGACATCTATTACCACCTAAAAAATAGAAAGAGGTTTCGTGCACCGGACCATCATGCGCGTGCCTGCTACTCGCGCACCCGGTGCTCCCTCCGTTTTCCTGATTACGACATCATCTCGGCCATCTGGTTTTTTCAATACACCTAAAAAGAAAACTCCTGCACACGCCCCGCCGTCACGCTGTGGCTCAGCTGCAGTGCCGCTGCTCGCCTGTGCTGGGTGCGGTCGCAGAGCACCGGAGTCTGAAGAGGACGGCGTGAGACACTGAGATGATGAGGTCGTGATGGACGCCTCTAGGTTATGGCTAAGCTCCGGCCTCCGCCATTGCCAACACACCGTGCCTCTGTTGCCGCTGCTCCTGCTAGTCGTGCTACCGTGGTTGCAGAAATCCGAAGCGGAGGCCGGGCGATGACGTGAGGGCCAAAGGCCGAGAGGCCCTGAAGCACGAAGCGTTCCGCTCCGCTGATGCGGCGGTGCTCCTCCCTCCTCGGTCCTCTCTGTGCCTCCGTGGCTAAGATCGGGGTCAGTGGTTGCAGCCTTGCGGAGACGCAGATGGTCGATAGTCGGGATGGAGCTAGGAGAAGCAACTGGCGTCGGGGCATCGAGGCAGGCCGGCAAGCCCTCTCACCTGCTTGGGACGTGTCACGTGAGGCGTCCAGGCTCTTGGCGGATGAGGCCACTGAGGCTAAGGGACTTTGTTGATGGGCCCGAGGGTTGGCTTATGGGCTAAACAGTCAAATCAAATCTCTTCTCTTCTATATTTTTTATTTTCTGAAAATGATCAAATTAGCTTAAACTACACCACGAACCACATGCTCCCCATAGGCAGGGGCCAAATTTGAGGACCCGGTGCAACGCAAGGGCACATATCTAGTAATTTATATATGTGTGAGGAGCGACCATGAGCACTTGGGTCGCCCCCCTTCGTCTCCCTTGGCCATGGCTCCCCACTCTTATCCTGCTGCTGGTCATGGAGCTTCCTTAGCTGGATTCTCGGCCTGGGAAATTGATCGTGGATGAAATCTATCGTCGGTTCCATTCTATGACCAGTTGGTCGATGTAAATGTCCACTTACGGACACTACGGCGGCACTCGTTCTTCAATCGGTGCTTGGTTGGGGGGGGTAATCCCTCTGCTTTCCGGGTCCTTAGCCTTGGTGATCGTGTTTTCATTTCGCTGTTAATTCCCAAGAGGTTGGTTTCATATCTACATGTTGTGGTCCTATGAATGTGACGCCTTCAAAATTTTCTTCAACCTATGGCATAATGAAGGTGCACATTTTCGTTCTGAATATCGAAATTGGGAACAATCTTCACAATGGGTTCAAGTGATCAAGCACTCGCCCAAATCGATATGTATCTCTGGACCCAATGCTATCCCAGTTTCAAATTCTCATTCTTCTCAGGGCAAGCATGTTCATCACCCTCCAAATTTCCCACAATTAATGGTCGCCACTCAGTTTTTAAGTGTGTATCTTTTCCTTCTATCGGTCAAGGCCCTGATCTTTGTCGGAATTCTTGGCATGCACATTATTGTTCGGTGTGCACCGGAATGACAGCACTGATGGGATCCGGTGCAAGGGCAGCCGAGCGCGGGGAAATTCAAAGCTCCCACCGGAGCTCGCACCACACCATTCTACCAGAGAGGGTCGCAAACGTGGTCTTAAACGCTAACACACATTGGAGCCGTCCAATGTTGCAACAGACAGGTCATCGGACCTGACTCCACAGAGTTTTCAGGGTTCGGCAATGGAGCTGCCACCGGACTTCAAACAGTCCAATGTCTAGTTTTTGAGCTGTTGGAAACTAGCCACTGGAGGGGTGTCTAATGCGACATCCGGTGCTCCACCGGAGCTATCCGGTGCACACGTAGACTACGACACAAGTGGGTAACAGTTAGATTATTTTGGTGATCTATAAATAGACCTTGTGGTTGGCCTTGGCCCCCTGTCTTGGCATCCCTAACACTTGTGCATATGCTTTTCAGAGCTGAGCAACTCACTCCACTGGCTTGCATAACTTTAGATCACATTTGGGTAAGATTGGAGAACCTCTAGTGCATTTGCCTCATCGATTTGCATCTCGTGGCACTAGTTGAGCGTGGTGGCTGCTGGTGTTCTTGTTACTCTTGGTAATTGTCGTCACCTAGTTAGCTTGGATCTCATGGGATTGTTGAGGGGCTTGTGGTGATTGTTGCCGCCTCCGATTGAGTTGTTGTAAGGTGCTCTTGTGCTCATCCTTGTGGGAGACTGTTAAGAGCAACTCTAGTGGTATGCCCGTGGCTAGTTGCAGTACACCTAACTACGTGAAAAAGGCTTTGTAGCAATGGGTCTTTTTTTAGGGGCGGCTGACATTGGATCAGCCCCTACAGTGGGCGTGCTCGGGCCCCAACATAGAAACCGCCCCTACAAAAGGCACAGTAGGACAAATGAGTTGATTTGTAGGGGCAGCTACTACCATCTGCCCCTATTGTAGCCATTTGTAAGGGCGGCTAAATCACCAGCCACCCCTACAAATGCCCGACGT
Source organism: Saccharum spontaneum (assembly GCA_022457205.1). NCBI lineage: Eukaryota > Viridiplantae > Streptophyta > Magnoliopsida > Poales > Poaceae > Saccharum > Saccharum spontaneum. The sequence goes on along the minus strand of CM039580.1, from coordinate 32,658,780 downwards.
ATATATAGAAGCAGCCACCTTCTCTGGCGTGGACGCAGTCCACTAAGTCGCCACCCCGACGCTGCTAGGGTTTGAGCCACCGGGCCGCCCGTCCCATCTCTCCGGTGCTCCCCAGCGTCCATGCTCTCCGGTGTGCTCCCTTCCCCTGCAAGCGCCCCAGTACGGTGCCCGTTAGGGTTTGGCGTGAGCGCACCTCGACCGGCGGGCGGCCAAGCTGCTCGTGCTGCCCCGCGTTCATGGTCCTCCACCGGCGTCGGCGCTCCTCCACCGGCCCCCCCTCCACCGGCGCTCCTCCATCTTCCCCGGCTCCCCCTCGTGCACGTCCTCCCCGGCTCCGTCTTCCCCGACACTGTCATCTGCCACCGAGGTGATGCACTCTACCTTTGTGAGCATATGCCACTGCCTGTGATGCTGTATGCTGCCTGAGCATTTGCCACTGCCTATAAGGTTGTATGTTGCCTGAGCATTTGCCACAGTCCTATTGAGTATAATGTCTCTGTTGCTCTTTTCTTAGCTCAGTTATCATATCAAAATTCCTATGTTGATATTGCATAATGTTTGAGCTCTTAGCCTGTGTGTTTTACTTTAGAAAAGGTGGTTAGCATTTTTTCATAGCTCTTAGCTGTAGGGACTTAGTGTACTGGAGTGATAAACTTAGGTTACTGTTGTTTGAGTTCAGGCAGCAAGTAATTTATCTATGAAAAGCAACTGTTTGCTTCATGTCTGCAGCTTGTGTTTGCCTTTGCACTTTTATTTTTAACACATATGCTAAGGGAATATTTGATAAACAATCCTGCCAGATAAATATAAATGACTTAACATAATATTCTCAGTCTATGGTTGACATGTATATAAAAAGCATTGCTTGAGGTTGCTTTATTCTTTATTATATAATTTTTGCTGCCAATTTAGCTTAAGTAGAAGAGAAATCGGAATTGATTTGGTCAGTTTGTCAATTTCTCTAGCACTCAAGCTGCTGTCTTTGCTCTGTGCTTCTGACCGGTGTATGCTCTGGTGTTGGGCGTCTGGGTGTGCTCTCTCCAAGCTGTTGTTCGGTGCAAACCAGCACCTGCAACTTTAGTTGCTCTTGATTTCTTGGTTATGCTGGGTCTCAACTCTATTGCAGCAACAAAAGGCAGCAGCTGTTCTTGAAGCTATTCTTTAACAACAATAGCTGTAGCTATCTACTTTCTCGACCTTGATCAGCTCTGCAACTGAGTTTGGATCTGTTTATGTTACTTTCAGCAACTCGAAAGTCTTATTTGGATTGTAATAGTGAAGGTAATTGTCACTTGCAGGCACACTCGGTTGCATGCTGGTAGCTAGTAATAGTTTTACCAGGTTCTTTTGCAAGCTATCTGATTTCTGCTCAAGTCTATTTAGGGCCATAAAGCTGTCTCTCTACTCTATACCCACATGTTGGTATGATGCACATGTTGGTTACTATGATGCATCTATACTACTACTACCTTTCACTACTGGAATCAGCCGCTTTACCGAGTGTCCAGGGCATTCGGCAAAGCCCTAAATACACTCGGCAAAGGCTTTGCCGAGTGCCACACTCGGTAAAGAGCACACGGCAAAAAAGCTGTCGGCAAAGCGGCCTTTCCCGAGTGTCTTTTATCGGGCACTCGGCAAAGGCTTTGCCGGCCGAACCAAAAAAATCTAAAAAAAATTGAAAAAAAAATTATTTTTTTAATTAGAGGAGGGACCCACCGGCCAGTCATATGGCAACTGCTCCCAAGTGACCGGCCAAAGCAATTTTTTGAAACTTTGCGCCCAGCGAGAATCGAACATGCGACCTCTCACACACGCGCGAGCTCCCCTACCACTACACCTCTCTTTCATTTGTGTCTATATTCCATTTCGGTTCCCCAAATATTATACCAAATCAAGTGTAAATTGATTGTTTGAGGCCCTAAACGAATTCAAATTAAAAAGTTGTCAACTACAAAGTTTCATAACTTTTCGAGATCTACAATTTTCATTTAGGAAGTTTCTCCATCCGAGGTCATTTGAAAAATTCGAATTTTAAAATTTTGAATTTCAAACGTAGTTTTGCATGACAAGATGATTTTAAATTAAAAAGTTGTCAACTACAAAGTTTCATAACTTTTCGAGATCTACAATTTTCATTTAGGAAGTTTCTCCATCCGAGGTCATTTGAAAAATTCGAATTTTAAAATTTTGAATTTCAAACGTAGTTTTGCATGACAAGATGATTTCAAATTAAAAAGTTGTCAACTACAAAGTTTCATAACTTTTCGAGATCTACAAAGTTTATTTTGGTGTTTTTTCCATCCGAGGTCTTTTGAAAAATTCGAATTTTATTTTTTTGAAATTCGGATGCAGTTTTGCATGACAACATGATTTCAAATTAAAAAGTTGTCAACTACAATGTTTCATAACTTTTCGAGATCTACAATTTTCGTTTAGGAAGTTTTTCCATCTGAGATTGTGGTTCTAACATTATTCATAAATCTTATATATCTCTCTTGTAGTTTCATAAAACTATATGAGAGACGTGTAGATTTTGTGAACAACGTTACTATCGCTTTGTCGAATGAAGAAATGACCAAAATAAACTTTATAGATCTTGAGAAGTTATGAAACTTTGTAGTTAAAAACTTTTTAATTTGAAATCATTTAGGGCTTCAAAATGTGCTTTGAAAAACTGCTTTGCCGAGTGCAAAAAAAAACACTCGGCAAAGAAGGTCTTTGCCGAGTGTTTTTTTTGGCACTCGGCAAAGCAGCTTCTTTGCCGAGTGTTTTTTTTTGCACTCGGCAAAGAATGTCTTTGCCGAGTGTTTTTTTTGCACTCGGCAAAGCAGCTTCTTTGCCGAGTGTTTTTTTTTGCCGAGTGTTTTTTATTTAGCACTCGGCAAAGAGCTTCTTTGCCGAGTGCCCGAAAAAAACACCCGGCAAACCACATGGCACTCGGCAAAGAACCGGATTCCGGTAGTGTTTCTATATGTTGCTCTATCACTGGAGCTACTACTCTTAACTGAATTTTGCCTCATGCTGCTGGTGCTCTACTATCTACTCTTTTCTCTCTTCTATAGTTCCTACTTTTCTACTTCACTGGATATGTGCCTACTGCCTACTGCTCCTATACACTACTCCTCTCTTTTGCTCGCTCTATACTAGTTTTTTGTACTATTGACTCGTTCTTTGTGTCACATGCAATGATGTGAACCCTTTTATGCTGAGGTAGCTCATACGATGATCGAATGGCCCCCCTACTTATAAGCAGCTGTTGTTTTTTTGCCACCTTTCCTATCCTCTATGTTTGGGAAGCAGCAGCTGCTTTTTCGACACCTTTTTCTCTCTATGTTTGCTAAGCAGCTGTTGCTTTTTTGCCAAATTTCCCTTCTCCTCTCCTCTCCTTTGATTTGTCGATGATGAAATTGTCCAAGTCCATACATTATATGGAATATGAGCTGATGATCAAGAACTTGTGAGGAACTTGGCATCATTGTCAGCCGCCCCTACATTACCTTCTCCTCTCTTCTCTGTTATGATGCCTTGATGCTCCAAGTTCATGATCAAATGATGATTGACATGTTTTTAAGGCCTCTACTATGCATATGTTATGAAATACTAAACCGAAACTTGTTCTCTTGTAGTGGAAAGAAGAGAAAGAAATGAAAAGAGACCCATACAAGGATGACCAGCTCTTAGAGCTTGTCGGTGACCTTTGCAACTTTATATTAGACCATATTGTACACGTCAAAGGCACCTATCATGACCGAGCTTTCGACTTAGGTAGAAATCCTCAGTACCAACAACTTCGTGAGACTGAAAGGCTAGCTCTAGGCCGTTGATAGCAATGTGTATGGAATTTGACATTGGTCTTACCTTGTGGGACGGTTTGGACTTGTAGAACGAATTAGACTTGTGAATTATGTCTATGTAATGATGGATTGTATATATTCTTGTGAATTGGACTTATAATGTTAGTTTATATAATGCTCTTGTGCTTGTGGATGCATATATGTTCTGGTCAGATTCGAATTATGCATGCATATAGTTATATATGTTCTGTTCAGATTTGAATTATAAATTTGAATTTTTTTGGCGAAAAATGTACTATAGGGGTGGTTCTAGATTGAACCGCCCCTACAAATAGGTATTATAGGGGCGGTTGGTATTACAGCCTCCCTTACAAATTGATTTTTAGGGGCGGCTGATAACACCAGCTGTCTCTACAAATTGATTTGTAAGGGCGGTCAGGGAACCACCCCTATAAATATATGATTTGTAGAGACAGTATGGTAGGGGCGGCTGGCCGAGCCGCCCCTACAAAGCATCTCCAGCCGCCCCTACAAACTATTTCTGTAGTAGTTCCTTGTGCTTTATTCTTGTGGCACACACCCAAGTTGTGGGTCTAGCTTGAGTGGCTAGTTAGGATGCGAATCATCACTTGCCCAGTTCGGTGTACATCACTACACTTGTGCTCCCTTTCATATTCATAGCTTGTGTAGTGCTTGTTGCTTTCTGTAGAGGTAGCTCTAGTTGTTAGTTGTTGTTGTAGCGAGTAGAAGTAATAGCTTAGTTGCCTTTCTTGTTTTAGTGCAACTTGAGTAGCTAGCTCTTGTGTGGTGAAGTACTATAGAGTGGAAATCCCTTTGCTGCTAGAATTATATAGGGGCTAGCTCGGGTGATATAGAGCTGGAGCAAATAGTGGCTATTAGGGTCATATTTTGTACTAATCAACTTTGTTCTAGTCTTGTGAATTTGAAGAGAATTTTTATTGGCTATTCACCCCTCCTCTAGCCATCTAGTTCCTATCAGTGTTGCCCATCATGTACTCTTGTTGTACATTTCAAATCATGTGCATTAGATGAGATTAGGTTGTTTCCCACAATGTTTACCCTACAAGCACAGTACTCGAATCGCATCAGCCAGTTGTCACTAATGACAATTGTGCCCCCCACCGATCCCATGGTCAAAATGATGAGCCCTTTGATGATAATGTGTATATTAGCCTTGCACATGCACATGCACTTGCAACGACAGTTTGACCAAAGGGAATGCGAAGACGAAGACATTTGTGTCATCGTGCTCGCTATCCCATAGCCATGTTGCTACCAATGGATCACAAACAACATTCCCCTTCAATCCAACAATCCAATCATCAAACCATTTGAAAATCACATTAATAATATCCTTCCACATGTCCATGCAAATTAGTTTGACCATAGGAGTAATGATGGTGACAATCTTGTTTTGCAATTGCGTATTCCCAACCGACTGATGGTCAAAAACACTAGCCCCTGTTCGGACGCCCACGTGTGGCAAACCGTCTCAAATAACTCACTTTCGGAAGCACTTGTCTTTCATTAGACACTAAGTGCCCCGAAAGTGAGCTAATTTGAATAGTTTCGTCGAGCACACCCAACGAGAGAACTCGAAACAATCCATATTTTACATCTAGAATCTAATAATGAGTATGAGCTTACAATACTTAGTCCATTTCATACAACATAAAGTCTTAGAAATTATTTATTACAATACCAGAGTTTAGAGTGCGATAATTAAACAACGAAAGTAGAAATAAACATCTAGCGGTAGCGATACAAGGATCCGTATGTGCCACCAGAAGAATCCTCCACACACGATCTACTCCTCAAGCTGCACCTGCAATAGGGTAAAATAAACCCTGAGTACACAATGTACTCGCAAGACTTACCCGACTAGGGGAAATAATTTCTCGACTCTCAAGGGATATGATAGGCAAGATGGCTTGTGTTTCTTTTGTTTCGTGAAAAGCATTACTAGTAGTTCGTCCTTTGTAACACCCGAGGTGTTTGCCACCAGTTAAGCAGTGGGTTTGAGCTCAAATATGGTAGATTAAGTGGTGATGAAGATGTCAAGGTCAAACCTATGGAAGCGAGCCCCAACCTAAACTTGGATGTTGCACCCTTGCTTTACATATAGTCCATTTTTAAGATATATGCTTGGGTGGTGTTATTGCAATATCTTCATGTGTCTCACCTTAGTACCTATCTATATTGGTCACTGGAAAAGTTTCATGACGTTTGGAATCAAAAAGTCACATGGAATGATAAGTTATATTCTTGTTGGAATGACTTTACTAAGTGTTGGAATTACATTATTAAGTGGATGGAAATATAGGTCATCAACCAAACCTTGCAACCTTGCCCAAATGACTCTAGATGGACTCTACAACAAAAGTCATGTAAGGTTCGTGTTGAGCAAATGCCCAGAAAATGCTCCAATTGATCAAAAAGGATAATTTAAGCTTTATCGTGATCCTACTTTGGTCAGAGTAGAAATGTTAGTTCTATACCAGTTCTGATGTTGGACCTTAAATGAAAGTTGTAGTTCGTGTTTTGTAGAAGAAACTTTGTTTTTGGACCAAGAGCTAGATCAGCATGGAAATAAGACAAACCGAGGCACAAAGATTGAATCTGCCGCAGTTTTCAGCACTTGGAAATATTTCTAAGTCTGGGAATTCCAGCACTATTACGGTTGGCATGCCGCGTTCTCGTGTTTTCGTTAAGCAACTTGACTTGATCCAAAAATAGAAGTTGGACATAACTCCATGGAGAAGGCACAGGAAAAAGTTGCATTCCGTTTGACTAAGTTTTGGCTAGGGAATTGGAGCCCAAAGTGAAGATTGTTAAGTCGTTGACACTGCTGTTTTGGAAGGTAATTAGCTGCTAATCTGTTGCCCTAATGGATGAACATTCTTAATGAAAGTTGGAGGGTATCACGTGGGCTTCAAACTTCGTTTTTGGTCCGAGGTCCAATTCGGCTGGGACGAAGCCCAAATCGGCGCCCACCTCAGCCTCACCAACGCACGCCACGTGCTCGCTGAAAAGCCCACGCGTCCATCATGCACCAGAGCACGCCCCCACCATTGTTGCCGCGCGTCCTGCCCTTACTGCGCCGTTGGGGAGAGGCCGAGCCACTTTAACGCCCTCTGCCTCACTCTACCTCACTCCCCACGCCTCCATGTTCCTTCCTCTCGCGCCTTGCTTGCCATGGTGGTGCCCAGCGCCCTGTCTGCCGGGCGGAGCTCCGGGATGCCGGCGCTGCTGCTCCTCTGGCCTTCTACTGCCCAAGCCTAGCGCCCTCTCAGCATCCTGCTCGCCTGCGCTGCCTTGCAGCAACGTGCTTCACCTCCTACGCCGCGTCCACGCTAATGCCCTGCCGGCCGAGGTCAGTCAGAGGCCGACGTCTCCCTCCCGTGCTCTCTGTATGAGGAAGAAGAAGGACCCACGTGTAAGAGGGAAACAAGTTCAGGGGGGTTTTCTGCACTGTCATAGACTCATGTGAATAGTGCTGCGAGGACTGTTTTGTGATTATTTTGCAGGAACTTTGGAAATTCATAGTAAATTGTAGAAAAATCGTATAATAGTAAATGAGGACTTTTTGGAATCCTTGTGAAATTCTCTATGCAGTAGATCTATAATATGGCATGTTTTAGTTTAAAGTTTTCTCTGTAAAAATAGATTTGTGCAGCTAGGTTTTAATGCTAGTTGTATTTGTCATTTTCATAACTGTAGATCTAGGGCTCCAAATGAAGTGAAATTTTTGTGGCATGCTACTCATGTGATGATTGATGTGTGATGAAAATTTCATGAATTTTGGTTGCCATTTGAGTGAGTTATTAGTGTATCTTGCTCTCACATGAATTCTTACAATAACAATTTATCTTTTTCATAGAGGTTGATATACATGTCCAAATGGCTTGAAATTTGTACAGTAGACTATTGGGTATATATAAGAGCTACTGTAATTTTTATAGATTTTATTATGGACTTTTGGTATATGTTTATTATTTCACCTTGCTATTTATATAAATTAAGAAAGGCATTAAAAGAAATTATTTAATGATGAGCACTATGCTTTTTGGTGATAATTTAACATGCACTTTATGATGGTTACATTGGTTGTGGCCAAATGTATGTTTGGAATGTAAATTAATATTTATTCTTGCAATTGATGCTTTCCTGGACAGTTTCTGGGACTTTGGTAATTGCACCATGAAAATGATGTTTACTGAGAAACATGCTTATAACAAAGTTGTAGATAACCCATTAATATATCTTGTGTTAAATTTTGGTGGCATTTGGCCTTATAGTTTGTGAGTAATGACTGTTTCAAGTTGGGTTCCAGAAATAGTTGTTCTCTGGAATCTCTGGACCAGATTCTGTAATTATGTATGTTTGACTTGGTTAACTTAAGAATCATGCTAAGATGATTAAAGATGAATTATAGACAATTTCATAAGCTTTCCAGAATGTCTTGTTGCATGGCTATTGGATTTGTATAACTCCAGTTATGATCCAAACATGTAGCTGTTGTTGCAGTCTAGAAATTGTCAGATGCGAGTTATGGTTGTTTACTCCATGTGTTGCTAAGTGTGGCTTATACCCTTGATGATGGCAAGTTAAGATACTTGTGATCTTCTTAAACTTGTGTTATGCTTAATGTGCTTGCCCTCTTTAATTGGTTGTGTGATGTTAGTTAATTAGCTTTTGGTGTCTATGTCTTAATCGTATGTTTACATGAATGATTATGTGATGCATCTTGTGTTACCATTCATCATATTCATACACATGCATCTTGCATCTCATCTAGGTACGCTAGATGCATCACGTGAAGGATGAGATGTTGAAGCCAAACCTAAAGACGGTGTTTGGTGGACCTATCCCGAAGATGGAAGGACTAAACAAGTGTTAGGATGGGAGATCCTCGCTAAGCGAGTGTCATATGTCAATCACTAACCCAGTGTTCGATCTCAGGCAAGCCCCGGAGCATTCTAAGCCTCCTACTTTACAAAAGCAATTGAGTATATATATGTTATATATGTATTGTTGCATTAAGTTATAGGAGTTGATTGAAAACACTTGCTGCATATATATCCTTTCCTTGTCCCGTAAATATGCCTGGAATCCTATTTTGGTTCAGGATCAAAAATATTGCTTAGCCCTGCTTAGACCGGTAGCGATCGGTGATTTCCTGTCACCGGCAACTATAGGTGGTTACTGGAATACTTTAGCTATGGAATGAATGATATCCTAGAAATAGCCAAGTGTTGATGGATAATTGGAGACCGGGCGGAATAAGTATGGGGCAACCAGACAGGGTTCTGGGGTGCTTGTAGTTTCCGCCTGTGTCGATTAAGGACCGATCGTTGCTCGTCCCTCTTGTCATGTTGAATGCATGCCTCACATTTAGCTGGCCGAATAAGGTACCTTTCGACCGCGAAGCTGGGAGATTATTCGGGCTGAGTGGATTGCCCGCAACGCACTGTACCGAAGCAGTAGTGGCAGGATACGGGGGCGCGATGATAAGGCCAAAGAGCAGTCGGGCGGCCCCCGGGTACATGTGGTTCCTGGCAAGCTCGCGACTTTACCTGAATAGTTGACTCGGTGACCAATACCTCACTTTAGCGGGTGAGTGAGGTTTGTGTGAGGAATAAATTACCAGCTGGTTAATAATCGATTCGAATCGCCATCGTTCACTGGATAGTGAACACTTGACTCGAGTTACGGCATCGTAGTAATGATGATGGAACACGGATGGTTATGTGGATAATGTTAGAAATGCTACACCTGAGATGGTAACCTTTGATGTTAATGGTTAATCAAGTGATTGCTTTAGCATAGGTGCTTACCTAGATTGAATAGGTTATAATAAATATGATGCAAAAGGACTTAAATTAGTTTATTCATGATAACTTATGCTTTTCGTAAATGAGTCAAGCTAGCCCACTGAAAGAAATCCTTGCATACTCCTTGGTGTCACTTATTTCTGGTTTATGACGGGTAAGTCTAGCTGAGTACCTTCTCGTACTCAGGGTTTATTCCCACTTGTTGCAGGTTGTGATGTATCATAGCTATTGCAAGAATTGAAAGACTCCTGCTGTAGTGGCGGAGTGTGATCATGGGCATGATCCGTCTGAGCTATCTTGTCTCTCATGCTTTTATGAGAAATTGACCTTGGTACTGGCATGTATTTGAATTAAGGTGATATTAGTTTTCAAACTACTTTGCTTCCGCTACTTTTGAATTTGAGTTGTAATAACTCTACTGAACTCCGATATATGTTGAATTACTTATGAAATGGATGTAACATATGACCTGTTATGTTGGACCACTACGATCTTGGCTTGTATGTTGGTTGGTTTGAAATCCCTCGGGATTTTATTGGACTACCGGGGTTATAGGAGCTTAAGTACGGAAATTTAATTGCTCCGGTGATTATTTTTATACTTTTGTTCTTATAATTTGAGCAGTTCTGTGACATCCTTACAGTCAAGTTTTATTAGCAGTCCTAATTACTTCATTAACTAACCACTCTATGTAAGCATGTGCTCTACTTTCAAGCAAGGGTTGAGCAATGAGAACCATTTTATCATTTTCCATATTTCAGTTCTTACTATGGTACTAGACCATAGCCAAGTCGTACCATCTCAAAAATGGTGATTCGCGAATCAATGTATCTCAGCTGGGTATCCCAAAACACATGTCTCATTTGTACCCCAGGCACAAACAAGACCAACCCGTTCCACTCCTGCCAAGGGGTCCAGGTCCCTATCCAAACTTGGACTCCAAGCCCCGAACACCTGAGACCCGGTCTCCATATGGTGCTTCGACCTCCACCTAATACCCACCCCTAAAAGTCGGTTCGGAAAGAGTCGAAACCCATGATAAGAGAGTAACAAGTCTTTCTGCTCCCATAAACAAGTATGTGCTCGTGATAATAAATCTGTGACTGTGACTTGACTACCATCCATAGCAACGGATGGTCCTCAATCGACACGAACAGGAAAATAGTGCAACCAAGCTAAGCCCTGTGGCCACGGGACACAACTCGTTACATCCACCAATAACCCATGCCATATCCCTGCCCGGTCACCATTTCTTTTTATCATTTTATCATGAGAGTAATAATTATCACCTATTGTGAGTAACGACAGGTTACTCACGCTATCGATAACCTAAGCATAGCAACTATATGAACCTGCACTAGTATGACTCATAGGATAGATATTTATATGCATGTGGTTTCCATAAAATTCCTCCAACGTAAATGCACAACAAATAGATATACGGTGATTATCCAAAAATAACGGTTATGCACTGAGGCTTGCCTTGGGCAGGCACGGTGTCAGCTGCATCAGTCAGTTGCGGCTCCTGGAACTCCTCCTGTACGGGGATCTCCTCGTACTCCTCGACCACCTCCTCGTACTCCTCACCGGTGATCGCGAACTCCACCAACTCGTTCTGTATATGCATGCGATGATGATGTAATAATTCAGTATTTACGCAACAACAACTCTTAAAATAAGAACATATAAGCCACACAAACAAGCTAGCACTAATGGCTAAGATACTAACTAACTATCATCTTCATCAAACCAGATGTTAAGCTTACCCTAAAGTGTTATAAATCATTATTGTGCTCTTATTCCTATTAGTTTTAGTGTATATTTAGCTACCATATTAAACAGTCTATTCTAGGGCTACAAAAATTACAGCAAGCACATAATAATGCAATAAAGCTACTGTAAAAATTTCAGGATTAAAGCATCCACCAATTTACCACAAAAATTCTTACAAGATTTACCCTATTAATATTAATCATTTCCAATTGATTTAATGGACCTCAACATCATCATAGACATGTATGAACTAATTGCACTACCTGATAGATCACAATTTTAGGAATCTAACAAAATTGGTTTTACAATTTTTGGACACATATACGATTTTATATTAATTCTACAAACCTAGCCCAGAAATCAAAATATGAAACTATTTCTAATTCTTTATGAAAAAGAGAAAACTAATCAGCCCAGCGTGGCCCAACACGGACGCGGCCCAAGCGCAGAAACGGCCCACGGCGAGGGAACTCATGTGCGCTGGTGCTTTTGCAGAAACACCCTTACGCTAGCCGCTAATAGCGTAACCACTGCGAGCACTATTCCTACAATCAGCATTTATGCACCAAGGCCCTCACACTTTCTCATCTTCACATCGGGGAGGTCCCCAATGGCAGCGCGCGCGACGGCGTCAGCCGCATGCACCTCGCACTTACACCGAGCAACCAAGGCTCACGCCGGCCCATCTGAGGGGCCGACCTCCATCTCCGGCTCGCATGGTGTCAACGCGCTACGGTTGAGGGGCTAGGGGAAGGCACTACGCGAGCAGTAGTGGCGAGCGGCGCTTCACGGCGGCAGCGCAGGCATTCCGAAGGACAAGGGTGGTATCCGGCCTCACCAACCGGCGCACGAGCACTAGGAGCCTACCGCGAACTTAGCCAAGGTGACAGCGGGAGGGGAGAGTGGTGGTGGAGATCCGACCCGTGCGACCCGATGGCACGGCGGACACAACCGCGCCCACGACCAAGGAGAGGTGGCAGAGGTTTACTGGTGCGCGTGGGGTACAAAGGGGGTCGAGGCGAGGCTACCGACGCAACTAACGGCGGCCGAAAAGCTCCAAAATTCGAGCTTGGCTATAACAGCCCCAAATACTGTGCAACCAGAAGTTTAGTACCATACCGTGAGTCTGAGGATCGCCTGACCAGCTTAAATACCAGGGTCAGAGACGCGTAGTAACCTTCGATTAACCGTTTTGAGCGAAGCGAGGACGAAAGCTCAAGCGGGTTGCTACGCAGGTGGGACCACTCCTTGGTAGAGTGGGCCTGGGCCGTGTATGCCGGGACTGGATGTTACATTGGCGAGGCACGATTCAAAGCGGGGTGGAGATGGGCGGCTCGATGACTTAAAAGCGGAGTCAGTGCCGTGGTGAATTGGGCGATGGTGACTCCACCATGCCGCCTTGATGATGCGGGTCCGACGGCCATGGTGGTAGAGGAAAGAGAGGAAAAGAGAGAAAGAGAGGGATCTAGCTCAGCTCATCCCTGTTCTTGGCTCGACGCGGCAAAGCAACAGCATAGCACACGTGCGGCGTAGCGCCATTAAGACGGCGATGGCGCTATGCGAGGAGGGAGGAAATAGACGCGACAGCGAGTCGACAGCAGCCGCAGCGTCGCGGCGCGAGGCAGGGGACCGCGGCAGCAGCAGCAGCGGCGCAGAGCCGGGCGAGTCAGAGGTGGCAGCAGCGCAAGGCAGGGCACCGAGATCCGTGGCTGGCGGTAGCAAGTGTAGCACACGTGCGGCGCAGCGCCATTAAGACGACGATGGCGCTATGCGAGGAGGGAGGAAATAGATGCGACAGCGAGTCGACGGCAGCCGCAGCGTCGCGGCGCCAGGCAGGGGACCGCGGCAGCAGCAGCAGCGGCGCAGAGCCGGGCAAGTCAGAGGTGGCAGCAGCGCAAGGCAGGGCACCAAGATCCGTGGCTGGCGGTAGCAAGTGGAGCGGCCGGCCGCTGCCAGCCACGGCCAGGCCTTGGCTAGGCCAGAGGCATATCTGGCCGCCCATGCAGCCAAATCCATGTTTGTGCTCGGATTTTAAAGCACACACAAAAACTAATCTAGCTCGATTCCGATTCTACTGTCTAAACCACGAGAAAGAGGGTACATAGGGCTATCATTAGGAGCAAGAACATGACGTTCATCTTCTCTATATTTTCCAGAATTAGTTCACCAACTTAGCCTCCTTATACCTTTTGAGACTTAGGAAACTTGCTTAGGCTAATTTTTATTTCAAGTTCCATTTTCAAGCCATTAGAAATATTAGCTAGCCCTATTATTTTTCTAAAACAAAGGTTGCATTATCATCTACAAAGTTCATACTTCGAACTTCATTTTTGAGCCACATATATGTTCTATAGTATTTTTGCTCAATAAAAATTGGTTTTGAACCTTACTTGATATAACATGAGCTATTGCATTAATTTTTATTTAACATTTTTATTAGCCATTTTAGTTGACAAAAATTTTATCTTAATACTTTAGCACATGCAATAACACATAAATATGATGCTCATGACATGATTTAACATGTTATTTAGGGCGTAACACAGAGGGTGTTACACCACGCATGCCTGCCTGCTCCGGCTACATATGCTGCTATGGACTACCATTAATTAATTAAAATTCCCATCCGTATCTGTTGTCTCTCTTTGATGCTCCCGTGTCCGCATCCCAACCCACGCCCCGCGTCCCGCATCCCACCCCAGCACCCGCACTCGTGTCCGTCGCATGGACTCGCGCCCCAGCGCCCTCCCCGCGCCCCGCATAGGAAACCCACGTGGGTTGACCCACGACTGCGTCCCAGCAGCAGCGACAGCCACCGGCCGCGCGCGTGCAACACCCTGATCTACTTTTGCAACATCTAGATGAAACATTTGCAACATACGTCTAAAATAGATAAAACATTTGGAATATACAGTTGAAACACCATTGCAACATGTGCAACATCCCGATTTACTTTTGAAACATTCAAACACAACACTTGCAACATATAAAAGAAAACAGATGAAACACTTGCAACATACGTGTAAAAAAACAGATGAAACATTGAGGATGAATGCTTGCAACATACGTGTACGACCATTGCAACATATGCAACATCCTGATCTACTTATGCAACATTCGTATGAAACAATTGAAACATACATCTGAAAGAATTGAAACACTTGAAACATGGGCTTGCAACAAGTCTGAAAAGCGTCAAAAACACTTGAAACACAGCATCGCCGTGCGGCCATGACCTACCTGGTGGGCAACTGCAGTGGTGCAGGCTCGTTGGATGGGCGTGCACGCACGCCCCGCCATGCCCACCGTCGGCCGTGGGAGAGGAGACGCTGCCGGATCTAGGGAGGGAGCCGCCGGTCGGGGTAGGGGAGGGCCAGATCTAGTGGGACGCGGGAGAGGGTCGCAGCCGCCATGGAGTGGGAGAAGGGGACGCCATGGAGGCCACCGAACTTGAGGGAAGACGCACGTGGATGAGGGGTGGCTGGATCCATGGAGGGGAGGGGAGGAGGCTTGCTCGAGCCGCCCATGGAGTGGGGGGAGAGGGTTGCGGTCATAGTGGCGGAGAAGAAGCGAGCTAGGCGGCGGTGCGGTGGAGGCGCCCGCAGCGGCGATGAAAATGTGGAACGACGCTCTATTTTATTTTGTTTTTGTTTTTGTTTTTGAAGAACTCTGTATGCGGACCGGAAGCAGGCTGTGGGCCGGTCCGCAGGCCTAGCTAGCCACGTCCGACACGGGACCATGCTTTGTTGATCATAGCTCTCACTACCCACGAACGTGCACAAGTGCTCTGTCCGCATTGTCGAATAGCTAGCAGGTACTGGAAAAACGTAATGAAAAACGTACCACGGCGCGATCACGATAAAAAGGTAAATACCTTCGCAGGCAAAGTGAAGAAGCCAATAAAAGATATGTTTTGAGGCTTCACCGGCTCTCGCTACAATGCTCTATAATGGTGAAGTTGAAGCCAACTTGAGCCCTTGTAGAGAGGGCCAAAGTCTTGTAAGAAAACGCTAGACAATATACAACTTCTTCCAAAATAAAACATTCGTTCCAAAAGAAAAAATATAATTTAGGTTAATAAGTCAAACTTTTTTAAGTTTGATCATTGATATTTATGTCTTCAATTAATTTTATTTGAAATTATATTTCCTAATCAATATAATAATAATTTAATAGGTTAGTATTTTTATATAAACTAGCAAAAGTGCCCGTGCGTTGTAACAGGTCACTATTTTCACTCTTAAATTGTTAATACCTTTCTCACCCCTCACATTTCTGCCGTCTTTCAATCCATCGTTAATAATACGTATCAACACACCCTCAATAACAATATGTGTTGACACCCTTAAAGCATCTTACAAACACATGGGTTAGTGGTCCAATCTTCACCAGAATAGTCGTGCACAAGCTATGGACGGTTCTCCATTGCACACGCTAGCGGCGTCATCAACCGCGGCTCGATGTTCGTCGTTTTTCTTAGTCATACAACAAATCACCCTCTCCTTATGCATGGTCGCGCTGAGTGGGACTAAATTCGTTCATCCACAAAAGTTAATGTTGTATGCCAACCCTTATCGAGGATTACATAAATATAGTTATTTAGACTGGATTAGATAACAAAGTGCTTAGGATTTCAGTTTACGGTCGATCTAAGTTCTAAAAGAATAGGTAGTGTTTCTAACTAAAACTACACCAACAACTTGATGGTAGAAATATTGAGTTTTTAAGGCAAAAGTCAATGGTTCAAAAACATGTAATGTTGTATTTATTATTTGTTTTTAACTTTTATAAAAAGAACCCTGGAGCAGAGCGGAGAAAAAAACCAAAAACAGAGATACATGGCATGAAGGAAAAGAAAGCGGGCTACGGCAGAGGATATAATAAGAGAAACAAAAGCAGGAGCCGACGAAAAAAATAGAAAAAACACGGACATGAAAGAAAAGAGAAACACAATTGCGGACCAAAACCAAGGACGAAAAAAGGAAAATAAAAACGGAGTTCTCGACGAGAACACGGAATGAAAAATAAAAACGGAATTCAGGACGAGAGCACGGAACGAAAAAGGAAATAGTTCCTGAGACGGAAAAAAGGAACGAAGCCATGTAGAATTAGATGAAAAAGAAATAAGTAAGAGGGCTAGATGAAAAAAATTAGGAGAGAGATTTTGACTTGTTGCTATGAAATCTAATGTATATCAGAATTGGATTTTGTATCATCGCTACGCACGAGTTGTTGTAACTCATATGAGCATATCTCATGAGTCCGGGTCATATATATATATGGGATATGGACTTAATATATCTTTGAATCATACTTCGTATCAATCATTGCTAGACGTGAGCCATTCTAACTCGTACGAGCACGAGTAATATAAGTCCATACGAAAGAAACTTCCCATTATCCTAATATATCTTTGAATCGTACTTCTTATGAATCATTGGTAGATGCGAACCATTCTAACTCGTACAAGTATGAGTGAATAATATAAGTCCATACGGAAGAAACTTTGCATTGTCTGGCAGATAGAAGGAGACGGACAAAAAAAAAGTGGTTAATATTAGCTATACATATAGATTTAATTAAAGTTGAAATTATTTGACGTAAAGCGGGAAAGTGAAAGTGAGAAGTATGTATTCCCCGAGCACTGGCTGAAGCAGGCCGAAACCCAGCCCGAGAAAGGAGCAAATAAACCAAACCCAGCCCGAGAAGGGAGAAAGAAAAACTAGAAAGGAAACCCTAACGATGCTGCAGATCCGCCTGAGCAAGATTGGCTCGTCGGACTCCGGCGCTGCCGCCACCGGCTCAGCAGCCGCCGCCGGTGCCTCCGCCGCGGTGGGGGCGGCTGCGGCGCTGGGTGGCGGCATCCCGGAATCCGTCACCGTGGCATGCCCCGACCACCTGGTGATCGCGGACCTCCCCGTCGCGAAGAGCCTCGGTGCCGTCACGACCTCCGCTGCCGCCGCCACGCGCGCCATCGGCCGTCGCTCCCGTCGCCCGCTCGGGGAGCGCGTCCACATCTGCTCCCGCTGCGAGTTCCCCATCGCCATCTACGGCCGCCTCGTACGGACTTGCTAAACCCTTTTTTTTTTAATGCGGCTATCAAACCGCGAACTTGTTCAGCTCGTGTTGCTGCTAAGGAAATTAGAGGTTTAGTCAACCGCGTGTGTTGTTTAGCCATTTACCGCCACCAACTCTATTCCTCTGTTGATATCATAAGTGAAAATGAAGCATTGTATGTGCATCATCTTTGTTTTATGCTCCCTGTTTAGAGTGTTGGATTTCTGAGAGTTGGACAAAAATACCAATACATATAATTTATAGTAGCTCTGTGGGATTGGCTATTGCCTCAGTGTTCTAGTGATTCCATTGTAAGGAGAGCCAATGTTATCTCGTTTTGTTCATGGCAAGCAGTCAAGGGAAGCTAAGATCTACTGGCTAGCGATTGAATGAAGGCAGTATTGCTGTTTTCTTACAATGCTAGTACATCTGTTTGTTTTAACGGATCACACAGGATTTGCTTGTTGGTGGTACTAACCTAAGGAATTGATAAATAGATTAATCACAGTTTGACCTCGATTGCATAATGAAATAAGCTTCTGGCTTCAGTTGCTACTGTGGCTTTTAAGTTTGAACTAGTCATATCTAGTTTATTTGTTGCCCTTTTTTTGTTTGGTTGAAGTACTTCAAGCAAGTTAAACGGCCTTCATGCATAAACTTTGTAGCACAGATACAGGATACATGGATATGCCATGTTCCCCAACAAAGTCGATATGAGGATAGGTTTTCATGTATATAAACTTTTATAAATAAATTATAGGACACATTAAAATTTTAAAAGCTAATAGCAAATCGAGCATCACCAAAACTCCATGATCCAATTATCCTAATGACTTGCAAAAGCCAGATAAGAATGTATAAGTTTTATATTGTAAGATAAAAAGTCCCCCAAGTGCTTCATGTGAAAACTTGAGGGAGGATACAAGTACACCTTTGAGGCTCGGAGAAAATCGATCCAGTTCCTTACATGATAGTTGATACCTAGACAACTAGGAAGTGCAGCTTGCAACTCAGGCTGCTATTTCATCCTCATGTGCTTCATCCCCCAATTATTGCTGCCATCTAATCAGAGTCTGGGAAATCAAGCTAGAAGAACACTAGATCAGCTATCAGTAGCACTAATTGGTTCTAATAACTCGCTAGCAACTACTGGATTCAGGGAAGATCAAAGGAAGAGAGTAAGAAACTGACCGCCGAGTCGCTGCTGATCTGATGTGCCACCAGCCCACCACGGGGGCGCATGTTGCGTGGTTGCCCACGGGCAGGCTTGTGGGTAGCGTGCGTCACTGGCTCACCGCGGCTGTCGCTTGGGCATAGTTAGCGGAGAGGAAAGGAACTCACCTCACTGTTGCTGGCCACCGGGGGTCACCACTGCTGGAGTTGAGTGACAGGGAGGTGGTGCAGCTGTGCGCCCACGTGTGTTGCTGTGGCGTCCAGGGCAGGGAATGACCTGAGCGAGTAGCAATTGCCTTCAAATACCAATCTGTTGACTGGGCTGGGCCATATCCAACAGAGGAATAGATGGGCTCATATGTCTAAGCCCAAGTATCTGATATTCATATATTTATTTTTTCCTGATAGTCCATGGGTACTTATCGTGGCTGCACGTGTCCATAACAAATACATATCCAATACAGGATATGAGGGTGTTCTTGCATATAAGCCCAACTGTATGTAGCACGTGTCCATAACAGATACGTATCCAATACAGGATATGAGGGTGTTCTCGCATATTCGTGCTACATACATAGTATGTAATAGTCTGGAATCATATTTTTTTAATGTGTTGTTTCAGTATATTCTGTATTTTATGTTCATGTGGTTTTACCTGTTCCCTGAATGAGTGCTACATGTGGCCATTCGCTCTATAGTTTCTTTTCTGATAATATAAACAGTTGGACCCTATAGTAATTTGATGAGCTTTTTTCTTGGTTTCAGATCCCTTGTGAACATGCTTTCTGTTTAACCTGTGCAAGAAGTGATTCCAGCTGCTATCTGTAAGCATTCTAACTCCCAGGTTTCTCTAACCTACTGTTATCTTGTTGTCAGCTTAGTTCATGGTAGGTAGCATACATTATTTCATTGGTTTATCAGAAAGAGTGCAAGACATGATGGTGCTTGCTCTAGTAAATTGGTCTATTATATGAAATCTGAGCCTTGACTGATTGTTCTTGCTTTTCTTATGATATTTCATTTCAATCAATGGGCATATGTTTGCAATAGTGTGGTACTGTTTAAATCATTTTCTATCCTAAGTTTGTTGTTGTGTACACATATAAGATATTCTGTTCATTTGGATTCATAATCTGAATATTGGTTAAAAATTGACATATCCTGTACTGAAACTCTCATGATACCAATGTACCCTTGGATACATAATTAAATGTTGGGCAGGCAATCTAAGGGGAGTGTCTCTGGAAACGTTGTAATTTCAATCCTTATTTAATGTAGACAGCTGCTTTGTTTCTCTTTTAGAGTTTCACACTTCTGCTTGGTCTAAGTCTGTCAATTTAAACTTCTGTTTACCTCTGCAGTTGTGATGAGCGCATTCAGAAGATACAGAGTGTGAAAATGATGGAAGGGATTTTCATCTGTGCTGCACCGATGTGTCTCAAGTCGTTCCTTAAGAAAGCAGATTTTGAGTTTCATGTGCCCGATGTCCATGCCAACCTCCTCCAAACTAATCAAGAGAAGGAAGAAGAACGCAATGAGTCAGATGCTCCTAACATCTCCCGTGCTTCTGCAGGGGATACTCAAAGACAATCTCAGATGCCTGAAATGTCTACTGCACGTGCTCCTCCAAGGTCAGGTGTTTCACAAGATCGTGAAGAACGCTCCCGCTACCACCAGTCCAGGGAGCAAACACCACTGAGGCCTCCAACCCTTTCAAAACCACCTTCATTCCATGGTCGCCACTCGTACCCACCAGGGGATACTCAGGCTGAGAACAATCCACCTCAAGGATTCGACCGGCCCTACAACTGGACTTCTCAATCACGGCAGGAGAGCCCAGGTGCGGCAACTCCACTTCGCCAAGAATCTGACCACAGTACTCAGGACAAGCAGCAATTGATGGCTAATGCACCTTATATGTTTCCACTGATTCCTCCTCACCAGGGAAACTTTATGATGCCTATGAATATGAATCAGCCTTTGATCCCCAATGCACCTTTCAATTACCCTCTCCAGCAAGATGGAAACCCTCAGTACTTTTCTGCCCCTTTCCAGATGCAGCTACCAGATACTGGATCAGACCAAGGTTCCATGCCAAGTGTCCAGCCTCCAGCTGGTCCTATGAGCTTCCCTGAGGGGCTTCAGCGCCCGTGGGCTATGGGGCTGATGCCATTTCAGTCGATGGCCCTTGGTCAGGGAATGGCTGATGGTGTGGGTGATCCTCAGGGTGGTGGTGGCCTTGCCTTCATGCAAGCTGGTTTTGGGGGCATGCCTGATGGCTCCATGAATACAGGCATGCCCGATAGAGGTGATGGAAGGGGTATTCTAGCACAGATGCCTATGTCAATGCAAATGCAGATGTCACTTCCCCCACCTCCGCCAACACAACCTCCATCAGGCTCACAGCAAACGTTTAACAGGAGTTGATAATATTTTTTTTTTGCACGAATTGATGGTTCCTCTCAAAATTGCATGTCGACTCATTGAGAAAATTGTAATTTTATCATTCTTGGCATGTAACCTGTGAGAACTAGATGGCTCAGTTTTATTCCCTGGTTGCATAGGAGCCTGTATTATGCTACAACTGTCCTGTTGGGATGAAATGTTCCCAAATTCCGAAATTTTAGTTCGAGATGTTGATTGTGTCGGGTAAAGTACTTCTGACGATGCAGTGAGAAGTTTGAAACATGTGGCTGGTGTTAATGTGATATATTGTTGAATCCTGATCTGCCCATTGCTTGAGGTATTTTAGTTGCAATCACGCAGTGTGATTTTGGTTTGCCCTTATAAGCCAAATCACGTTGACCTTGAGCAAATTTTTTCCATGTATAAATATTCCGTCTAGAAATAGTAAGTGTATTTGACCAGCAGTTGAAAAGTCATATTAAATAGATTTTGATGATTAATTTCTCTTATAATGTAGTAGTTAAATGCTAAAAACTTGCATATAATTTGACAAAGACTCTCTTTAGCATGTGAGATTTTTCTGTTTCTATGTTTTCCTGGGAAAATGAAATAACTCTTGTGTTCCAAGAAGCCCTATTTTTTTAATCAAAGTTTATAAGATTTGATTTTTCCTCTTACTTTCATCATTCTTGAATGGAGGAAGTATAAGTTTGAAATTTTCTAAAATGCAATAACGAGTAACACTTCCAAGGACTTAAAAAGTTGAACGTATGTAACAAAGGAAAAGATCTAAGGAGGCAAATAAAAGTTAAATGTACTCTCTCTATTCTTCTAAATTATAAGATGTTTTAGCTTTTCTAGAATTCTAGATACAATGATTTTAATATGTCTCTAGACATAGCTCATACCTAAATACATGGGGAAAATTATGCACGTAGAAAAGTCCCTTTCCCTCAGTCACTTCTCGGGAGGATAGGAGGAGGCAGCTATGGTGAGAGCATGAGACCACACCACAGCGGCTATATGGGCGTTGGGGATCTTTTTTATTTACAATGAACGTTAGGGATTCAAGCAAGGAGAGGCAAGGTGACGATTGGGATCGTTGGGCTGCCCGGTGGCCACATCAGATAAAACTCGGCCAAAAAACCAACTTGAGGCGTGTTTCTTTGGCAAACGGGTGTTCTCCACGTTAAGGGCCTAGGTCCACCCATCTGATAAATAGTAATCAACCAAATGCGTTTGATGTAGAATCCAATGGTCAAAAACTAGGTGGTAAAAGGATTTAAGGTGAGCAATATTTTTCTATTCTTTCACTCTTTTATAGCATATATGTGTAGATAGATAGATACTCAAAAATAGTCTCAAAACATCTCATTTATACAATATGAACATATGCAACATCACATATATGCTACATAAACATCATGTGTATCTCACAGAATATTGGAAATAATAGAAAAACATGAAAATAAAAAACAATTAGTTAGAGTAAAATAAAGAAGAAGGAAAAAAAGGGAAATAAAAATGAGTCATGTGATGAAATATACAGAACAAAAGAAAATAAATGAATAACTTAATAGGAAACAACATTAATAAAATATATAGCAAACCATAAGGGAAAGAAAAACAATAAAATGGAAAAAGGCCACGTAATAAAGGAAAGTAAAAAAAAGAACATAACGTTGAAAAAAATAAAAAATCTCAAATAGAAATAAAAAATAATAAAAAGATAGAATCAAACGTAAGGAAAAATAATAAAAAGAAAAATCCACATAATAGATGAAAATAAAATAGAACATCACATGAATACTACTTAAACAAGCTAAAATACACCACATAACATCTTGAGTACTAGATGAATAATCAAATATACATAGTGAAACATGACATTTATACTATACACTATATGAATGCATTAGAATATCCAATGAAACATCTCTTGAATATAATGTGAATAATTGAAATATGTCGTAGAACATCACATGAATACTACACGAACATCGAATGTATTTTATGGAAATAGAAAAAAAAGTAAAACATGAAAAATAAAAAATAAAAATTTTGAGTAAAGTACATCGTGGAAAAACCTGTACACATGACTATATGGTCCGGTTATAGCCTGGACCTACCCGTAAACCAACCCACGACAAACCGTATAGGGAGAAACCGAGCTGGTTGGTTTGCCCGGTTCCACACCGCTCAACCCGACGAGGTCTTTGATATCTCAGAGACGGCTCGCAGTAAGACGTGTCTCAGATAGTATGTCATCAGTGACGGGTAATTGGATGTGCAGTTGTTGACTAATTTTTCAGAGACGGTTCTCTTTTCACCCGTTTGTACTACTTTATCTGTGACGCTGTCTAAAATACTGTCTCTCCAACGGAGGGCAGAGGCACAGCTTCGAGGTCCTGTCCAACGCCAGCTACTGCACCTTCAGACGCATGCCAAGCCGCGCTCGCCTGGTCGGCGGCGGCGCCGTGGTCACGCATGGGGAGGAGCCGGCCCGGTCGTCCTGTGTTAGCGTCTCTAGCACGAACTGCGTAGGGTGCGGTGTTGCCTTGAAGCCAGGAGCGGGCGAATGGGGAGGATCAGAAGAAAACTGGCACTCATGGGACCCGTGGGTTAGAAATAGACCTGAGCATTTTGTGGGCCGAGCCGGAAAAAAGCCCAGTTATTTTGGGCTGAAAAAGTCCCGCCCATGACCGTCCCACTAGGTAGGTTGGGCCTAATTTTTCAGGCCGGGCTAGGGCTAGGGCCGGGCCTGGGCGGGCCACCCGCAAATTTTATAGTGTAAAATAGCAAAAGAACGGTATTTCGGGCTGGGCTCGGGCCAAGAAAAAAAATTTCGGCTAAAACCCATTGCGCTTGGGCCGGGCTCATTTTGCTCAAATATAGTTAGAAACCGTTGGCAGATAAATCTTGCGGGTTGGGTTGGGTTTTATCCAAAAACTGGATAAACCAGCTCATGAACAGGCCTAGTGAAACATCCCATACATATTATGCGAACACCAAATTAAAAATAATTAGTAAATTATTAGAAGAGAAGAAAAATCAAATTTATAAGAAAATGAAAATGAAAAGAACAACAATAAATATCAATCAACGGAGAAGCTACGAAAAAGAAATAAGACTTGTAATAAATAAACAAAACTATAGAAGAAAAAAGAAATGGTGAAACGTACGTACGCGTGCCTAGGATGGATGTGGACACGAATCAGACACTAGACACGTATATATAACCTATATTAAATAAATTACCAGAGTCTAGGTATTCTGATTTGATGTAGATCAGAGTCTGACACTGGACACATAATAAACCTATTAAATTACCGGAGGCTTGTTCACTTGGCTCTGAAAGTACTGTTCGCTGATTTATTATAAGAAAAAAATACTATTGAATGGCTGGCTGACAAGTTCAAACGAACATGATGAATGTATTCTGATCCGAAGCGGATCAGAGTTGTGCATCGAAATAATACATTATACTCAGGTCCCAGGGTGCTGGTGTTCTTTTTCGATCGTTGCATGCATTGCGCGCAGTGGTGAGAACGATCGATCGAGATACAAAGTTTTTGCAAGCCGCCATCATCATCGTTGTCGTCATCATCATTGTGATAAGGAACGTAAACTAGATCATGATGGAATCCATTATTAGTCGATCAACGGAGGAAGACTTGCTAAGCGAGCTGCCCAGCGATGTCCTAGTCTCAATCAGGGTCGGGGTCCTCTCCCGGCGATGGCGGTGTCTTTCCGCTCTGCTCCCGAGGCTTGCCCTGGATATCGCCTCCTCGCCAGGCGATGCACGCGACTTGGACGACGACCATGACATCTTATCCGAAGCGCGAGATAAGCTGGCTGACGTGGCGACGGCGCTGCTACAGTCTAGGAGGCCG
Source organism: Saccharum spontaneum (assembly GCA_022457205.1). Taxonomy (NCBI): domain Eukaryota; kingdom Viridiplantae; phylum Streptophyta; class Magnoliopsida; order Poales; family Poaceae; genus Saccharum; species Saccharum spontaneum. Next base: position 32,633,829 of record CM039580.1, on the reverse strand, counting down.
GCTGCTGGTGGCAATGATAATAATAATAATCTCGACGTCGTCCACAGCACGACTACTCTTGCCATGAGATTCTATCTTAGACACAACTACATGTCGTTGGGACGCCTACTCGACGCCGCCGTCGCCGGCGGCAAGGTGCACGCCGCCGAGTTGACGATCACGACGACATGCCGCCTCTCGTTAGACGACGACGACGACGACTACGAAAATACCGAGCGCTCTCTGGTCGGGTACGGCCGGCGTTTCAGGGCTCTCTTCGATGCCTGCCCAGCAGCTTTCGGAGCTGTGACCTAGCTCACCCTAGAGAAGATGAGACACGGCAAGCCTGACTTGACGACATTCTCACTACCTGTACAGGGCTCGAGAAGCTGTCCTTGCGTAGCTGCGGCCCCGGGGCCGGTGCGTTGTGGGATGTGCAGCACGCACGGCTTAAAGACATCAGGATCTGCCTGTGCGCCATCCGTGGCGTCAAGCTCATATGGCTTCCCAGATTGGAGCGCTTCACTTAATCACTTTGCAGGGCTGGCTCTTCACGACTGTCGACTGATAAGCTTGTATCCTTGGGTCATGTTCCACGCCTCACTACTGTCACCTTGTCTGAAGACATCGGCCGTAACCAACAGACTCTCAAGTTAAGCCGCATCCTTACCAACAGCACAGCACTTAGGGATCTGCGGCTCAATTTCAGAGACAGTAATGTAAGTAGCGTAGTACGTCTTAAGTTTCTATGTATATACCCTTTGTTTCTTTACAAAATAAAATACATACTCTAGTACCGGTGTGTTAGCAGTAGCACGGTGTGTTTCTTTTTCGTTTTCCTAATCAACTTATATATTAATTAATTGCTTTGGCTTTATTAATCTGTGCAGATCTGGGTCCAACCAGAAACGTCAAGACGTCTGACAAATGTGTTTAGCAACCTCAAGAACTTAAAGATCCGTAATGTCCACCGGGAGTGTGGCCTTGCTTGAATCATGTTCCTCCTGCAGTCTGCACCACACTTAGAGGAACTCTACGTTAAGGTATTGTCTTGTCTAATACATACACACGTCCGTTTTTTTTATACAATTAATACAGCACAGAAAAAGCAAAGCATATATATACATAGGAATACATATTTGGCGCAAAAAGTTATTATTGCTCAACAATTCGTGACTAGCTCCTAGATGCATCAGTCAATATATAGATATTATTATTACAGAATTGACGTGCGTGTACTAGCTAGTTTACTCCTGAATAATTACGGTGTGTTTAGTTCGCAAAAATTTTTGGCTTTAGCTACTATAGCACTTTCATTTGTATTTGTCAATTAGTATCCAATCATAAACTAATTAGGCTCAAAAGATTTGTCTCGTGGTTTTCTACCAAACTGTGTAATTAGTTTTTTTTCGTCTACATCTAATATTCTATGCATGTGTCCAAACATTCGATGTGACGGAGAATTTTGAAAATTTTTAGGAACTAAATATGACCTTATTACACTACCTTTATTCTTCTGGATTGCAGCTAATGGAACATGATTGCGAATAATTTGTCAGAAAAAAATGTGCCTTGGGAAGTAGACACCAGTTTCAAGCACTATAGTCTGGCCAGGGTCACAATCCTTGGCTTTTACCGCACCGAAGAAATAATCGTGACATTCATACGCCATATAGTAGAAGCAGCGGTTAACTTGGAGGAGATACGCATTCGTGAAAACGTGGCGTTCAGATGTGTCATCTGTGGACATATGGAGCCGCCTGCTGGATCAAGGTTCCCGCAAACGAACCAAGACAGATACTTTTAGGAAGAGAATCATCAATGATGGCAGATCAACTGCGGCTACTGTCAAAATATATATTCAATCGGCAGGATAACGGAAACATGGCCATGCAAACAGAGATGACGCGGTTCTTGAAAATTGTATTATTCAAAATTGTGGTTTATTATAAGCTTAAGACACAAAACCGTGGTTTAAAAAGAAGAAGTCATGAGTAGAGTTTCTAAAACTCTAAAAAAACTACGATTTTGACAAAATCATGGCTTTAGATATTACAAGATTTGTTGCATCAAACCACCTAGTAGCTTTTAAAAAACAAAATATTTTATAAAATCATAGTATTTCTCCATACTCTAAAAACACCTTGCATCCAAACAGGGCCTAAGCATGAATCAACTGGTTAGGTTTTTTCAGAACTTATCCATCCGGATTTAAATATTTGGCGCATATGCTCGTATTTTTTAAAATTTGACGATGCGGAACGTAGAAACGTGGCTGATGGCTCCGTATCTCTTGACCGTTGAAAAGAAGAGAAAATGGCCCCGTATGTGTTGACTGTTGAGGGACTTAACTGCAAGGGGCATGGTATCTGCAAAGGAAAAGAAACGGAAGTAGAAAATCCATGCATAACCACTTCCTCTTACGATAAAAGGATGAAACATGGTTCCCGCATGTGTTGGTGTCGGAGGGACCTAACTGCAAGGGAATTAAAAACCTCATGGGACAAAACAAAATGGCATGGTGGCATATCATCAAAGGGAAAAAAAAGACCGAAGCAGAAAATGTAACTGTTGTGAGTTATGCGTTGTTTTAAGAAGATAAAAGAGACATGATAGGTTTTATAGTTGTTTTAACCAAATAACTTACATCTTTTTCACAGCAATAACTCACAATAACTTTTTTCACAACTCATAGCTAAACCAAATAGACATGTAAAACGTCTCTTTATTTCTACCAATTTGAAAAAGCATAAAGCCAAAAGTATGGTCCTGGTGCTACAAAAATTATACTATATAAAAGCAGTTGCTTCTAAAAAAAAACAGCTCCTGATTTAAACCATTGGTTGACCTTTTGGTTCTAGCCACTTAGTTGACGTTCTACTTTCTTATAACAGAAGCACTTTCCAAAGCTAAGAGCATCTGCAGCAGTCCCCAATACATCCTCTTATCCTCATAAAACTATCATATCGGAGACCGTTATGATTTTTTCTTGCTCCAGCAGTTCCCCAATACCTTTCTCTTTTTTTTTGGCCACCAATTTTTTTTCTCATCTACCCTCAAAAAAGGGGAGATACAACTCTCCTAATACCATGGAGACCATCCCAACTATCACTTTTCAGCGATATTTTCTCTTACACTCCTATGGGACCCACCTTTCATATGGGTATTGGGGAAGATATATTAGGGGTACTGTTACAGCATCTCCCCCGATAAATCTAGAAAGTGATATTGGGCTACCCTAATACTATCTTATTGGGTGAGTTGTATTGGGGGACTGCTGGAGATGCTCTAAAACAAACGAACACAACCTGAACATTGTCTATGCTTCCACGTGGGCCATGCGCTCCACACCATATGTCCATATTATCCGGGCCCGCCTATGAGCTACTACTTACGGCCCATAGCCCTGTACTGTATACATTACGTCTACGTGAGCTTCAAGAAGCACCTGTACATTTTTGCACATAAAAGAGTAGAGTTTTTTCTAAAAAGGGGGAAAGACTAGCACCCGGACGTCCGGACGCGGTGTTCGTCCGAACGCCCGCGCCTACTGCCCGCCCACGCGTCTAACGCACTTCCTCTGCATGCGGCAGGAGACGCACTTCCCTGGATGCATGCAGCCAATAGAAGGGATGCGTGCATCACGCCTCCGCCCTCCCACTTTGCCTGGTGAAAGCTCTATGTTTGGTGTTGGTAATTAGTGACAATGCCTAAGTACTAATCCTATGCCTTAGTTGTATGTAGCATATGAGGATTAGTACATTCCAAGGTTGGTGGCAAGATGGACATGGTGATCGTGATGGCCACACTTGGATTTGGACGCAACCCTACGTAATCAAGGCAAAGGTATATGCTTAAGGGTTGTGTTTTAGTAACCAAGACACCTAGTGGGTGTGGTTACATTATAGGATAGATAGCCGTACTATAAAGAGGGGAATGACGCGGCTATTGAACTCCTAAGTGCCTCTAGGTTGAAAGCTCTATGTTTGGTGTTGGTAATTAGTGACAATGCCTAAGTACTAATCCTATGCCTAAGTTGTTTGTAGCATATGAGGATTAGTACATTCCAAGGTTGGTGGCAAGATGGACATGGTGATCATGATGGCCACACTTGGATTTGGACGCAACCCTACGTGATCAAGGCAAAGGTATATGCTTAAGGGTTGTGTTTTAGTAACCAAGACACCTAGTGGGTGTGGTTACATTATAGGATAGATAGCCGTACTATAAAGAGGGGAATGACGCGGCTATTGAACTCCTAAGTGCCTCTAGGTGTGCATTTCATGTCATATGCATTTGGATAGAACTAATAACGCCTCGAAAAATGGTTGTGAAAATGCTAACACACATGCACATGGTGATGATCACTTGGTGATGTTAGCACGTTTGCGAAGGCGGTTGAGTTTGAGCGGTAGAGAGGGTTTGGGGTCCTCTCTCCCTCCCGCCGAGCTTGCGAGGCGGGATTCAGGCGTTTTCGAGGAGTTGAAACGACTTTTTTCCACTACGCCGGAAGTCGGAAAAAGAAACGGAGGCGAACGGAGGTCACAGTAGTGACCGGACGCTGGACCGGACACGGTCACTGTTTGACCGGACGCGTCCGGTCAGCGTTCAGCGTTTGCGCTTGTCTCAGCGTTTTGATCGGACGCGCAGCGCGTCCGGTCACAGTCGACCGGACGCGTCCGGTCGTTCAGGGAGCTTACTGGACTCCAACCGGACGCGGGCACTGTGGCGTCCGATCGGTTCACCAGCGCGTCCGGTCACTGTTTCGTTAGAGCGCTGCTCTGGCCTGACCTGCGCGTCCGGTCCGTTACGGGACCGGCGCATCCGGTCGTGACCAGCGCGTCCGGTCGCTGCGACCAGCGCGTCCGATCGGTGGTTCGCGAAAGAGCCGTTGCGCGATCGGCGCGTCTGGTCCACGCGACCAGCGCGTCCGGTCAGCGCGACTACGGCTGTTTAAGTTCCTAACGGCTATATTCGAAGGGGTACGTCTATAAATACTCGTTGGCCGGCTCAAGGCTCTCTCTCTTGGACATTTGACATACTTGTGAGCACTTTGAGCTAAGCAACTCCTCTCCCACTCATCTCTCTTGCTTCTTTGCATATTCGAAGTGAGATTGAGTGATCCAAGTGCATTTGCATTGTGAGATTGCATCTAGTTGGCACTTGGTGGTTGATTTGCTGCGGGATTCTTGTTTCTCTTGGTGGTTGCCGCCACCTAGACGGCTTGGAGCAGCTTGGAGGCGTTGGCAAGAGTTGGTGATTGTTCTTGGCCACCTCCGGTGATTGTGAGGGGTTTGTGCCTACCTCGGTGAAGCGCCAAAGGCAACATTAGTAAATTGCTCGTGTCATTGCAACCTTTTGCCATTTGGTAGGTTCTTGTGGCGCCTTTTGAGAGTCTCGGTGTGAGACCGATTAGCCACCGAACCACGTGGTGAAGAGGGACACAACGGGGACTAGCGTGCCGACAAGCACGTGAACCTCGGGATAAATCTTGTGTCAACACTTTCATATTGTGATTGATTGATCCCGGTGTTCGGTTGTCTTGGTATTCATTGTTGATCATATTGGTTGGCTCAATACTTCGCCCCTCGGTGAAACTCTCCTAACTCAACTCCGCATTACTTTCTTAGTTATCTTTGCTAGCTAGTTAGCTTTGCTAGAGTAGCTCTTTTGTGTAGCTTACTAGTTGTAGTTGTAGTTACCTTCTCGGTTTGACTTGTGCGGTTGAGTGTCATTATACTAGAATTGTGAATTGGATAGGTGGCTTGCAAACACCCCGTAGGCTAAGCAAAACTCGCATCTCGCTATTTGTTGTATTGATAAACTTGTTTAGCTTGCCTTTGTAGAAAATTTTAAAAGGCTATTCACCCCCCTCTAGCCATCAAGACCTTTCAAGTGGTATCGGAGCTGTGGTCACCGTTTGCAAGGCTTAACAACCTCGGTGCAAGATGGCTCAAGTCATGTTCAATCATGTTAATGGCAAGCCTCCATTCTTTCATGGCGTCTCTTCCTTTGATCATTGGAAAAGGAAGATGAAGCAATATCTAGGCAATATACATGAGAAGGTTTGGGATGTAACCAAAGAAGGATACATCATTCTTGATGAGGAAAATCTCACTCCAAATGACCGCATCAACAAGCAATGCAACACGGCGGCACTTGACACAATCTACTGTGCCATTGATGACAAAGTATTTGAGCAAATCAAAGATCTTGAAAAGGCAAATGAGCTTTGGATAAGACTTGAAGAAACATATGAAGGCACTTCAACGGTAAAAAGTGCCAAGCTATATATGCTCAAGGACAAGTTCTCCACTTTCAAGATGAAGGATGATGAATCCATCCCGGAGATGTTCTATAGGCTCCAAGTCATTGTCAATGATCTCAAGGGGCTTGGAGAGAAGGTTGAGGACAAAGACTTCTCACACAAGTTCTTGATGTGCTTACCCAGGAAGGTTGCCACCTTGAGAAGAATGATCTTTAGAGAGGGATTGGACAAGGTCAAACCAACCGATGTGCTTGGAGATATAATGACCGATGCTCAATACAATGATGATGAAGATGAGGTAGAAGAGAAGAAGGAGACCAAGGTCAAGCAAGAGAAGCCCATTGCATTTAAGGCTTCATCTTCTAAGGGCAAGAGCAAGGCGGAGAGCGATGATGATGATCCATTCGATGATGAGACCATGGCCCTCCTAGTGCACAAGATGGGGAGGTTTATGAAGAAGAAAGGATATGGTGCAAGAAAGAGAAGGGACTTCATGAAGGCAAAGGAGATGCTTTGCTACAATTGCAATAGCCCCGATCATGTAGTGGCAAAGTGCCCCTATGAAGATAAAAGATATCATGATGGGGAGTTGAAGTTGAAGAAGAACAAGAAGGACAAGAAGGAGAAGAAAGAGAAGAAGAGCTTCACTATCAACAAGAAGAAGAAGGGTGGTGGTTATGTGGTCACTTGGGATAGTGACAACTCCGATAGTGATGATGATGAAAGCTCTAGTGATGATAGTGATGATGATTCTTGTGGCCAAGCCTTATGACCAAGCCTACCAAGGTAAAATATGATGATAGTGATGATGATTCTTGTGCTAGTGATGCTTGTAGGAGTGATGATGAGGAGGATGAGGACTACTCCAAGGATGATCTATTGGGCATAATAGATCAAATGAGCAAAGGCTACAAGAGGACCTCCAAGAAATATAAAGTCTTGGAACAAGAGCTCATTGCCAAGAGCAATGAAAATGATGCCTTGATGGAGGAGCTTGTTGCTCTCAAAAAGAGTAAGGAGTGCAAAGGAATTGAACAAGAGCTCAAAGCTCTTAGGAAATCCTTTGATGAGCTAGAGGCCTCTCGTGAGTGTCTAAAGAAAGACCACGAGGACCTTAAAGTTGCTCACACTAGGCTTAAGGAAGCCCACTCCACTCTACTTGAGCTCATCAAGAAAAAGGACCTCAAGTTGGAGAAGTTCATGAAGGAAGCTAAGGAGGAGCAAGTGATTGTCACTTATGATATTGGACTAACATGTGATATTATTAATGATTCTTTATTTGTTGGTCCTACTAATGCTTCATGTAGCTCATCATCATCCACCACAACCAACTCTATCTCTACTACTAGTGATTCATCACTTATGGTTCAGAATGAGACTCTCAAGAGAGAGGTGGATGATCTCACCCGTGCATTAGGCAATGCCTATGGTGGGGATGCCCGCTTGCTAAAATGCTTGGGTAGCCAAAGGTTCTCTCTTAACAAAGAGGGTTTGGGCTACACTCCCAAGAAGGGCAAGGTGGCCTTTGCTACTCCAAAGCCTCGCTTTGTGAAGAGCAATGGTCGTTATTGCAATAGATGCAAGCAAGTTGGACATCTAGAGATTAATTGTAATAAAATGAACAAGAACAACAATAAGTATCATGCTAAAATGGATTACATTCCTTTTGATTCTTGTTATGTGCTTACCAAGGGTGAGAAAGGTGTGCATGCTAGGTTTGTTGGTACACCAATTGTGGGTCCAAAGAAGAAGGCCATTTGGATACCAAATAGCTTAGTTACTAACCTCCAAGGACCCAAACAAGTATGGGTACCTAAGAAACTTTAATTTATTTTGTAGGTAAATTACAAGACCGGAGGAAGGCATTGGATGCTTGATAGTGGGTGCTCTCAACATATGACCGGTGATTCAAGAATGTTCAACTCTCTCAAATCAAATGATAGTGGCATTGATAGTATCACATTTGGTGACAATAGCAAGGGTGATGTGAAGGCTCTTGGAAGGATTGCAATCTCAAATGATCATAGCATTTCCAATGTGCTCTTAGTTGAAAAGTTGAACTTCAATCTTCTCTCGGTTGCTCAATTGTGTGATCTCGGTTTTAAATGCATATTTGGTGTTGATGATGTGGAGATAGTTAGTGTTGATGGCTCCAACTTGATCTTCAAGGGCTTTAGATATGAGAATCTATACTTGGTTGATTTCAATGCTAGTGACACTCAACTCTCAACATGCTTGCTCACCAAATCAAGTATGGGTTGGTTATGGCATAGAAGACTTGGTCATGTTGGCATGAAGCAATTGAACAAGTTAGTGAAGCATGACTTAGTTAGAGGCTTGAAGGATGTCACATTTGAGAAAGATAAGCTATGTAGTGCATGTCAAGCCGGAAAGCAAGTAGGCAACACTCATCCATTAAAAAGCATTATGAGTACTTCCAAAGCATTTGAGTTGTTGCACATGGATTTATTTGGGCCAACTACATACACAAGCATTGGTGGCAATAAGTATGGCTTTGTGATTGTGGATGATTTCACTAGATATACATGGGTATTCTTTCTTGTGGACAAGAGTGATGTATTTGACATATTCAAGAAGTTCATCAAGAGAGTACAAAATGAGTTTGAGACCACAATCAAGAAAGTGAGAAGTGACAAAGGAAGTGAGTTTAGAAACACAAGAGTTGATGAGCTATGTGAGGAGCTTGGAATCAAGCATCAATTCTCGGCCAAGTATACACCTCAATCTAATGGCCTAGTTGAGAGAAAGAATAGAACTTTGATTGATATGGCAAGATCAATGTTAAATGAGTATAATGCGAGTCATTTATTTTGGGCCGAAGCAATCAACACGGCTTGCTTCTATAGCAACCGCCTCTATTGCCATAAGTTTCTAGAGAAGACACCATATGAGATCTTAAATGGAAGAAAGCCCAACATTGCATACTTTCGGGTATTTAGTTGCAAATGCTACATCTTGAAGAAGGGCACTAGATTGAGCAAGTTTGAGAAGAAATGTGATGAAGGATTCTTACTTGGTTACTCCACTACTAGCAAAGCTTATAGAGTTTGGAATTTGGCTAGTGGTTTACTTGAGGAAGTTCATGATGTTGAGTTTGATGAAACAAATGGCTCTCAAGATGAGGAAAATAACTTAGATGATGTGAGAGGAACTCAATTGACCAATGCTATGAAAGAAATGGATATTGGTGATATTAGACCAAAGCAAGTGATTGATGTGGATGACAACAAAGATCAAGTGCTCCAAAGTCCAATTACACAAGCTAGTGGGTCTCTAATGCAAAATCAAGCTAGTACATCATCTCAAGTGCAACAAGACCAACAAGTGGCTAGTTCATCATCTCCAACTCATGATCAACATCAACATCCAAGCAATCAAGTGCAAGTGCTTCAACCAACCAACATTGCAAGGGACCATCCATTGGATTCCATCATTGGTGACATACAAAGGGGAGTTCAAACTAGATCAAGATTGGCATCATTTTGTGCTCACTCTTCTTTTGTGTCAATGGAAGAACCCAAGAACATTGATAAAGCATTGATAGATCCGGATTGGGTAAATGCAATGCATGAAGAGCTCAATAACTTCAAAAGAAATGAAGTATGGGAACTAGTTGAGAGGCCTAAGGATCACAATGTCATTGGAACAAGATGGGTCTTTCGCAACAAGCAAGATCAAGATGGAATAGTAGTAAGAAACAAAGCAAGACTAGTGGCTCAAGGTTACACACAAATAGAGGGTCTTGACTTTGGTGAAACTTATGCCCCGGTTGCTAGATTGGAAGCAATTAGGATTTTACTTGCCTATGCTTGTGCTCACAATATCAAGCTATATCAAATGGATGTGAAGAGTGCATTTCTAAATGGGTACATTCAAGAGGAGGTGTATGTGGAGCAACCTCCCGGTTTTGAAGATGACAAGAAACACAATCATGTCTACAAATTGAGAAAAGCTTTGTATGGATTGAAGCAAGCACCTAGAGCATGGTATGAAAGATTGAGGGACTTCTTGCTATCCAAAGGATTTGTCATGGGCAAAGTGGATACTACTCTCTTCACCAAGAAGATTGGGAAAGACTTATTTGTATTGCAAATATATGTTGATGATATCATTTTTGGTTCAACCAATCAAGATTATTGTGATGAGTTTGGGAAAATGATGGCAAAGGAATTTGAAATGTCAATGATTGGTGAACTTAGTTTCTTTCTTGGACTTCAAATCAAGCAAATGAAGGAAGGAACATTTGTGAGCCAAACCAAGTACATCAAAGATATGCTCAAGAAGTTTGGCATGGAAGATGCAAAGGGCATTACAACCCCAATGGGCACTAGTGGAAGCTTGGATAGTGACAAGAGTGGCAACATGGTGGATCAAAAGCTATATAGATCAATGATTGGTAGCTTACTCTATGTGACGGCATCAAGACCCGATGTGATGTTTAGTGTATGCATGTGTGCAAGATTTCAAGCCTCACCAAGAGAAAGTCATTTAAAGGCAACAAAGAGAATATTGAGGTATTTGAAGCATACACAAGATGGTGGATTATGGTATCCCAAAGGTGCAAGCTTTGAGCTAGTTGGATATTCGGATTCCGACTATGCCGGTGACAAAGTTGAGAGAAAGAGCACCTCCGGGACTTGTCAATTGTTGGGAAGATCACTTGTGTCATGGTCATCCAAGAAGCAAAATAGTATTGCACTATCTACCGCCGAAGCCGAATACATCGCCGCGGGTAGTTGTTGTGCACAAATCTTGTGGATGAAGGCAACATTGAAGGATTTTGGAATCAATTTCAAGAATGTGCCATTGCTATGTGACAATGAAAGTGTCGTGAAGCTAACCAACAATCCGGTTCAACATCAAAGAACAAAGCATATTGATGTTCGTCATCATTTCATTAGAGATCATCAACAAAAGGGTGACATTGCTATTGAGAGTGTGGGCACCGAAGATCAATTAGCCGATCTATTCACCAAGCCACTTGATGAGAAGAGATTTCACAAGCTAAAGAATGAGTTGAACATAATTGACTTCTCCAACATGAGTTGATGCACCCCAATGTTATGACATGCCTCTCCTTCGAGCCCCAAGGTACAATTGGTTGACATGTCATACATTCTATGCTAAGGAATTGTTTAGTGCATCTAGTCATAATTTACATGTTCTAGGCTCATTCATGAAAATCAAATGACTTTGAAGTTTATATGGTGCCACTATTGTTTCCATGACTTGTATGATCTAGTGGTAGCATATAATTTGTTTAAGTAGCTTGTGATCCTAAGTGTTTAATCTAGATCACTTGTCTAAATAATTGCTTCAACATGGTGCATGATAACCCTTCTAGTGAGGTGTGAAGAAGCTTGCCCTTGGATCAAACCGAAGCATTTTATTTATGCAAGCAATCTAGGTTGAATCACAAACTTGATCCTCACCCCATAATTCAACATGATAATCTATCTAAAATTGATCCCTTGTGGTCATTGGTGCCAAAGGGGGAGAAAAATATTGTTCACAAAGATAGAACTCAAAGGGGGAGAAGCACAAAGGGGGAGAAAAATGTTGTTCACAAAGTGAGAAAACCTAAAGGGGAGAATTGATAAAAGAAGGGGATCAACTAAAATTTTGAGCACACAAGTAGGGGGAGCAAGCTCTTAAACATGAATGTTGCATTTTCTTGTGCACTTCATATGTATGATGCATAGTTATGCTTTTCTTTTTCTCCGATACATTGCTTGTGTGGTGACTTGTTAGTATACAATTGAATGGTGTATTGAAGTACTAGCATGAATAGGAAGTAGTTAGATTTCTCTTGCTTCACGTTTTTCAAAGCGGTACTAGAACCTTGCTTATAATGTTGATCTCACGAGGTTTCTAGTTATGTTTGTGCTTTTCCAAGTGATATCTAACTACACAAGGTGCTAAGATGGTGTTTATCGCTACTCCGATGGTATCACGCTTCAAAGGTCTATAATCTAAAACACTTAACACCTATTGGTAGTCAATGCTCCTAATTTTTCCTATCTAACATGTATGCTTCCTATATCCAAACATATAGCATACATGTAGGGGGAGCCATTGCTATCAATTTGAATTCATGATCACATGTCCATAATTCTTACACATGGTAATATACTTGGACAATGTGACATGGGTTCAATCAAAATTTTATCATAATATCTTTGTGAAAGGGTTGTCACCAATTACCAACAAGGGGGAGATTGAAAGCTCTATGTTTGGTGTTGGTAATTAGTGACAATGCCTAAGTACTAATCCTATGCCTAAGTTGTTTGTAGCATATGAGGATTAGTACATTCCAAGGTTGGTGGCAAGATGGACATGGTGATCATGATGGCCACACTTGGATTTGGACGCAACCCTACGTGATCAAGGCAAAGGTATATGCTTAAGGGTTGTGTTTTAGTAACCAAGACACCTAGTGGGTGTGGTTACATTATAGGATAGATAGCCGTACTATAAAGAGGGGAATGACGCGGCTATTGAACTCCTAAGTGCCTCTAGGTGTGCATTTCATGTCATATGCATTTGGATAGAACTAATAACGCCTCAAAAAATGGTTGTGAAAATGCTAACACACATGCACATGGTGATGATCACTTGGTGATGTTAGCACGTTTGCGAAGGCGGTTGAGTTTGAGCGGTAGAGAGGGTTTGGGGTCCTCTCTCCCTCCCGCCGAGCTTGCGAGGCGGGATTCAGGCGTTTTCGAGGAGTTGAAACGACTTTTTTCCACTACGCCGGAAGTCGGAAAAAGAAACGGAGGCGAACGGAGGTCACAGTAGTGACCGGACGCTGGACCGGACGCGGTCACTGTTTGACCGGACGCGTCCGGTCAGCGTTCAGCGTTTGCGCTTGTCTCAGCGTTTTGATCGGACGCGCAGCGCGTCCGGTCACAGTCGACCGGACGCGTCCGGTCGTTCAGGGAGCTTACTGGACTCCAACCGGACGCGGGCACTGTGGCGTCCGGTCAGTTCACCAGCGCGTCCGGTCACTGTTTCGTTAGAGCGCTGCTCTGGCCTGACCTGCGCGTCCGGTCCGTTACGGGACCGGCGCGTCCGGTCGTGACCAGCGCGTCCGGTCGCTGCGACCAGCGCGTCCGGTCGGTGGTTCGCGAAAGAGCCGTTGCGCGATCGGCGCGTCCGGTCCACGCGACTAGCGCGTCCGGTCAGCGCGACTGCGGCTGTTTAAGTTCCTAACGGCTATATTCGAAGGGGTACGTCTATAAATACTCGTTGGCCGGCTCAAGGCTCTCTCTCTTGGACATTTGACATACTTGTGAGCACTTTGAGCTAAGCAACTCCTCTCCCACTCATCTCTCTTGCTTCTTTGCATATTCGAAGTGAGATTGAGTGATCCAAGTGCATTTGCATTGTGAGATTGCATCTAGTTGGCACTTGGTGGTTGATTTGCTGTGGGATTCTTGTTTCTCTTGGTGGTTGCCGCCACCTAGACGGCTTGGAGCAGCTTGGAGGCGTTGGCAAGAGTTGGTGATTGTTCTTGGCCACCTCCGGTGATTGTGAGGGGTTTGTGCCTACCTCGGTGAAGCGCCAAAGGTAACATTAGTAAATTGCTCGTGTCATTGCAACCTTTTGCCATTTGGTAGGTTCTTGTGGCGCCTTTTGAGAGGCTCGGTGTGAGACCGATTAGCCACCGAACCACGTGGTGAAGAGGGACACAACGGGGACTAGCGTGCCGGCAAGCACGTGAACCTCGGGATAAATCTTGTGTCAACACTTTCATATTGTGATTGATTGATCCTGGTGTTCGGTTGTCTTGGTATTCATTGTTGATCATATTGGTTGGCTCAATACTTCGCCCCTCGGTGAAACTCTCCTAACTCAACTCCGCATTACTTTCTTAGTTATCTTTGCTAGCTAGTTAGCTTTGCTAGAGTAGCTCTTTTGTGTAGCTTACTAGTTGTAGTTGTAGTTACCTTCTCGGTTTGACTTGTGCGGTTGAGTGTCATTATACTAGAATTGTGAATTGGATAGGTGGCTTGCAAACACCCCGTAGGCTAAGCAAAACTCGCATCTCGCTATTTGTTGTATTGATAAACTTGTTTAGTTTGCCTTTGTAGAAAATTTTAAAAGGCTATTCACCCCCCTCTAGCCATCAGGACCTTTCATAGGTGTGCATTTCATGTCATATGCATTTGGATAGAACTAATAACGCCTCGAAAAATGATTGTGAAAATGCTAACACACTTGTACATGGTGATGATCACTTGGTGATGTTAGCACGTTTGCGAAGGCGGTGGAGTTTGAGCGGTAGAGAGGGTTTGGGCGTTTTCGAGGAATTGAAACGCCTATTTTCCACTACGCCGGAAGTCGGAAATCGAACGGAGGCGAACGGAGGTCACAGTGGTGACCGGACGTTGGACCGGACGCGGTCACTGTTTGACCGGACGCGTCCGGTCAGCGTTCAGCGTCTGTGCGTATTTCAGTTGGTTGATCGGACGCGCAGCGCGTCCGGTCACAGTCGACCGGACGCGTCCGGTCGATCAGGGAGCTTACTAGACTCCAACCGGACGCTGGCACTGTGGCGTCCGGTCAGTTCTTCGGCGCGTTCGGTCGCTGTTTCGTTGTGCGTGGCTCAGGGTTGACCAGCGCGTCCGGTCAGTCACGGAACCGGCGCGTCCGGTCGTGACCAGCGCGTCCGGTCCACGCGACCAGCGCGTCCGGTCAGCGCGACTGCGGCTGTTTAAGTTCCTAACGGCTATATTCGAAGGGGTACGTCTATAAATACTCGTTGGCCGGCTCAAGGCTCTCTCTCTTGGACTTTTGACATACTTGTGAGCACTTTGAGCTAAGCAACTCCCCTCCCACTCATCTCTCTTGCTTCCTTGCATATTCGAAGTGAGATTGAGTGATCCAAGTACATTTGCATTGTGAGATTGCATCTAGTTGGCACTTGGTGGTTGATTTGCTGCGGGATTCTTGTTTCTCTTGATGGTTACCGCCACCTAGACGGCTTGGAGCAGCTTGGAGGCGTTGGCAAGAGTTGGTGATTGTTCTTGGCCACCTCCGGTGATTGTGAGGGGTTTGTGTCTACCTCGGCGAAGTGCCAAAAGGCAACATTAGTAAATTGCTCGTGTCATTGCAACCTTTTGCCATTTGGTAGGTTCTTGTGGCGCCTTTTTGAGAGGCTCGGTGTGAGACCGATTAGCCACCGAACCACGTGGTGAAGAGGGACACAACGGGGACTAGCATGCCGGCAAGCACGTGAACCTCGGGATAAATCTTTGTGTCATCATTCTTATTGTGATTGATTGATCCCGGTGGTTGTATATTGTGGAATTCATCTCTTGATCATATTGTTTGGTTGGCTCAATACTTCGCCCCTCGGTGATACCCTTCTAACTCTCTCTTGTATTAATTTCTTAGTTACTTTGCTAGAGTAGCTCTTTTGTGTAGCTTGCTTGTTGTAGTTTCCTTCTCGGTTTGACTTGTGCGGTTGAGTGCAAATATACTAGAATTGTGAATTGGATAGGTGGCTTGCAAATACCCCGTAGGCTAAGCAAAACTCGCATCTCGCTATTTGTTGTATTGATAAACTTGTTTAGCTTGTCTTTGTAGAATTTTTTAAAAGGCTATTCACCCCCCTCTAGCCATCAAGACCTTTCACCTGGGTGGGCCCACAGCGCATGCATGCAGCCTACCCGCCCACAGGCACACTGCTGCCGCACCTGTCCACGCACTGCTACTGTAGTCCGCGCGGGCGACTACTGTCGCGCCTGCCGGCCTGACCCCGCCTGCTGCTGCGGTACGTATGCGCCTGCGCATGCATGTGGGGCTGTTGCGCCCGCTTCGCTTCTCGCACGCACACGGGGACCATCTCCGTCTGCGCCCACTTCCCACGCATACAACACTGGCAACATAAAGCATTTGCTAAAATATATGTCCGAAACAAATGTAACATTTATAAACATACGCTTGCAACATATGGGTATGGCCACGGCAACATATGCAACATTCAGATTAAACACTTGCAGCATACGTTTGAAACAGCTGAAATATTTGAAATATACGATTGCAACATATGTGTATAGTCAATGCAACATATGCAACATTTAGATAAAACACTTGCAACATATGTTTAAAACAACTGAAACATTTGAAGCATACACTTGCGACATGTGTATAGCCATTACAACATATGCAACATCCAGATAAAACACGTGTAACATACGTTTGAAATAGCTGAAACATTTGAAACATACACTTGCAATATACGTGTATAGTCATTGCAACATATACAATATCCAAATGAAACATATGCAACATTCAGATGAAAACATATATCTAAAACACATGAAACATACGGAGATAAATGCCATGGAGTGAAGCTCCCATGCAGATGTGGTCCCGCGCTCCTCTAACAAACAGGCAAGCGCCCTAGCCAGCCCTACAAGTGGCTAAGCGCCTAAGCCGGTCGGCCAAAGCAGCAACGCGGCAGACAGCATACGACAGGGACAGCTAGGCCTGGCGCAGATAACACAGAGAGAGAAAAGAGCAGCACGGCAAGTGGCAGCAGGCCTAGGTGCAAGGTAGCAGAGGGCAAGCACGGCAGGGAGGCCTGTGGCCCTAGGCGCGTGCGGCTAGGGCCTGCCTGGCTAGTCCAGCCAGCTACGTACGCAGCAGGTAGTCAGGCAGCCAGTCCTCTCTGTGTGGTCACGCGCATGCACAGGCCTCACGCGCTGTATGCACCCCGAATAAGTGGCCGCACGCGCTCACAGGGTGCGGACCCTGCTATAACTGTGGGACCCCTTTTTTATTAGGCGTAACACGCACACAGGGGTGAATCCGTTTGCCTGTCCGGACGTCCTCAACCAAGCATTAGCGCAAAGAAAAACATAAGAAAATAGTAATTATGCTTTCAGCACAAATTGCGATCTCTATACAGGTATTTCTATAGACTAGTTCTGTACGCGAAACTGATAACTCAATTCGAAGGTTTATGGCGCCTCTGCACGGGGAAACCAAATTTTCATATGCAGCTTGCAGCTAAAAGGAGAGAAAAACTGCACGTGGAACGCATTGGGGATAATAGAGACCCAATTGCTCAGCTAATCAACAGAAGGAAATGGGGAGAAAATGACACTAATAAATTGGCAATATAAAAGTTAAAAGAAATGCTGCTTATGTACATTTGTCATTAGGTGCCCAAGCACATGCGCAAACAGAGGGCGTGCACACACAACGGTAAAATATAGAACCTCTGAATTCTCTAATCTCTATCTCTATATATACCTTAAAAATGGAGAGAGAAAAACTTGTAAGCTTCACGCTATACGGCTATAGTATCAAATTGACCCTTGATTTCCTACACATGTATGTAATTTCTATATATTTCTTTCTTTCTAGCTGTAAATCCTAGGTTGCTATACTGTTATGACCAAAGGAAATGGAGTGCGTGAATATTTTGCAGGTTGTGGTATGGTCACTGTTTACACGCTTGCCAATTGAAAGATATCCTGAAGAAAAAGGTTGAGCTCCTGAGCTGATCTCCCAACCTCGCCTTGTCGCCTGCAAAGGAAATGCCCAGAGGGCATTAGTTTAGGTCATTGAACTGAACAATGTGTTGAGGTCTCATGGGATACTTAAGAGGCTAGAGCCATTGAAGTTTACCTTGTCAGCAACTTGAGGCTGGCGCTCACATTCTTCAGTTCTTGGAAACATAGATTGCACCGCTCCAACCTAGCAAGATATGCACTCGTGAAGCAAGCCCATTGTATGCATGAGGCAGGAAGGAGAATCCATTACAATTTTCAATGAGATGAAAAGAAGAAAACACCTCTGCTCTGCCTCAAGGTCTACCCCAACAGGTGGTGTAGCCGACAAAGATGAAGAAATGGTGGAACCAAAGCTCTTAACGAGACTGAGAATCATCCCCAAGGCAATGCTCATATGCCTGAAAAGTGTCAATGCACATCTATCAACTACAGCCTTTCACTTTTGACAAAACAGTTACTGTTGCAATGTACACTGTCAGTCATTTTTCATACTAGTAGCACCATATGCAAACTGTGAAAACGAACTTAAAACAGTGGAAGGGGCAGTTAAATATTGCACAATCGAAAAGCTTCTAATTAATGAGGCTACTAGTGTTACCATCAGCGAAGGAAGCTGAGTATACCATTGGGACTTTCCTTTTTGGGAATCGGTACAGCAGGACATTGATACATGGTCACTAAACTGTTTGATTGCGATCCATATCCATGGAACCATGGAATCCATGACTCACGTGAATTTTAAAAGTACAGTCGTGCAAATGTAGTTTTAGTGATGCAGAAATTTGCATGCATCATAGCCTTGATTCCTTGAATAGAATGGCCAGCTAGTGCTAAAATTAGACTATAGCCAGAACCATGAACAGCATGTCATATCTGCATACTCAGATCTGTACATGTCATACTTTGAATACAATGGCCAGCTAGTGCTACAATTTGACCATACATGAACAGTATGTCTTTTTTGAACAAATACATGATGTCATATCTTCCATCTCTTTCTGAGGAAGGGACACATTATAATCAGATTTACTTCCCATTACAAGGTCCAACTCTCCAAAGAGCATTTAGTCAGCTTTTAATCAAAATAGTCAGCCAATGTTCAATAGCAAGGTCAAATTTAAACGATCTCACAATTCTAATATTGATAAATTAAGAGGAAATATGAGAAATGACCTGTCATATGTGCTTTCAAGAAGACTGGCAGTAAGACGTAAGAGAGAAGCGCAAACATCTAATGTGATACAGTTCCTATTCTCCATTAGAGCGTTAACTATATCAGTAGTGACCTACAAGAGTAGAGAACATTCAGAAATTGTAATGGGTGAAACTACAACAAAGGAGTAGTAGAGTACATACAGCAAAATCCAACATTCTCCATGTAGCATCAATAGATCCTTTTATATCATTTCTTTGCCAGCACCGGTAAACCACCTGCAAATATCACATAGCGACTACAATTACTCAATACATATAACAAATCGTGTCCCATAACAGCAAATGGATTCTTGATAATTACTCGATGGACGATCTTATTCTGGACCCCTTAATACCTCTAGTTTGGTTAGCCGAGACTTCATTACATGAATGAATTCTTGATGGTTTTCCATTAGACCAGACATATCATCTTCATCACTTGCAGATGCACTAAGTTTTCCAGAAAGTGAAGGGCGCAGCCTCTACAGAAAAATAGTAAATACGAGGTGCATAATGGGTTCCATATAAAAAAAGTACTATTGGCGCCCAAGATGACACAATCTTGGAAGTAAACATACCGAGCTGTATAGTGTTGTCACATACTGGATGCTATCATAATTAGAAGAGGAAGGTCCTGTTCCAACCAAAGAGCTTGGTGACAATTCTGAAGGAGACTGAAACCAATAGAACAATGTCAGGTCACTAGATCACTTACGGTCGTCAACAGCATGTTTTCCACTTGACTCCATCAGTTGGCTTCTGTGGATGCTGGCAAATTCTGGATTCCTTGCAGCAGCAGGATTCCATTTATCAAAACTAGTTACACTGTACCAGCTACCAACTTCATTAGACTCAACACTCTCAGTGCACATCAAACCAGAACAGTTATTGTCCCCAGCACCTGAAGATTCTCTCATAAATTTCCTCTGTGATGAACTAATAGGTTCTGACAGAGGTATAAGCTGCTGCAACTCTTGGCTTTCTGGAGCTCTCCTTCTATAGTCAATATCTGAATTAACTCTCAAACTATTTTCTAGGGCTACATTTTTATATCCTACATCATTAGTGATTCTTCTACAGCCAACTTCTTCAACCATCTTTGAGCTCCTTGAAACAATTACAGGTACCAACTTGCCATCTTCTTTGCCATGATTGGAAGCTAAACCTACTTTTTCTATATTTTGAAGCTCAATATCTGCTAACTCAACTGTGGCTGCTTCACTGAGATCGGGACCAGCATCCTTTCTAGAGCTATGCCTCAGGGCCAGAACAGGTACAGAAGATGATTCCATAATACCACACCGAGAACTATTAGACCTTGACCTATACATGGGAGCTGCTGATGCATGTGAACTGCGAGACAACATTCCAGCATCTGAAGAGAGATTCGCGTTAAAGCGGACTATTGGTTCTGGTAGTGGTACAGCAGCAGCTGGCTGATTCTTCCGTCTGTCAATGAAATTTGGGTTCAATCTAACTCTAGGAGAAAGAAGAGGTGTAGAAACAGATCTTGTGAGCTGGAGATCCCTTTTTCCAGGTGGCTTTGACAATCCCTTCGTTGATGCAGAAGTTGAGACAGGAATTTCTTTTGAAGCAGACATTGAGCGTCCAAGCAGAGTATCCGATCCAATTTCATTGGCTGTTTCAAAAAGTACAAAAGCATATCTGGTTTTAGAGTGCAGAGATAACGAAGAGATCTCATAAGAAAAGTGTTTGCTGCTTTCAGTACCTGGGCTTCTGGAACTTGATAGCCTTCCAAACACTGATGACATGCTATCATCTGATTCAATTAGCCTATTTACACTTCCATTTAAGCGTGGTCCAGCACTACTATCAACATAAGGCTCATTTCTCTGAAAATTTATGTACGTACCATGTCATAAAGAAATAACTCAATTGATAACATAGTAAATTATGCATAGCACGTCATACCATCAAATCCACAACCCACACGCTGACACAATTTTGGTTATATGAGCAACCAAGAAGTTTCCCTTCGTCTACAGTTAGATCTGCTAATGTGGACCAGCCTACATCAACCACATCATGACATATGATGGGTTCCCAGGAAAGAACCTACAAGCAAAAAGATAATGACCTTTGTTCCACTATTATTTCCTGGAGAATGAAATAATCAGTTGGATATGTACCTTTAAGCTTTCATGTAATCCACAAAAAATTGTTTTACCATCACTATTGAATTTCATAGAACGAATTACACTAGCCTGAAAATTGAGGACAGCTACCATTAAGCAATTGGTTATCTGATTACAGATCATGTGCTTTATTTACAGCAAGCCTGTCATCCATTTCCACACAGAAATTCTAGGCCTAGGATGACGTGAAGAAATTGGTGATCAGAAACCATACCGACTCAAAGTATTCCCGGCTGTTCTGCATTAAGCAAGAAAAGGTTAATTATATCCAAGAAAAAGAAAAACATGGTAGAGAATGGACAGTAACATTAGATTCTTCTTCATCAAATTGAAATACAGCAGATATATGTGCCACTATCTGGTTTGCAACAATCTAAAGAAGAGTAAAAAAAAGTGCATACGAATATACCTATTTTTAGAGTGCCAACAGTCTACAGAAGAGTCAAAAAACTGCTTACCAATATACCTATTTTACAAAACCTCAAACTTGACAAGTTGTTTCACAAACAAAGTATTATGTTACACATGCTTAATAATAGCTATTTCAGTATTTCACTAAGAAAGTTTTTCATATGGTGCAATCTTTGGTCTGAGATGCTGCATTATATTGGTAAAATTCATTTGGTCATTGGTGCTATTTCATGATCACATAGATAAATAAAAACTGCTACTTCATGCTGTCTTTATGTGTTCCTTGAATCCTTGCGACGGATCATACTTGGGCAGAGTGGCAAACAGACTAAGGTTGAAAAAATCATTATTTTTTTTTTTGAAACAAAAAAAAATCATAATGGTGGATCTTAGTTCGAATACATTTCATTTAATTCAAGCTTATGATCAAATCATATAATGCTTAAATACAACTTTTTAAAACTGTAGCCTTCACAAATAGCTTTTTTCCAGATCACTATATAACCTTGGGTTCAAGAGCTATATTGATTCAGATTTTGAACATAGAATAGTTTCAACTTGGGGCATGAATGATTCATTTTGTGAGTCGTTATAAATAGATATGGTACCTCAGGTCCAGAAGAACCAATCAACTCAAAAGTCTCAAGGTCCCAAAATTTAAGAGTCTTATCAACTGAACCTGCAAAGGTTTTTGAAAAGGACAGCATGGAATATGTTACTTAGATCTCCAGGTGATGTACAAATAAGAAGCATGAGGGAGAGGGACTAATAAGTCCGCAATAAAAATAATAGAAATCTTATTTTAGAAAATTTAACATCCCAGGAAAAATTCATTACTGAGTGAGTATATAGGACCTGTAATCTAACCTGTAGCCAATAAAAACTCATGGGGGTGAACATCTAAGCAGTTGACTGGACCTTCATGAAGACGAAAGTCATGCATGAGTTTTCCAGCCGTCAAATCCCAGACCTAGCAAGATATTTTAAACAAAATTTCAGTGATCAGGAAATATGAGGTAAAGTTTTAATTAATGATAGTACGAGATTGTCCATCTCGTTGACAACAGCCATGTTGTAATTTGTAAGACACCTTAAATTTTGGGTGCTATGATCTTCGAATATTTTGCATTATAATTAACAGACATGCTCAAAATTTTACCTTCACTGAGTTATCAGCCCCACCAGAAACAATCCATCGACCATCAGGAGTAAATTTAAGCACATTAATTCGTCGGGTATGACCCTTGTATGTGTGGATGCATCTCTTTTTTCGAGTATCCCATATTTTCATGTTTGTGTCTGAAGATCCAGAGGCTAAGAATTCTCCAAAAGGATGGAAATCAAGAGATGCACAATTTGATCTGTGCCCAGTGAAAGTTCGAACAACTGCACATTGTGCAAATCGTCAATAGAAACTGAGATTATTGCATGACACAGTTGCAGTTCATGTTTTCAATGCACTGTTGAGTGTCAACACTGGTTAATACCTTTCGCCTCCTCAATATTCCATATTTTTATCGTTCCACTTGCTGCACCAGCACCTATCGTCACTTCAGAAGAGTCAAAGCTTACTGACTCAACTGGACTTGTAAAGCCTGATAGGCTCTGCTATGTACAATGAAAATCACTTGAAGTAGATAACTGATTGCCAAAAAAAAAAGCAAGAATGACATTACACGTAAACCAGCGGGATACCCTATAGGAAATTACCAGGAGGGCACTGGGTTTCCCTACAGCCCAAAGATTGACCTTCAGATCCTCACCACCAGTGATGAGGATCCTTGATGTTCGCCTCCCAAACTTGGCACAATTGACATTCGAAGCATGTGCGACAAACTCCTCTGATCAGTGTCAAGGAAACAAGACATTGAAGGTTGCATACTACAACAAGAGAATTAAAGTCTTATCCCAGCATGATATCCAAAGCTGTAACAGAATGTTTTCGACTACCACGAACCTATCCCAGCATGTTTAAAGTTTCTTTCATAATTCATGTTTTCAGAAGGAACTAAACACAAATTTCCACAAGGAAAAAATATTGACTGAAAATCCAGAGTAGAATACTTAAGTGTTCATATCATCAGCATGCATGTTCATCGTTGCAATTATCGAAATGATACCAATTTTTGGCATAGCACTAAGTTCATACCAGCAGCTGCACTATCCATATGGTAGCAACTACATTCCCGATGAAACAAACTACTTAGGGTGAAGTTAAAGTTCTCGGTCAAAGGAATTAACACGTATGATATTGAGGACTGAGCATCATGTATAGATCTCCCCAACTACAGTGTGGCCCTATTAACAGCAATTGATACAACCTACCAAACAAATGATAAGATCCCTGGCAAACAATAGAACTATTCTCCTGTCTCGAGTTAATCCAGACCACCAAATTTAGTTTGATTTCAGGCCGGAAGCTATAATATTCCAGGTCTGAAACTTCGCGGCACTAAAATTTCATTATATCCCCACCTACACAAGTAGCAAGACAACTCGGATGGTCCTGAATACGTTCCTTGGTGGGAACGCAACTCCTGCACTGCACTCCGCTCAATCACAGGCTCACAAGACCAGATGGCAAGGATGAAGCCAACATGAACAGTAATATCAGAACCTGGAATCGAATTCGATCATCGCGGGTGAATCCAACCCCAACCCAACCACAACTTAACTGCACCAGTTCAAACAGAGCAGGCAAGAGCAATCCGGCTTCAAGTTCCAATTCAAAATCCTCAAACCGGCAATCACGGGGATACGAAGCTTGTACGCGCGCGTGGTGGCCATCTGCAACGGCCGCCGTCATCCAAAGCTTGGGCTCCTGCTGAGGGGCGAGAGGGTTTTGGATTTCCAGGGTGCTCTCAGGATCCTCCCATCTGCAGCCGCTTAGCTGGCGCTAAAACTTCGCCTAATTGTTAGGTGGAGTGGGAGAGGGTGAAGGGAGAAGGAACGTTGAGGAAGGAAGCACAGCAAGTAATTCCTGGCTGCCGTCTTCGTTCACGGCCTCTTGTTTCACACGCCATTTTCAGTTTTTTTATTTTATCCTAAATGTTTTTATGTTATATAGGCTTCAATTATAAAAGTGAAAAGCCAAGAAGCAATATGCAAGTAAGAATTTTTCTTAATATTTTTATGCTACAGCCTTACTATTAAAAGTGAAAAGTCATGAAGACATGAAACAATATGTAGGTAAATATATATATATAATTATAGAATTCGTGTCAGTTAAATTGGCTTAAGTTTGATCAAGTATCTTCAAAATATATTTTGTAATTAATTTAATGATACTTGTTTTTGTATATGTTTAGTATTTTTTTATATAATTTTGATCAAAACTCAAATCGATTGATTTCTCGAAAAAATGAGAATTATTTTTTTAGCACGGGGGAGTAAGAATTTTTCTCGAAGGTGTAGTGAACTTTGAGACGACATTTAACACCCCTGGTGCTAACTTTCAAGTTAAGCGGTGAATTAAGACTAATCCAAACAAGTCAGCGAATGATTAAGAGCTTTAGTTAACGCCTGACAAGTGGTGGCAAGGTGTTGAGTTTAACTCTTCTAACATAAGCCCTAACTTAAATTTTGCTTGTATGTTTGTATTTTTCAAAATATGCATGAGTACGTCTTTTCATGTGCATCACCTAACCATGAACATATCTTGGGCATATGAAAAGTTGCATGTTGATTTGGATCAAAAAGTTATATGAAATGATAGTTTCAATTTAGCTTAAAAACACTCTTGCTAATTGAGTAGGAACATGTGATATCAATTAAACCTTGTATTCATATTTAAACAACTCTATTTTAACTCTTGAACAAAAGTTGTTTAGGGTTTCTTTTGGAAAAGTGTGAAGAAAATGCTTAAAAATAGCTAAAACCCTAATTTAGATCTTTTCCTGTTGCTACTTTGATCAATATAGAACTTTGGATTCTGTTCTAGTTCTGAGGTTTGGTCTTAAATAGAAATTGCAGTTCAGTTCGTGTGTTACAAACTAGAAAATTTTCCTAAGTCTGCGAATATCAGTTAGAAAGTTCAATCGTTGGGAATTTATACAATTAAATTTCATTATAAAGATTGTGTAATTTTTCTTTATAAATTGGGTTGATGTTTGCACTTTGACATTGAGCTTTTGGTTGTACTGTTTGATCAATGCTTAGCTAGTAAATAAATGGCCAAAGTAGCTAAACAACTTTATTGTAGCTGACTTAACTGAGTTTTGAGTTTTAGTTTTTAAGTAGGTGTTTTCAAAATTCTATATCTTTCAAACTAGTGAGCTTTTGATGTTGGTTCTTAAAGCAAAGCTAGAAATCTCAGGAAGATGAACAACTTTCGTTAAAGATGATCATCAAGTTGCTGCACCGAATTTGGAGAACAAGAACGAAGAAAAGAGAGGGTCAGACTGCTACAGTAACGCCGACCAGCTGCTCTGTTGTTTGCTTCACCGCGACCGATGTCCCTTCCGGCGCTTCTCGTTGAAAGCCCAAGTTTGGTTTTGGTAATTAATGACACCAAGTGATAATGCTATTGTATCAAGTGTGATTAAGCTAGGCATAAGCAACATGTGATGGAGGTGGAAATGGCATGGAGAGATGGCCACAAGACCACATGATTTGGTTCATGAAATGATGAGCAAGATCATGAAGAAATGCACATAAAATGATGGACATGATGATCAAGTGGAAGAGAAAGATCTAAGAGCGCAAGGCAAAGGTATAACCATAGGGTTTTCTTTTGCCGGTCTAAGTTGAGTAGAGAAGTGATTGACCGGGTTTAGGATACATAGCCGACTATCAAGAGGGGCAATCACGGTTAGCTCGAGAATCAAGTGCCACTAGATCAATGTCTTGAGCATATGTATTAGGATCTAGTAGAGAGCTAACATAACGCCTTGAAAAAATTTATGAAAATGCTAACACACATGCACATGGTGTTTTCACATGATGGTGTTGACACATTTGCAAAGGCGGTGGTGTTTGAGCGGTAGTAAGGGGTTTGGGGTTCCCTCTTCCTCCCGCTGAGCTTGCGAGCGCGGGATTCAGGCGTTTTCGAGAAAATGAAATGCCTATTTTCTATTGCGCCGGAGGCGAGAAAAGGTGGCGAAAGTCTGAAATGTTTATCACTGAAAATACAGTGACCGGACGCTGTGGTCGAATTGACCGGACGCGGGTGGCGCGTCCGGTCAGTTCAAACCACAGACAGACGCGCGTATGAGAAGGGTCGCGGACCGGCGCGTCCGGTCCCTCACGGAACCGGCGCGTCCGGTCACGCACCCAGGAGTTCAGCACTGAGGGCAGATGCGATCGGACGCGGTGGCGCGTTCAGTCACGTTCGACCGGACGCGTCCGGTCACGAGTGGGCCATTACTGGACTCCGATCAGACGCGGCTGGCGCGTCCGATCATGTGCGATCGGACACGTCCGGTCTCGACGGGAGCTTACTGGACCGTGACCGGACGCAGACACTGCCGCGTCCGGTCAAACGCTAGAGCGCGTTCGGTCACGGCAACGACTAGTTCTGACGCGCACTGTTTACGCTTGTCCTGTAGTGACCGGACGCATCCGGTCACCCTGACCGGTGCGTTCGGTCAGCGCAATTTCAACTGTGTCGTCCGGTAACGGCTAGCTGTGTACCCCTTCGCTATAAATATATGTTGTTCGGGGTTTGAGGAAAACTCTTGCACATTTTGAGACCTAGAGACATCATTTGAGCTAGAGAACAACCCCTCCACTCATCTCCTTGCTTGGTTGCACATCTTGGGTGAGATTGAGTGAGATTCAAGTGCATTGCTTAAGAGTTGCATTCTAGAGGCACTTGATCTTCGAGTTGCTGCGGATTTCTTGTTACTTTTATGTGTTTCCCGACACGGTAGACGGCTTGGAGCAGCGGAGGTGATTGAGCTCGCAATTGGAGATTGTTGGAGCCCTCACCGAGTGTTGTAAGGGGTTCTTGATCCTTCCCCGTGGGAGTTCGTAAATTGGATACTTTAGTGGAGCTCGTGGCTTGGAGGATCCCCATCTTGTGTGCGGTTGTGCGGCGCCCGCCGAGGGCTCGACTCTTGATAGTCGATTAGCTCGTGAACCGACAAGTGGGTGCATCGCCACAACGAGGAGTAGCTTGCCG
Organism: Saccharum spontaneum; assembly: GCA_022457205.1. Lineage (NCBI taxonomy): Eukaryota > Viridiplantae > Streptophyta > Magnoliopsida > Poales > Poaceae > Saccharum > Saccharum spontaneum. The sequence goes on along the minus strand of CM039580.1, from coordinate 32,606,151 downwards.
GGAAGCAAGTGAACCTCGGTAAAAATCTTGTGTCATCTCTTTGTCGAGGATTTCTCTTGTGGTTGATCATTGTGATTAATTCTTCGAGTGTATTACTTCTCTACATCTTTGGTATAAGAATCAAGTCACTTGCTCTTTACTTTCTTGTACTAGTCCTAGTGTAGTTTGCTTAGTGCAGCTTTTATCACATAGGAGTAAGTAGCTTAGTGACTTAGTCTTGTTGATGTGTATTAGAGATCATAGCCTTGCTTCACTAGAATTATATAGGTGGCTTGCATAGTGTAGTTGAGCTAGTGCTAGAATTAGCTTAGCCATCTTTTATACTAACGTGGTTGTTTAGTGAAGGTTGTAGATTTTCAAATAGGCTATTCACCCCCCTCTAGCCATTTGGACCTTCCACTCGTGCCTGGACACGTAGCCACTCGTGTGGCCGAGCTCGTGCGAGAGCTGGCGAAGTCGAGAAGCATCATGGTGCCCGTTTAAAAATCCAAGCCGCTGGCCATTTTCTCTTTCTCTTCTCTCTCTGTCTCTCTGCTCGCCCGCCATGGCAGCTGAAAGCCCAAGTTTGGTTTTGGAAATTGAGTGACACCAAAGTTGCTAATGTTATGTGATCAAGTGTGATTAAGCTAGGCATAAGCAACATGTGATGGAGTTGGAAATGGCATGGAGAAATGGCCACAAGACCACATGATTTGGTGCATGAAATGATGAGCAAGATCATGAAGGAATGCACATAAAATGATGGACATGATGATCAAGTGGAGGAGAAGGATCTAAGAGCGCAAGGCAAAGGTATAACCATAGGGTTTTCCTTTTACCGGTCTAAGATGAGTAGAGAAGTGATTGACCGGGTTTAGGATACATAGCCGACTATCAAGAGGGGCAATTACAGTTAGCTCGGGAATCAAGTGCCACTAGATCAATGTCTTGAGCATATAGGATCTAGTTGAGAGCTAACATAACCCTTTGAAAAATATTTGTGAAATGCTAACACACATGCACATGGTGGTGTACACTTGATGGTGTTGGCACATTTGCAATGGAGAAGGTGTTGGAGTTGATTTTGATCAACTTGGTGAAGGGAGAAAGGTTTTTCAGTGTTCTGCGGATGCTAGGATGGCGCTTGGAGTGGAATACTTCTTTGATCCATTGTGACTTGGATTAAGTGTTCATATAGGTTGTGTAGCCCTCTGAGTAAGCTTTCCAAAATGTCCAAGATCATCGAAATCAGAGTTCGGAGCTAAGAGTTATTGCCATTTTACTGAAAAGTGGTAGGTTACCGAACTCGTGACCGGACGCGTCCGGTCAGCACCTGCGCGTTCGGTCAGTGTTTTTCGCATGCGAAAGTGACCGGACGCTGCTGTGAGTCCAGTCAGTGATGACCGGACGTGTCCGGTCGCGTCGGGAGCTTACTAGAACCTCTCTGTTCGCTGTTTCGATGTGACATGCGCGTCCGGTCCCGTTAGTGACCTGCGCGTCCGGTCAATACAAGTTTATACGCGCGAAAATTAGCCGTTGGAGCTCGCTAGTGACATGCGCATCTGGTCAGCTCGACCGGCGTGTCTGGTCGATCTGAAAATTCGCCCAGTGAAGGGGTAACGGCCATATTCGTTCGTGGGGGCTATAAATAGATGGTGGCCGGGTTTGGGGGGCTTCTCTCTTGCGCATTTGAGACCTTGAGACATCCTTTGAGCTAGAGAACAACCCCCCACTCATCTCTTTGCTTGGTTGCACATCTTGAGTGAGATTGAGTGAGATTCAAGTGCATTACTTGAGAGTTGCATTCTAGAGGCGCTTGATCTTCGAGTTGCTGCGGATTTCTTGTTACTCTTCCATGTTTCCCGACGCGGTAGACGGCTTGGAGCAGCGGAGGTGATTGAGCTCGCAATTAGAGATTGTTGGAGAACTCACCAAGTATTGTAAGGGGTTCTTGATCCTTCCCCGTGGGAGTTCACGAATTGAATACTCTAGTGGAGTTCATGGCTGGGAGGATCCCCATCTTGTGTGCGGTTGTGCGGCGGCCGCCGAGGGCTCAACTCTTGATAGTCAATTAGCTCACGAACCGACAAGTGGGTGTATCGCCACAACGGGGAGTAGCTTGCCGAGAAGCAAGTGAACCTCGGGATAAATTCTTGTGTCATTTTCTTCCTGAGGATTTCTCTTGTGTGATTTATTGATGGGTTCTTCTCATCTCTACACGGCGGTATAATCACTCAAAGCTCTTCTCTCGCGTTACTCCTTGTTTCTAGTTTGTAATTGTTGTTGTGTTTAGTGGATAACCTTGTACTAGACTTGTGTAGGTGGCTTGCTTAATTAGTTAGAGCTAGTGCATTTTACTTCGTCACCTTTTGTACTAACACTTGTGGTTAAGTAAATCTTGTAGAAGTTTTAATTAGGCTATTCACCCCCCCCTCTCTAGCCTTTTTGGACCTTACAGCAGCCGGCTGTAGCAGCAGAGCGCTCGCCTTCATCCGCTCCCTCTCCTCCGTGCGCTCTCCTCCGGCTCCACTAGCTGCTCCTGCATCTCCCTCTCTTCCTTCCGTGTCTGGCGCGCCACTTCTCCGCCCGCCGCAACCACCGCCTCCGATGAAGCCGCCACCGCCCCTGCCACTTCGCTCTCTCTCTTACGGCCGCCCTCTGTCCTCGCATCCACCCACCGCACAGTCGAGCACCACAGTGCCTACACCGCAGCGCGCCACCTGGGGCGCCCCTTTTCCGGCCTCATCCCCGTTGCAGACAGCCGCCGCTCGAGCTGCGCCTCCGTGCGTCGCGCACACACGTGACTGAGCCGCCTAGACCCATCCCTAGCCTAGCTGGTGCCACCCTCGGGCGCGGTGGACAGCCCCAATGCTTCCCCGCCACTCCTCGGTCGCCCGCATGGCCTCTTCTCGTCGGAAGACCCGGAGTCTGACCTCCTCTGCTCTACCTGCGTTGGGGAAGAAGAAGGACCACGGGATGAGAATAGAAGCCTTTTCTAGAGTTGCTAATGTAAATCTTGTGACTCATATGAATAGTATTTTTGTATTGCGGGTTGATTCTGGAAAAACTCAGGGGCCTTTATGCAAAACAACGTGCCCGCCCGCTAGGCCGACTTATCCTCTCTATGTGGGTTGGCCTGCTTGCGTAGCTGAGCCGAGCTGGGCCACTTTGGGCCCGAGCCTCCTTTTTCCTTTTTCAGTGTTTTATTATTTCTATAAAAGTGCTGATATTTGTTATTTTCATAACTAATTATGGAAGCCTGCTAAAATCATGAAAATTTTTGTGTAGCCTCTACATGATGTGCTCTATGTAAGAAAAATATGAAATGAGCATTTTCAGTAGTTTTGCTATGTTTCAAAATTCCCTCTTTTAATTAACAAATGCAACTTCTATGATTTTTGTAGGCCAATCTAAATATCCAAAAATTGTGAAATTTGTTTTTCCACTGTGTTATGGTATATCCAACCTTCACAAAAAGTTTGGAACCAATTGGATGATGTTTAATTACATCCTTAACTATATGCTTTAATTATTATTAGTTTATAATTATTTAAGGGACCAACCTAAATCATGATAGGACTTGGGTGCATTTTGAAGTTGATTGTAGACCACGAGACACATCCACACCTACTGTTTCATGGCAAATTAATTACCTTCTTGATATGCTCATGATCAACTAGTGTTAATAGAAAGTAGAAATGCTTTTTGGTGTGGATAGGCACTTCATTAGGTGGAAACACGTATGTAGTTTTGATTGCTCCTTTGTATGCAACCTCTTGGGTAAAAAGATTAGGTTATGTATGTTTCCCCATGTCAAGATCTTGATCCTCTATGCTAACCTAGTCTTTTGTGATAACAACTTTTAATTTGATGTTAAGTAATAAAGGTGGTTTAAACTAATGTTTGAGTGATGCTTTTTGTGAGTGGATACATGTAGTTAAGCTATGACCTTTTGCTTGCTTTCATGTTTGAGATATGTAGATGTTCCATGGAATCTTGTAATGACCTAGAGTAGGGTCTCATGTTGACTTAATAATTGATAAGCATAAAATGATAATGGCTTGTATGCTTAGATGACTTACAAACTTTGTCTTCTCTACCGAAGAAGAGATATGCACCTACTTGATAAAAAGAATTAAAGGTTGATTTGCATCTTGCCATTTCTATGATGTTCATGATGCTCTCTATTTAGGTGATCATGTTTTATGGCCTACTTTGCATCATATATCACCTATAAGAACCTTGGTTAACCTAATGACTATGTGAGTACAATAGCCCTATACATCTGGTAATGCCATTCTAGTTACTTCGTAATAGATGAATACCTTGTAGTAGTTTAATAAAGGTGACATGTGATTGAATGATTTGGTTTAGTAACTCGCAATCTCACTATGGTAAACTTGTGTGATGTTTAGTTAACCTTCATTCATTTAAGGACTTGTACCCAATCTAACATGACCTTGTATTTGTGTTGCTCACCTTCTTGTGATGCATCGTATATTGCTCTTCTATGCATTCATATCTTGCATTGTTGCATATCATCTAGGTACATTAGATGCATGACGTGAAGATGAAGGACGTGATGTTGAAACCGACTAGAAGATGGTGTAACGGTGACCAAGTCCAGAAGATAAAGATGATGGTTGATTATGATATGAAAATGAAGCTAACTAACTGACATTGTGCTTCAAACCCAAGTAAGCCCCGGAACATTCTAAGCCTCCTACCTCTCTTTTAAAATACACTTGAGTTTATATTTTATATTGTGCATTAATTATAGGAGTTGAATTGAAACCGTTGCTGCATGTCTTACCTTGTCTACAATATATATACATGTATCCTTACTAGTATATATAGGTCGCTTTATGCTTAGCTATGTTTAGACCGCTAGAAGTCAGGTGATTCCTGTCACCCGTGAGATTTAGGTGTCTACTCGGACACGGTTGGCTACATTTGTTATCGTGAAAATGAACCATGTGATAATGGATAATTGGAGACCGGGGCGGGATCAGGTGTTACTATGGTTATTGTTGATGCTAGCTAGGCATGTGTTTCTTGATCCCGTCTGTGTCATTTAAGGACCGCTTCAATGTCTCGGCCCTTGGTTGAAATTGAAGGTACGAAACACATAACAGGGGCTTGGGTTATAGTTGACCGTGAAGTCGATCCTCGTTCGGGCTGAGGAATTAGACCGTTAGCATTGCTGGGAGGAGAACTTGAAGGAAGGGGACTGATCCAAGACCATGTTTGCTATGGGCTTCGGGCTTTGGGCAATTCATGTGAGGATGTAGGACCATGAGTTTTGCGAAACGGTCCAGGCTCACCGTCGAATGGAGTGAACGGTGATCCACGCGAGCTAATGAGGGCTCGTATGGGTGTGTGTTTGGGATTGCCCAGCTGGATGTAATCGATTCGAATCGTCGTCTCTCCCAGACAGTGAGAAACTCAAACCTTGCACCGGCATCGTAGTAACTGATGAAACATGATGGTTTTGTTGATCATGATAATGGAATATGGTTACTAATGTGATGCTTATTAATCAAATGATTGTTACAGGATAGATGCAAACCTAGTTATAATTGGCTCCACTGAACTTGAAGCTAAAATCTGAAAGTAAGGATTACTTTAGTAAGCTCTTCTACAAGTGTTGTTATCCAACTCACACCACCATATATAACTATGCATATCCTTAGAGTCTTTATTTTTTTCCTGTCGGGTAAGTCTTGCTGAGTACAATTGAGTACTCAGGGTTTTATCCTACCCTGTTGCAGGTGAAGTGCTCTGTCTGCTGAAGGTGGTGACTAAGTGTCAGTGGGCTCGGCTACTATATATATGTTTCTCATCTATGCTCTTGTTGGAGGATGTCATCTGAGCTAGCAATACGATTTCAAACTTATGTTATTGTAAGCATTTCAAAGCTTTATTGTTTTCCTAATTAAGTTTTGAACTCAATATTGTAATATTATTTCTGCTACAAACTCTGTGTATTTGTTATGTATTTGCTTAATCAAGTATGACCTTGGTTGTGAAGTTGATTTATTGAGACCCTTCGTGGTACTCAATGGACTACCGGGTTAATATAAGTGATGGTATGCGCGTGTCAACATGTTTAACGAGGACAGTCATACTTGATCTTGTATAAATTGGGCAGTTCTGTCACACGACAACCAGATTATTTTATATGCATTTAATGTAAAATATATCCTTATTTCTTGTGAATACATCATTTTTAGTTGTTTTTTTATTATCTTGTGAACTACTCCATAGCTATAGACGCTCATATATGTACACACTCCACTACTCCACCCTATAAATCCGTATTTATAAAAGATTAAACCGACAAATATTAAGATTAACAAAGTCATCATAGTCATCTCATCATCAATGCATGCCACCTAACTGAAACTCTATGAGCACTTTCAAAAAAACTAAATCGGCATATTTCAGAATTAATATTGCTTAACACTGAAAGAATAGCATTCTAAAATACCAAAATAAACCTAAAAAATAAAAGTAATCAAATCAAATCTTGAAATTCATCCCAAGTGTCTAGTTTCCACAAGAAAATATTTTCAAAAGAAATGACAAGAAAATACAACCCTACTTTCACGCCTTTTTTTATCTTTTTTCTTGAGAGAAGGTGTCAAAAAAATCTAACCACTTCAGCTACATTTTATGCCTTTTCTTAATATTTTTTGTTGAGAGAAGGCGTTAGAAAAAATTAAATATTATTGCAAATGGAAGTACAAAGTTGAAAATATATTCCCTATAACTTTATTATTTATGTCAACACAGGGCAAAGAAAGACTTCCCACCTAGACATATTGCACCGTGACCTTATAGATTTTTTTTTCTAAAAAGTCAATGTTTTAAAATTAACCTACCTATAAAGTTTTTAGATCTAACTTTTTTAATCGTGCTGCTTCACGTGACGTGATAAAATAACGTTTTTGGTTTAGGGTTTTTTTTGAACTACTGGTGTTATTCTAAATGGGAAAATGGAAAACGGAGAACCGTCGGTCAATGGCCATTTAGCTATTATTAGGGTAAACAGATCCCTAACGGACAAAACAACTATTTAAACGGTAGACACGGCCATCCTAAACAGAAACTTTGTACCACCGTTCAACGTTTTAACGGACTAAAAGACTGTTTAGGTGAATAGCGGTGATAACATTATTTTGTCTCGACAAAAAAATGTTAAATCTGATTTTTATAGTTTTTAAATATTAATTTAAAAATGTTGATTAAATAAATAAATCGACCCCTAACTGCTAAACCATTACTTGAAAAATATAGAAAATAAATATAAAAAACAAAGAAGACGGGTTAGTTCTTTCCTCGTGATTAATGGTTGTTGTGTGTTTTTTCTTTTTAACTATCTATCGCAAGAGTCAACTTTTTCTCCCTTAACTAGAAAACCAAACATAACTCCTCTCTCATCTTTTCAAACCGGACATATGACCACCCTGACTGTTTCTTTAGGTGGTTTTCTCTTTTTCTTTTATATTTATTTTGGCTAATTCTTTAAAAAAATCATAGTAAATTAAAAAATCATAAAATAGAAATTTAATTTTATTGGACTCCATATGAATAGATCTATACAGTAAACATATGATATGGTATGCTTTAGTAAAAAAAATTTGCTCTAACTTTAGATCTATGCTTATGGGATTAATTCATAGCTGCATTTTTGCAGTCCTATTGTGGTGAAATTTTTTATGATAGACTAATCATTGTATGTTTAAGATGAAGTAAAAATTTCATGCTATTTGTGTTTTCTAGTTCAGGGAGAAAAAACTGACTAGAGAAACAGCAAGGAAGGTCATATGTATGGTTTGAAAAGATAGGGGAGGAGTTATATCGGTTTTTTTAGTTCGGGGAGAAAAAACTGATTTTTACGATAGTTTTTTTAGGTAAATTTTTGTGATAGGTGAGGGAGACGAAGGAGACTGGATCGGCTGTCTGTGTCGATAGGCCTGTTCCTTGTGCTGGGCCTTTCGTGGGCTGTCCGAGATCCCATCTGGGGTCGGTCAACGGACCAGGATTCCCTCAGGCCTCATGTCCTCACCCCCTAACCGAACAGGAGCCGCCACGGACTCCGACACTCCGTTCACCCTCAACCCTGCCTGCCTTTTGCTCTCCCGTTCATCCCGTGTGCCCACGCGCTCTTTCTCTCGTGGTGACAATTGGGCGACCGCCGCCGCCTACGCCCGGAACCTAGGTCTTCGGCGGTCCCTTCGCCGGCCCTTTCGCCGGAGACGAGCACCCAGCAGGTATGCGCACCCCTTCTCGTCCCTTCCTGCTGTGCGAAACCGAGCACCCGAACCCTAACTTAAGCTATCTGGATATTTGTAACCGGATCTGATCTAATTACGACTGTATACGTGTACTATGCCTAGTTATTTCGACTCTTCTGCTAAATTTATTGTGCATCAATTTGTAAACCCATGTTCCTGGATCAGTTTAGCGGAGTAGGATGTTCTTTTTGTCCGTAGCGAGATTGTTTTCCTAAAGGTTTGGTGGTTCAGTTGAATTCTCATTAACTTAAACTAATCATGTGTAAATGACCCTGCAAGTGGGTTCGCGTGTAGTGTGCTCAGCTTGGTATCTTTCTTGTGCTATTGATAGCATGACGTGGGCGATGAAATCTGTGCAGTAAAAAAATTTATCTTGAATGCTATTGTGAGCTGAAAATGGGAAGTCAAACTGTATATCTCCAACAGTTTGGCAAATTTGGTTTCTCAAATCTCGTTGTTTGTCAACTCCCAAAATAATATGGGGAGGAAAAAAAGATCGCATCTCCAACAGTTTGGCAAATTTCGTTTCCAAAAACCCAAAAGCCCCGCTAAGAAACGAAGAGGCCCGCTAAGCGAACGAAGAGCCCCGCTAAGCAACGAAGAGCCCCGCTAAGCAAAGAAGAGCCCCGCGAGAAAGACCGATGCCAAGCGGATGCGCGGCTCCCCGACGCGCGCATATATGCGCCGATTGCTCGCTCTTTTGCCAATTCCCCAAAGATGCCAAACCCATATACCAAACTGTTGGAGAGGGGTTTTTGAGTTTTTTCCAAAAAAACAAGGACGCCAAAGCTATTTGCAAAACTGTTGGAGATGACTTTCCTTATGGACGACGCTAACGCGCGACGTGACCCGTCGTGTACCTCGTGTACCTCGCGCCCGCCTCCCCCCCCCCTTGCCCCCTTTCCGCGTCCCTCCTCCGCTGCCCCTCCCCCGTTGTCGACCACCGGCCCTCGTCTCGCCCCCGCCCTTGTCCTAGCTCTGCTCTCGTCTCGCCCCCGCCGCCACCCATCGCCTCGCCACGGCGCGGTAGGGTTTCGCTGGGGAGCTCCCCCCTTCCCGCTGCTGCCATGGCCATCGTCACCCCCGACCTGGCCCAGCTGTCTCCTCCTTTGTCGGAACCCTAATGCCACCCTCCCGCCGTCCCCACCGCCTGGCCAGCCTGCCAACCCCAAGCCCCTTCTAAGCCCGCCGGAGTTGGGGAAGAAGAATGGGGCGCGGGCCGCCGGAACCCTAGCCGCCGTTGTCTTCTTCGTCGGTGCGGGCGCAGTCTAGCACGGGCGAGTGTGGCGCGGGCGTGGGCTAGGGCATCGTGCGGTCGTGATGGAGCGTGACCGTCGCGTGGTAACTTTTATGGACAGAATTACTGTGTTTTTTTGTGCACGTGCTCAAGTGCTCTAAATGATTTGCCTTATTGAGTATTTTATTTGAGTGCTTGCTGTTTTCAAAAATTTGCTACTAGAGCTGCAGCAGGATCAGGATGTGCAGTTGGAAATTTGTTTGTTTCTTTTTTCCTTATAGGTAATGCCCTGATGAGGTCTGATTTCCACGTCATTCCTCACCGTAGAGGTGTTTCTTTCTTTTTTCCTTATAGGTAATGCCCTGATGAGGTGTTTCTTTCTTTTTTGATATGAAACGAAGTTATCGTAGAGGTTACGTTACAGAATCAATGCACGTTGCCACTATCTTTTGTGCCAGTCCTCTGAAAAGAAACAAATTTCCTCTTTTCCCAGTATAGGTACTCATCCAGTTTGGGGCTAGTGGATCTTTTAGGTTGTAGTGGGTTTATTTGAAAAGTAGGGGTTGAGTTGAATTCCTGCCTTGTACTATTGCCAGTTTGTCATTCTGACAAGAATCATCTTCGGTAATTGAACTAGCTCCTCTGGTCCAGATGATGAATAAAAACGACCATAGGGTGTAATTATGCTTCAGGCTGTAGCTCAAATCATCTGTGCAAATGCCCTGGCCAGAAATTTCATGTCCAGCATGCTCAATCTGGGATCTTTCATGTTTTATTAGCTGAACATAAATTGAGTCTGCTGAATGTGTGAAGTTAAAATGTGAGTTTGGGTGCTAAATGTAAGGCAAACTGCAGCAGAATTGTTTTGCTGTGTTATGTTTATACACTTACTGAAGTGCCCTTATGAAATATGCTTATGTGAATGTTTGATTACTTATTTTTATACATGCTAGTAGAATTGTAGATGAGCAGTTAAGAATTTGCCATTGCACCTAGTTGGTAGCTGATGAGGTGTGCTTGTGAAGTCATTGCTCATCTTTTATGGGCACAAACTAATCTATTTCAGAGGTCATTTTATGGAATTGCTTCAAGTTGCATACTTGCATATGCTAGGATGCCTTTTGCTTATAATGAAATGTTAGTGATAACGTGCCTCAGTTGAGTTTTTATTCTATTTCATCTAAGATGTTCATTTAGCAATTTTTGTCAAACTAGCCTGCATTGTCCTCTGTCCCTTTTTACAATGTTTTCGTTATTTATTTAAATTAGGCATGGTGCTTTATATGATGTATGTTGACTTTCTCTTAGGCTGGATTTCAGTTGCTAGAAGACTTTAGATTTTGCATACTCCATGCACACATTGTTATTCACTGTAATTCTTCTAGAAAATGAACCATGTTATGCATGGGCATTATTTTTTATTTAAAGGAAATCAATAATATGGAGCTCTTCTTGAATGTACTTATATATTTTAAAAGCAAACAAGTGGGTAACTGTATCCTGAATCCATGCGACTTTTGATCACCAGGATGCCTTGATCTGTACATGATCAACAGACAACACCTGTTGTTGAACTTAAAATTACCTAGTGTTCTGTAGTACAAAATAGCAACATGAACATTTAACAGCAGCTATACGTGCATAACCTACAAGGTTGTGTATGTGTTGTCATTGGGGATGCTGCTAGAGGCACCTGTGCATGCAGCATCCTTTCATCTTTGTATAATGACCTTGTTATCAGTATCTTATCAGTTTGTTTACGCTGATGGATTATTCTTTATGTCGATAAAGGGGAACTGCAAGATTGATTTTGATGGATTATGGCAAGTCTAGAAGAAGTAACTCCAAAAAGAGGACGCATTCCAATTCTGAGGATGGAAAGAGGAAACGGCTAAACTCTAGGCATGATGACACATCTATGTCCTCAGAGCCAATTGAAACCATCTACAGGATATTGTGCCCAGTAAAAAAGATAGGCAGTGTCTTGGGAAGAGGTGGTGACGTTGTTAAGGCCCTTAGAGAGGAAACTAAAGCCAAGATAAGGGTTGCCGATTCCATTCCTGGTGCAGATGAGAGAGTAATTATCATCTTCAATTACCAAAATCAACCTGAACTGACTGAAGAAGCAGCTGAAAATAAATTTAGTGATGGCTTAGGGAACATGAAACCCCATTGCTTTGCCCAAGATGCCCTGTTGAAGATACATGATAAGATTGTGACTGATGAAATTCATGATGGAGTCGCCCATGATGAAAAGTCTGAAAGTGCTGATGATGTGACTGCTCGAATTTTGGTTCAAGGCAATCAAGTTGGCTGCCTTCTAGGAAAAGGTGGCTCCATTATACAACAACTACGAAGTGATACTGGTGCTGGGATCCGTGTCTTGCCATCTGAAAACCTTCCCCAGTGTGCACTTAAAAGTGATGAACTGGTGCAGGTAAGGATGTATTAGTAGTAGAAACTTCTTTATTGTCTTATTCGGCTTGGTAATGCCTTTTGCTTCCATTGGTTCCTGTGGCCTCATATACTGTTTCTTTATTCTTGGATTAGCATTCAATTGTTCATGTATTATTTTTCTGGAAATAAACAATTTGCTGTGGACATATCAATTGTTGTTCTACTTCTACCTGTCTAGTTTCTCATGGTTTCAATAACTTGATTTTCCCTGTCAATTAATTAAATTACCTAAATGATGGAATTTTGTGTCATGCTGTTCTTATCTCTTGAAATTTGCGTCTTTGTCATGCATAATTTCACTTTTGGACATCAGTACATGGGTATCATATATCATATTGTTATTATGATATTTCAGATATCTGGAGCACCTTCTCTTGTAAGAAAAGCTCTATATGAAATATCTACTCGTCTCCATCAGCATCCTCGTAAGGAAAATAAACCTCTTGATGAAATAATAGATGCAAGCACACAAAGGAAACACGAGTCTCCAACACCACTACAACATGAAAATCCAATGTTGCCGCACCTGCATAGTGATCATCCACCTCCAATACCCCTGCTTGATCCATATAGAAGTGGACCGCAATATCATCATCTTACTGAGACTGAAGAGTTTTATCTGAGAATTCTGTGTGCTTCTGAGCTCATTGGTTCAGTTATTGGGAAAAATGGGGCTAATGTTAGGCGGGTAGAGCAGCAGACTGGTGCTCGGATCAAAGTTCAAGAGATTGACAAAGATGCTTCTGGAGAAAGGCTGATCATTGTTTCATCAAAGGAGGTAACAATGCAGCTGGTTTTGAGTTGCTAATCACTTTCTAGTACCAATACTCACAATTTTATCTCCTTTTTATTTTTATTCATCCAGATACCAGCTGAACCAATATCCCCAGCAATTGAGGCACTCATTTTGCTCCATGATAAAGTAAGTGCACCCTCTGAGAAACGCCATTCAAGTACAAGGCTTGTTGTACCATCAAGCAAAGTTGGCTGTATTCTTGGGGAAGGTGGGAAGGTGATTACTGAAATGAGAAGACGAACTGGCGCTGAAATTCGAGTTTACTCAAAGGCAGATAAACCAAAATACTTGTCTTTTGATGATGAACTTGTGCAGGTGACTTAATATTTGATAACAGCTACATCAGCATATTTCTGTATGTTTTTATTATCTGGACCTTTTATTTGTTAACTTCCATTGTACCTGTACATTTGTTCCAAGCTTTCAGGTTGCTGGGCCTCCAGCTATTGCAAGAGGAGCCCTCACAGAGATTGCTTCGAGGCTTAGAACTAGGACTTTGAGAGATACAAGTATTGTCAATAATCCTCCACCTTTTGCCCCTTTCGATGATCCTCCTGTTGATATGCCTAGCAGAAAATTAACACTATATGGAGGACCTGCCAATGATCCACCATATGGAAGGCCTGCCAATGATCCACTGTATGGAAGGCCTGCCAATGATCCACCGTATGGCAGGCCTGCCATTGATCCACCATTTGGAAGACCTACCAACGATCGACCATATGGAAGGCCTGCCGTTGTTCCACCATTTGGAAGACCTACCAATGATCCACCATATGGAAGACCTGCTAATGATCCATATGGAAGGCCTACCAACGATCCACCATATGGACGACCTTCTAGTACTATACCATATGGAAGACCAAACGAAAGTGCACCTCGTGATCCTTCCGATGCATATCCTGTAGACTACTTTTCTAAAAGAGAATATCCTAGTGGAAGCCCTATGTTTACTAGTAATGCCCCATCAGCTGCTTATGAGAGATATGCAGCACCCACACGCTTTCCTACTAGAGAACATCCCTCGGCTTTCAGTCCTGGTGCAGATCATATGTCTCATCGTTCCTATCGTGACCATGTGCCTGCTGATAGCTACTCTAGTAGGGGTACACAGCAATTAGGCATCACAAGAGATGGAAAGTCAGATGCTTATGACTATACCGAGGTACATCTTTGACGCGAGCTTCCCTCTTTTGCAAATGGCCATCACCTAAAATTTTCATTAGAAGCTTGAGACTTTACACATGACTGTTCCATTGTCCCTGTTCTGTTCCGTAATTAGGTGGTACTCCTGAATATTGGGGAAAAGTTATATGTTGCTGTCTTAGCTGTCACTTCTGTGGCAGCAATGTTCACCCTATAATGTGGTCACAGTGGTGCAACTCTCATTTGTTGTCACATGCAACTTGGTTCAATATATATTTGGCTGCTGGGATGTACTCTGCCGCTCTTGGTTTCAATTGATTTTTCTTGATTTTGTCTATGCCTATCAGAAAATCTCAAGTTCTGTATTTATTTAAATTTTATCATTGCACAGGCTGCTGGACAAATTCATGGACGCGAGGATTACAGAGGACTGACAAGTGGAGTAGGGTATGAATTTGGAGGCCTTACTTCCTTCCTAAACATAAGTTTAATTTTACATGTACAGATTTCATTGACAATACCTTCCTTTGGCAGAAGGTTCTCGAGCACTATTGAACTGAGGATTCCAAATAGTTCTTTGGAGTCTATTGTCGGTGTTGGCGGGGTCAATCTAGCAGAGATTCATCAGGTATAGATAGAAGTTATTATGCCTTTTACTCCATGGGCACTGCTATATAAAATGCATCCTCTGTTATGATTAGCTTTTCTCTTCCATGGGCACTGCTATATGAAATGCGTCTTCTTATGATATAATAGGTTTTCTCATTAATGTTCTACTTGACCCAGATTTCTGGTGCAAGACTGAGGCTGCATGAGGCTCATGCTGGTTCTTCTGAGTCTTTGGTGGAGATCCAGGGCACACTGGACCAAGCAAAAGCTGCACAGAGCCTCCTGCAGGGCTTTATTAGCGCGAACAGCCGGAGCATGCAGCAGCAACCCCATTCTTCTCGCATGCCACTTTACCCAAGCTGGGGATAGCTCTGGTCTCATGGTCGTGGCAGAGGAAAACAGAGTCAGCAGGGTTCGTCATGTGGCTGGAGATATCTCGGAGTGCATATTAGCTGCGGTGATGTTGTTGATGGAAGGTTGGATGGCTGTTTACATTGACCGTGCAAGCAAGATATTTTTTTTTTTGAAAGCAAGATAACTTTTTTTTAACTCAAGCAAGATAACTTATATTATATGCCTTAGGACAAATAATATTATTTTTGTCTGATGAAATACTTGGTAACAAGCTGTCTCTAGCTGTATATTTGATTCCGAATGTATGAACCCTGTTGTTACAACGGCTGCTATTTGAGGTCAGACTTAGTCCGAATAATTCTGTTATCTACAGAATTGGGCCCAAGAAAAAAAATCTGGTTCTAAGAAGACCGGTACTCTGTTTAGCTTTTGCAGGTATATATAACTTTTGCTATGCATGTAAATATATATACTAACTATGTCTAGATACATAATAAAACTTATATGAATTTAGAAAAGTCAAAATGATTTGTAATTTGGAACAGCGGGAGTATATTTCAGACATATCAAAATTCAGATTGCAAGTCATTTAAAGCTTTTCTATTCTAAGTGCATAATTTTTTTTCTATGCATCTAGATACATATATGCACAGTGAAAAGCCAAAACAGCTTACAATTTGGAACAGGAGTATGTTTCAGAAATGTCAAAATTCATAATTCTGTTACCTGTAGAATTGGGCAAAAAAAAGAATCCCAATTTTTTTCGTTCGTACCAGTGGCTACTCTGTTTCTGGGTGTCGGATCGACATCACGGAAATCTCGTAAATTTCGCTCGTGTGCACAATGTAGCTGGCTAGCAGCAAGCACAGCATTTCCACAGGATCGAACTAGACAGACAATTCTGTACTACTTCATTGCGAGAATAAACAGACACAGGAAAAAGTTACGTACCCCCGACTATTCAGCGTGGAGTAGTTTATCTCTCAAACTATAAAACTAGATTTTCTACTTCCTGAACTTTACAAAACCGGTCAAATAACCCTCCAAACGGATTTGGATAGTGATTTTGCTATAGTGACAGTGATTTTGTCTTTTTCTTGTCTATTTATTTCCGCTAAATCTTTGAAAAAATCATAGTAAATCATAAAATGGAAAATCCAATTTTGTTGGACTCCACATGAGTAGATCTATACAGTGAACATATAATATGATACTCTTTAGTATAAAGTTTTTGCTGTAGTTTTAGATCTATGCTTTTCTATAATTAAATAGAATAATTCATAGCTGCAGCTTCTATAGTACAATTATAGTGAATTTTTTATAGTGGGCTAATTATTGTATGCTTGAATTATAGTAAAATTTTCATACTTGTTAGATCATGTATAACTTAGTTATAGATAAAGCATAAATTTAACAAGCATAAACCTAAATAAATCTATAACTAAGTTATACATGATCCAATGAGTATGAAATTTTTACTACAGTTCAAGCATACAATAATTAGTCCACCATAAAAAATTCACCACAATTGGATCATAGAAGTTGCAGCTATGAATTATTTTAATTAATTATAAAAAATCATAGATCTAAAGCTACAACAAAAACTTTGTACTAAAACATACCATATTATATGTTCACTATGTAGATCTACTTATGCGGAGTCCAACAAAATTGGACTTTCCATTTTCTGATTTTTTTCTACGATTTACTATGATTTTTCAAAGATTCAATAAAAATAAATAAAAAAAGAAAAAGATAAAACCAATGTCACTGTAGCAATACCACCGTTCAAAATCGTTTGGGGGGTTATTTGACCGATTTTGAAAAGTTCAGAGGGTAGAAAATTTGGTTTTATAGTTTGGAGGTGAAGTAGTCTACCCTGGATAGCTAGGGAATTATATAGAGTTTTTCCCAAAGACACACCAACTCTATTTCATAACCGGTTGATGCATATCGGTCTGGTCACTGCTTTGCTGTATTTAATCACTATAAGTACCACTGAGCTTGTTAAAATGTTTTTAAAGCACAATAGACAGCAGGTCCTTGTGCTGTTGTGCACCATATATCCCAAAGGGCACGAACGACAGGTGTACGCCCCCAAAATTATTTGGAAACCACGACGAAGGCTTTCAACATTAAATGCGCATAGTTTGGTGATACACTACTTGAACTGGGCTAGGTAACCTGTTCAATCATGGGAACATTTTTTTTACGGTCTGAGGATATTTTAAATATTGCGAGATAAAATACCTGGTCTGCATTTCCAGCACAATTTTAGGGCAACAAACTTAACACAAGCAGAAAACAAAAAGAACAAACATGTACAATGTTGAAGGATGTTAAACTTGGCTTGCACTTACACAATCATCGTATATGCACTACTATAGAAGGAATAGAATTGGGTGGAATAGATGATTTGCATGAGCCTCTCGGATGGTATATATCGAGTTTACATGACTTAGGACTTGGGAGTCAAGCTGACACAACAAAATCTACCCAGTCGTGCAGTCACAGCGAGAGAGCCACAAACGGTAAGACTGGAAAAGAAGCCGAGATGGAAGCCAACGGTCTAACAACCCCCACCAGTCTAAACTGATGATGTGTTGCTGATGGTAAGGTAGCCGAGGGAGAATGTGAAGTAGCCATGGTCGAATATGACATGCTCGAGATAGCCATGGCCCATGTAGTCGTGGTCGGGTTGCCGATGTTAAGACGGTCACACATAAAGCTTTGGGCACAAATGAGACGTTGTAAGGTTCAAATAGGCTAGAAGAGGGGTGAATAGCCTAATTAAAACTTCTACAAGAATTACTTAACCACAAGTGTTAGTACAAAAGGTGGCGAAGTAAAATACACTAGCTCTAACTAATTAAGCAAGCCACCTACACAAGTCTAGTACAAGGCTATCCACTAAACATAACAACTACAAGCTAGAAACAAGGAGTAACGCGAGAGAAGAACTTCGAGTTATTATACCGCCGTGTAGAGACGAGAAGAACCAATCAATCAACCACACAAGAGAAATCCTCGGGAAGAGAATGACACAAGAATTTATCCCGAGGTTCACTTGCTTCCCGGCAAGCTACTCCCCGTTGTGGCGATACACCCACTTGTCGGTTCGCGAGCTAATCGACTATCAAGAGTCGAGCCCTCGGCGGGCGCCGCACAACCGCACACAAGATGGAGATCCTCCAAGCCACGAGCTCCACTAGAGTATCCAATTCGTGAACTCCCACGGGGAAGGATCAAGAACCCCTTACAACACTTGGTGAGTGCTCCAACAATCAATTGCGAGCTCAATCACCTCCGCTGCTCCAAGCCGTCTACCGCGTCGGGAAACACGGAAGAGTAACAAGAAATCTGAAGCAACTCGAAGATCAAGTGCCTCTAGAATGCAACTCTCAAGTAATGCACTTGAATCTCACTCAATCTCACTCAAGATGTGCAATCCAAGCAAAGAGATGAGTGGAGGGGTTGTTCTCTAGCTCAAAGGATGTCTCAAGATCTCAAATGTGCAAGGGAGAGCCCCCCAAACCCGGCCATCATCTATTTATAGCCCCCACGAACGAATATGACCGTTACCCCTTCACTGGGCGAATTTTCGGATCGACCGGACGCGCCGGTCGAACTGACCGGACGCGTAGGTCACTAGCATGCTCCAACTGCTAGTTTTCACGCGTATAAACTTGTATTGACCGGACGCGCAGGTCACTAACGGGACCGGACGCACAGGTCACAGCGAAACAGCGAACAGAGAGGTTCCAGTAAGCTCCCGACGTGATCGGACGCGTCCGATCATCACTGACCGGACTCGCAGCAGCGTCTGGTCACTTTCGCACGCGAAAAACACTGACTGGACGCGCTGACCAGACGCGTAGGTGCTGACTGGACGCGTCCGGTCACGAGTCCGGTCACAGACCACTCTTCGGTAAAACAGCGATAACTCTTAGCTCCGAACTCTGATCTTGGACATTTTGAAAAGCTTACTCAGAGAGCTACACAACCCAGATGGACACTTTATCCAAGTTACAATGGATCAAAGCAGTATTCCACTCCAAGAGCCATCCTAGTGTCCGGAGAACACCGAAAAACCTTTCTCCCTTCACTAAGTTGATCAAAATCAACTCTCACCTTCTCCTTTGTAAAAGTGCCAACACCACCAAGTGTACACCACCATGTGCATGTGTGTTAGCATTTCACAAACATTTTCAAAGGGTTATGTTAGCTCTCAACTAGATCCTAATGCATATGCTCAAGACATTGATATAGTGGCACTTGATTCCCGAGCTAACTGTGATTGCCTCTCTTGATAGTCGGCTATATATCCTAAACCCGGTCAATCACTTCTCTACTCATCTTAGACCGGCAAAAGGAAAACCCTATGGTTATACCTTTGCCTTACGCTCTTAGATCCTTCTCCTCCACTTGATCATCATGTCCATCATTTTATGTGCATTCCTTCATGATCTTGCTCATCATTTCATGCACCAAATCATGTGGTCTTGTGGCTATCTCTCCATGCCATTTCCACCTCCATCACATGTTGCTTATGCCTAGATTAATCACACTTGATCACATAACATTAGCAACTTTGGTGTCACTCAATTTTCAAAACCAAACTTGGGCTTTCAGACGTCATGGTGATGATGGAGGTGCATCGAGATTGTCACGGAAAGGGGTGATGCCGAGATTAATGCAATTAGGGTTATCAAGGACATGGACAAAAGATGGAGATGCAACTGAGGCAAACAAGACGGAAACAAGAGGGTTGAGGCCAAAGTTGATGAAGTCAAGCTGCTAGAGCTGAGTCATATGCACATGCCGGGTTTGCCAAACCTAGCAATGTGTTCACCTAGCCACGTGTTTAAGACAAGAGAATGCAACAGTGTTGCCAATACGAAACGTACAAGGGAGAGGTCCCTAACCAGACATGGTTGTGCTAGATGAAGAAGGAGCAGTGCGAGAGAAAACACTCCTTCCTGAAGGCGAGCAGTCCAAGTGGACGCTCTTGTTTGAAGGCGAGCGGTCTTGACACAAGGTATAATGATAGTGTTAGCACACGCCCGTGGCGATGAAGACCCGATTAGCATGACTAAGATCAGATGCAGACAACACAAGAGATAACTTATCATAGTCGTCGATGCATATGTGACAGTGATGTAAATGCAACAGCGAGGTTACACATGGCTTGCATTATTGTGGACTGAGGAGGCAACACAATAATAATATCCTTGTTACTCAGAGAAGATGTGCGTAGTACTTGACAATGGGCATCCCATGACCAATGGATCCCACACAATCGGCTGATCAAATCGAATACACATGAGGTAAAACAAAAATGGAAGAAGTCAGGGAAGGTGTCCTGATATGTCGTGGCGATGAGACATGCGAATGGGATGATCGAGAAGCGATGCACCCGCAAAGTGGAACATCTTGTGGCAACCCAAAGATGGTGGTCTATGGATCATGATCCAAATATTAAGAAGATTGCCTTATCGAGTAAATGGCTTTTTAAACTCCTGACTGCACCTATCAACAATTACTATGTAATAAATATCTTGCATCGATACCTTTAGTGCAAGTTGAATGAAAACAAGATGACTTATACTTTTGGTCTAGTGGTATGAAGGTGAAGCAAGATTTCCTCTCATTTGGATCTTTCGTTGCCAAGAAATAGGATGGATCACATGTGTGATTCTGGGGGGAAATATGGTTGGGTAATGATACTTTAAATAAAGGACCAGTATCCTGGCTTTTACAATATAGCAAGACCAAAATTTACCACCATAGTTGAAGTTCTTAGCCCCTTTCCTCCAAATCTCTCATGACACAGGGATCTTATTGGCCCAAAGTTAGGAGTGTGGAACAATTTATTACCACGCATAACAAACATTTGTCTAGGCCAAGAACAAGATGAGTTTCATTGAAATTTACATCTTAGTGGGGAATTCTCGGTAAAATTTCATTACCAAGCGCTGATTCAAACCAATGCCCCTAACCTTAATAAAATTTTGTGGAAAATAAAAGCTCCTCTAAAAATCAAGATCTTCTTGTGGTACCTACACAAAAGTGTAGCGTTAACAGAAGACAATCTAGATTCAACTGGAAAGGAAACAAAACATATTAGTTTTGTCACAAAGAAGAGACAATTAGGCACTTGTTCTTTGAATGCCAGAGTACTCACACCATCCAGTTATATTATTCATATGGCTTTAGGACTGATAGAACCTCGCAGCATATCACATTTGTTTGGTGGTTGGATGGGAAATTTTAAAGAGTTGATAGCTCTTGTTTTGCTTGAAGCTGCAGCCACTTGTTGATCCATTTGGATAAAAAAGAAATGACTTGGTTTCTAAAAAGAATCCCTTCTAGGTCATCTTTAAAATTATCCGCTAGATTTGCACTTGGTCTATCCTCTAGAAACTAACTTTACAGGATTTGGGTGTGGTGGTTACGTGACAATTGGCGTGGGTGGTCGAGGACTTCTTTTCTTAAGCACATGGATGAGGATCTAGTCTGTGGATTGATAGTTACTAGTGTGTGTGATTTTTATTTTGTGATCAACTGGAAAGAGACCAGGAGATTTTTCAGGACTTTGTATTATCTTGATGTCCTGTTCTTGGAAATCTTAATGAAGTCTTTCTTTATTAAAAAAAGGTTGCCCATAATTGCAATGACGAACACACCGTTGGGAAGCTCAGGGTTGTGCCGTTACTTACGAAGTTGGGCTGCAATTGGTAAATGACGCTCAGGGTTCTTTAGCTCTACACATTTTGCTACTTGGCTGCAATTACAATTTAGGACGCACTCAAGAAGTAACGGCACTTGATAGGTGTTGCAATATGCATGAGAATGTAGCCGTGTATTACACACCCAGCACATTATTATAATTTATACGTACAAATCATACAAGCTATACCTTCTAACCAACCTGATATTACACCACCCAAACTCTCGTATGCAGTACACCAGATAATGTACTCCACAATGGTAAGATCCAATTGGAAAGAAACAAACAAATAGTTGCAGCAACGACAAGATGACTTATTGAGGCCTGTAATAGTTGCTCTGGTGCGGAGGGTAAGCCCCAGGGGCATTGTACGGTGCCTGTGGATATGGCGCAGATTGCTGCGGCTGAGGGGCATTGTAATATGGCCCGCGCCATCCAGGATATGCCGGCTGACCGTAGTCATGGCCAGGAGGCGGCTGGTGCGCTGGGGGCTGGTACTGACCAGGGTGTGGTGCACCATATGGAGGCTGTTGTGCTGGCGCCCCATAGGATGGGGGGTACGGCTGTGAGTATGCAGGTCTTGGCTCCGGTTGAGAATATCCAGGCCTTGAGTCTACCCCAGGTGGAGAGGCATAGGGAGCCTGAGCATACGGTGGTGGTGATGGGCTGCTCTGATCAGGTGGTAGAGAAGCATTCCTCTGCATAGAGTGGCTGGAGGACGAGAAGCTGAAACCTGCTAGCTTCCTCTGCACATCTTCGATCATTTCACGGCATTGAATGTTTCGGGTCATTATAAAGTCACTGCACTGCTGCTTTATTTTGCCTATTGCTTCCTGTACACAGGGATCATCCCAAAATCAGTAGCCCACTCGAGAGGAGAAATCAGCATTCCTATGTTCAATGCAAATGGAAAAAAAATGAAAATGGAAATGCAATCATACCTGTAAAGTTACATAGAAGTTTAGGCCCTCGTTAATGTTCTTTTTAAACTCCCGGTATTTAGCAACAGCAGCAGCAATTTGCTTGTAACATCTCTCACGAGCAGCTGAAGAAAAAGGGGATTAACATATCAAAAATTACACATTAGCTTTGCACAAAGAAAAAGAATTGCACATTACATTGTCTGAAGATCTGACTCCTATGGATCTAAAAAATAATAGCACCTCACTGTGATAACAATTCCATGTTAACAATGATTACATGTTACCCTCTCCGTTCAAAATTATAGGTCAACTTTTGTCCTAAGTCAAACTTCTCTAACATCGATTTAAGTTTACAAGAAAATACATCAACATTTACAACAACAAATTAGTTTCATTAAGTTCTCCATAAAAAATGTCTTGACAGTGCATTTATTTGAACTTGTAGATGTTAATATTTTTCTAAAACCTTAGTCAAAATTAGAGAAGTTTGACTTAGGAGAAAGCTAAAGTGACCTCTAATTTGGAACAGAGGGAGTAGAAATTAAGCAGAGCAGTATCAATTTGAAGTTACTCCACAAAATGGCGCACATGCAGGAAAAGGCATGCATACAAACAACACCTAGCCTGCTAAGGAAGCTTATGGACAACCAAAGCAGACAAATTGCTGAAATTTGCACAAAAATGCCCACGAATCAGTAACTGCCCAACCAGCCAGCGTGATCTAGGGAATCACTGTAATTGCTGGGCTCAAGAATGGAAAGAACATTACCAAAATAAAATACTGCATAATAGCTACCATCAATAAGGCAAACAAAATAAAAAAAAAGTTGTTAAAGTACAAAAGTAGAAAGTGCAAAAGGCAGTGGTACATCACATGGGTAGTTAAAGCAGATAATTTGCTGAAAAATTAGCACATACTCCCTCTGTCCCTTTTTAACTGTCATTCTCACTTCCCGAGAAGTCAAACATACTCAACTTTGATCAAATATATACACGAAAATATTAATATTTATGATACATAATTAGTATCATTAGGTAGATCGTTGAATCTATTTTCATGATAAACTTATTTGGAGATACTGCTAATATTTTCTACAAATCTAGTCTACAAATGTTACTATATAGCTTTTCTACAAATGTTACTATAGCGACACTTATAAAGGGACAGAGGGGGCCGGGGGCCCTGAAGCAATAACTTTAAAAACTTGTTGGCATGAGGAAACTTAGAATACCTAAAGAGCACGTTGTAAATTTTGGATTCAATGTATAAAGCAAGTTACAATAGTAAATGTAAAGGTCTATCACAAATGTGACAAAAAAAATCCCAGAAAGGTTACCTTTGTAATCCTCTAGGTTGAATACAGTAGTAAATTGCTCATTTTGTGCCTGTGCAAGGATCCAGTATAAAAATGTCAGACACAAGACCAAAGTACATGGCAAAATATAAGGCATTGGGCTCTTATAAACACTTCTCCCACTGTTTCTTCCTTTTCTCATCTCTGGAGTTAAATCACTCAATTGCAAAACAACGACGCTACTACTCAGTTTTAATACACATATGTTGTTGATAGAACTTTACGCAAATTTAACACAAAGAAAGTCTCAAAGCGGACTGCACCACCATTATTTATCAGGTATGCCTGTTTACCTGTATTTGTAGCAATAATTGTTCCTGTGCCACAATGTTATCAGCAATATCAGCACAGATAGGATCATACTTAGCAAGCTCCTTCTTGAAAAGATCATCATGTGATCCCCCGCCAGCCATCAACTTGGGCAATATATCATCCTGGCAAAAATTGATCTTCTCAGCACACAAAAATACTATATTATATGACCACATCATCGGTTATTTATCACTAATTTCTAAGTAATGAAAGATGATGAGTGAATTTCAGCTAGTTGAAGGACTAACAAACTTGAAAAGCAATCCATCAGGACCACCATAAAATCTTGTCGAGTGGATTTTTTTTTTCTCAAACAATTGTTAAGTGGGATTTGGAAGGGGCAATGCAAAGCAGAATATTACTAAGTAGAGCAACAACAGAACACACAAAGGCACTCATAGTCATAGGAGCCCATGATGAATTAGTACTAATACAGCACTCCAAGAAGTCAAGAACATTAAAACTTTAAGCGTGATATGTTCACTGAGAAGGTAAAACAGACCCATGGCTTGTAATTTAATGCTAGCACATGATGAAATGTATTATTCTACAGGTACGACCAAGAAAAATCTCGTGAAAAAAAAGCTATAATGAAAAATACAGGAACAATAGTTGCACCTTTCTTTTCATTTCTTTGAGCATGTCTTCAAGACCTGCCCTTTGTGCTCCAAGAGACTCCAGTTGTCTCTGTTGACAAATAAAAGTAAGTTTTGCCAAGTTAAAAAAAAAACAGTCTTACTACATGTTCTACCAGCTATAAAAACTAATGTAGATTACCAAGCTTTGTTTCAGGGCTCCAACAATGGCATCTTCATTCCCATCCAAGGACATGATAGGCCTGGAAATACTTGGAAGTGCAGACTCTATCTGCAACAGAGAACAGGTACGTGTAACTTAGATATTATAAGAATAAAATGATGATCACAGAAAAGAGTCACGGTTCATTGGGTAGCAAATAAAGATAAGTAATCCACTCAAATGTTAAATCCTAATTATACTTTTAGTTTCATGTTATACTAATGGTAAACACTCACCGGTCTTTTATCAAGGATAGACATCAATGGATAGTTCTCCTTCACGCCTCGTTGGATCAGTGAATCACTATCAGCAGCTCTCTTCAGATTAGAAGCGAACAGATTCAATCTATCCTGAATATTCTTGGTTAGGGTGCTTGATTGAGGTCTAGTCCAACGACTCCCAAATTGTGTACGAAATTGAGCATCTTCATTCGCCTCCTTCTGTAGAAGCTCTTCAGTCTGAACAAGTAGTTCCTGATTGACCCTGCTCAAATCCCTAAGCTGCTGCAACTCAGATTCTAAGCCAGCAGGGCCACCACTTATCTGCACAGCCTCTACGTCTTCCTTCAGATCCAAGGGCAAGGTTATATTTCCTTCCAATGAAAGAATAGAATCTGGTAAGTCCATTTCCTTCAACCTGACTCTAGTGATCTCACTAGCTTGCTGCAATTTCTCTGCCTGGGTCCGGATAATATCATCTACCATCTCTGTGTACTTAGAAAGTGCTTTCATGCTGCCATCAGGCACAAGTGATGAAAAAAGCCTTTCCTTGCTGGCATCTAAAGCTTCAGCCAAAGAGGTAGGCTTTACAAGGGACGCTGCAGGGAGGGCTCCCAAGGAACCAGCAGCTGGAACCCGCATCAGATAAACACGATCATTCTCCTTCATAGCCCTTTCCAAGTTGGTTTTCATGTTAATTTCCAGCTTGTTGACAGAATCCAGAAGCTGGGCAGCAACTCCCTTCGCAGCCTTCTTAGCATCTGCCAAGGCACTCATACCAATCTTTAAACGTGCAATTTCCTCGGCAATTTCTTCTTTCTGATGAAGATCTAATGAATACCTATAGCAAGCATCGACGTAGAATTGAGCGGCTTTCAGCTGGACATGGGACACCCATGTCTTATCAAAGTGCTGACTTAGAGGAGGTGCACTGAGAGCTGCATATGCTTCTTCATAGAATATGCCCACCTGAAAAGATATGTGAACATGTAATGACGAAGAATTAGTTAGATAGCACATTGACACCAAAGTTTTGCAGAAGAAAGAACTGTACGGCATCGTGAATAAGAATGTGCTGTATTAATAGTAGCTAAAATGAACCGTGCAACTCATATTCAATTAAGTCATCATATATAACTAAATCAAATCAACAGTAGGAACTAATCTCATAACTGGATACACACATGAACTTGCTTGCTAAGTTCTAAATACGATTCAATCAAACACTAAGTTCTAAATACGATTCAATCAAACAAGTTAACCAGCCCATAGGCCTAGAGAATTATTCTAGAATTAGGTTTATCTTGATGTTAGATAAATGGACTTCCCTAGCTTAGGGTTCAGCATACTATAATTCCCTCTTAGTTATAAGTCCTCAACACTACAACATCGTGAATTCACTTATGGCTGGTAAACATATTGTCAATGCTTAAACGACTTAAGAAACATTCAGCACATCAATCCAAACTAAGCTCCCATACCGCAAAACCTGAACAACAGGAAGTAACCACGCACCTGCCGCGCCACCTTGGAGCACAGCGCGGGTGGCTTCCCTCCACCTATGACCTTCTCGAAGAAGCATTCCTGCGCCTGCGCGAGCATGAGTTTCTCATGCATGCCGGCGCACTCGGGCGTGATGTCCACGGTGGTGGCCCCCGCAGCGACAGCCTTGGCCGCGACCCCGCTCTCCCTGAGCCACGCGAACGCCCCCGCCGCACTCTGGAAGGCGCCGCACGCGGTCTTGATCCCGACGTCGGTGGAGCGGTCCGCGGCGAGCGCGATCTGGGAGTAGACGCCGCCGAGGTTGAAGAGCACGGCGGCCTTCTCGAGGTGGATGGAGGCGAGGGCGCACTTCTTGTTCCCCTTAAAGGCGTCGTGCCAGGTGAAGGTGAGGGAGTGGACGTGGGCGCGGTCGGGGGAGATGGGGAAGCGGGGCTCCACGAGCGACAAAGCCCGCGCGTAGGCGAGGAGCGCGTCGCGGCGCTGCTCCAGGGAGGACGGGTCCGGGAGGGAGGGCTGCTCGATAGCGGCGCGGAGGTCGCGCACCACGCTAAGGTCGTCGTCGGCCGCGGCGGCCTCGCGCTCCGAGTAGACGGAGGCGATGTAGAGGCGCAGCGGGCGGTAGAGATCAGTAGTGGTCGTTTTCTTCTCGTGGATCGCGAGCATCACGTTAGAGGACCCCGCCGCCGACGACATCGGGGGCGGACGCGGTGGCCGGAGGCGGTGCGGAAGTGGAGGGGATCGGAGGATGGGGTGGGGTTGGGGACTTCGGGGGAAGGAAATTTGGGGAGTTGAGAGTTGTCGCTCTGGAAAGGCAACTAGAGGAAGGAAACTGTGGAAGAGGATGCTTCGCCGCGTCGAGGACGCTAGGTGCCTTGAGATCCGTGCGGGCGGCTGGCTGACCGACCTGCGGGGTTGGGGGCGGCGTGGCCGTGGGTCGAAGTCGGAACGGAACGGGGTCGTCAGTTTTGACCACTACAACCTTATGATCCTAAGATACGTGTAAACCTCACGTTTTATTTTTAAGGGAATAGGGAAGCAAGAGGAATTTAACCCTACTTTTTTTATGGTACATAGAGATAGAGTTACACGTGACAATCATCATGAAACAAGCAGAGAAACTAAAAGATTAGATAAGATTACAGTTGAGCTTTTAGCCGTTGATCAATTAAAGATAAATATTTATTTTACCTCACTTTTGTTTTTGAAGGAAAATAGGGAAGCAAGAGAAATTGTCCCTACTTTTTTTTATAGTACATAGAGAGATAATTAGTTATAGATGTTATAGATGAAAATCATCGTGAAACAACAACAGAAACTAAGGCTGTGTTTAGTTCTCCATAGAATGCAAAATGCAAAATGTCAACTATTTTGGAATGATGAAATACAAAATACCAAAATTTTTATGGGTGTGTTTAGTTCCATCCAAAATACCAAATTTTTCATGAGATGGGTGAGAGCTTTTTAGCTTTTTGGCTTTTTTTTAGCCTCTTGAGGCCAAAATCCAAAATAGAGAATGAATACCTTTTTGCCAAAAATTTTGCATGGTGTTTAGTTCCATTTTGCAAAATGATGGGTCAAAACCTAAATTTTTTTGGGTGAAATGGGGAACTAAACACACCCTAAGAAACTAGATGAAATTACAGTTGAGCTTCTAGCCATTGCTCAACTAAAGGTAAATACTTTTACTAAAAAAAACTAAAGATAAATACTTATTTTACGCTCTATAGTTAACCAAGCTGAATTCTTTCACCAAGACATGTGTCTACATCTCTAAAGATTTGGTTGAACACCTCTTAAATAAATTATTTCTTGTTATCCAAACACTCGGCATGTAAGATCAATGACTTTCATGAAAAATTAAAGAGACATGAAGTTCGGTTTTGAAACTTCTAAAGATGTGTGTAGGCTGTGCATGAAAGAAAACTAACTCTAGAGGGTGAGTGAGGACAATCCTTGGCAGAACTCGGTTTCATCATTGCACCTCAAATTGGTGAGTTTATGAGATCGAATAGCTGAGAAGGACGGAAGGCCCTTTAACATTAGAAAAAACTAGATTGGATGTGCTAAAAATCAACTGAAATGGCGCCTTTGACTTTGATGAGAAGAAGAGAGGTTGTGACTCTGTGACTACAGAGATAGCATGGGAGATGTAGTGAAAGACAATGCTCACTAATTACCAAACCTAGTGGGCGTGCTAAAATGGTAGCATGCAAAGCTATATGTGAGAGAGAGATTTAGCTCTGACCCCACCATCTCGCATGGTATATGGTAACTAAAGTAAGCACCCCATGACACATGGTAACCCGGAGTGGTTGGCGAATCTGGCGACCATTGGCCACTCAATTTGGTGCCAAGCTTCAATAATGTAGCTAAAACTAAACAAAGCAGGCTAAATTGGTCGAGATAGCGTGAATAAACCAAATACACTCTATGGAAGGGTTTGTTTACCTAGCCCAAAGTGATTGTATCGTGTGCACAGGCCCAAGACACACAGACATCACATGGGGCAAGTGCAACAGTCATGCACTCAAGGCCAAAGTACCTTATATCAATTCCCACACGAGACTTAGAGCCTGTTTGATTCACATCTCTAAACTTTAGAGTTAAAGCTTCAAATAGGTGGTATAAAATTAGTTCTAAACTTTAGTCTATCTCACATTAGAGTTTTAAACCTCAAAAGTGAGCTAAAGTGCTCTAAAGTTTTTAGAGTTCTAAACTTTAGAGGAGATGATCCAAACAGACCCTTAGGGCATGTTTTGATCCTCTCCTCCAAACTTTAAAGCTAAATCTCCAAACAGTTCATCTAAATTTAGCTCTAAACTTTAGCCCACATCACGTTAGAGCTTTGGAACTCAAAAGTGAGCTAAGAGCATCTCTAAGAGTTTGCTATCTCACCTTGTCATCCATCTAATTTTGGTAAAACAAGAAAAAATAGCCTCCAATAGTTTGGCAAAACAACTTGGCATCAATAGCAACTTGACATATCTTCCCTCCGCACGTGCAAATATATGCGCGCGTACTTAGCTTGCCATCGCGATTTCTCCATACATGTGTGACTC
Source organism: Saccharum spontaneum (assembly GCA_022457205.1). Classification (NCBI taxonomy): domain Eukaryota; kingdom Viridiplantae; phylum Streptophyta; class Magnoliopsida; order Poales; family Poaceae; genus Saccharum; species Saccharum spontaneum. The sequence continues at coordinate 32,576,375 of CM039580.1, read as the reverse complement.
CTGGCCGCGATTTCTCCATGCATGCATGACTCCTGGCCGACGGTTGTTGGATCAAGAACAGCTTGAAGCTCTTATGGGTCTTCTTTTTCATTTTACCAAGTCTAAATACCAAATACTTGGAGAGGAGTTCTTTTTTTACTTCCCATATTGTTTTGGGAGTTGGCAAATCACAAGATTTGCTAAGTAAAATATAGCAAACTCTTGAAGATGCTCTTAGTGCTCTAAAGTTTTTAGAGATCTAAAGAGTTTATAGAGGAGGGGACCAAATAGACCTTTTAATCGGCAACATGCAAATCAGGTTTAGAAGAAACAGAACCTATCTTTTTATAGGCGCTTTACCAAGCATAGCAGCTTTTTTTTTTCCTTTTTGAGACGACCAAACAGCTTGGTCCGATAGGTTTCAGGTAAATAAACACGCGTGGGTGCAGACCGGTGACCTGACCGACGCCTCGCCCAGGTAAACAAACAGGCCCAATATGGCCTTTGGAGCGCATAGTGTTCGTGCCACGCTTCCTTTGGCCAAAGATGACACAGTTTAATGGGCCACGTAAGCCCATGATGCCGACCGGGTCAGGCCGTGTCAGCCGAAGCACGATGCCAACCGGGCCGGGCCGGCAAAAAGAGGGCCTACTGCCAGCAGAGGCACGAACACGTTTCCTCGTTCCACCTCTCAGGCTCTCACCGCACCGCCGCCCGCCGCCTCTTGACGCCGTCTTCTCTATCTCCTCCGGCGGAAAATCGGTCCCGAGCTCCCTTTGTTCTGGTGAGTCTACGCGATGCGCCTCCTCTCCCGGCCGGATTACCATGGATTTTGGGCGCGCGCCCCGGATCGTGGGGACTGGGGCACATGCACGGATATGTTTCGCGGATCGTGCGTCCGGATCACCGCCGACTTGTTCCCTCCCCTCACGACTGGGCGCGCACATACTCCTCCATATTTTTTTCCCCTGCACATGGAGATAGGTTTGGCCCTCCGCCTCCCAGATCCTCTCCATCCTGACCTCTTCTTCCTCTTCCTGCAGATCTTCTGTATAGCCAGCAAGGAGGCCTCTCCCCGGAGCAGCAAGGTAAACCCAGCTCGATTCCTCTCACATACCAGGCGCTCGTTGCATAGGTTCTTCTTTTTAGCATTGGAACAGACCAATTTTTACTTGTTGATATCATAAAAGTTTAGTTTTTTATATATCATTATTAGGTTGGTTCTCTCTTCATTCAAGCACTTAATTGCATTGTCACAAGTGCAAGGTGTATTGTCTTGATGCCTTTTCAGTATGGGGAATCGCATGTCCTGCTCTAACTTTGAGCTTCTCTGAATTTTTTCCAATGTTAACTTAACCTATGCTACTATACAGAACACAGATGAGTTTTGAAGCTGTTTTTCATTTCGTACGTGAATTGGATAAGTATATGTCCATTTCTAATTGCAATTTATCATTGTTTAAATGGATGGTTTCGCTATCAAGCGGCTTAAAATTATTGCTCAGGCTGCTGGAGTTGTTACCTCAATGTATGCATAAACATTGTTTGTGTATAGGCGTGCAGGATGAACACCACCTGGCACCTATGGTTCCTTAGCTAAAAGAAACAAAATTATGATGGCAAACCTTAGGCATGAGGTGTCATACAGTCAAACTATTGTTGCTAACTTGCATTTTCCATGAATCATGAACCACTAATGGAACAAACTATAATCCTACTAAGGCCTGTTGACTCAAATGCATAAAGAGGATAAACATACAACGTTAGAGTTACCTGTGATTTTATTATAATACAAATAAAACTGAAGGATGTGACTTGTAACTACATTTACAGAAGTGAACTTTTGGATATAATGATTGAAACACTGATAAACCACAGTATCATTAGTCGTTTACACAAAATCAACTATTCATAGGAACATGCAATGTAATTTCAAATTTCAATTCAAATACATAAGTAGTGTCAGGTTATGACACTTACTATTGTTGGGGGGGAGATATTCATTTGAACTGAACAAAAAAAAATCAATAGGAAAAAAATCACAGCAAGATCCAGAGCAACACTAGGTGGATCAGATTTTTCATCCACTTTGATCCCAGGAAGGAACCTGGCACTAGAGGTCTCACAGCAAAGAAGAACTTCTGCAGAACAAACCAAGCTATCCAGTGAAGCAAGGTAGTGCTACCTTACTGACAAGTGACAATAGAAGCAACATTACATCGCTTTGGCAGGCATGCAAGTTATGAAAGTTTTGTATATGAATGCTTCCGACACTGAATTATTCACAAATAATGCTCTTTTGCTTGGAACGAAAGAGTTAAATACTAAAAACATCCCACAGGAATGTTGATGATTAGTCCACAACTCGAGTTTTGCATGTTTCTCCTCTTCATGCAGTTAAGTCCACAGGACATAGTAGGATAGACCTATGTAGTTTGCTTCATTAGTGATGTTGATTATTGGTCGGAAATGTAAGTTACCTACAATAGTGTGACTTTGACAACTCATGCTTATGCTTACTCAGAATGCATGTCCTTATGGATTTTAGGCCAGGCTCTCTCTAAACATGAGTAAAGTGCCTAGAAATTTCAATATGTTACAATGCTCAAATTTATGTTCTCTATGCTATCAGATGTATCCTGTTTAGCTCTGTGTAAATAGCCATTAGCCACAGTGGTTAGCATTGAGATTGACTAGGGTCTAGGAATTGCTGAAATGCTTTACTTGGGTTTGTTCTAAACCACCAAGTTCATTAGGATCAATTGATTTTGGTATTCTCCAATTTAATTGATATCAGTTAATCTTTCTATGTTTTGCTTGGCAAAATTTGTATTCAAATTTTCTTTTACTAAAACCGTGATTCTGTGGTGATGCTAATCCATGATTATTGGTTATTGTGCAGGCTGTACAGCGATGGAGAAGTATAACAGCAACACTCAATTTGCACCCTTGAGAGAGTCTCCATTTCCCCTCCGTGGTAAGGACTCCTGCTCTGGTTTGTTATATGTTTTCTGTCATGTAGTTTTGAGACAACAATCAATATTACACTGAGACCCATTAGGAGATAGTTGTAGCACACTGTAATCACCCCAACTATGTTATGTTGTTCAGGATATGCTGTAATGTGAGGCTGGAAATGACAAAAACATTTCATTCTGGAAGCTTAGGGGCTTATGTTGAGACGTGTAGCAGTATACCACTCACTATTTGTGTTTTGGTCCATCCATTAGCACAAAGGGGTGCCAGTAGTGGCCATATCTCTAGGATCATTTTACAACATGTAGTCAGATGTCAGAAGTTGCTCTTCCTTACCTGGAGGCAAAACTTCATGCATGTCTCGTAGCATTAATCCGTTCAGTTACATATGTTATTTTTATTTTGATTTTAGATGCATAGTTTGATATACATATCTGAATGGACTATAGTCACGTTTCTTTATGTACGCTTTGGTGAAATGCGCTTAGATGTCCGCCATATTTTCTCTCTCTCTCTCTCTCTCTCTCTCTCTCTTCTGGTTAGAGCATCTCCAAGAGCTCCTTAAAAGTCACTTGGTAAACGATGGATTATGCTAAGTGAACAAAATGAATAAGGAGCTCTTTTTTTGTCTTCCTTCGATAGTTACCTTCGTAAAGCTCGGAAACTAGGGGGAGGGGGGTTACCGCTGGGGAGGGGCTGCCTGGGTGGGCTCAGGATTGAGACATATATTTGCGAGTTGGAGGGGAGATTTACCAAGTGCTTATAGGGAGTTGTTTTACAGAAGTGTTGGAGGGCCCATTTTGCCAAAAAAAAAAACGAATTAGGGAGTTGTTTTAAGGTACTTCTGGAATATAATGGATGTGTTAGGAAGTGCTACTTCCGACGGCTACTGCTGTTTCGCTTTTTGTTGATGCTGCTCTGCAGCTGCAGCCGAACACAGCCAATGTTTGCAGTTCATTACATATACTTTTGCCCATTATAAATTTGGGGCCCTTATAAATTTGTCACATCCATCTTTCAGGGGCTCTTGGTAGTTCAAGCTCATATCTTGAGCAAGCCAGGGGTTACACATGTTCCCCTCAAGCAGCTGTGCGACCAAAGATGTCTACTCCTGGAAATCGACTCCTACACACGAGCCGCCCCCTATCGTCTCCTGTAGCAAACCGCCCGCTGTCGCCCCATCTTCCTCTGAAGAAGCCACAGTTCAGCGCTACTTTCTCTATCTCGCACCGTATCTTTGGTGTCGCATTGGGAGTTGCCATAATATCCGTCCCCCTCGCCACCAAGTTCAGCCTGATGTTTGGTGTTTGAGAGTGATTTGCTGCATCTTATGAGAAACAGCATTTCCCATTTCTGTGACTTTCATCGTCTGGGTTACCTTGCAACACAACTGTAGGTGCAGTTGGAATAACATCTTTGTCATGCTGGCAGTCTTCTGTAATAATAAGTAAAACTATAAAATGTCAGTGTAAGGAGATTTGCCCCATTATGGATGTACATTTTTCGTAACCTGTCAACTGCATGGTGTGTATCTTTGCTATAGGTGCCCTTGAGCTCGTCTGGAAAATTTATGGCCACTGAAGTTTCGTTTCTCAAGATATACGTATGAGCTTATGTTTTGTAGGCATCATTATTATCATGAGGTGATAGGTTATTCATGTCATCAAGTGATAAGTTATTCATGTTGTTGCGTAAGGTGTATCGATACCCAAACATCAGGTTTCTTCAGCAGCTAATTAGTAAGCAGAATCTGAATTGTCAGAATAATTGGAGTGCGCTTTTCACCAGCTTCGAGCTTGTCCAATTCGCGGACAGTTGTATATTCACAAGTTTCTAGTTTGTACTGTACTTTTTTTTTCTTTTGTACAATAAAGCTCGTCATATAAGAAATGTCATAACTCCTGACTGTAATACTAGTATTCGTGATCGACAATTCGATATGAACTTGAACTACAAAAAGAATGTACAAAAGATGTCAAGCATGTGTAACTATCTCTGGAAAAGATAACCACCGTCAGGGTGTCTCAAGGAAAGGCTGGTCACTTGGTCAGTTATAGCGCTAGTAGCGTCACTGTCCGTCGACGAAGACTCGGGTCGACTCAGCACCAGCGATCGGAGTCCGAAGTCCGAACCGGAGGCCGCATATCTCGGCTGGGCTCGGTGCGTCCCACGACTCCGCGCGCACCTTGAGAGCCTCGACCTCCTCTAGGCACTCCTCCGCGCCCATCCGCGCCACGCTTCGCCGCACCGCCGCGGCCTCGGCGCCGGCGACCTCGTCAAACAGCGCCTCCCACCCGCGCTCCCAGGGCCCGCTGGCGTCGCAGAGCTCCAGCGTGCCGTTCCGCCACTCGGTCCAGCTCCACCCGCGGTGCAGGCGCGCGACGTGCCGCGCCACGCACCCGCCGCGGCAGGCGGGGCGCCGGCAGGGCCGGCACTTGGCCCCGCTCAGCGGGCCGGGGCTCCCCAGCGACGCCACGGGCACCGCGGACCTGGTCCACGGCGGGAACGAGTAGGTCCGGTCGCTGAGCACGCAGAACGGGAACCGGTGCTCCCGCGTCGCCACGCCCGCCGCGCGGAGCTGCGCGCGGAAGGCGGACTCGGAGTTGAGGTCTTGGTACCCGGCCGCGGCCAGGCGCGGCAGCGCCGAGAGGCGTCGCAGCGCGGCCTCCGAGGCCGCGCGGCCGCCCGCGCCCAGGCGGTCGTTGAGGCCGCCGAACCGGGAGCCCTCGGGCACGACGTAGGCGGTCGGGTGGAAGGCGTCCTCGGGGTCAAGCGGCGCCGACCAGAAGCCGTCGACGCGCGTCCGGAGCACCCAGGCGTAGGTGAAGTTGCCTCGGGACTCGCGCTCCCGGATCAAGTCCAGGCATCCCTCCACCAGATGGAAGTACTGCAGCAGACCCTGCGTGTCAAAAATGTAAGTTAAGGCCTCGTCTAGTTCCCTCAAAAGTTTACGCTGTATCTTATTGGATATTTGCTATATACATGGAGTATTAAATATAGATTAAAAAAATAACTAATTGCATAGATTGTGATTACTCTGCAAGACGAATCTTTTAAGTCTAATTAGTCTATGATTTGACAATAAAGTGCTACAGTGACACATATGCTAATGACGGATTAATTATGTTTAATAAATTCGTCTCGCGGTTTACTGACAGATTCTATAATTTATAATTTTTTATTAGTATCCAAACACGACACCCTCACATGACATACTAAAACTTTACGCCTGAAACTAAACGAAGCCTCAGTAAAGAAAATATTCGGCATAATAGCCAGAAATGCATAACACTAAACTAGTATACTCAATATGACATGCACCACGGGTTGACGCGCTTCTCTTACTTTGTATGCGCAGTCCATGTTTGGATTTGAAAAATGCATCATGGATCATGCATCCAGAACCAAGAATTTTTAATAATCAAATCGCCGTAGTTTTCACATGTGCGCGGGCGCGGTGCGCGGCACGCCAGGAAAGCAAGGAACCAGCTAGCTGACCTGGATGCCCATAGGCGAGTGCTGCGCGGTGAGCGCCCGCGCCCGCGCCGGCGTCACGGCGATGTGCTCCGGCCGGAACACGCGCACGGCGGCCAGCGTGACCCCGGGCGGCGCGGCGCGGGCCAGGACGGAGAGCCTGTAGGCGTCGGCGTCGAGCGGGCTGTGCAGGAACACGTCGGTGGCGCCCGCGGCGAGGAGCGGCGCCAGGACGTGGCGCGCGATGGACGGGCCCGTCAGCTCGAACCGCCGGGCGCCACCCACCAGGCAGACCGCCACCCGCTGCTCGTCGCGACGCGACGGTGGCGGAGGCGGTGACGAGGAGTAGGACGAAGAAGCGTCGTCGTCGCTACGGGGCGCGAGCGCGAGGAAGGGTGAGGAGTTGAAGGCGAGCTCCGCGGCCATGAAAAGGAGCAGCGGCGCGAGCACCGCGGCCAGGGCGCGGCGGCTTCGTCGGCGCGAGGCGGCAGGGTGGACGCCAGGCCCGCCGAGCGAGGTCAAGGCGGCCTTCATGGCTGGTGACTGGCTTCGGCAAGAAGGGAAGACGAGGGAGGCTATGAAGTCAGCCAGGCAGGGGACACGATCACACGACGCGCCGCGGGGGTAGATGCCACGAGTTGTTTGAGACTTTGGAAGGTGGAAGGAAGTCAGCAGGGCTGCTGGCATGCGGCATGGCTCGTGGGGCGTCAAGCATCTGAGGCGGCTAGCTCCTGCTGATGCTTCGCTGCACGCTGCAGTCTGCACACACAGGTCCCATCCGAGCTGAGACAAGTGAAAGACTAAGCTAAGATTGTGCCGACACGATTCATCCGAGAGTAATGGAGCACTCTGGGAAAGAAAGGTTCCGCTTTCTCCACTTTAGTTAGCAAATAATTATTTTTAGGCCTTCGGAAAGTCAACTTTTTAGCCTTCAGAACTGAACGTAACAGGTCAAAATGGAAAAAAGTTACCGGTGCGTAATTGAAGATTCGGTGACTCTATTTCTTCTCTCTCTTAGGCTGTGTTTAGATCCAAATTTTGGAGTATCAAAATACACTGCAGCATGTCGTTTGTATTTGGTAATAATTGTCCAACCATTGACTAATTAGGCTCAAAACGTTTGTCTCGCAAAGTACAACCAAATTATGCAATTAGTTTTTGATTTTATCCACATTTAGTACTACATACATGTATCACAAATTTGATGTAACGGGAAATCTTTTTTTGCATAGTGCACTTTTTAATGGATCTAAACTTAGCCTTAATCTGTATAAGAGAGAACCCCTTGGTCCATTGGATTCAGGATAAGTTACCAGTCACTCGTACGAAAACCTCGTTAACAAGTCTCTCTCTGCTTCTGAGGAGATGGGATATTTGTGCCTATGTCTTGGCCTTCGTTAATATGAATGGGATGGTTCCATTCCAATTTTTTGAGATGAGATCATCCCATTCCGGTATCTCGTCTTCTTCACGCGAAAGACTCTGTCGCTGCCTGCTCGGGCCTCTCTGCTTCCTTTGCTCGTGCTTCTCTGCCTCCTCTACTCACACCAGACTAACTTCTCTGAGACGTCACTTGCCTCATCCCACAAATGAGCCAGCCCTCTGCCATAGCCGAGCTGCACCGAAGCTCTACAGACCTCGTGATGTAGGTGCACCTGATCTCTCCCTCCACCTCGGCCACACCTAATCTCTCTCTCCTGCCATCCGAGCTCGTTCTCCCACCAATAGGTAGTAGTTGTGGCTGCCTAAGCTCATTGTCCACAATCTAAGCTTGTCAGTCCGCTAGCAGCCGTGTCCGAGCTCGCCCAACACCTGCAACCGCCAGATGTCATTGTCCGCCCATGACATGCTCCGGCTGCCATGACAAAGAAACATATAGAGACGAATGAGGGACCAACCTGTTCCCTCGTCTTCGAGGAACAACTGAACAAGGGTGGCCTCCTTTTGCCAAGTCTTCTCACCCTATCCTCCGAACCAAACACATGTAAGGGGCTGTTCGGTTAATATGGAATGGACGCCAGGATTGGTTTCAACCAGGAATGTTGTGCAAATTTATACTATATTTGATCTCCTGGAATGAGTCCTAGGGGAATAAGGGTTAAACGAACTAGCCCTAAAGAGAAATGATTTGAAATTGGAACATCAGTTTAACAAGACAAAGGGTGGTGATGACGGGAGCTAGCATCCAAGTTAGGTAAAGGATGGCAGGTCAGGGAAGGGAATGAAATCTGGAGATTTGGAGTAAGAACAAAATGGTTTAAGATCTCCATTGGATGGTTAGGATCCAGAATCCATCAGGAAACCTTGGGCCAGATAAAACAAATGGCACTAGTGTAGTATGTATCTGCAAGTGTCAAACGCGTTCGGTTACCTTCGATGCTTGCATGATATGTACCACCATGGCACCATGTGCTTAAGCCAGTAATAAATCGCCTATGTTCGGAATAAGAAAATGCATCATCGAGAACCTAAGAGCAACTCCAATCCAAGAAATTGGGTAAATGTATTTGTGAAGCCATTTATAATTATTATGTTTTAAAAAAGTATTTCAACATATTGTCTATATTATTTTGCATTTTCTCCAGCTGGGCATCTCTATCCTCGCTGGCCATATTTCTCAAGCCAAATCCTGCTTGCTATTTATTGTGTGGCCAATCAAGAGGTGGCCGAAGGCAGGAAGCCTATTGGATCTCTGTGAAAAATCTAATGACGCGGCAGGTTTAAATATGGACAAGAGAATTTAGTTAGGCTATTGTAAAACTCTACTCCCTCCATTCCAAATTATAAGGCATTCCAAGAATCTTGGAGAGTCAAAGCATCTTAAGTTTGACCAAAATTATAGAGAAAATTATAAAAATTTATAACATCAAATAAGTATACTATGAAAATATAATTAATGAAGAATCTAATGATACTTAATTGGTGTCATAAATATTATTATCTTATCACATAAATTTGGTCAAACTTGAGATCCTTTGACTCTCCAAGATTCTTAGAATGCCTTATAATTTGGGATGGAGGGAGTACCTTTTAGATGGACTTTCTATTTTACACCATGGTTAAATCTTACAATTTAGCATCTAATTTTACCCGGAGTTGCTCTAAAGCAGTAGTAGTAATATTCTACAGGCAGAAATGAACATTGTTATACGGTGCGGTATTTTCTCCCACGCATGCATGTGCGCACGCCGTGGGCGTTCGGTAAGCAGCCCGGCTGGCTGGGGCACGGTAAGGCATGGCAATGGCATGCGAGCGAGGCAAGCAAACTGACCTGGACACCTTTGGGCGAGTTGAGCCCGGTGAGCGCGCGCGCGTGATCCGGCGTCACGGCGATGTGCTCCGGCCGGAACACGCGCACGGCGGCCAGTGTAGTCCCCGGCGGCGCGGCGCGGGCCAGAACGGAGAGCTTGTAGGCGTCGGCGTCGAGCGGGCTGTGCAGGAACACGTCGGTGTCGCCCGAGGGTAGCGCGCCCAGCACGTGGCGCGCGATGGACGGGCCCGTCAGCTCGAACCGCCGCGCGCCGCCCACCAGGCACACCGCCACCCGTTGGGGAAGCGGCTGCGGCTGCGGCTGCTCCTTCTCCAGACGCGGTGGCGGTGGCGGAGGAGGCCTAGGCAGCGTCGGGGACGATGACGTTGAAGAAGGGGTGACGTCGTCGTCACGAGGCGCTAGTAACTGGAGCTGGTTGAGGCGGGTCGAGGAGGGGAAGGCAATCTCAACGGCGAGGAAGAGGAGCAGCGGCGCGAGCACCGCGGCCACCCGACGCCGGCGCGAGGCGGCGTGCGGAACCGGGAATAGGCCAGGCTCGCCGAACGAGGCCATGGAGGCAGCGGGCTTCACGGCCGGCGCGCGCACGATGTGCTCTCTGTGACACGACACTACGCCAAGGAGGAGCAAACGCTCGTGTCGGCCACCAAGAAGAGAAGAGCGGAGGTTATGAAGCGACGACGGGTCGCGAGTCGCAACTCGCGCAGCGGCGCGAGGGATCGAGGCTTCGACGTTAACCAAATGCCAGTAGCTGTTTGGGACTCTGCAAGGGTGGAGTTGACGAAGCTGTTGGCTGCGTGGAGAACTGGAGCTCGCAGGATGGCCAGCGAGCGTCCACCTGAGGAGGCTGCCATTGCAGGAAGGCTCCGCCTCTTGCGCTGCCCTGCGCGGCAGAGGCAGGTCTCATCTGGGACTGGGACAAGGAAACTGCAATGCAAGTTTCGCTACGGTTACACGGATACGCGACTAGTGACATTTCCTTTCAGAAATTAGAGAAGCGCTACTGGGCACGAATCCACCGGGCGAGTTTGGATTGACGCTAGCTAATAACCAAGCCATAGCCAAATCAGGACAAGGTAAATTTTGTTTAATTTTGTCACAAGACATGTCTGAACCATGCCAAATTAAAATACTATAAACCATACTAAAATTTAATAGCTATGTCATGCAAGACCCCAAATATTACATCAAAATATGGTTAATATCGTGTTTTGACGTGTAGATTTAATTGCAAAGAATACAAAAATATTACATCAAATTTAAATTACACGTTGAATTTCAAACCCAACAAAAATTGCACGTTGAATTGGATGATGCATAAAAAGCTTGGCATGACAAAAAAACAATCATACTAAATGCAACACTCGAATTTGTGGCCTAGATTTCGCTTGTGCTGCCCTATTCTCTAGGCCAGACAAATTTTCTGGCACTTTGAAATTTAGTGGTAAAGATAAATATTGACCAAATTATCAAGGCATGACCGAAGTTTTAGGTCTCTTGGGGAGAGCCCCGCTTCCCGATTCTTCAGCTCTGCTCCTTAATTCCCTGATGAGGTGATTCCATTGGATTCGGAGCAGGGTGAGGAACTCATGAGAATTGACTGTTGATCTCCACCAAAATATAACAACGAGCAGGTTGAAGCATGTATTTTTTAGCTCCATGCTCCTAATGTAAATGTAGAAACGATTCTCTCCTGATCCCCACTTAAATCAGTTGACATTCTGAATGTTTGACTTGTTAAGGGTGATTCTCTTTGGAGAAGCTAAAGCTCTCCCAAATGGCTCCTTACTTGGCACCTAGATGTCACAAACGAAATATGCCCACGACCCAATACAATTCTTCGATGACCGAAACTATAATAAGAGAAATATAGCTTGGACTAAAGATGTGAATTTTCGTAATGACTAGCATGAAGTAGAATTAGCCCACCTAAGTCCTTTTTAAGTTGTGAAGTAAAATAATCCCCTCAAATCTATATGTATCTGGAGAAATTTCAGTTTATTCCCGCTCCAAATTCCTAAATTATGACGTTCGGAAATGGGTTTATCCACACAAAGCAACTAACGTTTTCATTCAAAAGTGACATTTTCGGGTGGTGTACATTTTGTGGTGATGGCCATTATGCTAGATAATTCATTTCGTGCTACTCCCTTAACTCTAAAATATATGACGTTTAGAATAAGCTAATTAGTTTGAGATTAAAAATAAACTAATTAGCTTGTCCTAAATGTAATGTATCTAAACCCAGCTAGTAAAAGAAGTAAATAAAAAAGAAATAAGGAAGATGGAAGTGTTTGTAAAGAATTACAAAGCATACTCGGATAGAGTAACTGAGCAAGGGTTGTGTCAAGTAAGTGTGCAGCATGGCTGCATGGGCCGTTTATAGGTCCCATTTGGTAGAACTCCGGTTCCCATCAAAAACAGCTTTAACTATGGTTTCCTGAAGCAGATTTAATTGGGGAGCCGAAACAGTTTTTATCGATGGTTTGGCAAAGGACGAATGACAATAATTCCTTTTTTCTTTTTCATTCCCCAACCTTATCCGGCCACGCATCCCACTGCACAACATCTCATCTTCTCTAGCATCTCCCCAACTTCGGCCACCTCCGCTCCTCCAAATGCTAAGCGAGCAGGCCTCCGCGTGAGCTCTGCGCCTTTGAGGCGACGTAGATGCGAGCTCCGCCCTGACACCGAGCGGGCACGCCTCCTCGGCGCGAGCTCCACACCACCTTTGCCCCGACACAGCCACGCCGCCTCTACCCCAATGCCGAGTGGGCACGCCGCCTCTGTGCGAGCTCCGCGCCACTGTTGCCCACGTCAACCCACCTTGGGGCAAATCAGGCCACCACCAAGTTCTGGCCCACCTCTATGTCGTAGGAGCTAGGAGAAGCTACCCTTTTGTAGCTCCCACCCTATCTCTCCTCTCATTTCAGCGCATTTTCCGCGACTCCGAGCATGAAGAGGAGCTGTTTGGTCACGTATGGTAGCCGGAGCTGCCTCAGGAGCCATACCAAATAGCCCACCCTATAGTATGAAAAGTTTAAACTTACCTCCCAACGGATCGGAAATAGACTTCCCTGACTGTGCGGATGGGTTTGTCGAATAATCGAATATAATCCGATTCCAGCTCGTCCAAAATAAACGACCCACAACGCTGAGCATAAGTTGACTCCAAGACGTGTTGCACTTGCGCATATGCTGGTAAGTTCGAAACTGGTGAATATCTGGAGGAGGGTAGACGCCGGTCAGGTAGCAACTATTTTTTAGCATATTCTAAGCAGCCTAATAACGAAGCTTTTTCTTTGCGAATTAATGCAGGATGTAAATGTCTAGAAATATATACTTATACACTTATCCTATAAATACACGTAATCTTTACCCTTATCTAACAGCTCCAAAACTAAGCTAATATACACTAGTACACAATTAATTTTTCCTGGGGCATGCGGTGTTTTTACTAACGGTTCATTAATGTACAGGCGCCAATAAAAATGAAATTGTGAGCCTACGGCTATGGACCACCAGTGTAGTTCTATTTTTACTGACGATAGACATAAAAAACAACCAATAAAAATGCAGTTCTAGTAGCGAGTTTTCTTAACCTACCTTAACTACAAATAATTTGAAATTAGTTTTTTTGACTTTTTTTTAAATAATCTCGGATGGAGAAATAGTCTGAACAAAACTTGTAGTATTAGAAAGATCTACAACTTTTTAGTTGACTACTTCATTTGAAATCATTTAGGGCTCAAAATTTATGTTTTAAGATTAATAATGTTAAATTTATATTTTTTGAATTTCTCACATGATCTCGGATAGATAAACGATCAAAAGCAAAGTTTCAGATAGTTAAAACTTTTTCCATTTGAATCCGTTTAGGGCTTCAAATGTACATTTCAAAATTTGGTGGAGTCAACACTAAGAAAATATTTCTGCTATTAAATCACAAGTGAATTTGGGGTGTAGTGGCAAAGATGTAACTCCGAGTTCGATTCCTAGGAAGTGTATAAAGCGCATATTTCTCATGAAAAATTGCTATTTTAAGCTCGATGTGCAATTTCTGAAAAAAATCATTTACAGTGGCGTTTTTTTTAAAAAAAATCGTCAGTATAAATATTTATAGTGGCTGTTCTTAGGCGACGCTAGTAAAGTTTGCTGATTTTTACTGACTTTTACACTGACAGTTGGTAAATAAATATAAAAAGTACCACTAGTAAAGATGTTTCGTATACTAGTGGGATCTTGATATTGATAAACTCATTACTTATAATACGTTGTCGACGAGCACGTCACCTACTGTGAAAACGCTGAACCAACAGATCTTAAGATTCAAGAAATCATCATATATAATAGCTTGCTATCAACGAGCATGTTAACTACTATTGAAAAATAATGTTATTCAATACTGAAATAAAATACAAATAGTTGTATCATGTCGAGAAAACTGGAACTTTTCTTCGCCGATGTTGCATATTTTCTATGATAACTTGATAAGCCGATAAGGTGCGTGTAGTATATACAATACTCTCTTTCATTTCAAATTGTTAGTCTCGTTCGGGAGTGTATTTTAAAGCGGCAAGCCTAGCGCCTGGACATGCGGCCCTAGGCCTGCGTCCGGACGCGGCTCCCGTTCAACGCAACCTCTGTCCCTCCTCACATAGGCTGCACCAGCACAACAGGTGAAAGTGCATCAAACCCTTTAGTGGGTTTTGGATGATTGAATGACAATGTGATTAAAGGTCTAATCCGGTTGATAAGTGTTGAATAGGAAATAGGTTATCTCACTTATATTTGATGAAAGCCAAAATGATGTGTTGTTGTATAAACAATCTAGTTTAAACACAAGACAACAATGCAAATGTAACTCATGCAAGGTTTATCCATGGTGGGATTTCGACGACTCATATGAAAGCAAGCACGTTGAAAAATATTTAACGAGACATCAGGGATTGCATATGGAATGATCTCACTTTTTAGAGCTTCGTATGTTGAAAGACAATTATACAAATGATCTTAATGAATGATTCAACACCAAGTGTGACTTGATGACTTGAGATGGTGAAGATAGCAAGGAAAGGCTTCGAGGTATTAAGTAAAGGTGAAGGGCAAGCGATGGCTTGTCGACCGAGGAACCTAGTTAGGGTGAAGAAGGAAGTACTTGCATTTAGTTGAGATACCAATCAAACTATGACGGTCACATTGAAATGGAGAATCAAATCTTAGATAAATTGATAGAAGTGACTTGATACCTTCGAGGTTGACTCACATTTTTTTGAAAGGAGTCAAGTCACATGCTCAAGATGGCTATGCTCAAGGAGAAAATCAAAATTGACATGATGACACTCTCACTTGATGAAGATTGAAAATTATGGCAATTGGTTTGAAGGGAATCAACTCAAGTGGTTTAACTTCTATTTTCACTTGATCTTAAGTTTATAGGTATGCCGTACTATTAAGAGAAATGCATCATGTTGATATATATTTATTCATAAGTGCTCAAGCCAACCTATGTGAAGTTTGAGTGTTTTGAGAGCTGAAAAAGCCAACTTGTTTTTGCTGAGTCTGGCAATACCGGATGTGTCTGGTATTTGCCTAGCCACAGCAATCTTCTTGGTGTTCTCGCTTTGGTCGTTGGGAGTTCCGACAAACGTCGGGAGTTCCAGGAGTCAGAAGTTCCGACAATCGTCGGTAGTTTCGGCGCCTCACACTCGCCACTGACTGAGTGACCGTTGGCGGTGTGCAGGTCCAATATTGATACCGGACGCTAGTTAATGACTAGTTTTTAAAGGGGCTATAAATACCCTTTAGCCTCCACCTTTGGAGGCTGCTGATTCTGCTGACACTCTGATACGTTTTTGAGTCTTGAGAATACTCTCCGACCCTTTCTTAGTGGGTGATTGATCCAAATTACAAAATTCATCTTGTGAGTCGAGTGAGATTTAAATTGAGAGCAAGCCACCCTTGAGCACTTGTGCATTTTTGTCGATCTCATGATTTGCATTTGTTACTCTTGGACTCTTCGGTCCTAGATGGCTAGGCATCGCCGAAGAACACCCAAGAGCTTGTGGTGTTCCTCGGAAAGTTTGTACCGGTTCGATTCCACTGCCGCAAGGGAAGGAATCATCTAGTAGAAAGAGAAAAAGGAGTTGGAAAAGACTCCGGCTAGGGTGGATTTTGTGGTCCTCTAGAGCTGACCTTCGCTAGGTTGCTCGTAGCCCCCTCAACGGAGAGTAGGACTCGACGGAGTTCGAACTTCAGTAAAACAAATACGGTGTCTCGATCTCTCTTTAGATTTGGTATTTGTCATCTTGTTGTGTTGCTTGAGCTTGTGAGCATGTTGTCAATGAGTGCTTGCAGCTTGTGAGCAAGGAGGAATCAAACGGAGCAAGTTGGGCTACTATCTGCAGAACCCGCGTATACCGGACGCGTCCGATATTTGGGGCCAGTGCCAAATTCATTTGTTATTTGCTCTAATCTCTGTGTTGCAGGATTATGACTCCTAAACATATTTAGTACTTCCCTTGTTGGATACTCAGTGGTTGACTCGTGAGGGGTTCATTTCTCTGATTTGGAATTTCTGAGCCTTCACTAATCGTTTCAGCATTTTGAAGGATTTAATTTTTAGAAACGCCTATTCACTCCCCTCTAGGCGGCATCCTTAGTCCTTTCAACAGGAGAGCACCCGCCTACCGTGCCCACGTCACCATGCACCTGCGCCCCTGCTCCCAAACCACGATGTCCACCCAATGCCCATCCTACTCCAGAGGCAGTGTCCGTCCGTACGGAGCTCCCTCGCTTGCCCCCGACGCACACAACTCCCTCGTCCCATGCCCATCGCCCATCCCTCGTTCATATGGATGCCCTGCCGGCTCCTGGAGAGACGATGCAGCAGAAGGTGGGAGCAAATACAACGGTTGCAATATACGTCTGAAGACAGTTGAAACACTTAAAACATGCTTATGAAACACTTGAAAAACACACCTGAAACACGCTTGAAAACCATTGCAACCCATATGCAACATCCGAATAAAACATGCAACATATATGTGAAACATATGCAACATGCAGATAAACACAATTGCAACATGCATCCGAAAAACACAGATGAAACATACCTCTGAAATATCTGAAACACTCAAAACATACTATTGCAACATGCCCCTGAAACAATTGCAACATGTGGAACATCCCCGATCTACTTTTGCAACATCCATATGATTCAACTGCAACATACCTCGGAAATGTCTGAAACAATTGAAACATACAATTGCAACATAGAGGGGGGAGGGGAGGGAGAGAGCTTGACGTGGGGAGCGCCATGGCCGCTGAATCTACGGGCATTGGGGGCTCCCAGTGCCGGAGCAAGGCTGCGCGCTCGTGTCGGGGCCGCCGCCAGGGTCACGCCCGTCCCCGCACCAGAGTTGAGGCCAGGGGTGGCCGACCGGAGAAGAGGAAGGGGTCGTCGGGGGTGGCTGTGTGGATCAGAGCTCGAGCTCGCACCGGGGATGCCGCCGCGCCGGAGCAGGAGGAGGGAGAGAGAGGCCGCGGAGCGCGCGGCTCGTGTGACGCACGTGGGGGCAGGGGCGGGGGCGCTCGGCGGAGGAGCGTTGCAGCATGGGTGCGGCGGGTGTGGAGATGCTACGGTGAGGGAGGGGGCGTAGGAGGAATGAGCAGGTGCGAAAATAAACGGACGGAGGCGTCCATCCGTATGTATCATTATCGATTTTAAAGACGGCAAGCATGTTGATCTGCAAGATAAATACTATAGAAAATACCAACATATATTCGTTATTCGATTCGATTTCGTTCACTTGATACCATGTACGGATGTACCAGACGAGAAGCATGATGCTAAATTGCTAACAAACTGATGCACGCACCACCAAAAGGAGAATGCAATAATGGATGGAACGAGAGCTCGATGATCAAATCGCTTTTACACGTACTGTTATTAAGAAGTTCCTGAACTGATACATACTGTCACGAATAACTTTAATTAGCCTCTGTTAAGTCGAAGTATACTATGTAAGGAAGGAGCAAACACATCTAGAGTATCTTCGGTAGAGCACTCGAATATAACTCATCATATCATCCTCATAAACTGTTATATTAGGGTAATGTGACTTTTTTCTCCAGCAAACTACCAGCCCGTTCGTTTCACTGGTTTATTGTGGCTGAAAGTACTGTTCGCTAGTTTGTTGTAAAAGAAAAATACTGTTGGATAGCTGCTGATTCCGCTGAATAGCTCAAACGAACATGGCCTACCTTAATAGAATAGCTTTCTCTCTGTTTTTTTAGCCTTGCGCGGGGACGACCACTAGTGCCGAGCGACAAGGTGGGCTGCCACATGCCTTGTACAGAGAGAGAGGTGATGGGTGGAGAAGGAGAGGGAGGAGGTCTGGAGCAGCACTAGTAGAGAGTGGTGTGAGAAACCACTGACATACAGGTAACACATGTTAAGTGTATATTAAGGTTGGTATATCGGTGATCTACTGTAATAATTTATAGTCCAAAAAAGCAGTATCGGTAACCATCAATACATCTTATTATGATGTAATTGTTCTTGAGCCACTGGATATACTTGGCTCGTCATTGTAATTGGGTGGAAGTCCCTTAGCTGTCCGGCTCAGAGGCGTCAGTCTTCTTGGGCAGCAGGAAGCTTTGGGTACAATAATTTTTGAAGAAGCATGGTATTTTTTTTAACCGGGGAACTTTGCTTCTTATTCTCATGTAATTGCACGGAAATACGGTGGACGCTGGATTTTGAACCCAGGGTGACCGAGTGCACGGCTCCTTGAGCCTGTGCTACTTAGAAGTATGGTATTTGGAGTTGTTTGCTTTGTTGCTTACATATTAGCAGCGAGTTGACTTGTCACGTAGTGGAAATAGAGCTTGCTTTAAACATCTTTAATGGATTTTTTTTCACTTCAACTCCTTCGAGGCGAGCTACGACATCATATATGGCGAGGTGTTCAAGCCTAACCATGACAGGGTGATCAAGGAGTGGTTCGACACGAAGGAGCACACGATAACGCCCGTGGCCACACGCGGAGCGCCCTGCTCGCATTTGAATCGCACGGTACGTATAGGGGCCTTCAACTTAGGTTGCTTGTTTGGCGAGTAATAGGTTCAGGAGAGTGTAAGGTCATTACTAGAGTGTGCGCTTTGGCTCTAGAGTGCGTTTGCTTCGGCAGCGCATCGTAAAACTCACATTTCTACTTTAATGCAATGGTACACAAATGTTTTGCATATTCAAGAAAAAAATCCTTCACGAGAGAGGCATCAGACAAACATTATTACAAAGTCAATCCGATTTACCCTCAAACTAGTCGCTCAATTCAAAAAACCCTATCGAATTTCGATATCGAACACATAGACATCTTAACTTTTAAAACTAGATAAAATATCCTCCTTGATCATTTTAAAGTGGTTCCTTAGGTGTATTGTTGACATTATCAGTGGGACCCACAAGTCATGTGGTCTCTTTGTTTATCTTCTATTAAAAAGTCATAACTTTTACATAAATCCGAGTGAATATAAACTTTATACCAAAATTGTAAACATCTAAACAATCTATAACTTTGTAGTTGAAAACTTTTTAGTTAAGATCTTTTAGAGGCTAAATATTTATTTTAAGTTCTTATAATTTTTTTAAAAAAAATTCAAATGACCTTAGATCTTGACATAGTCCACATTAAATTTCGAACGATTTGGGAATTTAAAGGATCAAAATGACACCCGAACAAGTTTACTCTCTTTCTCCTCTACCCTTCAAGAGGACAGCACGAGGAAAAACTGCGTCGTAAACGTAAGTCAAGAAGACGACATTCAACGCCCATGAAAACTTTGTTACAAACCCTGTTCGGCAGGCTATTTCTACGGCTTATAAGCCAGCTGTGGCTGTTTTGTTGTGAGAGAAAAACACTGTACCACGACTGATAAGCCGTGCTGATAAGCTCAGCCGAACAGGGTGACAACTGAAACCTTTTGTACAATTGTACATTGTCTCTTTAAAATGAATGCAACTCTCGTGCTTCTCACTCAAACGATAATACGGAGGAATGATCTCAGAAGCAAAATCGAAGAAATCAATCACAAAATCATGGCTGCGCGGCATTACCTCGCCGAGCACACGATTGGATTGGAAGAAGCCAACGAAGAAACACACACACGCAGGTGAACAATCACAAAAGCGTCAATGTCGAATCGTCGGTGCCCCGCCGTTCGCCAAGGCCGACTCGCCGTCGGCTTCCCTCAGAACCGACTCCACCGCTGTGGGCTGCACCAGCGGGCTTGCCAGCGCCGGCAGCGCCGTGAGCACGTCGGCGGCCGGCACGCGCTCGAAGTACACCTGGCAGTTGTCCTTCTCCGCGTCGGCCAGCTCGGCCTCGACCTCCTTCCGGAGCCGCGCCGCGGCGTCCCGCACGGCCGCGGCGCACGGCGACTTCTTGCTCAGCGGGCCCGTCTTGCCGCCGGCGGCGTCCAGGACCCACACCGCGAACCGCAGCCGCCCCACCGCCTCGCCGAAGGAGCCGGGGCCCTCCTCCTTTAGCGACCTCGCGTAGTGAAGGCTGGCCGTAGCGTGGAAGTAGGCGGCCTTCGCCTGCACTTGCGGCATCCATGACTTGTCGATCGGCTGCTGCTGCTGCTGGAGGCTGCCCAGCTTGACTGAAACTTCTTGGTAGTCGAGGCTGACCTGCAATGCAAAACGCGGAGGAGGATGAATATCATCGG
This sequence comes from Saccharum spontaneum, assembly GCA_022457205.1. Taxonomy (NCBI): domain Eukaryota; kingdom Viridiplantae; phylum Streptophyta; class Magnoliopsida; order Poales; family Poaceae; genus Saccharum; species Saccharum spontaneum. The sequence continues at coordinate 32,555,944 of CM039580.1, read as the reverse complement.
GAAATTTATTTGGCAATTTGCAGAGTGTAGCTCAACAGGATATTGCACAGTGCCTGTAAATTCATGATTCTAATTAAAATACTTTTTTTTTTGCTCTGCATTGTACTCATATAGAACAAGAAATAAGTTTAGTAGCCATGGCCGGTGAGAAATCACGCACCTGCCGGGCGATCTTGGAGCACAGAGCCGACTGCTTGCCTCCGGCGACGGCGCGCTCGAAGAAGCACTCGAGCGCCTGCGCGAGCATGAGGCGCTCGAACGTCGCGAGGCACGGCTCCGTCATGTGGCACAGCTGGTCCGCGGCGCCGTGCGCGCGCGCCGCCGCCTTCAGCGCGCCCGCCGCGTCCGAGAGCGCGACGCACGCGCGGCGTGTCCCCTCGGGCCCGCGCCGGTCCACCGCCGCAGCCGCGCGCGCCAGCTCCGCGGCCAGCGCGAACATCGCCACCGCCCGCTCGGCCTCCAGCGACGTGTGCTCCTGGACCTGCGCCGCCGCCGCCGCCTTGTCCTTCTTCTTCGCGGTCCCGGTCCCGGTCCCGGCGTCGCTGCTGTCGCGCCACGCGAAGCGGAGCTTCTGCTGCTTAGAGCCGGACATCAGCTCCGACGCGTAGATGATGCGGAGGTACGCGCGGAGCGCTGCGGCGGTCTCCGCGGCGGTGGCGGCGCCGGCGCTCTCCATGGCGAGCACGACGTGGTTCCGGGCGTGCATCAGGACCGCGAGCTCCGAGTCCCTCTCGGCCGCCGAGGTGTCCCCCGCGAAGCGCAGCGCCTTCTTGCCCGGGAAGGACAGCATCGGCATCGGTATCGGCGCCGGCAGGGACGCCACTGCCGGCGCCTTATTGGCGCGTCGGAAAAGCGAGTGCATGGCGTACGTGATTGATCCCTCTCGCGGTCGACAAGTTGGGCTGCGTTTGCAAGTCTGTGCTTCTTTCTTCGAGCTGACTGCGAGGATTAATAGAGGAAAGGAGTTGGGTTAAGGCTGCGATTAGGATGCGGATTAAGATGCTCAGCACGACATGGAGTTGGATTAAGGACAAGCGAGGAAGCGACTCCGTAGGCCGTACGGAGAGGAGAGGGCAGGAGTGGGCCCGGGCCCACACGGTCCGGCTTGGCGCGTATGGATGGCCTCTTCGTCCAATGTCAACTGCTGGTGCTGGGGTTTTTCCTTCGTATATATATATAGTTTTGCCGCAAATTTTAATTATTGGTACAAAAGTATAAATAACATTACGGGATTGTTTAATTTTGTGAAAGCAAGAAAGAAGAAATTCTAATTATCATATAAACAGGTTTCTTGTTCAGCATAGCTAATTTTCGTACACTTCAAGAAAAAGTCAACGTCAATTAGCGTGGAAAGCACTTGGCAGTTCATTCAGAACTGCACGAACGATCCATGAATCAAACCAGACAATAATATGGCAATGCCAAACCTGCAAACGTATATAAATACTAGGGAACAGCTATATTCAAGGAAATGACAGACAACGACTTGCTACCATGTTACTATTATCGTGCGAATTGCGATCACCAGAGTCTCTTTTTGAAAGATTCATTTCATATATGTCAGTATAAGCCCAAGGCACAAAGCAGGCCGAAAAACAATTCCGGATACACATCTGTAGGACCAGTGCGTGCTATGACAGGTAACACTAGCTCAGAGAAATATGGATAGGGAAAACTACAACGCTAGACTGCACTCTTCAGTTGTAATTCGTAAACCAATTGCTAGGATAGATGGAAGCACAAAGATCATTTGGTCGTCCCATTGATCGTCGATGACACAAGAAGCTGCAGCGAAACACAACCACAACCACTGCAGTAAAAGCTGATCTTCGCCAGGACAAGCAAACCCTGAGATATGTACATACTGTTGCGACAGATGAAGTCGTCAGGGCCCCACAGCAGTGTTGCGACGATTGCATCACTGAGGACACACCCTCCTCAAACAAATTTCGACATGTAAATCCTCGTCCAATCAGAGGAGCGCTACAAGGCGCTTAACCGGAACTAGACTGCAGCATGATCACTACCGCGATTATGAGATGTCAGAGCTGCAAAAACAATCCCAAACTACCATGCACAGAGCAAGGGGTCGGTGGTGGCATAGCCTGAAGTTTTTTGTTTGTTTGTTTGTTTGTTTTGTTTTGTTTTTTTTTTGCCACCAACAGTTCATGTTGTTCTGCTTCGCCAGAACAATCTTCATCATCTGCACAACGCAATGGAAGTACTTTCATAAAAAAAACGCAATGGAAGTACATGTTGGCAGCATTGGACCAACAAAAGAGCACATGAGGTCCTAGCAGGACGAGAGGGTACAAACCTTGAGAGTTGCATCCCGGAGGCAAGGACTCGCACAAACTAGAGAGGCAAAGGCGCAAAGCCATATCCCGCCCAAACATTTCAGTGTCTTCGTTATGCTCTGTTGATGGCAGCTGTGGAAAGGCATAATAGCGTTGTTTTCAGGGGTGAGAATTGAGAACCCCAGTACTCACCAAGTGCTACTTTTATGCGACCAAAGTCCTATCAAAATGTTTTTTTTTCACTCAAGAGAAAATGTTTTTTTTCCGGCCAGAAGCATACATCACAACAGCAGCATCTTTGCCGAGTCCAATCAAGTATAATTAATGTCTGGTCTTCTTCTTGGGATGTGAATTCCTTTTTGTTCTCGAGGGCGCCTTGTGCGGCAATGGCTGGCGCTTGTTCCTCTTCTTCAGCTTCGCCTTCTTTTGCTTCTTATATTCACTATCAGGGTCTACAAAGTCTTCATCACTATCACCTTCAACTGGAACGAAACCATCCTCTGGTTCCTGATTGTTGCCATCCTCTTCATCTGAGCTCAAGACCAAATCCTCAACCCGATCCTCCTCAGTAGCAGCATCATCTTCCTCCGGGGGTCGCTTTTTATTCTCCTTTGGGGTTCTGTGCACCAAACAATGGTATGATAATGTGTTTTCCACGCCACGTAACGGAAAAAAGAGGGAAGGCAGAACATACTTGGGTTTCTTATTTTCAGCCAACCAGTTCTTACTGAAAGCAATAGTGCCTTCATCATCGTCCTGCTCATCCTGTTGCTTCTGCGCTTCTGATAACCTCCGTGAGAAGGTTGAGGAATCAGCCCCCACAATCACACTGGTTGACAATAAGGAATTAGTGAACCCAATACCATTAATCAGTATGCACTTCTTTACTTACAAGATAATCATGGTACAGAAAATATAACAGAAGTCACACCTAACTAAATCGCAGAGCATATTTGCTTGTGATATGAACTTAGCTGATAAGATGGAACTAACCTGGTCTCGTCCAGAGCATCCATCCTATCCTGCGCTCTCTGGTGTAGAGTAGCAACATATTTTGAGAGAGGACTGCAACGTTCTTCCTTTTCGATCTGTTGGGGAATGATTGCTAAAGCTCACAAAATGACACAGGAATGATAGTATAGAAACAAATAAATGTGCAAAAAAAGCAAAAGCCACAAAGTCAGGACTCATGCCTGCAGAAATGACTCTACAGCTGGGTCATTGGGTGAAAATGCAATCCCCACGCGTTTTAACTTAATGAACTCGACATTGGCCTCTATCTGAAATCAGACATGATGATAAACATTAGCATATGTGAAATGGTTCAAATACTGTAATTCGAACCCCTAAACATGCTTGGCAAACCTGATAGATAAGATCCTTCATCTCTTTCCTAAACCTGTCAGCTTTAATGGTTTTGCAAAAGCTTCGGAGCCGAACAAGTGGAATAAAGGACATCTCAAAGAAGGCAATGGAGTAGCTCCATTGAGCCAAATGTTTAGCCAGCTCATCGACCACAGAATAAATGCAAGCTTCCTGAAAGGCACGTGTCTTTACTGTTTTCTTGTCCACCTGTCAAGAAAAGAGAGCTGTTACAAGCTTCTTCAGAAGGCGTGTTCCATAGTGAAATGTTATATTGCAAGAAAACAAACCTGTTTAACACTGAACAAATTCACGGCTTTGCCAACACCTCCATCTGGACGTCCTCTAAGTTCTTTCATTTCAAGCATATCAAGCAGCAGGGAGGACACGGGAATGAAGGTACCAGTAGCTTCAGCAATACGATTAAGCATTCTGACACACCTAAGGCGCACAGGGAAGTAACGTGCGCTAGGTACAAGGCATGCTACACCATGTATTATTTGGGTCAACGGATAAGCTAGAGGTCGGAATTCTTCCTCAGAACTACATCCGCACACAACACTGGTCCAAAGCTCAAGGCAGAATATGAATTGCCAATCATAAATTTTTTGGTAAGATTTCTGCAAAAGAAAAATGTCAACTCTTTAGCAGCCAGCAACAGAAAACTGCTGAAGTGTTGGACAACAAAACATAGACTATTAAGACTGAGGAAAATAGCATTTTATAAAGGTGAGACTTTCTCAATAAAAGAGGTGCAAGAATAAAGGGATTTACTGTATTGCAGAATAATAAGGGGGTTACTTAAGGTCTGAATGTATTTCAACCCAAGCAAGTTGGGGTAGGCTAGAGATGAAACCCAAAAGAGACGAGAAACAGGGAGGCACATAAAGGGACATAAAGGGCACAAGACAAAAAGAGGTCACGGTTCAGGCACGTTGATTGCCAATCTCCAAGCGCTCCTATCCATAGCTAAATCCTTAGAGATATTTCACTCCTTAAGATCTCTCTTAACGGACTCGTCCCAAGTTAGTTTAGGTCGACCTCTACCGCTCTTTACATTATCGGCCCGCTTTAGAACTCCACTACGCACCAGCGCCTCAGGAGGCTTCCGTTGGACATGTCCAAACCATCTCAACCGATGTTGAATCAATTTCTCCTCAATGTTAGAAGTAATCTGCTGATCCTCCACTCTCCCTTTTTTCTCTCTAATGCAGTCAAGGAGCAGTTGTACCCTTGGTACTGCAGTTGTATGGCAATAGGCCTTCTAGGAGTAGAAGTAGACAGCCATGTCCATGGCTTACTTCATGTGTACTAGGAGTAGTTGAGGCTGTACACAGCCATATCAGTAGTTGGGGCTGTACTCAGCCATACCTCAGGTACCATAGTTGGTATGAGGCTTGTATATACATACCTTGCTATGCAATCTATGGAGAGCAGTCTTTTGCCTCACATTCAGTCTCTCAGGCTTCGGCCACTGCTGTTGCCTGTGTGTGTGTGAGCTGAGAGCTCAGCTCTTCTTCTACCTTGGAGCAAGTGTGGAGAGGAGGGAAGGAGTGCCGGTGTTACTCACCTGGGAGTTGAGTAGTGGCGCCAACACGTGGTATCAGAGCCGTACAAGTTGCTGGGTGTGATCGCCGGTGATGGATACTGCTGCGGCGGGTGCAGAGGGTGGTGCAGAGGCAGCTGCGGCGGCGGCTGCAGCAGCGGCCATGGAGAGGCAGCTGGCCTCGGCATCCCGGCCCGCAGTAGAGGTGCGCACGGTGAGGGAGGTCGGCGGGTCCAACACCTGGCCGATGCTCACCCGCACCAACTACGGCGAGTGGGCAGTCCACATGAAGTGGAAGCTGCGCGCGCGGCGGTGGTGGGCGGCGGTGGAAACCGGCAATGCTGGTGAGGATGCGGAGGTGGGCGTCATGGAGGCGCTCATGGCGTCCACACCATCCGAGTTCCATGAGGCCATCGGGTCGAAGAACACGGCGAAGGAGGCGTGGGACATGCTCGCGTCTTTCCGCCTCGGTTCGGACCGAGCCAAGAAGGCGAAGGCGCAGCAGTTGCGTCGGGAGTTCGACGACCTTCGTTTCAAGCCCGGAGAGGCCGTGGAGGACTTCGCGCTTCGACTGCAGTCGATCGCGAGCCAGCTGGCCACCTACGGCAAGCCGGTCGACGACGAGGACGTCGTGGCCAAGCTGCTGCGCGTCGTGCCGGCTAAGTACGCGCAGCTTGCCCTGTCCATCGAGACGATGCTGGACTTATCCACGCTATCGCTCGAGGACGTCACCGGGCGGCTCCGCGCTGTGGAGGATCGCGCGTCGCCGGAGAAGGAGAAGCCCAAGCTGCTGCTGACGGAGGAAGAATGGTCGGCGCGGATGAAGGAGAAGCGCAAGACCGGGGAAGGCTCCAGTCGCGGTGGCGGTGAGCGTGGGGGCGGCAACGGCGGAAAGCAGCGGGGCAAGGCACCGGCGGAAAGGAAGAAGGGCAAGAAGAAGTTCACCGACCCCAACGCCTGCCGCAAGTGCGGCGAGGTTGGACATTGGGCCCGGGAATGCCCGAATCGGAAGACGGAGAAGAAGGAGGAGGCGCACCTGGTGCGTTCCGACGACGACGGTGATCACGCACTCCTGATGGGAGTGTTCTGCGCGGAGCGGAGTGGCAAGCCGAGGAAGATGGAGGTGGAGCAGAAGGCTGCGCCGCCGGTCGTCCACCATCTCGACGAGCCGCGCGCGCAGGTTCATCTGGGTGTCTCCGGGGATGAGTCGGAGCAGAGGTGGTACCTCGACTCCGGCGCAAGCAACCACATGACGGGTTGCCGCGCCGCCTTCTCCGAGCTGGACGAGAAGCATCGTGGGAACGTCCGCTTCGGCGACGGCTCCCGGGTGCAGATTCGTGGGCGCGGCACGGTGCTGTTCAGATGCAAGAACGGCGAGCACCGCGCGCTCACAGAGGTGTACTACATCCCGGAGCTCCGCTCTAGCATCATCAGCCTTGGCCAGCTGGACGAGCATGGAGCGGAGGTGCTGATCCGTCAAGAGGTGCTGCACATCAAGGACCAGGACGGGCGTCTCCTAGCTAAGGTGATGCGATCTCGGAATCGACTTTACCTCCTTGACTTGAAGGTTGAGCAGCCGGTGTGTCTGGCGGCGGTGAGCGTGGAGGAGCCATGGCTCTGGCACGGCCGGTTCGGGCACCTGAGCTTTGACGCGCTAGGCCGGATGGAGAAGATGGTGACTGGCATGCCACGCATCAAGCACGCAGGGGAGCTTTGCGACAGCTGCCTCGCCGGGAAGCAGAGAAGGCTGCCGTTCCCCAAGGCGGCAAGGTATCGCGCGGCTGATCCGCTCGAGCTGGTCCATGGGGACCTTTGCGGGCCAATCACGCCGGCGACGCATGGAGGCCGGAGGTACTTCCTCCTGCTCGTGGACGACTGCAGTCGCTATATGTGGCTGCAGCTCCTGACGAGCAAGAACGACGCTGCGGACGCCATCAAGGGCTTCAAGGCGCGCGCGGAGGCGGAGTCCGGGAAGAAGCTCCGGGTCTTGAGGACCGATCGCGGCGGTGAATTCACGGCGGTGGAATTTGCCACCTACTGCGCCGAGGAGGGGGTGGGGCGCCACCTCACCGCGCCCTACTCACCACAGCAGAACGGCGTGGTGGAACGCCAAAATCAGACGATCGTCGGCATGGCGCGCTCCATGATGAAAGCGAAGAAGATGCCGGCGACGTTCTGGGGCGAGGCCGTAACGACGGCGGTTTTCATCCTCAACCGCGCGCCCACGAAGGCCCTGAAGGGGCAAACTCCGTTCGAAGCTTGGCACGGGCGCAAGCCGAGCGTGGCATTCATGCGCACGTTCGGATGCATCGGCTACGTCAAGATGACCAAGCCCGGCCTCGGCAAGCTTGAAGACAGGAGCACGAAGGCGGTGCTCCTCGGCTACGAGGAAGGATCCAAAGCCTACCGGCTTTACGATCCAGCGAGGGGCAAGGTGCTGGTATCCAGAGACGTCGTCTTCGACGAGGCGGCGGCTTGGGACTGGAATGCCGAGGAATTGGAGGCGGAGCAGGGCCACGGGCTTGGAGACACGTTCGTTGTGGAGCGGCTGGTGGTGCGCGGTCACGGCGAGGCGGAGCAAGCTCCAACGACCGGGGAAGCAGCAGAAGGGGAGCCGGCGGCCGGAGAAGAAGCAGAGCCCACAGCGGCGGAGGTGGTGGAACCACCTAGCCCGCCGAGAGCAGGGCACTACAGCTCGCCGGGGCCAATGGCGGACTCCTCCCCTGTTTTGTACGAACAGGGGACGCCGGGAGCGTCGATGGTGGAGTATGCTACTCCACCGTCTAATCTCGACGAATTCGTGGATGCGTTCCACGAAGGGGAGGAGGTCCGGTTCCGGCGCGTCGACAATGTCGTCGGCAACGCGCCGGTGCCAGGACTGGCTGCGCGCCTGCTCGACAACGATCAAGCACTCCTGCTCATGAGCGCGGAGGAGCCAGCCACGTTCGCGGTTGCAGAACGCGACGCGGAGTGGCGGCGGGCCATGATCGAGGAGATGAAGGCGATTGAGGCCAACAAGACCTGGGACTTGGTCGATCCGCCGTCGGGTTGCCGGCTGATCGGACTCAAGTGGGTCTATAAGGTCAAGAAGGATGAGCGCGGCGCCGTCGTCAAGCACAAGGCACGCCTGGTGGCGCGCGGTTTCGTGCAACGCGAGGGAATTGACTTCGAGGAGGTGTTCGCGCCAGTGGCGCGGATGGAGTCGGTGCGGCTCCTCCTCGCGCTCGCGGCGGCCAAGGACTGGCAAGTTCACCACCTCGACGTCAAGTCTGCTTTTCTCAATGGCGACTTGGCGGAGGTGGTCTACGTCAAGCAGGCGCCGGGGTTCGTGGTGAAGGGCGCTGAGCACAAGGTGCTGCGCCTCAGGAAGGCCCTGTACGGGCTGCGGCAGGCGCCGAGGGCGTGGAACGCCAAGCTCGACGCCACCATGGCGGAGCTCGGGTTCGCACGCTGCGCCACCGAGCATGCGCTGTACACCCGACGACGGGGGAAGGAGCACCTCATCGTCGGGGTGTACGTCGACGATCTCATCGTCACCGGGGCGCGCGCGCAGGACATTGCGCATTTCAAGGAACAGATGGGCGCCAAGTTCCGCATGAGCGACCTGGGAGCTCTGTCGTACTACCTCGGCATCGAGGTGAAGCAGAGCGCGGATGCAGTGAAGCTTGGACAACGCGCCTATGCGCTGAAGCTGTTGGAGCGGGCGGGCATGGCGGGCTGCAAGGCGGTAGCCACGCCAATGGAGGAGCGCATCAAGCTCTCAAAGCAAAGCACCGCGGCAAAGGTGGACGCCACTCTCTACCGAAGCATCGTCGGCGGGCTGCGCTGGCTCACGCACACTGGGCCGGACATCGCGTTCGCGGTGGGTTACGTGAGCCGTTTCATGGAAGATCCAAGAGAAGACCACTGGACGGCGGTCAAACGACTGCTCCGCTACGTCCAGGGCACGTTGGAGATGGGGATCATCTTCCCCAAGCGCGGCGGCCTCCAGCTGACGGCGTTCAGCGAGGCTCCGCCCAAGGCCAAGGATGGTGAGCCAGGGATCACGGCATACAGTGATGCAGACATGGCTGGGGACGTGGACGGGCGGCGGAGCACCTCCGGCGTGCTTGTCTTCCTCGGGGCGTCACCAATCGCGTGGCAGTCCCTGAAGCAGAAGATGGTGGCGCTGTCGACCTGCGAGGCGGAGTACGTCGCAGCGGCCACGGCGGCTTGCCAGGTGGTTTGGCTGCGCCGGCTGTTGGGCGAGCTCACCGGAGTTGAGGCTCCCCCGCCGGCGCTGAAGGTGGATAACCAGCCAGCAATCGCGCTGGCAAAGAACCCTATCCTCCACGACAGAAGCAAGCACATCGACGTGAAGTTCCACTTCATTCGAGATTGCGTCGATGGAGGACAAATGGTCATCGAGTTCGTCGACTCCGGCCGGCAGCTCGCTGACATTCTCACCAAGCCACTCGGCCGGCTTCGGTTCCAGGAGCTGAGGGGGTTGATCGGCATGGTGGAGGTCAAATGAGGACAGCAGGATTAGGGGAAGAATTGTTAGAAGTAATCTGCTGATCCTCCACTCTCCCTTTTTTTTCTCTCTAATGCAGTCAAGGAGCAGTTGTACCCTTGGTACTGCAGTTGTATGGCAATAGGCCTTCTAGGAGTAGAAGTAGACAGCCATGTCCATGGCTTACTTCATGTGTACTAGGAGTAGTTGAGGCTGTACACAGCCATATCAGTAGTTGGGGCTGTACTCAGCCATACCTCAGGTACCATAGTTGGTATGAGGCTTGTATATACATACCTTGCTATGCAATCTATGGAGAGCAGTCTTTTGCCTCACATTCAGTCTCTCAGGCTTCGGCCACTGCTGTTGCCTGTGTGTGTGAGCTGAGAGCTCAGCTCTTCTTCTACCTTGGAGCAAGTGTGGAGAGGAGGGAAGGAGTGCCGGTGTTACTCACCTGGGAGTTGAGTAGTGGCGCCAACACTCAATTGGTGCCACCCCAACCCTATCTCGAATATCGTCGTTCCGGACTTTATCCCTCCTTGTGTGCCCACAACACCAACGCAACATACGCATCTCTGCTACACTCAATTGTTGGACATGTCGCCTTTTTGTAGGCCAACACTCAGCACCGTATAACATCGCCGGACGAATCGCCGTCCTATAGAACTTACCTTTCAGCTTCTAAGGCACCCTTTTGTCACAGAGGACGCCAGAAGCTTGACGCCATTTCAACCAGCCGGCTGAAATTCTATGCCTAACATCTTCATCAATGCCTCCGTCCTTTTGTAGCATCGACCCTAAATACCGAAAAGTATCCTTCTTGGCCACCACTTGCCCATCGAGGCTAACGTCTTCCTCCTCATGCCTAGTCGCGCTGAAATCGCACCTCATGTACTCGGTCTTAGTCCTATTAAGTCTGAACCCTTTCGACTCTAACGTGTGCCTCCATAGTTCTAACTTCCTATTAACCCCTGCCCTACTGTCGTCAACTAGCACCACATCATCAGCAAAGAGCATATTTCAAAGCTTATACAGTACAAATGTAGGTATTTGAGTGGCAGTATGAATAATACCTCAGCTTGTTTTTTTGATGATTTGCTACTTTCTTTCTGCCTTTTGTCCTTTGCTGACTTTCAAAATAAATCAAGAGGCAAATATCTCTGTCAGGTCATAGGTAGACAATGAAGTTCCAGTGCATGGCAATGAGTTCAATGGCATATACCTTTGGCCCCCTTTCAGTAAGAGCTCCTCTTAGGATAACCCCCAGTTGACGGATGAAAACAAAAGCATGCTGATACGCAGTTTGCGGATCCAGACTATACAATTCTCTGACACAATTTCCAAGGAATTGAATGTGTTGCAGTTTTGATCCACTGATAGATTTGGACAATTTGCAGTTCACCAAATAAGCCTTGTAGATACCCTTGAGGCACGTATCAAGGCAATCTGAACCTACTTGAATGCACAAGTCTCGAAGGAACATAAAAGAAACAAGAGGCATTGCACCTCGTCCTCTAGCCCATGTATGAAGCAGAGCCTACAATTGAAGCATGCAAACAGAAGTAAATGACAAAGATGGGAGATGGACACCAGAGCAATGCCGAAAGAAACTTAAAGGTAGAGCAGAAATTGTAACCTACGCACCTTAACATACTTCCTCAGGAGCGATGGGAAAGCTGCAAGAAAAACAGCTGATGCTCTGACACGGTGTATAGTAAATGCTATCATTTGCTCATCGGTCATCTCTGTTATCATATGAAGTGCATTGGAAAGAAAGATCCTCATAAGATTGCCATGCCTCTTCCATGGCTTACTCAGCATCAGCTCACTGATTGCCTCTTTCTTCCCTCCAAAGCTTGGGGCACCAAGTAACTGACGGAGGACTCTATCCATGTGTTTCAAAACAAAGTGCATAACTTTATCAAGTACGCTACCAGACATGACACTGAGCTTTGGAGTTGAATTGTCCCCTTCATCTTCACCATAATGGGAGGCTCTGCGAAAAGCTTGAAGAATAGAACGGATAGAACCTATCTTCTCATTCTCTACTCCGTCACACCAGGAATCAACCATTTCCATTGTAATAGGTTTCACAGTTTGCTTCAGTTCCTCTTTAGATACAGATTCCTCATCATCATCAACCCCAGTTTCCTGGTCATCCTAATGTAATATTCAACAATGACTCCACTCTCATGATTCTATTATAGAAAATTCACCAAAAATGGACCAGCTTACCTCGATTTCATCATCATCAAATCCCAACAAATCTTTATCAAACTTTTCTAAATATTTATAGAACTCAGGATCCTACATCAAAGAAGTAAATAAGCGTCAATAACAACCAACATTGATATGGTGGCATGCAGCACAGACAGACAGAGCTAGGAAGGGGAGGAATGCCTATGTCTAAGAACAAAATTTAGCACCTAGTTTTGGGCCTGAGGCTAAACTGTGCAACCATAGTTCAGGATTTAAGCAACAAATATCATAAGCAGAACACCAATACTAGCCAAAAAACAATCTACCAGAGAATATGTTTATCATATAACCAATGAATGTAAATTCAGCAAGTAAGAACCAGGAAAGTTATACCAGAGAATAAGAGTAACCAAATGTTATGAGCCTATGACTGCCATTTCCACAATCAATGAATGGGGCAGGCAAAAATTCAAGCCATAAAGTTAGCATAAGTTCAAGGGATCACTTATTCGGGGATGTATGAGGTTAAATCTATAGGTCAAAACAGTTATTATGTGGCACTCCTTACTCAAATTTGCAGCATAACTACAGTTACAGCATGGTTAAATTGGAACGAAACAAACATAGAAAACATCATTGCTCTACAAAATTGTCCACCTCTCAACTTATCTCTATAACATAGATCCTATGAGCTGGTGAGTTTGCTTTCAAATAATTATTTGTGCCTAACATGCTGAGCAGAGATGAAAACTTTCTTTCATCACTTGTACCAACATAAAACAGCTAAGCATCAACAGCTGTTAGTTTGTTATGCACCTCTGGAGGAAGTTGGTCCTACTAATACTATTTTGCAACCAGTCACTTTATATAGCCTACTCTACAATACCTACTAGCAGCAATTTAAAATACTACATTAACCCAGCAGATTGCCAGATTACAGTCAATTTCTGAATCTGAACCAATTAAACTAGTTACTGTCCACAAGGGCAACCGCACAATTTTCGGTCAATGCACAGAACTGAGAAATAGTAACAAGCTATTAGGCAAAAACCACAAAAGCTTGCAGAGTCAATTTAGTATCGACAGGACAAACAGCACAAGAGCACAGTCGAACCTATAAGTCATATATCCAGGCGGGCAACCAGTAATAAAGCATAAGAAAAGAATAGGCACAGTCAGCAACAATAAAAAAAATCCACTAAAACTGCTAAACGCCATTTTTAAGTAGTAAAAATATGTATTACAAAACTTAGATTCCACACAACTGACAGCGAAGAAACCGGAGGCGACAGGGACGAACCTTCTGCTTCAGCCGCTTGAGCTGCTCCACGTGCTGCTTGGCCTTTTTCTTCGAGCTTCCACCACCACCCTCCTCCTCACCATCATCCATCTCATCTTCGAACTCCTCTTCATCGTCGTCCGAGACGGGCAAGTCCACTAATAAACCGCCAAAAACCCACAGCGAAAGGAGAAGAAAACCAATCAAAATCCCGAGTAAAACAAACAAGAGCAAGAGCATAGAGTGGCGCATAGAAATGCGGCTGGGTAAGGAGCCCACCGTATTCGTCAGACATGGCGACAGCCGGCGGCGGCGCCCTAGTCCAGGCGGAGGCGGCGGCGGCGCCCTAGTTCAGGCGGAAGAGCACGGCTGCACGGCGTGTCGCGAACTCCCGAATCCCGACGCCCCTCAAGCGTGGCTTAAGGCCTGGTTCGTTTGGGCCGGGAATGGCCTTTAAGCCCAGCGTGGGTTGTAACCCGATCTAGCCCGGCCTTTCCCCTTCAACCCGGCCCGGGAACGAAGCCCGGCCTCTAAAAGCATCGGCCGCGGCACAACGCGCGGGCAACGATGAGGGCGTCACGGACGTGCGCTCTCATCTCCGGCGTCCATCTCCTTCAACGGCCGTCTCCTCACCGGTGGTGTTCCGTGTTCGACGACGTTGCTTGTTGTGCATTGGGTCGGTGCTTGTAAGGGTTCAAATTCGATAGCTTAGGATTTGATTATGGGAGGAGCTCTTTTCTGTACTTCACCATGGGGCGTTTGGTTTTTTTAGAGTGGTAACTAAGTGACGAACTGAGGGCAAGCTAATTCTGAATCGCATACTACCAATTTGGTTGCATTTTACGAGGCTTGCGAGCTGGATGAAAACAGCTGAAATCTCCTAAACCAGCACTTTGCTACTGTGCAGCTGGTCATAAAGGTACCGCACTGATTTTTTTGAGGAAGTCTTTAAACAAGCTTGAGAATCCAAATGACATCCTGGCTTGAGCAAAGCAATAATAGAGCCAAGTTGATTGGCTATAAGATAAGCTATAAGAGCCAAGTTATACAATAAGTGTCTCTTATTTGTTTTCAAAAAGTCTCTCTCATATTTCTCTTCATAACCCTTGCTACTTGGGTCTACTAATACCTATGTTTTCGTGTCCAGTTTGATGCTTACATGGGAGCCAAGCTCTCATCTCTCTCCTCTCCTCTCTCCTCCACATCAGCATTAGCTTGACTATAAGTCCATTATTGTACCTGCTCTAAGAGCTACTAAGATATGCAGTAAGGAGTGCCATCCTACTTCTGAGGTTGATGAATATAGGTGCATGCATACAAAGCGCCGTTCTTGAGAGTCAGCCGATAGTGAGAAAAGACAATCCTATGCAAAAATATGTTGGATTTTATTAGGCTTGGCCTAATTTTATTCAATTAAAATCAAATAAATTCTAAGGTCTAGATTAAATGCTAGATGTAATAAAATGGTGGACTTAACGTAGTTGATGATTAAACTTATATATGTTATGAGATGTGAAGGAAAGATGGGGGTTGAATCCTTGATGTGAACTGAAAGGTGAGAGATGGTCAGTGATTGAGAGGCCAGATGTTCGAGAGTTGGAGCACTCGACACTTGGGCTAATTGGTTATTGGGCCATGGCTCGAGCCTCAACCGCCTCGACTTTCTTCAGTTCTTCGGGTGCTTTGTTTGAGCTTTTGGAACTACTTTTACTTCCAAAAAGCCAATCAAAGAGATGGAAACCAGAAGCTGCTTTTAATTAGAAGCTACTTTTGGCTTTTTGTTTTTTTAAATGGTGAAAATAGAGATATATTTCATAGTTGTTTCAAGGAAAATAGATATAGGAGGTAAATTTTATGTTTATTTTAACCAAACAACTTACAACTTTTTCACAGCCTATAACCTACCACGGTTTTTTCACAACCCACAACTCCAGTAGCTTGTTCAGAAAACCACAGTTCAACCTAACACACTCTTCGTCATCACCTTGTGTAGTCGCACCCCGCTACACTATTGTCGTTTGGGTGAAGAATAAGAGGGATGGGATCATCTATACCGAGGTAGGCGGGGCAAGTACTCTACTTGACTGCATGGACGAGTCCATCTCAGCGACTGAGACTAAGAGTGTGTTTCGGACTGCTCCACGAACTCCACAGTGAAGTAGCTCAAAAAACCTAGAGTTTATGGAGCACCTCTTTAGGTGCTCTCGTAACTCAATTTTCTTTCCAAGAGTAGAGTTACATGGAATTAAACCTGTTTTGCTCGAAAACATAGAGCGAAGCTGAAAAACGTGAATCAGATAAGTCCCAAACACACCTAGGAACACATGGGAGACCCGGAATGACAGAACCTCAGTTGTTGTAAAAAAATATGTATATCAAAACATGTGGCAAATGAAGACAGCGACGGCGTAATCTCTTGTTTTAAGAGCAGCCGTCTTAGTCATCAAGTCACATCTACCAGAGTAGTATCAAAACTACTCTACTCCTATAAAAGGTAAATGACGAGTTGTGTGAGACACGTGTGCATCTCCCATGCATGCACGTGCACACAGGTTCCTCGGCATACAGATCTACCGGATGAAGGTTTCCATGAATCTTTTGATTGTCGACTCATCAGAGCTTGGCGCCAGATCATTGAGGCCCCATTTCTTCAGCATGACGTTCGTGGCCTGAACTTTAGGTTTAGACGCCCTGGTCTTGGCTGCTAGCCTCCCACCAGTGGCGGGCCCAGGATTTTTATCTTGGGTATTCAAAATATGAAGGGAGTCAAAAAAAAATTGACAACATAAACTCCTAATGCCTAATATTTGGCATGCATAACACCACATGATTCTAATTGTATAATATATAGCACATATTTTAGTATGATTTCATAAATTTATTGAATTTTAGCATAACTTGAAATCGTTTAGCAATTAACATAGAGTGCCAATAGTTCAACGTACCAAAGTAGCATTGTTGCAACATCCAGAATTTGGGGTAAATTAAATCAGAGGACTGTAAATTAGGGACTAATTAATTTACAGACAAAATAAGGCTATTCTCATTCCATTTTACAAGTGATTCACCAATAAGCCAAGAGACTAAATCTAAACTGACAAATTGCAAGAAGCAGAGAAGTTCTCCTGGCCCTGTTGGTCATCGGGCGTGCTGACCGCTCGGTTGCTCGGAGGCACGGAGCCTCGGACTGTGTCTTGCGCGGACGGCCTGGCGCCGACTCTCTCGTCACCACGTAGAGTACGGATAGGGGATGGCTACCCACGGCCGGCAGCCGGAATATACCCTAGTGGCTAGAGCTAGGGTTTGGAGTTTGGGGAAAGATTTTTTGAGTTAGGGAGGGAGGAGGAGCAAGCGATGAGTGCAGACGTGCGGTAACACTGATTTCTGGGTGCGGATGCAAATTTAGGCTGCGGCCTTCCTGGGCCTTACGGTCGGGGAAAATAAGGAGTATGGACATGTAGTTTGGGGCTGTTTTCTGTACTAGTATTTACTTTGACTCACTTCTCTTTTTTACCAATATACAAACATGTAAACACTCTATATATATGAAATTTTTTGTCAAAAAATTTGGGTATTCAACTGAATACCCTTGAATACTACTGTGCCCGCCCATGCCTCCCACTAGGACGAGAGGGATCAAATCAAACCTCCTTGGAAACCCTTAAGCGCGGCGGAGAGCTAGTTTACCAGAGCAGGTTCGACAGGCAAAGTAATGGTGGAGATGAAGTCTGCAACCAGCTCTGCGCCATCAGGCTCTAACTCCGGCTGGTGGATAGCATTGCTCGGCTCCACCTCGGAGCCCACCGGGCCTGCCAGCATGAAGTCTCCACCAAATTCCAAGGGCCCAGAATCGGACCCCGGAGGCTCCGCATCAGATCCCACCGGCCCACTCTCATAGCCTGACGGCCCATCGGTCGTCCCCTCCGCTGGAGACACAGCTTGGGCCTGCGAAGGCATAACCTGGGTCCATGCTTCGCTGTCACGAAGAGAGGCCAAAAACAGAGAGGATACCAGGAATCCTGTGAAGGAACAGTGGCTGCGGCGTCACGCATCAGTGTAGCTAGCTAGCTGGAGACTCGTGTATTCCAAGCTCCAAAGTGGGGAAAAGCCGTTCCTCCTGGCTTTGCAGGGAGCGGTCAATGAACATCAGCTCCAAGTTTTGCCAGGACTCTACTGTCTCGTGCATCCCTATCTTTGACAGGCCATCGCCCATGCAGTGGCCATGCCTGCGGGTACAGAGGCCATCCCTAGCGACTCGACCAATGGCTTTTTCGGCAGTAAGAAAAAAGTAAATAAAAAGGAAGTCGACAACGGGATTGGGAATCTGGTCAGGGCTTCCTCAACACAAGACGTGGCGTATTGCCACACGCTCCACGCTCGCACCCAACATCCGTGTTGAGCAGACCAGTAGCCTCGCAGACACATAGAGTGCCCTGCAAAAGAAGTTGTGGTCTCGCCAGTTAAAAGGATAGAACTACTATCAGATGTGTGTTGGAAGTGTGGTCTATGGGGAAAAAAGTAGAGCAATGGACAGATGGAAAAGAAACGTGATGAGATGGTACAGTAAAAAAGCAAAGCTGCCTGTGATGGGAGTCCGTTGGCCGGCTAGAGAGCACAGCTTCCTATGACTACGTGTACTGACGGGGCCAACAACGGGTGCTGCCCCGGTTGGTGGTGCCCTCGGGTGGTCAATCAGCTTTGGGCCATTCATGTCCTTGGTTGTGGCTGCAGCTTAAGCTTATTGCAGTTATACCTATAATATAGTCTAGTTTACTTTTGCATCCAGAACAGCAGCAGCCGGCTGCAAGAAGCTGCAGCGAGCGCTCTGGCCGGAGGTTGACAGCCGGCCAGACCATAATGAAGTGTGAGGCACAACAGCTCAATCCGCGCCGCGCTACGGGTGTCCCCGCTTCGGTGTCGGTGGTACACGGCGTGACCGGCGATTCCGTCGAGCGCATGCCCACCTTGCTCACTCGCTCGCTCCCTCGGGCATTCCGGCCCCCCGCGTGCGCGCATACGTTTAGTTTGATCGTCCGGGAATAGGTGGGATTCCGGTTGGGGTACGAGTACGACGTACACCTACTACACTTAAGGTGGGTGTAGCGGCGGATAGGTGTGACAGATTTATAAAGGTCAAACATATATAATATACTATTAATTATGCAAGGACACACTAGAACATTATCTAAATATGTATATTACTATGTGATCAGCTAAAAATAACAGAAATCCAAAAGTAAAGCATTGACACATAAAATACTTCACTAAATAAATCTTGTTGTTGGAACAAATACATACCCATAATAAAGCTTCATTTGGGTGCAGACCTTTGCCACATAAGCCAATCTAACTTCATCTCTAATGTTTGGATGAAAACCATCAATTGGAATACGAAGCCCTGGATCAGGCTCAATGTGATCTGTGTCCATCACTTCGATCAGCTCATCCTCTTTATCTTGGCTAGCTATATGATCTTCAACATGAATTTCCTCTTCATTCCTTGAGTTTCGGTTAATTCGTGGGTTTCGGGGATCCGCGGGTTTCGGTTTCGGGGATGGATTTTTATCTGAATCGGGGTTCAGGGCGGATTCGGGTTTTAGGTTTGGGTTTCGATTTTGGGTGCCCACACACCTCACCCAATCCGAATCCGTCCCATTGCCATCCTTACTTTTTAGGATCATATGTGTTAGTGCCTGATTTACCATGCCTGCTCTCCTCACTGTGCATTACTTACTGAGCAGTGAGCACAGGTTGTGTTTTCTATCTGACGGATCCTGAAATTCTATTTGGTGTTCACGTTATCACGATTCAATTGCAAAGTCTTTTTTTTTGTTCTTACTAATAAAGCTACTAGCATGTTGGAATTTATATGGGCTTGGCCTAATAACCAATTGTGAAATTCCTAATAAATCTCAAATGTCCATTCATATGAGTAAGGGGGACATGGGAACTCTTTAGTACTACCTTGCTGGTTAAAGTGGAGGTAGCCATACTTAAATATAGAAGTCCTCTTCACTTCCTTAAGTCTAGAGTGAGGAGAAGAAAGAGAAGCCCACACGCGCGCGCTCGCCTCGCCTCGCCTGGCGGGGCGAAGGGCGCGGACGCGCGGCACCTGCGTGAATGGTCCGCCGAAATCCGGCCCCTCACCTTGCGAGAGCGCGGTCTCCTTTTATAGTTTTAGTTTTTGGTTTCTTGGCCTTCAAGTTGCAGAGCCTAAATGGTTACAAATTAAGAGTCCTAAAATGACTTAGATCGTGATCGTGACATGAAGTCGGTTGGACATGACTATATAAGCAACCTACCGGCCACGCCAAAACGTGTATAATTGAGTTAGAGTTTTTACCTATTCTCGCTGTTGCGCTGCCGCCGTAGCTACTCCAATCCGATCGCTTGCGTGCACCAGTGACTGGACAAGTAGGTCTTCGGAACCCTCGTCTTTGCGATCCTGCACCGAGAAAAGGCGAATAAGATTTTTGGGAAGTGCTATCCGTGCGACTGCTCTCAACTTTTACAACGGGTCGTCTTCCATCCAACGTCCCGGCGTATTCGTCATCAACTGCGTCGAGCTCTCCCTCCACCTCTCATTGACGACTTCGACGTCGACCTCGTATCATCACCACCATCTGCATCACCAACGACTACAGCTACAGTCGGCAGGTATAATCCTTGTGATCTAATCTTGTCGTTCATACTATCCGATATGCTGATCTGTCATAATAGTATGCTATACATGCTTGTTCTAGTTCATCTATTTTACATGATTTATATTCTGGTTTTAATCTGGAAATTGCCTAATTACTTAACCATTCAAAAACCTTATTATAGGCTGTTTCTAGAATTATCTATGGCTAGTTTTGTTGACGCGCTGAGGCCAGAAAAATTTTCTGGTGCGCATTTTAAGAGGTGGTCTGTCAAGGTCACGGATTGACTTACTGCCATGAAACTTTTCTGGGTCAATGATGGCTTTCCCGAGGGAAATATCTCTGATGAAGATATGAGAAAATTTCAGAAAGCAAGTGATATCTTTGTGGAACCTATGCGTAATGTGCTTTCAGATCATCTGTTTGATTTGATGATGCACATAAGAGACACAAATGCTATATGGGATCATCTGAATGCTACCTATGGTGAGTTGTATACCATGGAGAGCTTTAATGACTACAAGATAGTTGCTAACAAATCAATAGTCGAGCAAGCTCATGAGATTCAGCGCCTGGCTAAGGAACTTGAACTCCTGAAATGTGTCTTACCCGATGAGTTTGTGTCTGGGTGCATTATTGATAAATTGCCTTCTTCATGGAGGAATTTTGTCACAAGTCTCAAACACAAGAGACAGAAAATATCAGTTGAAAACCTGATAGCATCTCTTGATGTTGAGGAGAAAGCTCGGGCTAAAGACAACATTGAGAAGGGGGACGAGGAAAAAGCTAGCGCCTACTTCGTCCAGAGAAACTATGGCAAAAACAAGGAAAAGCCTAAGCAACCTGCTTTTAATGCCAAACAAAATATTGCCTTGAAGAAGAAGAAGAAGAAAGACAAAGCAGAGTTACCTTGCTTCGCGTGTAGAGAGCTTGGTCATTTTGCTAAAGATTGTCCGGAGCGAGCGGACAAGAAAGAGAAAAAGAAAGTCAACCTCGTGACTGCTAGCAGTGCTGATGACGGGTATGGTAATTTTCCTACTGTACTTTCAGTGTTTCAATCTCCAAATTGGTGGGTTGATATAGACACTAATATTCACGTGTGTACTGATATATCTTTGTTTTCTTCTTACCAGGGGCTCCAAGGTTCCTCCGTCCTGATGGGGACTGGGTCACATGCTTTTGTTCGTGGTGTTGGCACTGTAGATCTGAACTTTACTTCAGAAAAGATCGTGCAGCTGAAGAACGTGCAGTATGTCCCTACTATTCGCAAGAACCTTGTTAGCATCTCCCTTCTTTTGAGAGATGGGTTTAAGGTAGTGTTAGAGTCCAATAAAGTAGTTATGTCTAAGCATGGATAATTTATTGGTAAAGGCTATGGTTGCGGAGGCTTGCTCCGCTTATCTTTGGTAGATTTTTGTAATAAGTCAGTGAATTCCATATTTCGAGTGTAATAAGTCCGCTTATCTGTGGCACAATTAATGATAATTCGAGTGTTTGGCATTCTCGTTTATGTCATGTGAACTTTAGTTTGATGTCACATTTATCTAGCTTGAGTTTAATTCCATATTTCACTATTGTCAAAGGTTCTAAGTGCCATAGTTGTGTGCAATCTAAGCAACCTCAAAAGCCTCACAAGGTAGCAGAGGAGAGAAACTTGGCACCTCTATAACTCATACATTCTGATCTTTACGAGATGAATGGTGTGTTGACAAAAGGTGGAAAGAGATATTTCATGACTTTAATTGATGATGCAACTAGATTTTGCTATGTTTACTTGCTAAAACTAAAGATGAAACGCTAGACTACATTAAAATCTATAAGGCTGAAGTTGAAAATCAACTAGAGAGAAAAATTAAACATCTAAGGTCAGATTGTGGTAGTGAATATTTTTCTATATTATTTGATGAGTTCTGTGCGAAACATGGTATTATTCACGAGAGGACAGCTCTCTATTCGCCCGAATCAAACGGGATTGCCGAGAGGAAAAATCGCACGCTGACTGACTCGGTGAATGCCATGTTAGACACTGTTGGTCTATCTAAGGCACAGTGGGGGAAAACTTTATTGACTGCGAGTCATGTCCTAAATATAATTCCAAACAGAAATAAAGAGACAGCTCCATATGAGATTTGGGTTGGAAGGAAACCATCACTTTCATACTTGCGCACATGGGGATGTTTGGTGAAAGTCAATGTTCCAATTTCTAAGAAGCGTAAGCTTGAACCGAAGATTGTGGATTTTATCTTTATAGGATATGCTCACCGTAGCATTGCCTATAGATTTTTAGTAGTAAAATCTGAAGTTCCTGATATGCATGTGGATACAATCTTTGAATCTCGTGATGCTATATTTTTTAAAAATATATTCCCTATGAAAGATATGTGTAGCAATGCTAGATTTTCCTCTGAGATAGCTCCTGATTTTACTATACCTATTGAGTCTCCTGTTGAGTCATTTGATCAACCACTTGAAGAAGTCCTTGAAGAGAATGACAATGAAGTTCTTGCGAGGAACAAGAGATGAAGGATTGCAAAATCCTTTGGTGATGATTTCATTGTGTATCTTGTGGACGATACTCCTACCTCTATTACAGAGGCATATGCATCTCCAGATGCAGATGATTGGAAAGAAGCTGTTCATAGTGAGATGACTCGATTCTTTTTAATGAAACTTGGGAGCTATTTGAGCTACCTTTTAGTTGTAAACCAATTGGTTGTAAGTGGGTGTTCAAGAAGAAGCTTAGGCCTGATGGTACTATTGACAAGTGTAAGGCTCGGCTTGTGGCTAAGGGTTATGCCCAGAAGGAATGCGAGGATTTCTTTGATACTTATTCACCTGTTGCTAGAATGACCATGATTCGAGTGCTACTTTCACTGGCTGCCTCGTATGGTTTTCTCGTTCATCAAATGGACGTGAAGACAACTTTTCTTAATAGAGAGTTGGATGAGGAGATTTATATGGATCAACCTAATGGGTTTGTAGTAAAAGGTGAAGAGCAGAAGGTGTGTAAGTTACTGAAGTCTTTGTATGGCTTGAAACAAGCACCTAAACAATGGCATGAGAAGTTTAACACTACTTTAACTGGTGCGGGCTTTGCTGTTAATGAGGCTAATAGGTGTGTGTATTATCAACATGGTGGGGGCCAATCTATTATATTATGTTTATCTATTGATGATATTCTATTTTTTGGAACAAACATTGATATTATTAATGAGATCAAGTCTTTTTTGTCAAAGAGTTTTGACATAAAAGATCTAGGAGAAGCTGATGTAATTCTAAACATTAAGCTAATTATGGAAGTGTAAGATGAAATTTTGGCATGTTGTAATATTATATATACATAGCCTATTTAGTATGAGTCAACTGAGGCCTAATTTGATAATGACATGATGCCTATGCAATAGCCTATATAAATACTTGGGGCCGCAAAGATGTATGAGTTGCCTAATAACAACCATTAATTAGCACAAAGGCTAATTAACAATATTGGGCTTATGCATATGGCCCACATCCAAATGGTACACTTGTGGCTTGCTGAGACTTCCAGGCCCATGATCTTTTGGCTAAAATAATTAGTGTGCCGCTAATTGTTCCCATGTCAAAATACATGCATGTGCACGTTTCACGGCTGAAATGAGTGAATGCACAAGCTAATTGATCTCTACAAGAAGATGCATGGATGTGAGTTGATTGGCCAACCATGCATGTACATGTATAAATACGTGCGTATGAATATGTGATTGTTGCGGCACATACTTTGATTTGCCCAGCACGCTCCATGCAAAGGCGGCAGAGCATCGTATGCTTCCAGAAGCTTCCCGAGAGCACTAGCCACAAGGTTCAGGCGGTGCTGATAAATTCAAACGAATACTCTTTCCTGGCTAGCCTTGCTGTGAGCATGTACGCCACGGTTATCTCTAAGTTGGGTCACTGATCAGTGACATTGTGCAATCATTTGAATGGTTCAGTACTATGCGATGGGATAAACTCGCCAAGCAGATAACTTCTGTTCAAATTTCAAATGAAAGTCGGTTGCGCGCGCCGCGCGGATTTATGCCGGACGATACGGCCGGGCGAGTCTCCTAACTCCTTCGCAACTGACCAGCGGCGGCACGCTCCTTGCCACCGCCTCAGCCTGCTACCCTAGCTCCTGCCTATAAAAGGAAGGCACCTCCTCCCTCCCAAGGGACGGACTCTATCTTGATATCTTCAATAAGCCGCCGCCCCGCTAGGCACACATCCATCAGGCCGCCGCCAGGCTGCACACACTTCACCACACATACACCACCACTCTGCACACATACACGCATCGCCGGCAAGCACGAGAGGCGGCGATGCCATCAACGCCCTCGCCGTCGACTTCTCCGACACCGTCGTCAAACACTCCATCATCTCCGGCGAGCCTGTCGACCACGTCTCCGGCGAGCCAAACATCTACAGCATCATCTCCGACGAGCTGAACATCTACAACATCATCTCTCCGGCAAGCCGAACATCTCCAACATCGTCTTCGGCGAGCCCGTTAACATGGTCCCCAGCGAGCCGAACATCTACAGAAACCTCGGCACCGTCGGCTTCCTCATCATCGATGAGGTTCTTTATATTTAGATTTATACTATGTTTATCTCTTTGCATGGCAACAGTGAGATGCAACCCAGTGGAGATCACGACAAGCAGCAGCCCCGCAGTGTCGATCCCCTTTCAGCGGCAGCCAAGTCAGCCCTGCGACGAACACGCCGGCGGCGGCGCGCGGCCCAGCAAATGCCCCATACTCGACGGTGATGAGCATCCCGGTGCACAGGCCATCTACTACATCAACAGTGGTCTAAGCAGCGGCCCGGCGATGTCTATGCAATGGCAATGAAGCTAGCCCTCGCCGGCAAGCTCGACTTGCGGCCCGGCTGCGTTCATCAGCTGAACAACACAACACGCCAAAGACGAAGACGCCGTTCTCAGCAGCAGTCCATATGTGAATGGGCCCTTCAGTTGCAGCCCAGCAGTAAGTCCGGCAATGGCTGGAGCAGCGAACATTGCCTATGGCAGGCAGCAGAGTAGTGCGGCCCGGCGACGGCCCACTTTGGCAAGCCTTCGGCAGCAGCAGCCCCGAAATACGTTGTACTTGTACAATATACAGCAAGAAAGCAAATAGAAAAGCAAGTAGATGTCTACAGTACCATGCATGCAAGTCTGTACGTGGGCAAAGTACATGTGCACAAGTCACAAGCTAGCTCAACATTATTGTTCGGCCCATTTTTGGCGGCCCCCAATATTGACCTCTCAGCCCATTCACGCCACGGGCTCAAGAAGGCCCGAAACCCATTTTGGGTACAACGCCTACGAATAATTCTAAGTCATAAGATAGCGCTCGAGTTCATGCGCATATGTATAAATTGGCAGCTGACTAAGTGTCACACCGATGATCTCAGAAATTCATGCAAAGAAGAAATCTCCTAAGTACTACATGAGCACAAGTCTCATAATTATCACACCACATTTTCATACCGTCAAGGCCGGTGAACCATATGAAGTCATTTTCTTCTCCTAACCGGCGAGGCTGGGACGTTTTCTTTCCGCGACCGACGAGGCCGGAATTATTTGTTCGTGACCGACGAGGCCGAACACTTGACTTCATTATAGGATCCGCACGACGAGGCCGGATACCTTTGCTAGAGGCCGACGAGGCTCTAGCACTTCACCATTTTCATTCATTTGTGCTTATGCATATACATATACTTGGAGACGACTCTGATTTATTTGGAGACGACAATGACAACCATCAGCATAGCTTAATCGGAGGTGTTCCGTGGCCCAACGCTACGGATGTAATTAACTGGAGGCCTCTAGAGGCCCTAGGAACCAGAAGCCACACAATCCTCTGATTGTCAGATAGAACTCAGCGCAAAATTATATTAAAGTGGAAAATTGTACTTTGTAATTCTAAAATGAATGAATGAAGTGATATTTCCCTGAACTTTTGTCCCTTGTGTTTTATTGTACATTTACTTAATTTTGTATATGGATGTATACTGGCACGCCTGCGCATATTTAGTACTAAGTAGTACTGTAGTACGATCCGCGAAACACAGAGAGATCCCCTTAGTGATTTTTCTAGCGAAACAGGAAGATAGTGGGATTACCTTATCACAATCTCACTATGTTGAGAAGGTCTTGAGCCGGTTTGGCTTTATGGATAGCAAGCCTTTTTCAACACCTTATGATCCTAGTGTGACATTGAGAAAGAATAAGAAGATTGCTAGAGATCAATTGAGATATTCTTAGATAATTGGTTCACTCATGTATCTAGTTAGCGCAACCAGACCAGATATCTCTTTTGCCGTGTGCAAGTTGAGTAGGTACATGTCCAACCCGGGTAATGATCATTGGCATGCACTTGAAAGGGTCTTGCGTTATCTCAAAGGTACTATGAGTTTTGGAGTTCACTATTCTGGGCACCCAGCTGTGCTAGAGGGATATAGTGATGCGAACTTAATTTCTGATATTGATCAAATCTACGCTACTAGTGGGTATGTTTTTACTCTTGAGGTGGCGCAGTGTCATGGATGTCTTGTAAACAGACTATTTTAACTAAATCAACCATGGAAGCAGAACTTACTGCTTTGGATACAGCTTCTGCAGAGGCAAAGTGGCCGCGTGAGCTCTTGTCTGACTTGCCGGTGGTTGAAAAACCAATACCAGCTATTCTTATGAACTGTAATAATCAAACAGTGATCACTAAAGTGAATAGTACTAAGGATAATGCGAAGTCAATAAGACATGTTAAAAGACGTTTGAAGTCTGGCAGGAAGTTGAGAAACTCCGGAGTAATAACAGTGGCTTACATACAAACAGACAAAAACCCTTTACAAAAGGGCTATCACGGAATGTGATAGAAATCGCATCAAGGGAGATGGGTATGAGACCCATGTGAGTTTGCAGTAGTAGTAACACAGCCTTTTTTATCAGAGATCCCGTGACTAAGGATCTGGGAAAAATAAACTATTGGCAAACTGAGGAGAGTATAATTATAACCCTCTCTATGTGAAGATGCAATATTCTCAAAGTGTTGAGGCATTGTATGGTAGGTTGGCTAATGCCTTAATATGTTCTATTGGTTTTAACAAGCGAAGATGCTATCCTATAGAGCATTCTTGAAAGAACATAGCTATATGAGTTGGACTGTATAACGTCGCAGTCTATGAGACTTGGGTGGTCTATAGTAAGCTCATGAAGAGACCAAGGAGTACGATGTATATGCTCCACCCACGGAGTAAGGCTACTGGCAGCCAAGTACTAGTTTGGCTTTGAGTAAAGCTCATTCGTACAAAACTTGCAATTCAAGGCGTAGTCCATTGTTCAAGTTGTGGATGAGTGTAGCTTGAGGTTCTAGGCGGAAGTTCAACTTCACAGTCTCTACCGAAACACTGGTATATCAAACAGTAGCGAGAACAAGCAAATCTCTACATGGGTATTTGAGATCTGGTGGGGGATTGTTGGAATTTATATGGGCTTGGCCCAATAACCAATTGTGAAATTCCTAATAAATCTCAAAGACTCATTCATGTGAGTAAGGGGATGTGGAAACTCTTCAGTACCATCTTGATTGTTAAAGTGGAGGTAGTCATACTTAAATATAGAAATCATCTCTACTTCCTCAAGTCTAGTGTGAGGAGGAGAAAGAGAAGCCCACACGCGCGCGCTCGCCTCGCCTCGCCTAGTGGGGCGAAGGGCGCGGACGCGCGGCACCTGCGTGAATGGTCCGTCGAAATCCGGCTCCTCGCCTTGCGGGAGCGCGGTCTCCTTTTACAGTTTTAGTTTTTGATTTCTTGGCCTTCAAGTTGCAGAGCCTAAATAGTTACAAATTAAGGGTCCTAAAACGACTTAGATCGTGATCGTGACATGAGCTCGGTTAGACAGGACTATATAAGCAACCTACCGACCACGCCAAAATGTGTCTAATTGAGCTAGAGTTTTTGCCTATTCTCGCTGTTGCACCGCCGTCGTAGCTACTCCAGTCTGATCGCTTGCGTGCACCAGCAATCGAACGAGCAGGTCTCCAGAACCCTCGTCTTTGCGATCCTGCACCGGGAGAAGGCGAATAAGGTTTTTGGGAAGCGCTATCCGTGTGACTGCTCCCAACTTTCACAACGAGTCGTCTTCCATTCAAGTCAGGCGGCGCGACGTCCCGACGTATTCGTCGTCAACTGCGTCGAGCTCTCCCTCCACCTCTCATTGACGACTTCGACGACGACTTCAACATCAACGACTTCGACGTCGACCTCGTTCCATCATCACCACCATCTGCATCACCAACGACTACAGCTACCGTCGGCAGGTATAATCCTCGTGATCTAATCTTGTCATTCATATTATCCAATATGTTGATCTGTCATACTAGTATGCTATACATGCTTGTTCTAGTTCATCTGTTTTACATTATTTATATTCTGATCTTAATCTGAAAATTGCCTAATTACTTAACATAGCACTGCTTCCATATCCCAATGCACACACCTCATTAGGCTCTTTCAAACTTTCCTTGCTACTGTCAGCCATAATGGGTGCCTGAGATTAGGTGTTGACGTGCCATTGATCAAGTGGCTTTGATTCAGGACGTGCTTATTTATGAACTAAGGCACATGATCGTAGAAGAATTTAGCTTATTACATGAATAGATTACATGTAGTCTAGCTCTCTATTTTGTTTCTTCGGAATGACATAATCCTTTTTCTCTGCAGGGGGCATCTCTTTAGGCTGTACATGTACGTCAATACTTTGTTGGTACCTTATTCAATAATTTTTTTATCCTCTAGCTCCTAGATATGCTCGAGGCCTTGCTGTTGAACAGTGCTCATGTACGCAAGTATACAAATGTGATGCTGATGCATGGGCGGGCACAGTAGTATTCAAGGGTATTCAGTTGAATACCCAAATTTTTTGACAAAAAATTTCATATATATAGAGTGTTTACATGTTTGTATATTGGTAAAAAAGAGAAGTGAGTCAAAGTAAATACTAGTACAGAAAACAGCCCCAAACTACATGTCCATACTCCTTATTTTCCCCGACCGTAAGGCCCAGGAAGGCCGCAGCCTAAATTTGCATCCGCACCCAGAAATCAGTGTTACCGCACGTCTGCACTCATCGCTTGCTCCTCCTCCCTCCCTAACTCAAAAAATCTTTCCCCAAACTCCAAACCCTAGCTCTAGCCACTAGGGTATATTCCGGCTGCCGGCCGTGGGTAGCCATCCCCTATCCGTACTCTACGTGGTGACGAGAGAGTCGGCGCCAGGCCGTCCGCGCAAGACACAGTCCGAGGCTCCGTGCCTCCGAGCAACCGAGCGGTCAGCACGCCCGATGACCAACAGGGCCAGGAGAACTTCTCTGCTTCTTGCAATTTGTCAGTTTAGATTTAGTCTCTTGGCTTATTGGTGAATCACTTGTAAAATGGAATGAGAATAGCCTTATTTTGTCTGTAAATTAATTAGTCCCTAATTTACAGTCCTCTGATTTAATTTACCCCAAATTCTGGATGTTGCAACAATGCTACTTTGGTACGTTGAACTATTGGCACTCTATGTTAATTGCTAAACGATTTCAAGTTATGCTAAAATTCAATAAATTTATGAAATCATACTAAAATATGTGCTATATATTATACAATTAGAATCATGTGGTGTTATGCATGCCAAATATTAGGCATTAGGAGTTTATGTTGTCAATTTTTTTTTGACTCCCTTCATATTTTGAATACCCAAGATAAAAATCCTGGGCCCGCCACTGTGCTGATGCATTTTGCCATCTTTTGTCTCCATGAAAGCTTTCATTGCCCGCTGGTAAGATCAGGTAATAGCTGCAAAGTCTTTGGAAGATGGTGTCTCGGATTTAGTTTGTGCTCACATTGTTTATCATTTGACTTGTATATAGGTTATTCACCTCATTTAGTGTTTATTTGTTTTGCTCTATTAAATTTTTATGCTATTAGTAGTATATTAGTCTCGATCTACTATTTCTAGGTATAGCAGCATATATATTTTTGCCTTTTTTTATTACTTTATTTGGACTATTGTATGTAACATCTAATTAAGTAGCACCGTTGCTACAATTGACAATCCTAATGATTATGACGAAGGAAACTGCAAAAACAAAAGACGCTTACAAACCTAAATGAACCGCTAGGATACAGAATGGCAAGCATTGTTCATATGTGACTCTTTGATGTTAATGGCTAGGGATAATAGAAAATAGAATCACCAATCAAATTGAAAACCTCTAAAATTTCAAATCTTTGTACCTTGGTAAATACTGATGCTTGGTATGACATATTTTTGGAAATATTTGATGATGGTTAAACTTGTGAAACTGATTTTTTTTTATTATTTTTTGCGGGTAAAGAGAGATTTTCATTAACTGGACACAAAAGGGTTTGTGGTAATACTCAATAATCTCTCTTGTGCTAATGCATATCTCAGCACTTGAAAGTTGTTAATCAGTGGGCAAAAGGGCAGGCCCAGTGCCAGAGGCTCCCACACGAGTGGGGTCTGGGGAAGGGAATAATCGAAGCAAAGTCTTACCCCCGCAGAAATTCTGCAGAGAGACGGCTTCGAACCCAGGACCTGGTGACTCGGCGAGCTAGCACTCACCAACTGCACCAGGCCTGCCCTTCAAAGTTGTTAATCAGTAAATGCAGCTATTTTCAAGTTATCGTGGCACCCTTTTTCCTAATCTATGCATTTCCTCAATTCCAGAATCATACATGTCTTGCTTTTCTTCCAATCAGTGTCTCAGCATTTAGAATTGGAATCATGAATACTTGACAGGCTCTCAAGAAAAATGTGAAACCATGCCTGTGGATCTCCGTGAGGACACATGTGGACTCGATATGCTGATATTTACTTTCCTTGTTGTACTAAGCAAAGCTAGTTCATTGGTTTAAATGTAGCCAGTGGTTCGATAGCTTAGTAATTTGTTTAATCTTGTTCTGAGGTACCTTGTAGAATGCTACTTTTCAGTTGTCTTGCTATAATGTATTATGGTCTATCCATGTCAGCGCCACCTGTTTTAATCCTTGTTTCCTGCTCTAAAGCCCCAACAACCTTGTATAACCCAACCCCTGCAAACCCTGTGTAACCGAATAGATAAAACATGTGGATTCCCAAAAAAAAAGAATAGGTAAAACAGGTGAGGGGTTTGAATGGTAAGAGGTTTTGAACCCAACAGGGATCAAAGTGTGAGACAGGGTAACCCTGCGGGGATTGGATCTCTGTGGGGAACAAAACCTTAACAACCGAATTAAGGCCTAAACTGGAGGTTTTTAGTTTTGGGACGAGGCGTGTGGCCAGGTACTGTGCCGTTTTGTTCTTGGGATAAGCTCACAAGCATAGGGACAAAACAATGGACTAGACTATGGGTATCATCAGCCCAGAAGGATCTCGTCCATAGCCCAATGTGAATGCTAAACAAGATCTGAGTAGGGAATTAACAAAACAAGGCCTGGTGCAAAAAGCAAGAGATGAATTTCGAGCCCCTTACTTGATGGAAGTTTTCATCGCCACCCCTGGACCGTCTGGAAGCAGAGAAATGTTTACATCTTCAGATCAGGCATTCGTTTCAAAGTTGGAAAAATGATTTCTCCGAGGAAGCTTCCTGTAGTGACTTAGAGATTCAGTATTGTGTTAAAAGTCTTTCTCTACTTGGTTCAGCTTCTTTGTCTAGCTTCAGGCCTGTTTGAACTTCTTGCGGACCCAACTCCTACACCAACTTCAAGGCATGTAACAGTTCATAGAATCATTTTTCTCTCTCCTCACAAAATAAATGTATAGAAACTGTTTTTTCTCTCTCCTCGCAAAATAAAAGTGGAGCCAAGAGAAACCATGGTTTGTGACAGGATCTCAGTCTGAGCTCTTTTTCCCTTATTCTTTTTTTCTCTTCTTGGTCTTTGGGGCCCTTGTGCTGCTTCCTTCACTATCCATTTTTCCTATTTATATAATAATTGTACACTGTAGGAGTTTAAAAAAGAATCATATATATTCCATACACGCTTTGATAACAATAAATCAGGTATGGATCAAGCCAACAGAATAGAAGACTGCGCAGACATTAATATTGGCGAGGCTGGTAACAGAAACCACCACCAACCCACACGGCCACACGAGCTTAGCGGCCTGGCCACCACTGTTGCCGTATGAGCTTCTCATGTCACCTCCCCAACAGGCTACTGTACACAGCAACACCCTAGGCCAGCAGGCCTCAAGGAAACGGACAAATGGTCGTGTAGCAGCCGATTCAAAACTCATCACAACATAAGAGCATCTCCAGCAGCTTGTCCAAATCTCACCATCCATATGTTCATTTGGCAATACAATCTAAAAGATTCCTCTAAAATATTTACTCGGCACTGCAGCAGAATAGCCAAAATCTCACTATCCAATTGTATATAACGACATGACAATGAAAAAGAACGACCATTCAAAACTATAACTCGGGATTGGCATTGATGTTTTTCTTACAAGTTACATCGGTACATCACGCCCACATATGAAACAACATACCTGACCAATGGCTACATCTAAGCTTTTCTCCTGCCAAGCACCCCAAGAGATGAACGAACGAGGAACTTCATGATTCTTGGCTGGGAGGCAATCCTGATTTGTTGCTCAACCGGAGCTCCAGCTTTATGTTCATGGCAGCCAGCTCAGCAGCCAGGTACCTGAACACATACGGCATCGCCACGGTCTCCATCCCCTTGCTTGTTTTGCAGGCCTGGCATGCAAAGTTCTTTGGCGGTCTCACAGTGGGGAGCCCAAGCATCTCGTGCTTGGCTTTCTTCTGGGTATCGGATTTGATCATTGTCGCAGTCAGCAGGCTCCCACAGAAGGAGCACACATCCGCGATGTGGTAGTCTGAGCAGGAGTGGAGCCGGTCATGCAAGAGGTAGGAAGACCCATGGGCGAGGAGGGCATCACGCTCCATCTCTCCGAATCGGATCCCTCCACCATGCTTCCTTCCTCCTATGGGTTGTCTTGTTATCTGATCTATACGACCAGTAGTGCGGACCTGGATACATAAGTAGCGTCAGTATTCAGTGAGAATCCCAACTTCCAAATAGTAATGCTGGTATAAAGAGAGCGAAATTACACTTTCCATTTCACTTGTCAGGTACAGTTAAGTTATTGGGCTTGTTTTTTCCATGGCCAGTCTAATAAATAGATGGGGGCAAACTATTAAGTACTTGTCAGGTACAGTTATTGAGCTTTTTTTTCCATGGTCAGTCTAATAAATAGATGGGGGCAAACTATTAACTATTAACCATCCACAGTTCTACAATCCAGTATCCAGCACAAAAAAACTAGCTAAAGTACTTTGGAGAAAACTCATAGCCTCATTCCCTTTTTAAACAAATTAAAAAGGGCTAACTGGATGGATATAGGGTGCATGAAAATGTTGAGTAGGACCTGTTTATATAGGACAAAAAACAATTACCTGGAATTTGTCTGAGACCATATGACGAAGACGCTGGTAATAAACAGGTCCGATGAAAATCTCACAGTCCATCTCAGTGCCAAAAACTCCACTATAAAGGACCTCTTTTCCATGATAATTAAACCCATAAGATGCAAGCATGGGACCAAATTCGTCCACAATCGAATTAGGCGTGCGGGGATCCTTGTCCTTTTTTAGTGAGTTTGCAAAAGGTGTTGCATCAATGTACTTTCCATGTAGACTTCCAGCCTGTGAGGACAAAAACCAAGATATCTTTAGACAGAACGACAGTGTGCTATAGTAGACATAAAACAATTTAGTCATAAGCATAGAACTTTTAGGAGGACAACTTGTCTAGAAAGCGTGCCAATGTCCTCCAAAGGTGAAAAGGGACAGTTTTCAAAGTGAATAAAGTGCAACCATCGACCACTAGAAAATAAATAATACTGTCCTAAATTTGTGCTATTTAGATTTTTAGGAGCACATAAGTGATAAGCCTGAAAGAAATATTTTTTCTAGAAACTATAAGATCAAAGAAAAAGCTACATTCCAGCTAGAATAGAATAATGTTCAAATCAGCCAGTCTTAAGATGCCAACAGCTCCAGAAATGTCAACATGCCAGAAAATTTGCCTTAATGAAAAGGGAAAAAGAATGATTACAGTGTTAAATTTCATTAGTATCAAATTAACTTCATTTCAGCTGTTCTCTGAAACAGATTACGGTGTTAAAGAATGATTATGGCTTATCAGAACCTGTGAGAGAAGTAAACATTTGTACCTTGGCTGCCATAGACTCTAAAAGCATTGCTATAGTCATTCTTGAAGGAAATGCATGAGGATTAATGATCAGATCTGGTCTCATGCCAGTATTTGCAGAGAATGGCATGTCAATGTCAGGCCACAACTGAGAGCAAACACCCTTCTGCCCATGTCGGCTGCTGAACTTGTCACCGATTATAGGGTTTCTCACACGACGCAAACGAATGTTCGCCTGCAAAAAGATCAAGTAGTGAAACACATGACAAGATCACAAAAACAAATTCGTAACAGTTGGAATCAGAAATACTTGCATTTCTAAAACTCACTGCACAAAATGCTATTTGACTTCAAGACATAAAATGCAAGGATGTTATGTGATTTTAAGAAATATAGAGGATCTGCAACACCTGTGTGATTGCTCTGATAATTTTCAGCCAATTGAAATTCTACTGAAGGTTACTTGAATGTTGGCTTACCTTCTGCAGGCCACGTTTTGAACCTGCCCCATTGACAGCAACATAGTCAATAAATGCTGGCTCTGTGCCTTTTAGTCTGACAGGCCTTATCACGCCTGTGAGGCTATTATGGACACTATAGTACTGCTCGTTTGGATGTACAGCCTGTCCATGAGAATACATGTTATAGGAATTCAATAGCTGTTCTTGCACGAGAAAATAACTTTTAATATAAAACGAACACATAGCTACCTGTCCAAGTCGAGGAAGGCCATCTGAATCAATCGCAGTCCTTGTATCCCTGGATAATACACTCTTTGCAAAGGTTTCTGGAATATTATCTCTGCTTTTTGTTGATAAGTCAATGCATTCAGTCTGCAGAAAGTGTTCACAAGAAAAGGATTATTTTAAATGCTTTGAAAACTGAAGGGCTGAGAAATATTTGTTCCAGAGCATCTTTCTAATGCGCGTCTCGAAGGAATTCTATACCAAATAATCCAATTCCAATACTGTATATAGAGTAATTAAATAGAGTACACTGACATTTTCATGCAAACAGTTTTTTTAAGAAAAAAGAATAAAATAGGGCGACATATGCTCTCGTTTTGATGTGAACAGATCTTTTGAACTACAATATAATACAACAGACACGATGCCCTCAAATTCGAAAAACAAAGGTATTTGTATAATTATATACCATCTTATGCTCACAGAAAATACTCCCTCCTACCACAAGCAATGTATGCATGGGCACCGTGAGTATCTATCTATTCCACAATGAGGATTACTCTCCCGTCTTCAAGAGAATGTGAAGCTAACGAGTAGCTTTTGATGGGCAAAAAACAATGACATAGAGCAACTAAGGTAGGTTTGCGTGCTTCAAGGGGTGGACACCAAATTGTGTGTTGATTAATGCTTTTCTTCATCGAGTTTGGTTTCCTTGGTCTGTGCACAATGGTGGGCATGGACATATTGTGAAACCTAAGGAGTACTGAGATTTACATTAATACATTTACGATTTTGAACTCATTTACACAAATCATGACGAAAAGCAATAATATTCAAGACTAAGTAAATTTTTCAGCTAGTCAAACCAAAACGACAATTCAGCCAACATCACTGATATCATGAAAGAAAAATTTGAAAAAAAAAATTAAAATAGCTGCGTGCAAATTCTAAGGCAGTAAGGCACTAAGGCATGCCTTGGATTGCACCCATGACACCATTGGATTTGAACGAAATAGTTCTAAACCTATGTGCATGTAGATTACATATCAGATCACAAATAGTTATAATATATAATTAAAGAAACATAACTTGCCTGGTAAATATGTCCACGGAACATTCCACGATCAACAGCCGATTTATTCAAAATCATGGCATCCTCCATGTCATAACTATGTCACAGGTGTGATTTTCATCATATAAAGCATTTTTTTAAAAAAAAAGGGTTCGTATTATATTGAAAGGCTTACCCTGTGTATGATAGCACTGCAACAATAGCATTCGTTCCAGATGGAAATTCATCCATATAATATTTGTTATATGTACCTGTCCGAACAATTGGTGTCTGAGGGGTCTGCAGAGAGCATCAAAGGCAGTAGAGAAGGTTAGCAGTACTTTCCAGCAATCAGTGTTATGACTTTTTTGGAGATTAAACCATATTTTGTTATTTTCAGAAAATACAAAACTAGCTAGATGACCAAATTTGTCCTGTTTACATAGTACGATGGTCAATGATATCAAGTTTTCAAGTTGGATTGCCAAAATCAGACCCCAGCGATAGTTCCACGGTCAAAAAATAGGCTTACTCCAAAAAGGTACAGGTCAGATCTTGTTTCCGAATTCAGACAGCGAGTTTGATGTGGTACACCCAAGTTATGGTTTAACCAGAAGTGCTAGTCAAAAATAAATCCTATCAACTTGGACATGGTTTGATGTCACATTTCCTTAAAACTATTGCATAATTATGCAAAAAAAACAGATTTATCAATTCTGGCAGATTAATTAGATACAGCTGCCCTCAACACATTGCAAAGTATTCTCCCTACACTGGAATTCTAATCAGGCAGAGATTACCAACAACTAGTGATAACTTAGAACTATCTGGTAACCCTGGCTACAATACCACTACCAAAAATATAAGCGTGTGTTCAAGTGTTTCAATTTGTTACTTCCTCGAGAAACATGCAGGTCTATATGCTATCAGGAAAACAATCTACATGTCCCAATAAAACAATTTTAAACAACCAAACAGTACAGCTCTTCTGTTCTACAAAAAAACAAACCTGCAGATGGAATGCTTTTACATCAGTACGGAATTTTAGAGCTTGCCCGCAAAAACCCATGGTTTGCTTTGCCATCTGCGGACAAGGAGGATGACTAGTTAGTCCAAAAAGGAAAGCATGATCAACCAGTCACTATAAGGACAAGATCTGAGTACCAACCTGGCATTGGTACATGTTCCTAGGACTTTGGTTGTGATCAGACCAAGGTGTCAAATTGGCAACTACACTAAGAATAGCTGTAGGGTGGATCTCTTCATGAGTTGCAGGAAATTTTTTTTGTCTCCCACCATCCCCACCATCAGGACACTGTATCTCCATAAATGCCTAATTTGGAGTTCAAAATAAATTATTGTGCTATTGGTAAGACGTTATAAGGAATAAGAAGTTGATCAAAAGCAACCTGTTCAAATGGTCCAATGAGCTCAATACTTTGCTTTCCATCAGATAGAATGGAAAGATTTCTGACAGGTCGAACAAATCTAGCTGGATTTGTAAAAAGGTACAGGCCAGGAAAAGCTCCACTAAAACTAAGTGGGACATAACCAACTTCCAGATCTTCAGGAATCTAATAAAAAATTAAGCATGTTCCTGAGTTAGAACTCATGGCACAAATTTTCAAAAAATAAAAGTCAAAATAAACAAAAACATGATAACATAAGAGAACAGACCCCAGAGTGTGCCAGAAGTTTCAATGTACGAAGATAATTAACTGCTTTCTCAATAGTAGCAGAAGCAATAGTACCAAGAATGCACCCATCCAAATGGACATGGACTACTTCTGGGGGACCAGTTCGCTCAATCTTTGGTAACACTGGGTTCATTCCAACACGAACCAACTCAGCAGAAAGCAACTTCTTCATTTCCCCAAAATTTTTAACCACCCCTTCTGAGTTGTAGAAGGATGATATACCTGACACACCGAATATAAATGGAGCTAAGGAAATGATAGCTCACTATAAACTTTAGCTGTACTGTCCCCAAAAAAGACAAGCACACAAATATAAAAACATTTAGACAGAAGAATGCAGATGCAATACGCTGCCAAAGATGAAAGAGAAGCAAGAAATCAAGTATATGAAAGGAGGCTGTGTTGTGTGTTCAGGGGGTGCTGTGCAGATTCAAATTCAAGAGAAATGACAAGATGAGAATATCTTACAGCATGTAGAAGTCATATGATTCAGTAAACCACAGGGCTCTCCATCAGGTGTATGAACTGGACACAGGAAACCCCATGATCTACAAAGACATTTTCAGCACAGGTACAATGGATGCAAGCAAACAACAGCAGAATGCCATTAAGAGGATAAACATACTCTGGGAGTAACTTTCTAACAGATGTTGTACGCATTTTAGCAAAAGCAGAGCCCCTATGAACAGAACGGAAGTGTGAGATATAACGATGAAAGTTGAGCCGTTCAGCATGAATGGTCATCCCATCTCTCTGCAAATTTAACAGCAAAGCCATTATTAGTTCCAAATATTCTGCAGAAACAATGTAACCACCAGCAAGATTAGATGCATATTGGCAACCATTATTGTAAACATTCAGCTTTACAAAAACAGGTAGCATTACTTGTAACACATGTCATGCTTCTCTAATCCCAAGAAAAAGAAGCAAATTCATCAATAAAGTTCAAGGGAATAGGGAAATGAAGCATTAAAACTAAGCAGTACTTCTATGAATAAAGCAGGCATTGTAAGAGATGCACCTGTGGAAGATCCAATCCTGATTGTGAATTCACTTTCCCAACCTTTATCATACTCTCGATAGCTCTACCAACAGATGTTGTATATTTAGTTAGAAATTTCCTTATCTCCAGTGCTACACAAATAACAGTATATTATTAGTTATTGAATGTAAGTGATATACCATTCAAAAAAAAGTTTTAACACTGATGGAGTGCAACATGCACATCTCATCCAGAAGAACAGTGCAAAAGACTACAAACAGACAAAGAGTAAATAATTATGTGAACAAACTGATTATGTGAGCAAATAAATTGGAAAATTAAACAATCTAATTGAACCATAGTATACCAAATTTAATTGGTCCATAAGACTTTGACCAGCTCAAAAGCAGTCATGTTACCTCATAATTCAGTGTTCAATTAGCTCAGTTTATGGCAATATTCAACTGCCAGAATAACTAAAATATATAGAAAACTCAAGGCGAGCCCTCAGGTTCAAATACAGTATGTATCGCGCACTCAACCCAAATGCTAGAAAATAAGGTTTATGCAAGAGGCGTCAGGTGACAACTGTTACGGTATAATAGTCAAGGGTATTAGTGTAATCTCTTAGTCTAGGGTTTCCCTCTGATGTCTCTCATGTACTCTATATATATAGTACCCATTGGCCAGAATACAATTATCCAATTCAGTCATCATTACCCGTAACATAGTATCACAGCTCTAGGTTTTGTGATCCAGCCACCGCCCTCGTCTCCACGCTGCGCTCCCCCCCAAAAGGATCGCCTCTGCTCACGGGGCCAACCTTGTAGATCTACATTTTTTTTAGCCTTCGTCACTTTCTTCGTCTAGCACATCATGCAGCAGCATCAAGCCGTCATCCTTCCTCTTCTTCAGTAGCAGCAAATCATCCCGATGCAGATTTAAATCCAGCAGCCATCGAGGGCCACCAATCACAGGGTGCCCTCGTCTGCCATCGCGGCTTCATCTTCTGGCTCCATCGTCAAGCCTTCAAGTGGCCAGGCCACCCGTCACGGATGCACCCTCTGCTTTCTCCCGTTGTGGCCGGGACCATCCGCACATTGCGGATCGTTTTGAACATCCATCAACAATCGATTCCATGTGTCGCGGCTTCATAGGTTCACGCGGATCAATCGATCTGTTCCTGTTTGTGTGCCTTCGACAATTCAGGATTGCAGCTGCTTAGTTGCCGCTAGATCACGAGTCTTCCACCCGTCGATCTCATGCGGATTCGCCCATCCGAGACCACAAGTTCTTCTGCAGGCGCTCATGGGGCATTCACGTTGCATTTGAGATAGGGTGTTAAGGTCTCTAAGGTATAATAATCAAGGGTATTAGTGTAATCTCCTAGTCTAGGGTTTCCCTCTCGTGTTCTCATATACTAGTCCCCATTGGGCCTCAATACAATTATCCAATTCAGTCCTCATTTTGTAAGAAAAACATCTCCAGATTGTTGAGTCATCTAGCTGGGATTTAAACTACAGTCCAAGGCTCCTGAGGAAAGTAGTCGAGTAAGTTGTACCAACATGCTCACTTATCCACTTCTCAAATCACCAACCGACAGAAAATAATATTTTCAACACCGTTCATTTCTTTAAATGTAAGGCAGCTGCCATATAGTTGCTTCCAGCTTATACCCCAATATCTGCATTCATTCCCAGTGGATTCTTCTTATCCCTTTCCAATTTCCATTGAACGAAACAAGCTAGACTAAAGAACAAATTCTCTTATATGTGAAAATCTCACAACAATATTTCACGTTTTCCACAGAAAGGATAAAGAATTTGATAGGGTTTAAATTCTCGTATTACCAAGTGGTCATGTAAAGTTGTAAACAAGTGTCGTTTTTGCATCCTCGCATAATATTGCATTGAACTCTCCTTTTTCCGAGGACCCAAAGCCAAATATAGGGCTTACCATTTATTTATATTATTCATCTTCACGTCACCACAGTCCTTACAACAAATATTATGCAGCTGAATCTAATAGAACCACAAAACTAATGGAGATACAGCTACAAACACTATTATCAGTAGTTGTGGTTCACTCCTGACCCCACCCCACGCATCTTCACAAAATATAAGGTGTGGCTTGACTTTGTACAGTCTCCAACACTTAACTTTTACAATTATTATCCCTTGTATTACAGAATTCGCAATCATAAGATCAATACGATATGAAAGTGCTGAATCCAGTTATACTAAAATTGTGTCATATGGGCAAATTCTTAGGTTAAATGATGATCAAAGATTTTGAAAGTCAAATCGCTAAAAGTATGTGCCTTATAAAAAGAAGAAATGGGCGTGTAGAATTATCATCGTCATTCTAATGCAGAGAAACCACTCCTGAATTCAACTGTTTTGCCTTAAGAACACAGTGCCAGTGTACAAAAGCTAAAGTTTTTGGCATAAAAACATTAATAGAATAACTCACCATTACCGAGGTCAAAACCTTTGTTCTTTGCAGCCTCTTCAATGATTAAACGCTTAGACTTTCTTAGCCAATCCTGAAGCCTATCCTGCAGATATCATCAACAAATATAAATGATTAAAAAAGCAACATTAGAGGTTAAGAATCGAGTTTTGCACTTAAAGAATCACAGCTCAAGTATAAAACAATGAAACAACGGCAAACATCAAATAAACAGGGGGAAAGTCTGACAATGAGGCAAAAGTGCCACTTAAGTATACATCATTCAGCTTCATGTGTCCCTTCTCCAATCTTCATTTTCAACCACCTTAACCACTTTTTTTACACAAATT
Source organism: Saccharum spontaneum (assembly GCA_022457205.1). NCBI lineage: Eukaryota > Viridiplantae > Streptophyta > Magnoliopsida > Poales > Poaceae > Saccharum > Saccharum spontaneum. The sequence continues at coordinate 32,514,675 of CM039580.1, read as the reverse complement.
GTCTTATTACAAATCTTAGGTGATGTAATAAGAGGATAAAATATAAAGGAGACAACAAGGTGTACGAGGCCGGAAACATGAAAGGAATCACTTCAGTTGGTGAAGGTTCTACACCTTCACTGAGAGGCAGCTGGCTCGAGATGGCAAGGTATGTTGTAAAGCTGACCACAAAATGCTGAACCTTTGGTCATCCTTGGCGCCTAAAACTAACGAGGGGTAATTGCTGCAGGCAGTTTAATGTTTCCTACCAACTATTCACTGGAACTAGGGAAATGTAGAAAAGGTGGGGACCAAAAAGAAGGTGACATGGTCATTCAAGCTGTATTACTTTACAGTGCAAGGAACTTTTATAAGGGGGGGGGGGGGGGGGGGGGGGTTCAGTGTTGCTGAGATTTAAAAAAAAATCCCATGAAAGGCACCAAAGAGTTGAGCAACCTTCAGAAAAACTGTGATTAAGTGGCCAGGCAATAGAGCCTCCTGGTATTGTAGTGCATCAGCATTGTCAGGTGAAGCAGTTTGATCTACCAGAGCATAAAGTTTCTGCAACATAAATCTAAACCAGAAAATGAAATAAGAAACACATGATGAGAGGTTAAGAGGGGAAAATGTTCACAAAAGATAATGTCAGAAAATGGAAACTCACATCAATAGGTTAAATTTATCATGGTTGTTTTCCAAGTGCACAAAAATATAGTCCTTTAGAACCGCTTCAGCAACCTAAACAATGTAGAACAGCCAAGGTGAAGCATGGTCCAAATTTCAGTAGTACGTCAATGTAAACACAGAGGAAACATTAAACACTACAGTTTCATAGTCATCTTTTTCAAATCCTTCCATCACAGATCGGAAGTATTGCCCTGCATTTGGAAGATCAAAATCAATGTCAGCGCATAACAGGTCTTCAAGGCATCTTAAGCACAGGAAAAAAAAATTAAGCTCAGAACGTACCAATATGCACCAAACACTGTGTGCGAGTGAAAAGGGACAGATTTCTGACTTCATCAAGAACTATTTGTGCCCTTTCACCAATTAGTTCAGTACTGACAACTCCCTTTCTTCTTCCATGTTTATCACTGTAGCAGCAAGTCAAGCTTGTAAAGATTTCCCGGTCACTTGCATCAATAAGGGCCTGTCATTGGTAATTCATCATAGTGTAAATGCAATGCTGAAGCTACATTAACAATACTTCAATACTTTTAATCTAAACTAAAATATTGCAAAGATAGAAGCATAATGATTTGCATAATAGGCGACATGTCAAACACAAGTCCACAAAGTGCATGATACCTACTTCAATGGAAAGACCCTGAGTCTAACAGAAGATGAGGATAGAGATAGAAACACACTAAATTACATAAATAATTTCTATTAAACAAGCAGATTGATAACCTTAGAGCACAGGACAAAACAAGTTTGTGTATATTTAGTTAAACAAAGGTCAACAGCTAAAAATGGATGCATTAACAGAGAACCCAAAGGTCTCTTTATTGATTATACAATGCACACCAAGGATACAACATTAGCAGGGTGCATCTGATGAAAAGGTAGCCAATGCTACAAGGCTTTTATAAAAAGAACTCGACCACAAGGGGGACGACGCCCCCTGGGCATTGCAAAAACTGTACCAGGATTCGAACATGAACCGGAAAGGGGAGACCCCCCAAGCACACTGCTCTAACCGGTATAACTCACGATAAGCTAGTATGCTACATAGCTTTTATCCATGCAGCACATGTCATTGCACACACAATGCTCAATAAATGTTTATGGACCATATTGCTGGTTTGAAATGATCAGCATTCTTAAGGAAATGGCAATCGATTATACCTTGAGAACAATCCCAACAGGAAGCAGAAACTCTCTGCCACCCAACCTATTCAACACACATTCAAAAGGTCAAATTGATCCAAAAGAGTTACTCGTTGTTCACTCACTGTTTACCAGCACAGAACTTACCAAAACCCAAGCCTTGCACTTCCATTTTGGAGGTAATACAACTTTATTGTCACACTGGACTGGTCACGTTGGACACATCTGTCAAAAGATTAAAAAAAAAGCAAGAGTGGCAAAACACACAACATTAGCTTTGATGTTAAAGTCATAACTAGTATTCAATGCTCAAAATAGAAATATTTGATGTTTTACAGAGGTTCTTAGCGATCAACAAGGCTGGGTATGCAATACTTGTAACTTTCATGAGATTGACAAACAGTTTAGTTTCAGGCTACAGGTACATTTAAAAGAACAGGAAAGCTCAGTCAAACAAGATTCTTTGAGAATAAGAAAATAAATATAGAGGAAAAGGGCAACGACTCAGTCACTAATAACAAGATATTGTCCAATGTTGTCTCCTCATGTGCAGCACTTGTGTATGTAAGACACGCTCGAAAAATACTAGACAAGAGAAGGATCTGGCATCACAATTATTCAAATCTGGTCACTGTGAAAATGTTTATTTAATTTTACCTAGTTTCATATACATTATCTTCTAATATTGCAGCACAGCTTGTCTTTTAGAAATACAAATAGTTTCTTTACTGTACCTGTCTTAACTAAAATATATTTCAAAATTAGCAAAAAAAAAAGTTATTCTGCCTAATTATGTTTTGTTAGGTACACATTCAGCATTCACAAAACTTAAAAGGATTTGCAGAGACAATCGAATTGGACAGCAAACATAAGTAGGAACTATGTGAAAACATGAAGTGAACTTGGAGTCAAAATAGAGATAGCTTCACTGCAACCGAATATTGCTTGAATGACAAATTAAGCTACGCCCAAGATTAAACTATATGATATTCAACTAATATGCCTCATCTGTTACTGTGCTACCTTATGACCACTGCTTTGTCAGTGTATCCAGCACCACGTTTAAGAAAAGAACTGCGTACCAATCCCATAGGCTGAAAACAAAAAGCAACTCGTCATCAGAATGATGCTATATATAGTTTAAAATACTGGCCTTGTGAGTTGTAAAATAATGCTCCAAGCAAAGCCAAATCTGTCTTACATAGTTACGCTTTTGCAAAATAAGAATACGCACAAGTCTCTCCATCCCGCCGCATATGAAGTACCTAAAAAGAATTTCAGAACTTTGTGAGAATTATTCCAGTAACATATGGAACATTGTCAACAAAGTGGCCACAAACTACAGTGGAAGTATGACAAGTCATGACAAAGACATTTTGAAGTATTGTATAGCACAAAAATGAGAACATAAGGGAAAGTGGACAACATAAGGTCCACACTTTATTAGAATTCAAAATTTACATTTAGCAATACAGTAAGTTCAAAAAGAAAAGGCATACCACATTTGCACTGTTCACCCTTGGTTCAGCCCAAATAAAATGCTTTCAAAAACTATATTGTTTTTTATCAAAAAAGTTGGCAATCCATATCAAATATGGTATAGTTCAGACTTTCAGTTCAGTGTATTGCCTTTGGAAGACGCGAAGACAGACAAGAACATGATAGATAATAAGATTTCATTACTTTGAACAGTCCAAAAGCAATTGAAGTATTTTTCCTAACTATACAAAGTAGTCCTTTTCCCCAGGGACAAGTTCAGAGCTCAATGCAGCAAATCTGATCATAAATTCCGTCATCCACATACGCAAAAGAACAAGAAAAGAAGGAAGTGTGATCCTAATGAGAATCACTAAAGTATGATAGTCTCGAAAATAGAAAGTTAAGAAGACATACAGTGGAAGAGTTACACTGATAATTGTTGTGCACTATTTCCCATACAAAGTACTCCAACAATATTAGCACATTAAGAAATGACAGCACTAAGGTCAACTGAATGCAAATGAAACATACTCACCCGCCCATTTCGGTTGCCTCTTCACCATGGAAAACTAATTTATGGGGATCAGCACCTCTCAGATGACACAGTTTTGACTGGAATTGCAATAGCATAAAGTCAGGGAGAATAATCAATTGTTACATGCGAGGATGAACCAGAATAACTTGTGAACCATTACTAAATATAGCCTGGAGACCTAGAGTGGAGTGAGAAGAGAACTGCAAATTCAATGTAGCTTCCTATGGAACCGAGAAACCATCTTAAAAGAACAAGAAACAACAGAAGTCCCTACCCCCACCGTCATCCACTCAATAAAGAAACTATACTTATCAACCCACTTTTAAAAGTAGAGGTCTTTTTGTTGTTCCTTGCTTTGCGGAGTTGGAAACCATGCTATCATTCAATATTTCCATGGGAAAGAAATTGATATATGCAACTGTCTTTCGTGAGAATTCTGAGAATCCAAATATATCTAAACACTATTTATAATTGCCTTAATAACTGATTCAACGTCCCATACAAGCACCAGACCAGGAACAATGCATATTGATCTTATTTCAAACAAGGAGATTGAAGAGCCTTGTTGTTTTGCATTACAATATTGCAAAATGTTCATAGTCAAGTGGATAATTGAAACATAATTGCTTTTTTTTTCTTTTTTGTTGAGAATCCTTGATATAAAATGCTGCCAAGAACTACGCCCACTCGACACTTTACATTTTGACATTATGGAAGCAGATGTATATATCATATTGATGTCCATGCCACATTAACCCCCAGGCATTTGGACCATCAAAAACAAAATAATGCTGAAGCAAGCTCCTGCGCCTGTGAGCAGAATTGAAGTTAGGATGTGTCCATTTTATATGTAGTTTTGATATCCTTATAAATAAGGGGTGATTTGACTCAAAAAACAATTCCATAATGCTATAATTTTACTAGGTTCTATAACTAACCTAAAAAAACTGTTAAAGGTTAGTTTTGAAGACATCACAAAATGTTCAAAACGACACCCTTTTATGCCTAGATGGATCAAACATTAAGATGGCAGCAAAAGACAACCAAAGAGCTAAAAATAAACTCACTTGTTAGCCTAGCCTCTACACCTGCAAACTCGACCAAAAGCATAGCATCACAAAATTATTTTAAGCAAAGTGTCTAAAAGAGTAAAAAAAGAAAGATAACTACCATCAACATAATAGGCAAATGGCCAAAATTGAACGTATGCCTGATTTGTGCCCCTCCATTATACTGGAAGCAGACATCAACTTTAAATTCCCCGTGATATGTAATTCTTGCTTGCCTGCACTGCTCCAACCAAAAGAAAATGGGGAAAGATCAGACTAGCAAATACCTGTCTAAATTTTTCAAGAGACGACCAGTAAAAAGGTAACAAAAGAATATGTTTCTGGTAAAACAGAAAAATATAAGTTTCCAATGTCTAAGATAATTCTATAAAAAACATGACAAACCTCCTGGGGGTACAGGGGTAGTACACCCGACCGGGCATCCCTCATCGGCGGGAGCACATGACCCTTTTCCAAGATTAGTAAACATAATAGTTAAGAGGAACAAAAGAACAAAAACAAAAGGGAAAAAAGAATTTATTTCATGTAAGTTTTGCCGTTATAACATTCCTTGCAAACTGTACTCAACTGCTTCAATAGTTTTACACTGAGCCATTGAGACTAAGTTTAATTTATAAAACAATTACAATCCATTTTAATTTCACTTGCACATGAATCATTTCACGGTAAATTAGCAATAGGCATTAGCAACCAAATAAATAGGTAAAATTGCAATCCGATGCTGTGTCGTCCTATGTCTACTGACTAGTAATAGCAACTTAAATAGAGACACTGTTAGCTCTCAAACACTTGCAGCAATAGCCAAAAACATCAAACTGCACAGGATATCTGCACTGACGAACAACACAATTGCACGCAAAAAAAAAACCCGAATTTGAAGCATGAAGGATATTTTTTAGTGTGCTGTTGGAGTTGGGATCCCTGATCACCATGGGGCGGATGGATTCAATCATCTCGTCGAGCCCCTTATCGAGGAAGTAATCAAAGGATTCCACGTGCGGCCGGAATAGCTCCCGCAACGCCGAGTAGTCGCCTTCCTTGGCCACCGCCGGCGACGGCGACTTATTCGCCTTGCTCATGGCCGGAGAGATGGCTGAGATCCCGGAAAGGGCTCCTGTGCGGCAGCGGCGGCGCTTGTTTCCGGCGGGAAGGGTAAAACCCTAGAGTGGGGGAGGCGGCGGCGGGGTTTAAGGCTGAGGAGGTTGCAGAGTGAGAAAGGAGCCTGCACTGCAGCCTGCTTCTCTCCTACTATACGAATCCTGCACTAGAAACCGGGCTACTGGATCGTGCCACGTCGCCCGTTAGTCCCTGGCCGTCCGATTTGACGAGCTTGCGATGGCATCCCTCCGATTCTGGATTAGTTCGGGTCTCTCGCCCGTTACCCAAGCCGTCACGAATGCTCGCGAACCCTACGCCCGCGAGCACCAATCCGGCCGAGACACGAACCGCCGCTGCCCATGCCTCCGGCCACTGCTCTCTCCACGACCACCTCCTCCCCTCGCGGCGCTTCCTTGGCTGCGGCGTATCAAGCCCCGGCGCGCAGCAGATCGCCCCTCTCCTAGCAGCCTCAGAGGCCGCGCCACCCCCACTCCTCGCAGCCGCGGCGATTGCCTACTCGTTCGTCGCAGCCACGACTGCGAAGACGAGCGGCTGAGCGCAGACTCCAAGGCTATGGGCGTTGGCAATGCGGATGCGGTGGAGGCCACAACACCATGCGGCCACGACGTGCACTCCCGCGGCGCGCAGCGCAGTCGCACAGCCATCCTTGCCGCTTGCCGGTCCTCCCACGTCACCGTCAATCCATCGTCCTCCGCGCCTCATGGAGCTGCGGATGATGCTGGAAGGCCGCGCGCCGGTAAGTTTTCTGGGCATAAGAACCTTTGATGCTTGGTTCACAGTGTGGGCCAGCTAGATCAATCGGCATCGGTGCTCCCTACTAGCAGAATTTGTGATTCTTTTACATACCCCCCGCATCGATGTTTGATGAAATGGGCAAAGGCATGTATTCTTTTGCTTTATTGCTAGCTGATGATCCTGAGAACACAGGCAAACACATCTGGTGGACATCCAATTCTAGAAGAAGGCGCTGCTGTAGAATTTTAGGCCCTGTTCGGCAGGCTGTTTTTTGGCTTATAAGCCGGCTGTGGCTGATTTGCTGTGAGAGAAAAACACTGTTCCACGGCTGATAAGCCGTGCTGATAAGCTCAGCCGAACAGGGGGTTTGATTAATTAGTTCTATTTTCTGCTGTAGCTTAGTAAGCAAAAGCTTCCCTCTTCGGTTGGATCCTCCAAATAATGCAATTCCCTTTGCATATATGATTTCAAATTCTCGGCTAAACATTAAGCTAATTACGTTGTCTTTACAATCTGAATACACATGATTCTTTTCCTTACGTGCGATATTCAGTTTTTCCCCAAAACTAGGCACGCAGTTATATATGAAAATACACAATTTCATGTACATCAATTGTCTTCCTCTAATCTTACCATGCAGCATTGCATGAATCAATCAAAACACTAAAGAGAGTGCATGGAATAGGTTCCCAATGCTACTAATATGCTTACTAAACTATACTACGAACAAAGGCAATTGGTTCGTTATATGCAGTCCTGACTGTACTATTACCTTCAAAGTTATTTATTTCCTGATTTATAACGCTGTGTCTTCAGAACTATAACTGCCAAATTATATGAGTACAAATCTAATTTATAAGGCTGTTATGTTTGAATGTATGTCTTAAATTTTTGCATTTATTTCTCAAAATTCTATAGAGATCTAAATGCTGTACACAAATTCCAAGTAAAATACAAAAATTAACTGACATTGTCTGGAACATATGGGCTATATCTTCTGAAAGATACAGGTGCATATTTCAATCACACTATGTCTTCCGAGCTCAACCTATAATTACCCAAGGGTTATTTATGCAAGAATGGCATTGCAAGAAAAATGTATGCTGGTATGCAAGAATAGATACATCTCTGTAGTGCCTTTCTCAACAATCTCCAGCACACAAAAAATGTTAGAATGTAGTATTAGCTATATTTATTATGTAGTAAATGTTGATTGTAGGAAGATTAGGCAGTGTTGTCTAGGGTAGCATTTTTTTTTACTTTTTCTCTGAAAGAAAATGGATTTATTCAACTCTGAAATTAGCTTTATCAATCTGGACATGTAACATCTTATCTTCCATTCATTTCTATAATCAATAAGTTAACTGTACATTGTAGACAATTATCTCTATAATGCAGGGTTATTTCTATCTTACTATCCTCAAACAATATATGTTTTCTTTGTTTTCCATTACTTCATCTCTCTGACTATGAGGTGTGCTACGCGTGCTGTGTAGAAAGCTTGGTGCCAAGGACGAGGAGAGGCACCGCTAGATATGGACTTCATGTAGCCTATGGCTGCTACTCAAGGCTGACCACGCCGGCGATGGCCTCGAGCGCCTACCGAACGGAGCAAGTGTAGGAGCGATTCCCGGTGGAGCACTGATAGCAAGCATAGGAGATAGCCGGCTTGATGGCCGATGGCATAGAGAGTTGGCTTCGCGAGCAGCTCCTTCTCCGCCTCCTCTCACCGTATCGCTGCCGAGGTCGCATAGACACTGCATCATCCGTTATTGTCCCCTCTCAAATTCCTCACAAATATGCTACATTAAGTAATATATTCACTAGCTTTGATCCTAACATGAAAATGTGGATGCATGTTTGGATTCTCTCTAGAATCCAACAAAGAGTTGGAGGCAAGCACACATGTGTTCTATTTGTATGCGTCCATGTTTTCTATGTGATAAACCTTGCTTTTGATTTTGTGAACCCAGAATTGCATACTACCTTGTTGTTTTCTAAGCCCAGAATAACATACTTTGCCCTAGAATTGCATACTGTTATTTTCTGAACCTAGAATAACATACTTTGCCTATCATGTTCCTTGCAGAAAGACAGTTTTAGATCGTGTTGAGCTAATAATTGAAATACTCAAAGAAACTCGATTGGTCTCTATGTATACTCACGCAAGGCAAGATGCTCCAGTACAGACGAGGGCGCGGCAATGCGACGCGTAATTCTGAAACGAGCTTTTCCTTTCCTTGACTGTTTGGACGCACATGTACCCCTGAATCTTCTATGTTATGATAATGTAATAAAATTTCACATTGTTGTACTGAAGATTTAAGTTATACAATTACTATTGCACTAAGAATTGCAGCAGCTGGAAGAGTATTGGTTCAAAAACAACAACACAATGGATGAATCATGAATGCAGATTTCCAAGGCCTCGAGTTTCCCTCTATCCCCATATTGACACCATGACTATCCTCTGTAACATTTGAATATCCTGGGCTGGTCCTCCACTGAGGGCGCGGCAAAGTCGGGCCGGTCTTTCTAGTCTCTATACTACGAAACGCGGGCTAAGCTCTGGCCGACGGAGCTAGCCACGTTGACTGCAAATCCTCGGCCGTTGGATCTGGATCGAACGACCTAGGGCGCTGCAAAAATCGCTTTCATGAACACCGTTCATATGATAGCGTATACCGTTCATACACTGTTCATATGACAGTGTCACTGTGCATCTGGCAGCCGAGAAAAGAATTGCTACGTGTACCTGATAAACGTACCCAGAAGATTAAAGTAAGCTCTTTTTCTTTCCAGAAAATTCCTAAATAAACTAGAACCACTCTAGAGCCTACCCAAATATTTTACACTCCTTCTTTGTCATAAAAAAATCAAAAATAATTTACAAATTCCTCTCATTCACATTTCGCCTATAAACTTAGGAAGTTTATATCTCATCCATCGTAATTCCGAATCCCGTAATTCTTCCACTAAAAATCTTCTAAAATGAAACCCTATATGTCCTTTTGAACAATTCTATTTGCGGCCTAATCTGCACATACCAAGAATTTCTCTCTTTTCCATAGAACTTCAACATCTATACTTAGTTATGAGGAGATTTTAAATGTATGAGTAGCCATCTCCTTTTCAATTATAACATGGTATGACACGGATTCACATTAATATGATTACGATCCTCCTCTATTTTTTAAAAAAATCAATAACACTGCTGCTGGTTCTGATGTTACACACATGTAACTGATATATCCTTCATTTTGTGTACTAATGCCAACAATCCTCTTCTGCTAACACAATAAAATATAAAAAAGGAAAAACATATTTGCAATAAAAATAATATAAAAAAATTCTATAATATACAGTATATAACGTCATATAATGGCAACCTCATGGTAGGCGCGGCAACGCCGCGCCTTGATTTTCTAGTGTTTTTGTTCGAAAACTGGTCCACATACAACGCTAGAGTGTTAGAATCCCGACCCAGCCCAAAGTTGGCGAAAATAATATGCTTTTGTTTTGCGAGAGGAAAATTGAGGCAACATCTGAGCCGTTCCTCGGAGATCCAAGGTCCGAAGGTGGTTAGCATGTTTAAAAGAATTTATACTTATATTATATTAATTAATACTCTGTTTGATCCAATGGGCTAAAGTTTAGTTTCTAAATTAAACTTTACACCATTTTAGCTTTTGAGACTCCAAATAAAAAACCTAAAGTTTAGACAACTACATGAAAGTTTTAGACCACGTAAATAAGTTAAAGTAGCTTTTTAGTTACATAGCTTTTACCAAATATATCTAGGCATACCTTATGTTTAGATACACAGTAAAAACTATGTATCTAGATCAAAGGCGAAATTTGGAAGAATTGATGGATGTAAGAACGCGTACATGATTTAACTTATACGAGTATATGCTTATTTTTAAGAATCCCATAGCAACGTGCCAAATATTCTTTTAGTACGAATAAAAAATAAATTTATTGGCTCCTTGTCTCGTGCTCATGCACAATTGTAAGTACTTTTTTTTTTGAGTTACATAGCTTTTACTAAGTATATCTAGATATGTATTATCTCTAGATATACAGCAAAAACTATGTATCTAGGTAGTTAAAGGGACTCAAAATTTGGAAATAGAGGAGGTAGTGTTTATGTATTTCATTTCATGTGGGTCTAGTTTTGAGGTAGATTCGATGTTCTTTTTCTTCTTATCCTGCAGCTCTACCAGGGCAATGCTCCGTCCATTTTTTCTATGCGCCGCTTGAACCATGTAGAGGGGTTCTACCTCCATTTTGACTTGTATTTCTTGGGCTGGTTTATTTTTCTCATAAACATTTACTTTATTTGGCTGTACGTTTTTTTTCTTTTTAATTTGGATTATTTTCTCTGTCACCTACTCTACTCTAGATATTTTTTCCTTATACTAGATAAATGCCCGTGCGTTGCACGGAAACATAAGTACTTTAAGTATGAGCATGTGTTGTATTTAAAATATACATAATGCACCAGTGAAATATAAATATAGTAAAAGGATGTTTATCATTCTTTACCTGCAATTGGTATTGTTATTCTTTTCTTGCATTGTCGCATGAGAATTCTTATTTTCCTTTGGTAATAGCCTGGAGACCTTATATTGTTTAATGGAAGGGGCAATCATTATGAAAGAAAAGCATTTTTAGGAAAATACCAAGAATACAGTACCTGAATTAAACGCCGTAGTTGATGAAAGCGCGCTGGTACACTTTTTTGGTTTGTCCACCAAATAGCCAATCAACTCTGGGTAGCTTCTTGTCTGCGCTTTAGCAAAATCAGCAACCTGGATTTCACGTGAGCTATGCCCTTCACGGGGATCGTGAGTAGCAAATCAGTACCATACGTCTGCACGCAGGTTTGAGCCTTTTTTTGCCGCAAAGGTTTTAAGCCTTAGACCATCCGCACCGGGGAACGCTACCCTGCCCGCAAAAGCATTTAGCGTTCCAAATCTGCTGCAGCGGGGAACGCTACCCCGAACTATATAGTTGCGGACGACGCTGCATCCGGTGTCTGTGGCGGGCGTACTTTGCGAACGGTAAAGGACGCTGCGGGCCCACTCGAGGAGAGAGAAGGCCGGGCCCGTCCTCCGCTCCTCCGCCAGCGCGCCGTGGTGAAGGAGCCGCCGCCGCTGGAGCCCCGTGCTCGAGCCCACGCCCGCCGGAGCCGCGCGTGCAGCGAAGGCGCGCCCGCCGGCGACCTCGCCCCCGCCGTCGGATGGACAGAGAGGAGGAGAGAGGAGGAGGGAGGGACCGGGGAGGAGGGCCGCCGGGGAGCCGCGCCGGGGTGGAGGGCCCCTGCTCACCGCCGCCCGCCCTCGCGCTGCTCGCCGGCCGCCCACGCGCTGCTCCGTAGCTTCTCTGCGACCGGGCGGGGAGGGCCGCTGGAGGGAGCAGGGTGGGCCGCCGGAGGGCCGCGCGGGCGAGCCCGGCCACCTTGAATCGCCACGCGCCCCGCCGAGGAGGACGAGGCCCGCCCTCGCTTCGCGCTCGTCCCGCGAGCTCCGCCCACCGCGCCCAGCCGAGGCGGCGGCGCCTCCTCCCACCGGAGCAGAGGAGCAGGGCGTCGCAGGGAGGGAGGGAGGCGCCGGAGCGCTCGCGGGAGAGGTGGAGGACGGGGGCGGTGCGTGCCCGGCTGCCCGCGGTGGAGAACGGGGAGTGAGGAAGAGAAAGAGGGCGTCAGGTGAGGGAAAAAAGAAAAGGAAGAGAAAAAAGAAAAAGAAAAAGAAATTAACATGTGGGCCCCACAGTGGATATATGTTGAATATAGAGGTTGTATGGATGCGGAAGAAAGTGGTATAAAGTAAAGAATCTGACTGATCAGGATAAAATATTCTTTTTAGAGGATGAATATAGAGGTCCATGACTGCGAATAGTCTTATGCAGCTACCAGACAACTTTTATAGATGGGATTAACTCCGTTTCCGTTTCAAAAGAGTAGCTGCGTCCGATGCGGTTTCATGTTCTGTGGATTGGCTCGCCATGGTGCGGTTCGACGCGGTCGTAGGCGGGCGTACGTACCGGACTTGTGATTGGTTAGCCCCGGCGTACATACCGGACTCGTGATTTGTTAGGCCTCTCTTTCCACGCGTGATTGGTTATCCGAAAGACATGGACTCTCAGACGAACGCGGGAGCCGGATTAGCCTTGCATGGAAACGAGAACCTACTGACTCTGGTTTTGTACGTGTGTGTTCATTTTCTTATTTACTTTATAAATTTGTCTAGTGATCCATATGTTAGCTAAAAAATATACGTAAATTACACAAAATACTATGTATCGTTAGGAATATGTGATTGATTTTTTTTTTACATTTTTTCACCATTCATGAGTTATCAGAAAAACATGCAAGTTAGCATCTTTTATGCGCATGTGAGGCTATCCGCACTCGTCCGCCTCTATTTCTACCTCTAAAAAGGAATATTCTATCCCAGTCATCGAGATTCTCTACTCTATATCCATTTCTCCCGCACCCGTGTTATCTCTATCTCATACTCTATACCTACTATTCCATATTTTATTCCCCTCTCTCCCCCTTCTCTCTCCCCAACTCTCTCTTTCTCTCTCGCTACAGTATTTAGCGTACAGCACAGTGCAACTCCAGGCGTAGCGCGCACACCATCCGACCGCTACGCGCCCGTGCGTGGTAGAGGCGCGCGGTGCGGACGCGCGCACGCTACGCCTGGCGTAGCGGCCGCTTTGGCGGTCTGCGGTGCCGACAGCCTGAGTTCACAACTTCTCAATGCATGCAAGTTGTAGCCGTAGTACTTAGCATCATTTGGGCTAAGGCAGGCCTGCGGGCTGCGGCGCAGGCAGCCCAGCGGGCTCGTGGCGTGCTCGTCGCCGTTTGCAAGTATAACGCGCGGACTCGCGGTTAAGCTGGGTCCGATGCGGATTAAACTGGGCAGAGCGATAAGGTTTGTAATTTTTTAGGTGCAGAGCGATATCCGACGATAGAGTAGTCAGATCCGTGCACGCTTTTGACTTTTCTCACCTCACGGTTAGATTTTCAGGTTACATTGGAGCAACTCTGATGACTTTGTTGGTGTCACCATGGTCTGTCTAGTTGCTTGTCATTCAACACGTTGGCCAATGTAAAAAGGTCTGTTTGAAACACGAGAATTTTTTTCCTCATTTCTGTTACCCTATGAAATTAAACTAATTTATGTGAATGTGTTCTAAACAGGCCCTTAGAGAATATATGTTGCTGACAAACATCGATAAAAATGTAATGAGTTAGCTGGGACGCGTTGATTTTATGAATTTGCATTTCCAATGATTTTCTAATTATAATATTTCAAGGTTTTTAGAATTGTTATTTGGTGTATTCATAATCGTAAAGAATTTAATGTTCTAAACAAAAACCAATATACATTATTGATAAAAAAATAGTATAATTTTTTTATTTCATTACCTTATAATCTAAAAAAATGTAATTCTAGATCTAAAACAACTTAAAATTTTAAATCTAACTAAGTTTATAGAAAAAATATCAAAATTTATATATTTAATGGTTAATATAATAATATTCATTCAAAATCGTAAATGCCAATAATTTTATATAGATTTAATCATACTTAAAACAATTTGATATGTTGAAAAATAATAATAATATATTTTTCTAGACGAATTGAGGGCCTATTTAGTTCCTAAAAAATTTTGCAAAAACTACTGTAGCATTTTCGTTGTTATTTGATAATTAGTGTCCAATCATAAACTAACTAGGCTTAAAAGATTTGTCTCATAATTTACAGCTAAACTGTGTAATTAGTTTTATTTTTTATCTATATTTAACGCTCTATGCAGGTGTCAAAGATTTGTTACTGTAGTTTTTTAGAAAAAATTTTTAGGAACTAAACAGGCTCCGAGTACCTTTATGACGACATGAAGGGCCAAATCAACGATCAGGGACGGCTTTGTCCAAATAAAAATCGACCAGGCCCTTGTTTAGATTAGGAAAAAAATTTAACCCGATGAATAGTACCACTTTCGTTTTATTTGACAAATATTGTCCAATCGTGGAACAACTAGGCTCAAAAGATTCATCTCGTGATTTACAACTAAACTGTGTAATTAGTTATTTTTTTACCTATATTTAATACTCCATGCAAGCGGTTAAAAATTGATGTGATGAAAAGAGTGAAAAAACTTGGAATTTTGATATCATCTAAACAAGTGCCAGGGACGGCAATCGGCAACCATGTATCAGTCAACGCGCACGAGCTCTTGCTTTCGCGTTTGTCCCGGGCCCGTGCGCCCGAGCCGGCCGAGACAAGTAGCCAGGTAGCCAAACTGCGAAAGCACCCGCGACAAGACGCGCTCCGCGCGTCTGAAATCCAGGAACCATCACCAGGCCCCGGTCCCCGCCTTTTCGCAGACCGCACCCAATGGCCGGCTCCACCAAGGTGCTGGCCGCCGTTCTGCTCGTCGACCTCGTCGCCTTCGGCCTCGCCATCGGCGCCGTGCAGAGCCGCCCCTCGGTACATTCCTCCTGCCGCCGTCTCTCTTTCCTACCTGCGTTTTCTTTCCCCCCTTTTTCTGACGCGGGCGCCGCCGCCACCGCTCTTCTCCTTGTTTGCCGTCCCGGCTCCGCAGGCGAGGCTGGAGACGGACGCGCGGCAGGAGTGGACCTACTGCGTGTACCGCACCGACGCCGCCACGGCGCTGGGTGGCGTCGCGCTCGCGCTGCTGCTCGTGGGACAGGCGGTGGCCGCCATCGCCAGCCGCTGCTTCTGCTGCGGGTCCGCGCTGCGGCCCGGCGGCGCCCGGGCCTGCGCGCTCGTCCTCTTCCTCTCCTCCTGGTACCACTGATTCTTCCCTGCCGATCCCAATCTTCTCCTGTCCTCTGACCTCCCCCCAAACTCTTCCCTTGCTCAGCTCGCCACCTTGACTTCCCGCGTGAGGCTGACGCGCGGGCCCCCCATCCGCCGGTGGCATCTCGGTCTGTATTGCGCGTTCTCGGTTTTTTTTAGCAGAGTCGTGAGATTTTAGCGACTGGAACGGAATCTTAGCTGTCCATGTTGGGCTACCATAAAGTCAAAAGCTGTGTGTGTAGGAAAGCGTGTTGGATGAATCAACGGCTGCCCAATGTCGCTCAGCAGAACTATTGACTAGTTCTGAGGCTTGCCGGAAATCAAGGGTGGTAATGTGATTTGTTCAAGGCTTCAAGCTGAAATGGTTGTTCCATGTGCGCTGTAGCAGAAATATTTGGGAACCAGCATACCCGTGCTAGCAATTTCGTTGGCACTTGGTGGCAAACATAATTCTGATTGCACATATGTTGATGTCACATATAGAAAATGATGAAAAATTGTCGAATGTGCTTGGCAGCAACTAGTGGCATCCTTAATAGTATGTTATTAGAAAAACAGCTGGTTGTCCTTTTTTCTTTCTCTCGTGAACATGAAAGCTGCTAAGGTATTCAGCCAATTTTTTTTTTCAAGGGCACAGAGTTTACTGGATTTTGAAGGGGGTCCATGTGTTCTTTCATGGTTTCATCACATTTACTAGCGAGTAGTGACCAAGGTTAACAAGTGAATTCTGTAGACAAAAGATATGATATAACTCTAGGTAAAATGTTTTATGGTAGCTGCCAGGAGATCTACTCATTAACATTTGTATTTTACATGTTGCCTTGTGGATTTGCACATGGTTTTGGAGACATAATTATTGGAATGGTAGTGTGGTGTCGGCTCCAGTGGAATCCAAAGTGTGCTGCCTGCTCAATTATAAATTAAAATGCTGAAGTTGTTTAGTAGCAGCTTGTACTCTAGCCTTTTTTTTTTATCTTTGTCTGATTGTACAGAATTGGTCAGAACAGAGAGGAGGTCGTAGATTATGTCATTGACAATAAAAAAGACCATCAAACTTGGCTGTCGTCTTCTAATTTACTGGTGTTGAAAAAAGATGACCTGGTCAATGTCATATTGGTTAGGGACATACTGGGTCAATGAAGGCTTGAGTAGGTATTCGCTCAGAAGACTGTATGTTTCTATATGTGGGGTCTAGGATATATCTCTTAGGAGTATTCTAAGTCTGATCTAGTAATATAACCGTCTTCCTTAATTTGTCTGATAAAGATGCGTAGTAGTAAACACACATCATTTTTTTTGCGGGTAAAAACTCATCATTTATGTCTGCATGAACTCCAAACTCTGCCCATGTTTAATTTGTTTGATAAAGATGCGTAGTAGTAAAATTCATATCATTTATGGCTGCATGAACTCCAAACTCTGCCTGTGTTTAATTTGTCTGATAAAGATGCGTAGTAAAAATTCATATCATTTATGCCTGCATGAACT
This sequence comes from Saccharum spontaneum, assembly GCA_022457205.1. Taxonomy (NCBI): domain Eukaryota; kingdom Viridiplantae; phylum Streptophyta; class Magnoliopsida; order Poales; family Poaceae; genus Saccharum; species Saccharum spontaneum. The sequence continues at coordinate 32,497,600 of CM039580.1, read as the reverse complement.
CCAAAATTCGCCTGTGCTTATGTTTTATCAACAATTTATAAATCCTTCCAGTGTTTTTTGCTTTTTTGTCTTCGATGAAGTGAAACTTTTAAGTACTAACAAACTAGCCAGGCTTGGGCCAGTTTTTACCGAGTTTTGCACATTTTGATCAATTTGGCCCAAATTTGATTCTTTTCAGATGCATTTGATTCCCCAATTCAAATGTGACCTCTCCAATCTCATTTTGCTGTCAACAATTACCAAAGTTGATTTGTTTTTTCTCAAAACAAATATTGGTGGGTTTTCAGTCATTTTGTCATAAAACTGAATTTGCATCCATTGTATCGTGCTTAACTTGGCCACCCACAACTTGAACATGCTCTTTGAACTTTCTGATTTTTTCAAAGAAAGGGGGGCTTATCCAAGATTTCGTGTTCCTGTGTGGTGTTTGAAACACGGCATGTTTGGTTGCTTTTCTGGCTTGTTTAGGTTTGTTGGTACAAGAACTACTATAAATTATGTCAGAAGTCTGAGAATATGAGCTACCTGTTTACTGAAGTAACCATGCACAGCTTCAATGAACCTGCATGACCCCTTCAGAAGTTCAGACGCTCTTGTTTTGCCTTGAGTTGCCATACGGCCATACCATACTTCCGAAACCCCAGTGAATACTCGTACAAGACATCCAGGACACTGATCAATTTGCTTGTCGTACACAGGGTGACATTCGTCATCGCTGAGGCGTGCCTGCTGGCTGGTCTGTTGCAATCCGCCTACCACACTGGCTACCGGACGGTCTTTTTCCAGAACCCGCCGGACTGCGAGACCGTGCGGAGGGGCACGTTCGGAGCCGGCGCTGCGTTTGCCCTTTTCACCGGTGTGCTCACCTCGGCCTACTACTACTACTTCTCCAAGGCGCGGATCCACTACCACCGCCCGGAAGCCGCCATCGGCATGACCCCGTTGTAACAGATTTGCCAGTCTCTCTGCAGTAACAGTTTTGATAGCAACTATATATACATGTATTAGCTTTTGCATATATTGTGCTCGGCTGGTATCTCGAGTTCATGTACAAGGATGGATGCTGGTGCTGGACCAGGGCCAGCCTGTCCTTACTGAATGGGAATTTCCTGTGTCTGCTATGTCTCCTTTTCCTAGTACGTATTTTCCAGTGCTTTTTACTAGACGTGTAGATTTGTATACGCACATGGAAAATATTGTTGAAATGTATCATCATAATAGTCGACATGAATATGGTAGCTTAGAGTGTTCACTACTTTGGATTCAAGGACTACGTGATTGGTTGATAAATTGACCCCCAATGGACAAAGCATATAGTAAGCATAGAAATTAGAAAGGGAGGGACTGCCGGAGCAAGTGCCTTAAAAAAACCGATAATATAGTATTCCCCTGTATACCAAAATAAACTATCTTAGTTTGATCAATTTTATAGGAAAGTTTGATAAATTTATAGGGAAGTGTAAGTATAACATCTATAACATTAAATAAATACATTATGAAAAATATAGGGAAGTGTAAGTATAACATGCTTTTACTTAGAACAACTTTAGAAGTTATTTAATCGGGACGGAGGGAGTGAAAAATAAAGTTGCAATTTTGTTCGGTTCAAAACTCAGATCTGTTTGAAGCACGGATTTTTTTCTCTATTTCTATGTTTTCCATGTGAAATTGAACCGATTCTTGTAAAATCGTTGCAAAACGAACAAGGGTGAAACCCACCTTGGCAGTAGGATGATTGGACACAGTTTTAGCATAGTATTATTAGCATGCACACAGTTTTAGCTAAGAACACATAATATATATTGACATAAAAAAAAGACACATAATATACGCGCACAAAAAGTAGAAAACAAGCTGATGATTGTATACTAGTACGTACGTTTTGCAGTACACGCGCACACATATGCGTATATAAGTAGGCAGGAGCATATACTAATACAAGCTCTAGTAGTCGTAGTACGCACTTAGCAAGCCCCATCAAGGCCGGGCATGCCGTCTTGCTGCCATTCGCTCCAGTACTGCAAGGCGACGCAGTTGGCCTCCGCCTCGGCCGCCATCCCCGCTGCTCCAAGAGTGCTGGCATCGCCGGTCCCCTGCGTCGGTGGCGCCGTGGCAGCGGTCATTTGCTGCCACGCGCTCAGGTCGATGGCGTAGCCGCCCCCGCCCACGGCCGCGGCCGACGGGAACTGCACCAGCTGCCGCAGGAAGTCCGGGAACGTGTCGGCGCCGACGCCGAGGACGTTCCCGCCCTGCGTCGTCGCAGCCGCGGTCGAGGCAGACGCTTTCGCAGTGCCCTTGGCGCCGCGCCTGTTCTTGCGGCCGCCGCCGACGGGCACGTCGCGGAGCGTGCCGCCCTCGGTCCAGTGGCGGCGGCACGCCTTGCAGAGGTACCGCGGCTGCTCGCGGCTGTAGTTGTTGTAGTAGCAGAACTTGGTGTTGGCGGACTGGCAGCGCGGGCACTGCCGCGGCGGCGGGCGCGGCAGCGGCGGGTGGCCGGCGCCGGCGTTCCTGCTGGCTCTTCCCTGCCTCGGAGGCGGAGGCGCCGCCGCGGCATTCATGGCGTTCGCCACGACGCCAGTTGTGGGCACACTGATGATGCCACCGGTGGCACCACCGTATCCCTGTCTCTGTCCCTGTCCCTGTCCCTGCCAAGAACAAGAACACACCGCGATCGAGTCATCTCATGTAGTCATGTGCATATGTGTCTGAGTATGTATCAGGGTGTTTGTGATGTCAAGGTACGTACCATGGCAAAGGGAGGCGGCGGCCTAGCAGGGATCAGGTAAGAGAGGTGCGACGAAGCGGAAGAGGAAGAAGAGGTCAGAAAGGAGGACGGCATGGCTGGCCGGGCGTCGCGGCGACGGCCAGGGCAGCTTTCTGGCGGCGGAGAGGGCGGCGTCGTCGAACGGTGCGCGCTTGCTGCGGTGGGAGTGCCACGGTGACGCTCTGCGCATGTCGGTGCCGGACCGGTGATGCGCCCCCGCCCACGACTCCTCCAGAGCTCCTCTAGGCAGTACTGCCTCCAAAACACACAGCTGCAAGATTAATTAACAGTTTTTCTCGGAGTAATCCTAGCTAGCTAGTTCTCTTAAGATCAGCTGGCGCGACTGTGCTATGAATTGGTGTTACTATACCCTGACGAAGCAGAAGGTAGCTAGGAACGAAGCTGAAGTGAGACACGAAGGCCACGAGCCATGGAGGCGTTCCAGTGCTCGTGCTCGAGGTGGTTATATAGGCGATGGATCGAGCGAGAGACAGGCCGCCACGCTTATGAGTTGCGAAGGCTCGTTGCACTTGTATTATTGGTTGACAGAGACACGAGAAATAAAAAGACATCTTTGCTTAGGCGCTAAGGCCATAGTGGTGAGAACGGACTGGAGATGAGAGCCAGCGCGGCAGGAAATAAAGCGTGCACCGGCAGCCGTGGACTGGCTGCATGCGGTTCTGTGGGCAGTGGGGGCACCGAAGAACACGACGGTTATCAAGTTGTCTTTTATTAAATTCCCCAAATGGGCTATCAAGTTGCTAAATACACATATATCCAATTTCTTATGGAATAACTTGGAAAACAACCATAAATATCATTTAGCAAATTGGGATATGGTCTCTATGTGTAAATAATATGGAGATCTGGGTATTCCCAATCTCAGAGATTTGAATATCAGCTTATTAGCTTCATGGTTAAAAAGATACAAATCTGATAAGGACAAGCTCCGGAAAAAGTTAGTGGACTTCAAATATCAAACCAAATACCCGAATATCTTGGTAACTAGAACTACAAATTCCTCTAGCTTTTTTAAAGGTTTTATGTGGGCAGCACAAGCTGCAAAGCTGGGTTATAAATGGAAGGTGGGAAATGGAAAAAAGATTAGGCTGTGGGAGGATAACTGGTTAGGCTCAACTAGTTTGGCTATCCAGTTTTGGCCTATCTATAGGATGGATTTTGAATGCGCAAGGAAAGACTATTGCCGAACTTTGGGATGGAACTAACTTGAAATGTACTTTTAGAAGGAATTTTAGTGAAGCTTTGTATCAATCTTGGTTGGAAATAGTTGAACTAGTTTCTACAATAGAGCTGACAGAGGAGGAGGATGAGATGGTGTGGCAATATACTTCCAAAGGGACATATTCCTCCCAGTCTTTGTATAAGGTCATTAACTTCAGAGGGATTAAACAAGTGCATATTTCTGCAATTTGGAGCTTTAAGATCCCTCCTAGAGTACATATGTTTCTATGTCTTCTCATTAATAATAGAGCCTTAACTAGAGATAACCTAGCTAAGAGGAGGAAAGTAGAAGATGAGAGTTGTTTATTTTGTTGTGAAAAAGAAACCTGTCAACATCTTTTTTTTTGACTGTGCTGTGTCTAAACATTGCTGGGTTCTGTTTACTGGAATCTTGAATTTACCAGTTGGTAATAATATAGCAGATATTGGTAAATATTGGCTTAGTTCCAAGAAATATGTGATTGTTAATATGGTTACTACTGCTGTCATTTGGTCTATATAGAAACTCAGGAATGAACTTTGTTTTCAGAAAATAGAGTGGAAAAGCATGGAAGTGCTTATCTTCAGGATTTTAGGACTTCTAAAAAGCTGGATGGTGCTATGTCCTGGCGACGAGAGGGAGATACTTTCTGGCTACATGAAGAAAATCAAAGAGGTGGCAACAAGAGTGAGCTGGCTTCCAGACTCCCGAAGGAGAGATGTCTGAAGAATTCAACCTGTGAAAGTTCTGTTGTGCAAGCATCTGAAGAGTGATGGGAGAACTTCATGACATCGACAACGAAGAATGTCGTGCTTCCTGGGTGGGGAGCTCTGGAGGAGGATATGCGTAACATGTAATCCTGTTGCACCATAGAGTTCTTTTTTCTGGCGTTTCTTGAGTTTAGAACGGTTATGGTTAGTTCTTGGTTTATGATGTCGAGAGTGCCCCGGTTTCTGGCTAGAACTGGGCTTTGAGATATTTCTATGTTGTAAACTGGATTTTGGTCTTTTGAGTATTTGAAAAGCCGGGGCATTTTGCCCTAGAACTTAAAAAAGAACACGACGGTTCTGCCCAGGTGCACCGTGCACGTCCCGCGCCGGCTCGGCGGTTTTGCTGGATTTGCTCATCATCACTCATCAGCCAGCGGGCTAATAGCTAGCGTGTCTGGGATCGAACACACAAGCATCGATCGACTGGCTCATCTTCGCCGCCAGCTAGCGTTTCCCTCCCGTACGCTCAGTCAGACGACGGGTGTCGGAGCGTGGCGGAGGGGGGGCCGTGGGCGGCTCGGCAGCGCACCCATGGATATCGATAGCTTCCTTGCGGGCGAAGAAGACGAGTGACACTGACACTGACACAGCACTGCAATTGCAAAAGTAACACAGCGTGGGACCGGGCTGTAATTTAGTCGGGCGTTGGCGAGCGACGGCGACAGGAACCGGCGAGGAGGCGCTGGTCGGCGCGCAAAGTGCGCGCTTTTAGCTCCTCAGCCTCCTCCTCCACGAGTCGAGTAGGACAGAAAACAACAGCCGGAGAGTTGGTTTAGGCCCGGTTCAGCAGGCTGTTTTTTGGTTTATAAGCTGGCTGTGGCTGATTTGCTGTGAGAGAAAAACACTGTTCCACAGCTGTTTTTTGGCTTATAAGCCGGCTAATAAGCTCAGCCGAACAGGGGGTTAGTTTGTCTTGTCCTGAGCTGCCTCCTCGTCGTCGCAAGTCTTCCACTACTTAATTGGCACGTTCTGCGGTGTTAATTCACTCCACTTTGCTTGCTAGAGATGCGCATGGTTGTCTTTACCCTGCCGCGTGCATGCATGCTGGATCGGCCCCAGCTTGGATTGGAGCCGATGCAGCGTAGGACAGGAGCCCGCTCAGGCGCTCACCCTCAGGTCCGGAGTGGGGTTGCCGCGCCATGGTCGACACGTTTCGCCCCCTCTGCCCTCATGTCCGTACGTGTTCGGTGTTCCCGTCCAGTTCCAACCCACCCTCTTGCTCTTGCATGCTATGCAGGCAGCAGGTGGGCTGCAGCCCGGGGAGCGGCCCGCCACAATTTTTGGAGCCGACGAGTGCCCGCAGGCCGCATCCTGACGACTCCCGAACCGGCGAACCCCGAGGTGTATGCTGGTACAGGACGTCCATCCGGAATTTTTTTTTTATTTTTAGCCCAAATTTGAAACAAATTTTAAATTTAACCCGTGTTTGAAAAAAATTTTAAATCTAACCCGTTTGGCCCCGCCACCATGCATGGCGGGGCAAATGCACTGAACCCCGCCATGCATGGTGGCAGGGTGCAGGTCCGACGTGGCAGGGGTGGCAGCGCGCCTCGCCACGTGGCAGGGGTGTACCCCGCCATGATCCGTGGCGGGGAACCCCTAACCCGCCACCGATCATGGCGGGGTACACCCCGCCACAGATCATGGCGGGGTGCGGCCCAATATAAGCGGCCGCACCCCGCCACGCCGCCTCCCTCGCCTCCCTCGCGCGCCGCCGTCGCCCCCGCGCCTCCCTCGCCGCCTCGCCGCGCCGCCGGCCCCCTGCGCCGCCCACCACGCGTCCCGTGCCGCCGTGCCGCCCCCCGGCGGCCGTCCCGCGCCTCCCGGCCCCCGTGCCACGCCGCCGAGCCGCGCCGCGCCGCGCCGCCGTGCCGCCCCCGCGACGTCGTGCCTCGCCCGCGCCGCCGTGCCGTGCCGCGCCCGCGCCGCCGTGCCGCGCCGCCGTGCCTCGCCCGCGCCGCCGTGCCGTGCCGCCTTGCCGCGCCGCCACCATGCATGGCGGGGTTCAGTGCATTTGCCCCGCCATGCATGGTGGCGGGGCCAAACGGGTTAGATTTAAAAATTTTTTGAAACAAGGGTTAAATTTAAAATTTGTTTCAAATTTGGGCTAAAAATAAAAAAAAATTCTCCATCCGCCGGACGGTATCCATGGTGGGCAGTGACGGTAAACCAACGACCATATCTGTTTATCCACTCGTCTCGGATCGTTCTAAAAAAAAAGAAAAAACTTAACTCACCGTAGCGTCGTGACAGCCTCTCGGTGACAGCGCTCTCTACCGCACTTCCCTCTCCACCGCGCCTTCCTCTCCATTGCGCCTCCACTCTGCCGGCCGCCATCTCCTCTACGCCAGAGCACGGCAGCCCGTCTTCCTCCCTCTCCATCGCGCCTCTCGCCCGCCGCGGGTTTCTCTAGCGCAGGGACCCACCACAGCCTTCTCCACGGGACGTGCCGCGGCCTTCTCAACTGAAGGAGCGAGCCCCGCGCCACCGGCGAGTTCTATACCGGTGAATTCCATGCGCCGATAAGCCTCCATTCTCAAGCAGCAAGAAGATGTTGCGCTGAAAACGTATGTTGTAAACATATGTAAGTGTTTCAGATGTTCAGAGGTATGTTGTAGTGTTTCATATGAATGTTGCAAAAGTAGATCGTGATGTTGCATGTACTGCAAGTGTTTCATCTATTTCAGACGCATGTTGCAAGCATTTGTTCAAAGTGTTTCATCTATTTCAGACGCATATTGCAAGCGTTTTGATCTGGATGTTGCATATGTTTCCACACATATGTTGTAATAATATGTTACAAATGTTTCAGCTGTTTCATTCTTGTGTAAGTATCTTCATGTTGCAAGTGTTTTATCTAGATGTTCCATATATTTCGCAAATATGTTGTAAGTGTATATTTCAAATGTTTCATCTGTTTCAGATTTATGTTGCATTCAAGTGTTTTATGTTGTAAATGTTTCGTGTTTTGGAGGTATGTTCAGAGAGTCATGGGGGCACGGCCCGGACACTGAGAGAAGGAGCACGTCGAGCGAGGGGCCGGCAGATAGGTCGCATGGCGCTCCTGGGTCTTGCAGACGGGGTGTCTTAGTCCTCATCTGGGCTCCCAGGTCCTGCCCTCGCGAAGAGAGAAGGGGGTCAGTGTAAGGTCCAAATGGCTAGAGGGGGGGTGAATAGCCTATTTAAAAATCTACAAGCTTCACTAAACAACCACGTTAGTATAAAAGATGGCTAAGCTAAATCTAGCACTAGCTCAACTACACTATGCAAGCCACCTATACAATTCTAGTGAAGCAAGGCTATGATCTCTAACACACCAACAAGACTAAGTCACTAAGCTACTTACTCCTATGTGATAAAGGCTACACTAAGCAAACTACACAAAGACTAGTACAAGAAAGTAAAGAGCAAGTGACTTGATTCTTATACCAACGAAGTAGATAAGTAATGCACTTGAAGAATCAATCACAATAATCAACCACAAGAGAAATCCTCGGCAAAGAGATGACACAAGATTTTTTTACCGAGGTTCACTTGCTTCCCGGCAAGCTACTCCTCGTTGTGGCGATGCACCCACTTGTCGGTTCACGAGCTAATCGACTATCAAGAGTCGAGCCCTCGGCGGGCACCGCACAACCGCACACAAGATGGGGATCCTCCCAGCCACGAGCTCCACTTGAGTATCCAATTTGCGAACTCCCGCGGGGAAGGATCAAGAACCCCTTACAACATTTGGTGAGGGCTCCAACGATCTCCAATTGCGAGCTCAATCACCTCCGCTGCTCCAAGCCGTCTACCGTGTCGGGAAACACGGAAGAGTAACAAGAAATCCGCAGCAACTCGAAGATCAAGTGCCTCTAGAATGCAACTCTCAAGCAATGCACTTGAATCTCACTCAATCTCACTCAAGATGTGCAACTATGCAAAGAGATGAGTGGAGGGGTTGTTCTCTAGCTCAAAGGATGTCTCTAGGTCTCAAAATGTGCAAGAGTTCCTCTCAAACCCCGGACATTCTCTATTTATAATGAAGGGGTACGCAACTAGCCGTTACCGGACGATGCAGTTCAAATCGCGCTGACCGGACGCTCCGGTCAGGGTGACCGGACGCGTCCGGTCACTACAGGACAAGCGTGAACAGTGCGCGTCAAAACTAGCCGTTGCCCTGACCGGACGCACTCAACCGATTGACCGGACGCGACAGTGCCAGCGTCCGGTTGCGTTCCAGTAAGCTCCCGTCGAGACCGGACGCGCCGCGCGTCCGATCGGCACTTCGCAAGTCTCTGCTCCTCTGGACACCTGACCGGACGCTCCGGTTCCGTGAGGGACCGGTCGCGCGCTCTACTTCAGCGCACAGGAGAACTGACCGGACGCGCTGGTCAGGCCAGACCAGCGTCCGGTCACAAACCCTAGCGCCCACGCCGCGTTGAACTGACCGGACGCGTCCGGTCAAACCGAGACCACGTCCGGTGCAGCGTCCGGTCACTGTTTTTCAGTGAAAACCATTTCGGACTTTCGCCACTTTTTCTCGCCTCCGGCGCAATAGAAAATAGGCATTTCATTTCCTCGAAAACGCCTGAATCCGGCGCTCGCAAGCTCGGCGGGAGGGAGAGCGAACCCCAAACCCCATACTACCGTTCAAACACCACCGCCTTCGCAAAAGTGCCAACACCATCATGTGTAAAACACCATGTGCATGTGTGTTAGCATTTTCACAAACATTTTCCAAGGCGTTATGTTAGCTCTCAACTAGATCCTAATGCATATGCTCAAGACATTGATCTAGCGGCACTTGATTCCCGAGCTAACCGTGATTGCCCCTCTTGATAGTCGGCTATGTATCCTAAATCCGGTCAATCACTTCTCTACTCATCTTAGACCGGCAAAAGTAAAACCCTATGGTTATACCTTTGCCTTGCGCTCTTAGATCCTTTTCCTCCACTTGATCATCAAGTCCATCATATTATGTGCATCTCCACCATGATCGTCATTTCATGTCCATGCACCATCTCTTTGTGATCTTGTGGCCACCACTCCTTGCCACATACACCTTCATCACATGTGTTGCTTATGCCTAGCTCAAAACACTTAACACATGGCATTAGCAACTTGGTGTCATTAATTACCAAAACCAAACTTGGGCTTTCAGTCAGGAGGAAGGAGTGGCAGACACAGCCGAGGTGCGCATGCTGGGCTAGGCAAGGCAGATGGGGAACGGATGTGCGCGTGCAGCATCGATACAACACAGCGGCAGGCGGGCGGGCTCGGCAGCAGCATGCATAGGGCGTATTGACGCGCTCATCTGCTCCGAACGTCCGGGCGCTAGTAAGTCCCCTATGTGAAACGCCACCGACCTGTCCCATCCCTCCTCTCCGCAATTCCGCCCTCTGCCCTGCCTGACCCCGAGTCGTGTTACGCTTACACGTCGACCAGGACGGCACCCAGTCATGTGACGATCAAAATTTTTGGTGTCGTCGTAAGTTTGGCTGCGTGCAGTACAGACATGGGCCGTTTTCACTTTGCGTGTTGGGCCCTTTTGAACTATTCGTTGTATGTATTTGGAAGTTCCGTTTACCCTTCTCAACTATTGAGATAGTTCAATTTTCATACTTGATATATAAAACCAGTTTTTTAACCTCCTATAATTTTTGAAAACAGTTCACTTTTGTAGCTGACGGTTTTTGGATAGTGGTTTTGCTAATGTGGCACCATGTTAGAGGGGTAAACCGGACTAAGTTGAAAGTTCAATGACGGACAAGAAATATTTTTATAAAAATACTAAAAATAAAAAAATCAATTTTTTTCTAATATACTTTTACATGGAAGGATAATGCAATTAAAAATCCTAAAACCTAGTTTAATCTTGAAAAATTCATAAAATTTGTTTTAGCTTGGAAAATTATGGAACTTGTTTTAGATTTTTCTAAAAATCATGCTCTATGTTATAGTGCCTAGCTTGAAAGTGTTTGGATCTTGATGGACTCATTTTGTTGCTTGTTTTCGAGTATAAGCTCTCATATCTATTATAATAAGTCCATATTGATAATCTGATCTACACAGAAGCATGGATTGTAGTGGGCACTGGTTTCCGACCCTAGATAAATTTTCGAAGTATCCTTGTTACACTGTGTGCCTATATGCATCCTACCGCACACATCCATGCATGGACCCTTTGTTTAATATATTTAATTAAGTTCTAGTGTAATTAATTATAGAGTGTAACGAGGCATGGAAAATCAAGATGGTAGCACATGGGTCATAATATTTGTAACAAATAGAATTGAGTGACATGAAGATATTTTAGGCCAGGCACCATAACATATAGCATGATTTAAAAAATCTAAAACTAGTTTCATAAGTTTTCGAGCTAAAATAATTTTTTACAAATTCTTAGATATTTTTACTAAATATTTCTAGTCCAATTTACCTCCTTGAACTTTCAACATAGTCTGATTTACCCCCTTGTGATGTGGTGCCACATCAAGAAAACCACCATAAAAATGCTCAGGGTGCAAAAGTGAACGGCTTTCAAAACTTGAAAAGTTGATGGAGATAACAAAAAAGTGGTTTTGTAGATCAAGGAGAAAAATTGAATGACCACGATTGTTATGGGAGGTAATTGGACTTTTTTCCTATTTGAATTGACTATTTTGGACTGTTTCGGAACACTAAGGGATGCAGTCCTTTGACCGTTTCCGAAAAAATGTTACACGTTTAAATAGGTGTTACACTTGACTGTATTAAAATCTTTGAGAAAAAATGCTGCACGAACTACTTATGTTTTCTTGTGATTGAGAATATTGGTGTTATAAAGTAAATTACACATGCCGCGTAAATTTTGTATTTAATAACATATAAAAATGAAGGAATATTTGAAAGTTTCTTTATTTGTGAACTCATAATACATCATATAATATTATAATGTTGTTGAAGTAAAATGAGCATTGTTCTTTTCTAGGGAGTATCTTCAAGGTTTTAGATCATTGCAGTGGAGAAATAGTTTGCCTGTACAAATGGAAAAGAAATTGTTATCATTTGAGAAGTATTGTTTCCGACATTGGCAAAACAAACATATACAAAAATTGTAATGAACTTACATTTCGTAATAAGGTATACTTAGACTATAAGCATAGAATTTCTTCATAAATTCTGAGTTGACCTTGTTATGTTGACTTGTTGCTATGAAATAGGAATTTTGCATGTGTAGAGATAAAACATGAGCCTCTAATAAAAATATTTGAATTTTTAAGTTGTTTACAAAATAATTTCTTAATTGCCATACATCTTCAATGTTTTAATTAATAAAGAATTTGTATAATAAAATATGTAGTTAATATTAAGCTTGCACTCAAGAATATTACGAAAAGAGATGTTTTGCTTATATTAGATAATTTTAGAATTGTTGTACCATCAAATGTTTGCATAAACTGCAATACGAAGACCCCTGAATTATACTTATAATTTGTGAAGATTAGTGTGAACTTAAGTTGTTTACAAAATAGTTTCTTTATAAATTGAATGAAAAAGGAAATATAGAATGTCTTATAGCATAACAACATTATTGGACAATTGGACATTAGACATTGCAATTATTTTTATAATAGACTAGAGATATGCCAATGCGTTGCACCGGGTCATAATTTTTTGAATTGAACCTGACGCGGACGTGTGAGCTTTGAGGACTTCATATCGAACGCGAACACGTGGATCCAGTCTTCGTATTGTAACCAGGTAGGATATGGACGTGTGAGCTCTGAGCAGTATGATTCGTATCGGGCATGGACATGTGAGCAGGGTCAAGATTTGGTAGAATGGGTACAAAAATAAGAACATGGTAATTATAGTTTCGCACATATGTTGTACCATGGACAAACAAAACTATTTTTTAGTGTGACATTTTGTAAGGTCCTAGAAGGCTAGAGGGGGGGTGAATAGCCTATAAAAAAATTCTACAAAAGACACTAAGCAAACTTGTTAGAATAACAAACGGCGTAAAGCGAGTTTTGCTTAGCCAAAGGTTGTGATGCAAGCCTCCTATCCACAAGTCTAGTAGATTATGATCTCTAGTTCACACAAGAGCTATGTCACTAATTTTACACTAGAGAACAAGCTAACAACACTACTAGCAAGGCTACCTACACAAGATAATCTAGTAAAAGTAAGTGCAAGAGAGAGGATTGTGATTCTTATACCGACGGTGAAGTGAAGATGTTGCCAATCACCAAGATGATATACAAACAATCAATATTGACAACAACACAATATGAAGACCAATCACCGGGAGACAAGAGACACAATATTTTTGTTCACCCGGTGTTCACTTGTGCACCGACAAGCTACGTCACCGGTTGTGTCGACCAACACTTAGATGGTTTCCCGGTGTGACCCTCAAGTCACTTGCCCCTCAAGGCACGCCCCGCAAGGCACCGCAAGACACCACTCTCAAGTGAGGTAACTCAATGACACGCGCATTCCACTATAGTTGTTTTTGGCGTCCCGCCGAGGAAAGCACAAGAACCTCTCACAATCAACCGGAGGTGGCCAAGAACAATCACCTTTTCTTGCCAGCGCCTCTAACAATCTCTAAGCCGGCTAGGAGCGGTACTCTCCAAGAGTAACAAGAAATCCACCGGCTAAACCACCCACAAGTACCACTAGATGCCCTCGAGCTATGCAATGCACTTTGGGATCACTCAATCTCACTTTTGATTTGCAATCAAGCAAGAGAGATGAGTGGGAGGAGAAGCTTTAGCTCAAAGGATGCACACGAGTGTTAGAAATACCAAGTCACCTCCCCAAGGGCCGGCCAATGAGTATTTATAAGCATCCCATACAAATAGAGTCGTTGCCACTCCACTGAGCGTTTTTCGGGACGACCGGACGCGCCGGTCGAAACTGACCGGACACGCTCAACCGTGTCCGGTCACCCTGTGACGTCCACGTGTCCTACCAGATTCAACTGCGCCCGTCTGACCCTCCAACGGTCACTGCGCGCCAACGGTCAAACGCGACGATCGGACGCGCCGCTCAACCGACCGGACACGCCGAACGCACAGTGCCGCGCACCCGCGACGCAACGACCGGACGCGCTCCCCGCAACGACCGGACGCGACAGTGCCAGCGTCCGGTTGGAGTCCAGTAAGCTCCCCTGACGACCGGACGCGTCCGATCACGTGTGACCGGACGCGCACCGCGTCCGATCGACCTTGCGAACTGCAGTTCCCTCAGAGCGCCTGACCAGACATGCCGGTCCCGTGAGTGACCGGACGCGCTGGTTGCAAACCCTAGCCTGCGTGCCTGACTGCTGTGCTGTACTGACCGGATGCGTCCGGTCAAATCGTGACCGCGTCCGGTGCAGCGTCCGGTCACCTCTGTGACCTCTGTTCGCCTCAGTTTTCGACTTCCGACGTAGTGGAAAATATGCATTTCATTTCTCCGAAATCGCCTAAATCCGGCGCTCGCACGCTCGGCGGGAGGGAGAGAGGAACCCAAACCCCGCTCTATCCGCAAGCCACAGCGCGACCAACGCCACCTTTGCAAATATGCCAACACCATCAAGTGTACATCTCCATGTGCTTGTGTGTTAGCTTTTTCTCAATCATTTTCAAAGGTTTTCTAGTTAGCTCACTAGGACCTACATGCAATGCACTTCATGAATTCACCTAGTGGCACCCGTGCGTCGAATAACCGATAAGACTTCCCCTCTTAATAGTTCGGCTATCGACCCTAAACCACTCACACCCTCTATGGTGTCTTGAGTGCAAAACAAAATGGCCCTATGGTTATACCTTTGCCTTGAGCCCATTTTGTTTCTCCAAATGATATGATCCACTTCATATCATCACATGACCGTCTCGATCCATTGACCTTGACTTCACTTGCCCTTCACCGTTGCATCGGTCCATCGACACCAAGTCTTGCTCAAGCTTCACCATCGCATGGTCCTTTGCTTCGAAGCCTCGACTTGTCCTTCACCTTCACAACCGGTCCATCGAGTCAAGCCTCATCTTGGTCTTCACCATCTTGGTCACATGAGTCAATGTCATGTCTCATATTCAATGACCACCTTTATCTAAATCATCCACTTAGATACAAAGGTTAGTCCTAGGTTTCATCAATTAGCCAAAACCAAACTAGGGACTTTCACATTTGTAATATTGTATTTGTACCAATGTGCGTGTTGGGCGCTTATCGAGCCAGCTTGGCCCAAAAATCGCCCCAGCGTTGCGTGCCTAGGACAATAGCTAGGCACTTAGCCCTCTTCGGCACGACCCAAAGGCTCGGCGTGCCATGCCCAGCCCGTCCTCATTGGTCCATGCTTTTATCAGGCCCATGCAGTGCTAGGCTATGATGGGGGTGGGGTCCCGATCTTCTGTCAGATTCAAGATAACTATCGATTTGGTGGAGAATGACACATCGATCCGACTTTAGATTACAAAAACCTAAACCCTGCAACCTTAGCACCATGTCTTCTCTGGTTATTAACCATGTCACAATCTCATTGACCTCGCCAAAAAGGCTAGTCCCTGCTGCGAATCGAAGAACATTGGTAAGAACAAGATAAAATGCAACTCAAGTATAGCGACAATTGCAGATGCATGATTAAGCACTCGAATTTGAGGTTTCACAAATCGATAACGGTGACTGTTCAAAGACAGATTAATCTAAAGCAAAACTCAAACCCTAATGTAGGCGACAGCTACTGATTATATAGCCTAAGGGGCATCCAAGGACCCCTATTTGTGTCTCTAAGAAGTCTCGACACGTTACAAGGCCTAAACGGCTCAAAAGATGGTGATGCAATGTCTTGACAGATTCTGGACATCAACTTGTTTCGACAATTTCCATTTATTCTGAAGGAATTTTGATGTGAGACCACTTCAATTGGTTAGCTTATCAAATTAGCTTTCCATCCATTTGTGGATCATCGAAAACGGAGTCCGTAAGCGACCTGGACATCTGTTTTACTACAAACTACTCCCGAAGCCCGAGATAGACTAAAACTTGAAAGGTCCTTATTTGGTTTTGGTAATTGAGTGATAACCTTAGGTGGACTAATTGTGTTTATATGAGATACACAGGGAATTAGTCTATAGGTGATTGTGTCATGAAGGAGCTCATTGCATATGAGACATGACATGGAGTCATGTGACCAAGGTGGCGAAGATCAAGATAAGGCTTGGCTTGATGGACCGGTTGCAAGTATAAAGGACAAGTCGGAGGCTTTGAAGCAAGGGACCGCGTGTGATGGTGAAGCTTGAGCAAGACTTGGCGCCGATGGACCGAGGCAATGGTGAAGAGCAAGTGAGGTCAAGATCGATTAACCAATACGGTCACGTGATGATATGAAGTGGATCATATCATTTAGTGATTGGTTGGTGCATGTGTTGCATCAACATCGAAGGAGATGAAATGGAATGCGCAAGGCAAAGGTATAACCTAGGGCATTTCATTTCACTGGTCAAAGGTTGTGTAGAGAAGTGCATGACCGGGTTTAGGATAGATGGTCGTACTATTAAGAGGGGCAAACTTGTTTGCATATCGGTCATCTAGTGCCACTCAAGTGATCTAACTTTGCATCGTTGCTAGAATCGAGTGGCGTAAGAAGTTCAGTGCCTAACTCCTTTGAAGAAAATGATTATGAAAATGCTAACACACGTGCACAAGGTGGTGATCACTTGTTGGTGTTGGCACATTTTCAAAGGAGGTGAAGTTTGAGCGATAGAGATGGGTCTGGGGCCCTCTCTACGGGATTCGACGCTTTTGTGGAAGTGAAACGCCTTTTTTCCACTATGCCGGTGGCGGAGATTTTCTCTAAGCCATCGTGGATAGAAACGGAGGCGAACGGAGGTCACTGGGGTGACCGGACGCGGTCTCGGTATGACCGGACGCGTCTGATTAGTGGCAGAGCAGCGCGCGGCGCGGGTGCGGTTAGTTCGACCGGCGTGTCCGGTCGATTGTGGGACCGGCGCGTCCGATCAGGCGCCTAGAGGGACAGTAGTTTGCAAGGTCAATCGGACGCGGTGCGCGTCCGGTCATGATCGACCGGACGCGTCTGGTCGTGAGTGGACCCTTACTAGACTCAAACCGGATGACGGGTGTAACGCGTCCGGTCGGTGCTTGGCGGGCGCAGGCACTGTGCGTGACCTAAGCGTCCGGTCTGTGTTACTGGCGCGTCCGGTTGCGTTTGACCGTTGGAGCGCTGAGTCGACCGTTGAGATCGGGTGGCCGCGGTTGAATCCGAGAGGACACGTGGTGAAAACCCAAGTTTGGTTTTGGTAATTAATGATACCAAGTTGCTAATGCCATTGTGTCAAGTGAATTGAGTTAGGCATAGCAACACAAGTGATGAAGGAGCAAGGAGCATGATGGCACATGCACATGAAATGATGATCATGGTGATTAAGCATGAGGAGATGGACATGGAACAAAGTGATCAAGGCAAAGGTATAATCATAGGGTTTGCTTTTGCCGGTCTAAGATGAGTAGAGAAGTGATTGACAGGGTTTAGGATTGATAGCCGACTATCAAGACGGGCAATCACAGTTAGCTCATGAATCAAGTGCTACTAGGTCATCATCTTGAGCATATGCATTAGGATCTAGTAGAGGGCTAACATAACGCCTTGAAAAATGATTGTGAAAATACTAACACACATGCACATGATGGTGTACACTTGGTGGTGTTAGCACATTAGCGAAGGCTGCGGAGTTTGAGCGGTAGAGAGGGGTTTAGGGTCCTCTCTCCCTCCCTCCGAGCTTGCGAGCGCGGGATTCAGGCGTTTTCGAGGAAATGAAATGCCTATTTTCCATTGCGCCGGAGGCGAGAAAAGGTGGCGAAAGTCCGGAGTGTTTATCTCTGAAAAACTCCAACCGGACGCTGGATCGGACGCGGTCCAGGGTTGTAAGGTCCTAGATAGCTAGAGGGGGGTGAATAGCCTATAAAAATTCTACAAATACCACTAAGCAAACTTGTTAGAATAACAAACGGCGTAAAGCGAGTTTTGCTTAGCCAAAGGTTGTGATGCAAGCCTCCTATCCACAAGTCTAGTAGATTAAGATCTCTAGTTCACACAAGAGCTATGTCACTAAAGAAACACTAGAGAACAAGCTAACAACACTACTAGCAAAGCTACTACTAGAGCAACACAAGATAATCTAGTGAAAGTAAATGCAAGAGATAGGATTGTGATTCTTATACCGACGGTGGAGTGAAGATGTTGCCAATCACCAAGAAGATATATAATCAATCAATATTGACAACAATACAATATGAAGACCAATCACCGGGAGACAAGAGACACAATATTTTTTGTTCACCCGGTGTTCACTTGTGCACCGACAAGCTACGTCACCGGTTGTGTCGACCAACACTTAGATGGTTCCTCGGTGTGACCCTCAAGTCACTTGCCCCTCAAGGCACGCCCCGCAAGGCACCGCAAGACACCACTCTCAAGTGAGGTAACTCAATGACACGCGGATTCCACTAGAGTTGCTTTTGGCGTCCCGCCGAGGAAAGCACAAGAACCTCTCACAATCAACCGGAGGTGGCCAAGAACAATCACCTTCTCTTGCCAACGCCTCCAACAATCTCTAAGCCGGCTAGGAGCGGTACTCTCCAAGAGTAACAAGAAATCCACCGGCTAAACCACCCACAAGTGCCACTAGATGCCCTCAAGCTATGCAATGCACTTTGGGATCACTCAATCTCACTTTTGATTTGCAATCAAGCAAGGGAGATGAGTGGGAGGAGTTGCTTTAGCTCAAAGGATGCACAAGAGTGTTAGAAATGCCAAGAGACCTCCCCAAGGGCCGGCCAACAAGTATTTATAAGCATCCCAAACAAATAGAGCCGTTACAACTCCACTGACCGTTTTCCGCGGGACGACCGGACGCGCCGGTCGTAACTGACCGGACGCGCTCAACCGCGTCCGGTCGCCCTGCGACGACCACGTGTCCTCCGATTTCAAACGCGACCGTTAGATCCTCCAACGGTCACTGCGCGCCAACGGTCAAACGAGTGACCGGACGCGCTGCTGCAAACGACCGGACGCACCGGTGTGCACAGTACCCGCGCACGCGAAGACATGACCGGACGCGCTCCTCGCAACGACCGGACGCGACAGTGACCGCGTCCGGTCGGAGTCCAGTAAGCTCCCTTGACGACCGGACGCGTCCGATCGTGTGTGACCGGACGCGCACCGCGTCCGATCGTCCTTGTGAAACGCTGTTCGTCTGACCGGACGCGCCGGTCCCGCGAGTCACCGGACGCGCCGGTGACAAACCCTAGCTCCCGCGCCTGACCCCGACGCTGTACTGACCGGACGCGCCGGTCGCACAGTGACCGCGTCCGGTGCAGCGTCCGGTCACCTCTGTGACCGCGTTCGCCTCCGTTTCTTTTCCGACTTCCGGCGTAGTGGAAAATAGGCATTTCATTTCCCCGAAATCGCCTGAATCCCGCGCTCGCACGCTCGGCGGGAGGGAGAGAGGAACCCAAACCCCTCTCTACCCGCAACCACAGCGCGACCAACGCCACCTTTGTAAATGTGCCAACACCATCAAGTGTACATCTCCATGTGCTTGTGTGTTAGCCTTTTCTCAATCATTTTCAAAGGTTTTCCAGTTAGCTCACTAGGCCCTACATGCAATGCACTTCATGAATTCACCTAGTGGCACCCGTGTGTCGAATAACCGATAAGACTTCCCCTCTTAATAGTTCGGCTATCGATCCTAAACCACTCACACCCTCTATGGTGTCTTGAGTGTAAAACAAAATGGCCCTATGGTTATACCTTTGCCTTGAGCCCATTTTGTTTCTCCAAAAGATATGATCCACTTCATATCATCACATGACCGTCTCGATCCATCGACCTTGATTTCACTTGCTCTTCACCGTTGCATCGGTCCGTCGGCGCCAAATCTTGCTCAAGCTTCACCATCGCATGGTCCTTCGCTTCGAAGCCTCGACTTGCCCTTCACCTTCACAACCGATCCATCGAGCCAAGCTTCATCTTGGTCTTCACCATCTTGGTCATATGAGTCAATGTCATGTCTCATATTCAATGACCACCTTTATCTAAATCATCCACTTAGATACAAAGGTTAGTCCTAGGTTTCATCAATTAGCCAAAACCAAACTAGGGACTTTCAATCTCCCCCTTTTTGGTAATTGATGACAACCCTCACAAAGATGATTTTGATAATAAAAGTTTTGAACTTGTCATACTTGTCCAATCATTTTGCTCATAAGTAAAGTTTGGACAATTATCACAAGCTCGGTTTTGGTAGCATTAGCTCCCCCTACATATGTGCATCGAGTTTGGATTGAAAGCTTTGCACATATGCATGGATAGAAGTGTTGGGAGAGTAATTCTACCAAAATGATGCTAAGGTGTAAGAAATGGACCTTTGAAGCGTGATACCAATCGGAGTTGCCTTTTACACCATCCTTAGCATCATGAAGTAACTAGACATCCAACAAAAACTCAAGAACCCCGTGAGATCAACATTATATGTAAAGGTTCTTGGACCACTTGTAAAAACAAACTTTAGGCAAGTCTAGACACCACATGTAAAACTATTCCTATGCATGCTAGTAGATCATTTCATCATCCAAGTTCTATACTAGCATTGCACCACACAAGCATGTATATTGAATTTAAATACATGTGCAATGAGCAAGTCATATGAAAATGCACAAGCAAATGCAACAACTTTGTTTATGAGCTTGCTCCCCCTACTTGTGTGCATCAAAAATTTTATTTACCCCTTTATCATGTTGAATCATCTTTTTCTCTCCCCCTTTGTCAACAACTTACCCAAAAATGGGATCAAATTGTGGAGAGAAGAACAAAATGTTTAATGGAGTAGGTTAAAATTTATCAAATTTGGTTCAACCTAGAACACTTTGCCAAAGATATTTAATTCGATTTGAACCAAAGACAAGCTTCTTCACACCTCATAATAAGGGTTATCTTGCCTATGTTGAATTAAACACTTATAGCAAATCTTCTAGATTCAACACTAGGTTTGCAAGCTCACAAACATGTCATATGCCACCACTAGATCAAAACAATCAAAGAGGCAATAGTGGTAACATATATCCATCAAATTCATTTGATTTATCATGAATGCTCATGCATACCACTTATTATGTCTACATGCTCTAACAAGTCCTTAGCATAGAATGAATGACATGTCAATCAACTTTACCTTGCAATGTCGAAGGAGAGGCATGTCAATAAGTGAGTGGGGTGCATTCAACTCATGTTTGAGAAATCAAGAATGTTCAATTCATTCCTTAGCTTGCAAAACCTCTTTTCATCAAGTGGCTTAGTTAGAATATCGGCAAGTTGATCATCGGTACCAACACTCTTAAGTATCAATTATAACCATCAAATAAATAAAGAAAAGGACCTATATGCAAGCAACACCTAGAATTAGGGTTTGATCTAACAGAATTCCACGAGTTTTGCTGTTTATCTATTTCTGCAGGGGGTTATCAGGAAATACGGAAGAAAGGCCCACATGTCGGATTAATGACGGGATATTAACCGAACACATAATTATCTTACATCTAGAAGATTCCAGAAGCCACGGGAACGAACGGGAGCCGTAACGGGCCAGGACACAGGGCGCCCGCCCTGTGCCCTAGGGCGCCCGCCCTGCCCCCGGGACCAATCAGGTCGAGTCTCGCGGATTATGCTCCACCGCCTTTGAGGATCAAGGAAAACCGTAGGATGAAGGTCGGTTTGATCCGACGGTCCAGATTCATCCAAAAGGGCTATATAAGCAAGGCCCCTGACCCCTGGTGGAGAAGACCCCAATTCATTATTCAGTTGCATATCTCTAGTTAGGGTTTAGAGAGAGAGGTTCCCTCTAGGGTTCCCACCTCTTAGGGCTTAGCATCCAATGTGAAAGTAGAATTAGTTCTACTAGATTGAGAGAGATAGAGTGGAGGTGTAGATCGGAGGAAGCCGGCCTGTCGGTGTCTACTCCGAGGTTGTACCTGCGGGAGCAAGTTCTTCTAACCCGAGGCTTGTTCTCAGGATTCTTCAGTATTTCGACTTCTAAATTCTAGTAAGTTCTTTGTTTTATTGTTCTTTGGTTTATGAGTTTACTTTGATCTCTTCGCGTAGAGTTTAGAGTAATCATCTCTAGCGTAAACGTGGTGTTTAAGCTAGGATACTCATAGATATCCCCTCGTCTAGCCGGACCGTGGTAGTAGCGAGGAACGTGACAATTCCGAGTTACCTTTGTATTCCATATCCCGTTAGCAGGATCGATAGGGTTTATAGGTGCGGGTTGAACATCCTTTGTGGTGTCTAGATTCCGTCAACCTCCCCAATAGAACAGTAGATCATCCTTACCAAGGTTAGAAGAAGAGTGCGGTTGTAGTCTTCTCTATACATCACTCACATCGAATCATAGTGGTTGTAGCCTAAAGGTTAGTAGTAATAGATTTGGTTAGTCAGATGCACTCTTTCTCCTAAAGGTAAAAATATAAATACGATACCCAGGATAACATCTCGGGTGAAGTGCTCACCGATATCCGTGCGCTTGCGGATCCTATTTCCTAATTGCGTTGCCAAATATCAACAAGCATTTCTGGCGCCGTTGCCGGGGAGAAAGACGGTTTGCTGAGATAACCTTGAGTCTTACTACTAGCTTGTATTCATACTTTTTATTTTCTTATCTTTTTCATTCTTTCTTTTTCTTTTTACCAAAAATGGAGAACCAAGATTCTAAATCAATCTATCAATTTGCAACACCTTCGGAAACTGACCTTTTACCATGGGAGTCATCACAGCCTATCCAAACATCCCAGTATAAGTTAAGTTCAAGGTTGATTGCGATGATTCAAAATTTATCTTTTTTGGGAAAGGAAGACGAAAACCCTTACCTTCATATTAGAGATTTTGAGCAGACATGCGATTGTCTTCGCATTGATGGCATCTCTGATAAGACTTTACGTTGGAAGCTTTTTCCTTTTTCTTTAAGAGGAGAAGCTAGACGATGGTATAGTCAGAAGGTAAGTCAACAGCAAGGTGAATGGGGAGTTTTAAGAGCCAACTTTTGTCTAGATTTTTATTCCCTTAACCGTACTGGTGACCTTAGACTCGAAGTCCTATCTTTTAAACAAAAAGATAATGAAACTTTAGGGAAATCCTGGAAACGTTTTTCTGATCTTTTAGAATCTGGTCCAAAACTTTTGCTTGAAGACACTGTTCTTTTATTTCACTTTTTTCGAGGTCTTCAGAAAGATAATAAACAAATGCTGCATACTATGGCTAGAGGTTCTTTCTTTCGTATCCCTACTGATGAAGCTAAGGGGATCTTGAATAGAATCCTAGAAGCTGAGATGGATAATGCCCTCCATGATAAAACCTACGAAGCCGAAGTAGACACTCTGCCAAATTTTTCATCTACTTCAGCTATCCCAGGTTCTGAGCCACAAAAGGAAGAAATTCTACCATCTGATTTCATGCTAGACATAGAATCCGATCTCTTTGCCGATTTTGGAAACATTTCAAACTACCATTCTATAGACCGACCCCAAAACGGCCAATTTAGCATTTGTTTACCAAGTGAACGTCAATTGAGAGAGCTTATCTCGGTTATGAGTAGCGAATGGTTAGAGGAGTCAGAGCTTTCCTCTGAAGTAATCCGAGTGGACACACCCTCTATAACTATACACTGTGCTTATAATTCTGATCAATTTAACGCTCTCTATAATCCTGTTGTGGGGATCAATATTATGTCCGAAGCTTTTGCACTTAATTTATTTGGGAAACTTGTTTTAACCCCCACAACAAAGGTCATAAAGGAATCTTCGGGACGATTAGTCCCCAGTCTTGGAATTATTAATGTCCTACCCTTTATGGTAGAAGGCTCCATGGTTCATTTGAACTTTTATATCTTTGATATATGGGGTTTCGACCTACTGATTGGACAACCTTTTAGAAGACTCCTTTATGAAGGTCAAACTGGAAAGCTCCACATTTCCTTGGGAAAGGATTTTAAACTTCCAATTACAATAACTCACTCCTTGAATAATAAGACCGAGCCATATCTTTTGCCTGATCCTATGGAGGAGGTAAAGGCTGCATCTCTAGATGATCCAGACTTAGAAGAGGAAGCCCCCTTCTTCACTGAAGAAGAGGCCGAACCTTCTGAACCTGAACCCTTAGATGAGTTTGCAGAAACACCTAGACCCTCCATAGAACTCAAAATTTTACCACCCAGTCTTATCTATGCTTTCCTAAACAATAATCCAGAGTTTCCTGTGATCGTTAGTAATAAACTCACTCAGGAGCAAACTCTGCGATTAATGACCATTCTTGAAAAACACCACTCTGTTTTCGGCTACTCACTTCAAGATCTCACAGGAATCAGTCCTATGATTTGTACCCATCGTATCCCGACAGATCCTTCTGTTACACCCTCTCGAGAGCCTCAACGTAGACTTAACAACGCGATGAGAGAGGTAGTTAAAAAAGAAGTTATAAAGTTGCTGCATGCAGGGATTATATATCCTGTGTCGCATAGTGAGTGGGTAAGCCATGTTCAAGTTGTGCCTAAAAAGGGAGGCATGACTGTTGTTACTAATGATAAGAATGAGCTAATTCCGCAACGCACCGTCACTGGGTGGCGGATGTGCATAGACTATAGAAAACTTAATAAAGCCACGAAAAAGGATCATTTTCCTTTGCCTTTTATAGATGAGATGCTTGAGCGGTTAGCAAAACACTCGTTTTTCTGTTTTCTAGATGGATATTCAGGGTATCACCAGATCCCTATCCATCCTGATGATCAAAGCAAAACCACTTTTACATGCCCATATGGAACGTATGCTTATCGTAGAATGTCTTTTGGGTTATGTAATGCACCAGCTTCTTTTCAAAGATGTATGATGTCTATATTTTCTGATATGATTGAAGAGATTATGGAAGTTTTCATGGATGATTTCTCAGTTTATGGAAAAACTTTTGATAGTTGTCTTGAGAACTTAGATAAGGTTTTGCAAAGATGTGAAGAAAAGCACTTAATCCTTAATTGGGAAAAATGTCATTTTATGGTTAGAGAAGGAATAGTGCTAGGACACCTAGTGTCTGAAAGAGGTATTGAGGTAGATAGAGCTAAAATTGAAGTAATTGAACAACTACCTCCACCTGTGAATATAAAAGGAATTCGAAGTTTTCTTGGCCATGCTGGTTTTTATCGCAGATTTATAAAAGACTTTTCATTTATTGCGAGACCACTTACTCTTTTGCTAGCCAAGGATGCTCCTTTCGAATTTGATGATGCATGTCTAAATTCTTTCAATTTATTAAAGCAAGCACTCATCTCTGCACCAATCATTCAACCCCCTGATTGGTCGTTGCCTTTTGAAATTATGTGTGATGCTAGTGATTATGCTGTGGGGGCAGTTTTGGGACAAACTAAAGATAAAAAGCATCATGCAATTACTTATGCAAGTAAAACTTTGACAGGAGCTCAACTTAATTATGCAACCACTGAAAAAGAGCTTCTGGCTGTTGTTTTTGCCATTGATAAATTTAGATCTTATTTAGTTGGAGCTAAGATAATTGTTTACACTGGTCATGCTGCACTAAAATATTTGCTCACTAAGAAAGATGCTAAACCTCGCTTAATCAGATGGATTTTATTACTCCAAGAATTTGACTTAGAAATAAAAGATAAAAAGGGAGTAGAAAATTCTGTTGCTGATCACTTGTCTAGAATGTACTTTAAGGATCCACAGGAAACACCCATTAATGATTCACTCCGGGACGACATGCTTTACGGGATTAACAGATCTGACCCCTGGTATGCAGATATTGTTAATTTTATGGTTTCAGGTTATGTACCACCCGGAGCAAACAAGAAGAAGCTTATTCAGGAAAGTCGTTCACATATATGGGATGAGCCATATCTCTTCCGAGTATGCGCTGATGGCTTACTCAGAAGGTGTGTGATCACTGAGGAAGGATTGAAGATCATCGACAAATGTCACTCATCACCATACGGAGGTCACTATGGAGCATTCCGTACACATTCAAAGATCTGGCAATGTGGATTCTACTGGCCTACGATGTACGATGACACGAAGCAATATGTCCGAAGATGTGGGCCATGTCAAAGGCACGGAAACATAAATACAAGGGATGCCATGCCACTCACCAACAACCTTCAGATTGAACTCTTTGATGTCTGGGGAATAGACTACATGGGTCCATTTCCCCCATCTAAGAAGTGTGAGTTCATCTTGGTGGCGGTTGATTACGTCTCCAAGTGGGTAGAGGCACTACCTTGCAAACATGCCGACAATATCAGTTCGAAGAAGATGTTTGAGGAAATCATATTTCCAAGATTTGGAGTCCCCAGGATAGTGATAAGTGATGGAGGATCACACTTCATTGACAAGCGCTTCGAGCACTATCTATCAAGACATGGAATCCGTCACAACGTCGCTACTCCCTATCATCCTCAGACAAGTGGCCAAGCAGAGACTTCTAACAAGCAAATCAAGAACATTCTTCAGAAGACGGTGAACGAGATGGGAACGGCATGGAAGGACAAGTTACCCGATGCACTCTGGGCTTACCGGACAGCATACAAGACCCCAATTGGAATGTCTCCATACCAATTGGTGTACGGAAAGACTTGTCACCTACCTGTTGAACTTGAGTTCAAGGCACACTGGGCCATAAAAAGATGGAATATGGACCTAGATATCGCCGGAAAACATAGAAGAATGCAATTATCGGAGTTAGAAGAATGGCGGGAGAAAGCATATCACAATTCAAAGATCTACAAAGAAAGAGTCAAGAGATGGCATGACAAGAGGATCAAAAAGAAGGAGTTCTCACCCGGAGGTAAGGTATTACTTTTTAATTCCAGGGTGAAGCTTTTCGGGCATGGAAAGCTTCGGAGCAAATGGGAAGGACCATTCAAGGTAATTCATTCATCATCCCACGGAGCTATCACACTTCAAAATGACGAAGGTACGTTATTCAAGGTAAATGGTCAACGTCTTAAATTATTTTTAGAGCCCAATAAAGAATTAGAAGAAATAGACGTGATCAATTTTTACCTTCCAATTAAAAATTAAAGCCCGACGCCAACAAGAGGATCGATGAGTTAGAGCATAGTCTTAGGAGGCATGAGCGTCGCTAAGCTGTCTAGATTAGATCTTGGGGCTATATATGTCTTAGTTATTATTAGATTCGATTAGGTTCGCTTATAATCAGTTTAGATCTATTATATTCGGTTATTATTATTATTCGGTTGTAATAAATGCCTCAAGATTAATAAAGATTATTATTAGTATGTCTTGTGTGTCTCTACTTTACTTTTGTGCAAGAAAGCAGAAAACAAGTATGGGGGAGATTCCCTGACATGTCACACACACTTCGATCGCACCACTCCATGAACCAGGTACACACTCTGCACACTTTTATTACACACTTACACACTCACCTTAGTTTGTGCAGAATTTTATCTCTCTAAACATGATAAATTAAAAGGATAAAAATGCTTATAATCATGATCAATCTCACTCTGTGATATTTCCTGGAAACCTGCAATTCTTAAAATTATTTCAAAACCCTGTGTTGCTAAAAGTCATTGTGGAATAAGAGATGGTAAGGGTATGAGTACCTTATTCTTAGTATCTTTATTGCTTGGAGAATTTATTTTAAAAATCTCAAAATTATAGCTACCATCCTCAAGTTTTATATGCCTGCTAAACATGAAAATATTAATTAAAGCTATCTGCTTTGGATTGAGTTTGTTCAAAACAAGTTAGACCCTTGTTGAGAGATTTATCATACTCCTAAGATCAAGACATTTTTATTCAGAAGATTCACTCTTCCGAAGTATTATTGCGTTAGAGGCATGGGCTATGCAAAATTATGAATATATCGAGGAAATAAAAAGGAGCAAGTGCTCGATAACCTCGTGGAAAAAAATGGACAAGTGTCCGGCAGTAGAATTAGGGGTACCTCGGTATCCACCCAAAATGAAAAAAAAGAGATATGATAAAAATATGATGGAAAGAAAATGATAGCCCATGGTCCCTCTAATAAGCAATATGCCAGTAAGAGTGACAAGTTTTTAATTTTCAAAATCTTTGATCTAAGAGTATGGCATTCTTCTCCTCGGATCCGGTTTTGACCATACAATAAATGCAAGGTATGTATGCTTAAAGAATTATTTTTGCAAAATCAAAACAGCCTCAGAGAGAAATATAAAAGATAATGAGTGACTCTGAGAGCACCTATGAGGATAAAGGTATGCTAAGTTTTTCTTTCAAAAATATGTAAAAACTCCAAGTGATAGGGATTAAGAAGAAGAAAGGCTCTTTACTCTGACCATATATTTCCCTGACTATAAGTGCACAGTGGATTTTTACAACACCCTGCAGGTATGAAAGAATGTTTCAACCCCAGATGTTTTATTAACCAACCTTTTCTCGAGGACGAGTAAAAGCCTAAGTATGGGGGTGTTTGTTGACGGTTCTTAAGTATCAATTATAACCATCAAATAAATAAAGAAAAGGACCTATATGCAAGCAACACCTAGAATTAGGGTTTGATCTAACAGAATTCCACGAGTTTTGCTGTTTATCTATTTCTGCAGGGGGTTATCAGGAAATACGGAAGAAAGGCCCATATGTCGGATTAATGACGGGATATTAACCGAACACGTAATTATCTTACATCTAGAAGATTCCAGAAGCCACGGGAACGAACGGGAGCCGTAACGGGCCAGGACACAGGGCGCCCGCCCTGTGCCCTAGGGCGCCCGCCCTGCCCCCGGGACCAATCAGGTCGAGTCTCGCGGATTATGCTCCACCGCCTTTGAGGATCAAGGAAAACCGTAGGATGAAGGTCGGTTTGATCCGACGGTCCAGATTCATCCAAAAGGGCTATATAAGCAAGGCCCCTGACCCCTGGTGGAGAAGACCCCAATTCATTATTCAGTTGCATATCTCTAGTTAGGGTTTAGAGAGAGAGGTTCCCTCTAGGGTTCCCACCTCTTAGGGCTTAGCATCCAATGTGAAAGTAGAATTAGTTCTACTAGATTGAGAGAGATAGAGTGGAGGTGTAGATCGGAGGAAGCCGGCCTGTCGGTGTCTACTCCGAGGTTGTACCTGCGGGAGCAAGTTCTTCTAACCCGAGGCTTGTTCTCAGGATTCTTCAGTATTTCGACTTCTAAATTCTAGTAAGTTCTTTGTTTTATTGTTCTTTGGTTTATGAGTTTACTTTGATCTCTTCGCGTAGAGTTTAGAGTAATCATCTCTAGCGTAAACGTGGTGTTTAAGCTAGGATACTCATAGATATCCCCTCGTCTAGCCGGACCGTGGTAGTAGCGAGGAACGTGACAATTCCGAGTTACCTTTGTATTCCATATCCCGTTAGCAGGATCGATAGGGTTTATAGGTGCGGGTTGAACATCCTTTGTGGTGTCTAGATTCCGTCAACCTCCCCAATAGAACAGTAGATCATCCTTACCAAGGTTAGAAGAAGAGTGCGGTTGTAGTCTTCTCTATACATCACTCACATCGAATCATAGTGGTTGTAGCCTAAAGGTTAGTAGTAATAGATTTGGTTAGTCAGATGCACTCTTTCTCCTAAAGGTAAAAATATAAATACGATACCCAGGATAACATCTCGGGTGAAGTGCTCACCGATATCCGTGCGCTTGCGGATCCTATTTCCTAATTGCGTTACCAAATATCAACAGA